>CM053408.1:63391225-63537919 GCA_028644305.1 Xerus rutilus
ATTAGGTCCTCATTTATTTAAAAGATCACTCTGATGTAAAAGTAACTTAAAGCCTTATTGATGATAGGTTCAATTATAAAACATTAAATGATATAAATTGATACCATACAAGTTCAGTTTGGAGAACATCAGCTTGGTATAATGTTCTTTTAAAATTTTCTATTTTAAAGCTTGTATATCCGAAAGAAATGAACACATTTAATATAAAATAGAACTAGTAGAACCATAATTATATTGATGTTATTACATTAAGTTTAGTTCTGAAAGAAAAATTTAGATTTTAACTTTTTGTTTAATCATAGTTGTAAACCTTTTGATGAGAAATATTTTCTTTCCTTCCAATAAATACCATATTTAGAATCTTTAATTCCTTCTGTTCATATCCTAAAGCAATCCTTGTAAATTTTTGAGTTTAGGTAACAGTAGAAACCTTTAAAACTTCATATAGGATTTATAAACCTTTGTGTTTATTCAACTTAATTGAACCTTTTAAATCATGTGAATTAAAGTATTTGGATCCATTTTTTTTTTAGATTTAATTGATGAGCACTCATTATCTGTGCCAATTTTGTTACCACGTACATAGAAGTTAAGAAAAGAGTCTTAGAAAAAAAAATGACATGGCCGGTAAAAATAAAAAATGCAGGATGGTTGGTTTGGTAGCTCACAGACCCCGAGCAAGAGAGCTTGTGGGCTTTAAGTCTGTTGCTCTGAGGCAGTTGCGCTAGCCTGTCTGAGCGGCGCACGGATGGACCTAAAGGAATGCGGGGTGGGCGGGCTCTTCTCAAAGCCCATCTGAGCAGCACAGAGGCAGCGGGAGATGCAGGAAAGCGCTAGCCTGTCTGAGTGGCGCATGGACGCAGCAAGAAATGCAGGGATGCGGGGCATAATGTGTCTGAGCGGCGCAGAAGCAGCGGGAGATGCAGGGACACAGTAGCCCATCGGGCTCTGCTGAACGCCTTGTCTCTGCCCTCCGGTGCTGGGATCGGGGGAGCCAAGAGTTAGGGGAGGTGGGGGAGCTTAGGTAGATGTAAAGTAACCTCCTTTCCTTTTTTTTCCTTGAGCTAAGGTAAAGTGGTAAGCCTGGGGGGAGGGGACACCGCATGGCAGGAGGCTCACAGACCCCGAATGGTAAGCTTGGGGGGAGGGGCTACTGCAAGGCAGGCAGCTTAGCGTCTGTGAGCGGCAGCCACAGGAGGAAGGAGATAGAAGAGCAAATGAGAAAGGGGCTTTTAGCAAGAAGAACTTGAGAGGACAGAATAGATGGGAAAGAAGGGAGGGGCGAGAGCACACTTTCCAACAAAGCCTTGATGAAAGGAATTTCTGTCCATTTCCCCATCTGGTGACAAAAATTAGCCAAAAAAGTGAGGATTTGAAAATCAAAAGTTCCCCCTGGAGGCCATCTTGATCCATTATCTAAGCCATAGTACAGTGGAGTTTTGAGGTCTAGAGAAGAGTTGGGGTTCCCTGTGTCTTCTCAGCGGTCCCGGGAAGTGGGCGGGAACAGAAAAAGGCGTCTCTTAAAATGTTCGCGTCCACGGGAGAACGGGGGGGAGGGGGCAGGTGGAAAATTCAGGTGTCCCTGCAAACTTTCTGGGGCCCTAGACGGCGGCGAATGGCTAACACGAGGGTTGGGAACGTCTTCCCAATCTATGTGGCCTCGGGTGGACACAGACCTATGCGCATGTGCAACTTACCAGTAGGCCTCTGGAGCGGATGGTGGGAGGGGCAAGCTGAGAAGTCAGAGGAGACAGGGTGGGGCCTACCACAATTTTTCGGTCAGGAGAGAGGGGAGACAGAGAGTGGCTCATGGTCTGGTTCGGAGAGTTTGCCTCTACCCCAGTGCAGGAGGAGGTTCAAGAACTCTCCCGGGTTTCAGCACCATTATGTAAAGACTAGATGACCAGAAGGAGATGAATTAAAGCCGCTCAGCAAGGCTTTATTGGAATATATGCTCTTGAGCACCCAGGAGAAAGAGCTGATTTTGAGAAGCCAGTTAGCAGACTGCTTTGCCAACCCAGGTACAAGATGAGGTGTGCTAGACCTGAGAGTAGTGGCTGTGGGGAGGGCATTCTGAAGTTATTGCCAGGACTTCCTAATGGAGCTGATTTTTTAGGGCCCTGTAGGGCTCTCTACTGGGTGGTGTCCTTGGGGAACTGCTGTATATCTGTTGGTAGCTCAGATTGAATATGATTAGAGCCCCATTCCTTCACTCTCCTCTTGTTTGTCTAGTTCTCATTATATATTTGTTGTGTGTGTTATTTCTTGTTGATGACTTTCTTTCTTTAACACTTAGGGAGAAAAAGAATGAAAAATAACATTTGTTTAAGAACTATAGAATTTAGGCCATGTAGTATTTTAAATGCATATAGTGGATTAACAAATATTTACTGAGCACTTACTATATACCAGACACCATGTTAAACACTTTTATACAGATCATCTGTTTTATTTAATCCTCTCAACAATCATGTGAATCTAATAATTTTATCTCCTTTTACAGATGAAAACATTATGCACTGATGAAAGGTAAGTTACCTGTTTAGGATTATTTCAAAAGTAGCAGATCTGGGAATCAAACTCAAGTTTGTCTGGAGCCTTTGGTACTTTGCCTTTTGTTTAATCCTCAGTCCTAATTGCCCAAAATGCTAGACAGGAAGAATTATTGTCCTCATGTAACTTAAACAAATTTCTAGTCAACTATTGTTATTTTCTAGTATTAGTCATCCATTTGTATGTGTGTATAGACTTTTTCTAACTGGATTATTAGTTCCTAGCGTAAAGAAAAATTGAGTAAAGGCATACCTTGGAGACATTGTAGGTGCAGTTCTAGACCACTGCAATAAAGCAAATATTGCTAAAAAATGAGTCACACAATTTTGTTTCCCAGTGCACAGAAAAGTTACATTTATACTATACTGTAGTCTATTAAGTGTGCAATAGCTTTATGTCTAAAATGTACATACCTTAATTTAAAAATATTGCTTAAACATGCTAACAATCATCTGAGCCTTTAGCAAGATGTAATCTTTTTGTTGGTGAAGGATCTTGCCTTGATATTGATGGCTGTTTTATGTGATCAAGGTGGTGGTTGCTAAAGGTTGATGTGGCTGTGATAATTTCTTAAGAGAAAGCAATGATAAAGTTTACCTCATTAATTAAATCTTCATTATAGGAGCACTCTCCAATAGCTTCAACTCTTCCCTTCCATCTTTCCCCCTTCTATGCTAATATACTGTGCTCTTGCCAAAGAGTACCCCTTTGTTTATGACCTTTGGATCTGATTGGTCCAAGGGTATATTTAAGCTTCTATACTTTCTGGAATAATGGTGTTTTCTGCTCCTTGCCCCAGTGTCCCTGCTTCTTGCTCAGGGTGTTTCTGCATCTCGCTGGGACAGAGCAGATTTTTACCTACACCCTGGGGCCTGGGGAGATTGGCTCCACAAATCCCCACCACCATCCAGAGAGACCCCATATTGTCTTCCCCAGGGACCCCCTTCTTTGTCCATCTCTCTGGACCCCAACTCATCGAGTAAGCCCACATGGCCCCCACTCCCCTATTTGAGTGATACTTCATTTCATAAAAGATTTCTTAGGTACCATGTAATGCCGTTTGATAGCATCTTACCTACAGGGTGACATCTTCCAAAACTGGAGTCCATTCTCAAATTGCTGCTGCTTTATCAACAAAGTTTATGTCAAATTCTAAATGCTTTCTTACATTTCAACAAGATTCACAGCATCGTCACCTGGAATAGATTCCATCTTGCAAAATTACTTCCCTTATTCATCCATAAGAAGCAACTTCTCATCTGTTAGAGTTTTATCATGAGATTGCAGCAATTCTGTTGAATCTTCAGGCTGTGCTTCTAATTCTAGTTCTCTTGCTACTTTCCCCACATCTGCACATCTGCAGTTACTTCCTCCACTGAAGTGTTGAACTCTTCAAAATAATCCGTAAGGGTTGGAATCAACTTCATCCAAACTTCTTTTAGTGTTGACATTTTGATCTCCTTCGATGGATCACAAATGTCCTTAATGTCTTCTAGAATGGTGAATCCTTTCCATAAGGTTTTCTTTTTTTTTTTTTTTTTTTGTTACTGGAGATTGAACTCAGGGGCACTCGATCACTGAGCTGCATCCCCAGCCCTAGTTTGTGTTTTATGTAGAGACAGTAGAGACAGGGTCTCACTGAGTTGCTTAGTGCCTCGCCTTTGCTGAGGCTGGCTTTGAACTCGTGATTCTCCTGTCTCAGCCTCCCTAAGTGCTGGGATTATAGGCTTGCACCACCGTGCCCAGCTCCATAAGGATTTCAAATTGCTTTGCCCAGATGTGTCAGAAGAATTACTAGCTATGGAAGCTATAGACTTCTAAAATGTATTTCTTTAGTAAGACTCAGAAATCAGAATTTCTCCTGGATCCTTGGGCTACAGAATGGATGTTGTATTAGCAGGCATGTAAACAACCGTGATCACATTGTACATTTCCATCAGAGCTCTTGGGTTACCAGGTGCACTGTCAATAAGCAGTAATATTTCAGAGGAATCTTTTTCTGATCAGTAGTTCTTAACAGAAGACATAAAATATTTAGTAAACTTTGTTGTAAACAGATGTGATGTCATCTAGACTTCGTTGTTTCATTTGTAGAGCATAAGCAAAGTATATTTAGTATAATTCTTAAGGGCACTAGGATTATCTGAATGGCAAATTACGTTTGGTTTAAACCTAAAGTCATGAGTTCCATCAGCCCCTAATAAGAGAGCCAGGCATTGACTTCTCCTCAGTAGCTATGAAAATTCTAGAAGATATCTTCTTCCAATATAAGGCATTTTGATCTACCTTAAAACCTGTAGTAGGCACAGCCACTTGCCTTGATGATCTCAGCCAGATCTGAATCAGTGGCTACAGCTTCCCCATCGGCCTCTCCTGCTTCACCTTGCACTTGTGGTTATGAACCAACCTCTGCTAGCTTCAAATTTTCCTTCTGCAGCTTCTTCACCTCTCTCAGCCTTTGTAGAGTTGAAGAGTCAGTTAGGGCCTGGCCCAATCAGTTGAAGAGTCAGTTAGGGCCTGGCCATGGATTGGGCTTTGGTTTAAAGGGATGTTGCGGCTGATTTGATCTGTCGAAACTACTAAACCTTTCTCCCTTTTAGCAGCAAGCCTGTTTTGCTTTCTTCATTTATGTGTTCTCTGGAGTAGTGATTTTAATTTCTTCCAAGAACTTTTACTTTGACTTCACAAGTTGGCTTTTGGCACGAGAGGCCTGCTGTCAGCCTGTGTTGGTTTTTTGACAGGCCTTCCACACTAAGCTTAATCATTTCTAGCATTTGGCTTAAAGTGAGAGATACCTGACTCATCTTTCACTTGAACACCTAGAGGTCCCTTCAGGGTTATTAATTGGCCTGGTTTCAATATGGTGGTGTCACAGGGAATAGAGGCCTGAGAAGAGGGAAGGGGAAAGCCACTGAGTGGAACAGTTAGAATACACACAACATTTATCAATTAAGTTCAGCATCTTATATGGGCATGGTTTTGTGGTGTCCCAAAACAATTACAATAATAACATCAAAGATCACTGATCTCGGATCACCGAAGCAGATATAATAAAAATGAAACAGTTCAAAATATTGTAAGAATTACGCAAATGTAACACAGAGACATGAAATTAGCACATGCTGTTAGAAAAATGACATTGATAGACTTTCTTGATGCAGGGTTGCCATAAACCTTCAATTTGTAAAGAGCAAAATATCTGTGAAGCCCCATAAAGTACAGCAATAAAATGGGTATGCCCATATACACGTAGCACCAAGTATGATGCTTGAGTGTGGTTAGGGTTAAATAAAAGGAAGCTGACTGGTTTTGTGCAGTGTTGTTTCATGACATCATCTTATAATACACACAGGGTCAGATTCTACTTCTGCGTATTTCCCAGGGTGCACACTGCATAACGTGTGCTTCAGAAACGTCATTCACAACATGTATTTGTTACTTAATCTATTTCTATCTTGGTGATTCTGCAATGACTCTTTCAGCTCTCACTCAGCAATTTTGTCTGCTATGATTCTTATAAGAAAAAGAAAAACACTTTTTCCCTAGAACATTTTTGTTGTACTCCCACTTGGCAGATAAAAATGAATCTGACATCAGACCTTGAATGACGGCAGTGTTCACGTAGATGTACTCTTGTCATTTTTGTCAATCTCATGAGATCTGTAAAATTATAGCATTCTAAATTCCTTCAGCCTGTCCTTCAGGGGAGTCAGAGAGACCCAGACTGTCATTCTAGCCAGGTCAAGGAAACATGGACAGGTATCAGGGCTGGTGTAAGGAGGAGGCAAGGGCATCCTATCTGTTAACCTGGGGTCAGCTCTTAGGGTGAGTTATTGAAGAAAGTAGATCTTGTTAAGGATGTGTGCCACATATGCAATAGTTTACTGATATCACTTGAATATTCATTTATAGACCATGGGGATCTCCAATTCTGGAAAAACAAATAAGCGAACAGCAATTGCAAGAAAATACTAGGAAGTGCATTCACCCATTACTTAATAAGGTATTCTTCTTTTTCCTCCCCTCATTCTTCTCTTTGCTAGATTTATTTTAAGAACATTGATTTTTCTTTTCCTGTCATAGGTCTGTTAGTCCACTTGGGTTGCCATAACAAAATACCACAGGCCCAATGGTTTAAACAACAGAAATGTATTTCTCATAGTTCTGGGGCCTGGGAAGTCCAAGATCAAAGTGTTATTCAATTTGGTTATTGGTGAGGACTATCTTCTGGCTTTTCAGATGGCCATCTTCTGGCTGTGTTCTCCCCTGGTTTTCCTAGGTGTATTCACACAGTGGTCTCACTTCTTCTTCTAAGGACATTAAACCCATCTGATATAGATTAATTTTTTTAATGGAGCTACTATCTCCAAATGCAGTCTCATTGTGGCTTTACCCTATGATTTGGTGTGGAAGGGGAACAAGGAAGAGAAACCCCAAGGCAGGGTCTATATTTGTGATTTATCTCAAGTCTAGGATTTGTCTATTTATTGAATTATTGAATATAAAGTTTGTAGAATAATGCTCCCACTAGTGATTATTTAGGAGTGATAGAACTATTTCTGGAATATCTGAGTTCTACATTATTCTTATTTTAAGATAAAATGAGCAATAACGTCAATGGTAAAAGCAGTCATTTAAAACTGGCCATGGGCGACTGAGTTCTACTGTCTAGTGTGTCATCAGAAAACCTTATTAACAATTTAGAAGTTTCCTAAAACGAGGAGAAAAATCCATTCTACTATCACTGCTATCAATAGAACATAGAAAGTCATTTTCAGATATTCTAATTTCCTTTCCTGAACAGATATTATATAGCAATATTTCAAGCTTACTTATAATATCCTTATTATTCAAACCACCAATGTTCCTTGTTTTATAAGACAGTCAAAATCAAATCATGTCATTAAGCTATCAATGTTTAGAGGAAAAAAGTATTATTTGTCTCTATTTAGATACTAAATTTACTAAAACCATCTTTGCCTCACCTAAATCGTCTATATGATTTTTACAGAGCAAACTGGTTTTAGCCAATTCAGGAAAATAGCTAACCAATTTGATAAGAGGAAAAATAAAAGTAGTTGAGCCAGTCTTTTGCATCAGTACACATGATAACGACTATAGTCATTATTATTCTGGAGTCCAACACATAAACTGTGATTGAAAAAGCACATTTGGGAGATAAAATGCCAAAATCTGATGTTTTTGATAGAATCTTGGAAGGGGAAGGAACTTTAGAAATCTTCAAGTTTGACCCCTTCTGGGTGGTCAAGGCCATTGCTCCAGAGGGAAGCTCAGCAGAACCTGGACTAGAAATGTGGTTCCAAGTCCTGTCAAGCTCTGTCAAGCTTCTCACGCCATTCTAAGTTTAGATGACTTCCAGTATGCACCATCATATTCTCTATGTAATAAAAAATTGCCAAACAAGTAATACCACAGACATTTCTTGACAAAAGTGTCTGAAACCCATGGGAGTGTTTAGTCTTTAAAGAGCATGAGAAGTAGCCTTCCCTGGATATCCTAAGAACTATGTGGGTGTGATGCTGATGCCTGTAACTTGCTAGAATTTTTTTTTAATTAGAAGATTTTAGTTAAAACGAATTATAAATTTTTAAGTGTAAAGGATTTCCCTGAATGTCTTAAGTTTTTTTTTTTTTTTTTTTTTTACTAGTTGCACTTCACTATCTCAACCACTTTGCTTTACATTCCTTTCTTGAATTTGTCAAACTGCTCTTCCTCCTCTCACTAGCCCTGAGGAATCTCCTCTTATTAACCAGACAGTGATTAGTGGAGGTGAGACAAGCCATGTGGACCTGTGCACATGTCTTCAGCAAGGAACTAGTGAATCATCACCATTCAATTTTGAAAGCTATAGACATACGAGAATATATCTGTGTATCATATTTTTAAAATGATATTACAGTCATTTCCTAGTTCCAAGCGGCACGTGATGTGAGACAGCTGAAATGTTTCAAAAATAGGGCAAACATATTAGAAAACACATGTACATGAAGCACATTTTGTATTGAGTTTGATAAATAGCATGAGAGCTTGGCAGAGTCTGAATGCTTTCCATTGTGTGATATATTAAGACGGCTGTCATTTTTATGTAGCTGTATGCTCAGATTTGAGCATGAGAAATGGCTTGGTTTTCTCATGCAAAATGGTAGGATAAAAATGTGTTATTGAATTGAATTAAGATATAATAATCAGGCTGAGGTTGTAGCTCAGTGGTAGAGCTCTTGCCTCGCATGCGTGAGATCCTGAGTTCGATCCTCAGCACCACATACAAAATACATAAATAAATTAAATAAAGGTTTAAAACACTCTTATAGAAAAGATATAATAATCATACACATAAGCATTTAAATATATATGTACACATATCTATACATGTACATATAAATATAAATCTACTTGTAAATGGAAATATATATCACTGGCTATGTAAAAATAAGGGCAGTACTTTTGTAAGAGATACACAGATGAATAAGACAATGTACTGAGGGAGAGAGGCATGTAAACATTTAAGCAACATTGGTTAGACAATGATCAGGGCTATGATAAGGGTCAGGACCACTGTAAAGGGTAAGGAGGCACTTAGATCAATGTTACCAAACAATAAACCAACCCTGGAAACAGAACCAAACAAAACCAAATCCACTGTGCCTTCTTCCCAGTTGTTGTCTAAAATTGTTCATCAACTCCTAAGTATAACTTTTAGGAATTCTGAGCCTGGGCTTCAGAGCCAGGATGTCTGAGACCAATTCCCTGCTCTGCCTCGTCTTGACTGTGGGATCTGGGAAAGTTACTTGACTTCTCTTGGATTCCATGGCATCATCACGAGGACCAAACGAGTAAGTCTGAAGCATGCAAGTGACCCAGCTGAGGGTCAGCCTGGGCCTGAGCACAGGTGATGAGAGAATTTGGGGTATGGAGGGGAAAAGAAGTGTGTTTTTTTGCTATTCCCAAGAATGGTATTATTTTCTGGCTTTAAAGTCTAAAAAAATATAGTGAAAAAAACTACATTGATTCAACATCTTATCAACAAGAGGTTCCCTGGTCTGTTTATTGGACACGAAAATTCATTTTCCAAATCAGATTACAGAGGAACAAATGAGGTAACATTGTTTTGTAGACTTTTCACTTCCTGGCTTGTAGGTCAGAAAAGAGAAACCACCCTGCCTTTCTTTTATCATTCCTGCCCCCTCCCCCCCACTGCCCAGCCCTGATCTGAGGACAGCACTGTTCCCTCTCAGGTCAGCAGGGATCTTCAAGTGTGCAAATTGCTCCCTGAGAGGGTAGACACTTTCAGAAACAGCATTTGGTTATTATGGCAAAATACAATGAGATTTTTTTAAAAAATATGTTTTTTAAGTAACTCAAAAAACTTGTTAAAAATGTTTTCCTTTTAGGATGTAAACAAGACATCTCTGATAGCTTCCCTTTTTAAAAAAATATTTTTTAGATATTAATGGACCTTTATTTTATTTATTTATTTTTATGTGGTGCTGAGAATTGAACCCAGTGCCTCACACATACTAGGCAAGTGCTGTACCACTGAGCCACAACCCCAGCCCAGATAGCTTCCCTTTTGAGAGTTTTCTAGAGTGCTATGAAAAAATATGAGAAAACAACCATGAACCCTTAATAATTTCCAGATCAACATTTGTGGAACATTTATGTTCAGGTCTTTGGGGCTGTCACTAAAGACCTGGGTTAACACTCCAGGCTATTCTAAAATGGGGTGCTCAGTAATTTGGAACTGAAGGAATTAGGGGAAAAGCCTTTGCACTGAGGAATTGAAAGAGTGAACCACCTGAGGAAAGAAACTGACTTTTGTAGTAAACAAGAGACTGTTTCTATGCCTCTAGGCCTGACTTCAAAATGCTAGTACCTTTGATTCTTTGAAATCTCTGCCTGCCTGGGCAGGCTCGAAGTAAAGGGAAATAGCTGCTTCCAGGAAAGGGGATTCAATTCCTTCAACCAGTCAGTGATAGGGATTGGTGGAAAAAATGCCCAGCTCCTCTACATCACCAGGAATGACTCTGAGGTAAGCATCCTACACCAGTCACGAGAGCCTCCAGTAGGTTGAGGTCCAATTGCCTATAGTGGTAACTGGTGCCATCATGCCCTCTTCTTGGCCTGATATCACCTCCTGGCCAAACTACTTGCACTTGCATTTTACCTCAGGATTGGAGGAAACCAAACAAAAGCAACTCAATACAGCAAAATAGGAAGATGCTTCATGTCAGAAGATGAAAAATGGAAATATCCCCAAATTTTCTTCTTTCACTCCAAAAAGGCCACTAGTGGGTACAGATACAAGTGAATTAACAGTATAACAATTTTAAAATTTTTTTCATTATTTTCATCTTTACTGAGGTATGATTGACATATATATACGTATTTAAGATATGCAATATGATATTTTATTGAACGTATATATTATGAAATGATCATCACAACAAGCTAATTACCCCACCCATTATCTCATATATTTACCTCTCCCCTTTTATTATTGTGAGAAAACACTTATGATCTACTATTTTGGCAAATTTCAAGTACCTAACACATTCCTACTGACTATAATCACTATGCTGTACAATAAATCTCCAGTATGTATTTCTTTTTTTTTTTTTTTGTGGTACTGGAGATTGAACTCAGGGGCACTCAACCACTGAGCCACATCCCCAGCCCTATTTTGTGTTTTTTGTTTTTGTTTTTTTTTTAATATTTTTTTAGTTGTAGATGGATGCAATATCTTTATTTATTTATTTATTTTTATGTGGTGCTGAGGATTGAACCCAGTGACTCACGCATGCGAGGCAAGCACTCTACCACTGAGCCACGGCCCCAGCCCCTATTTTGTGTTTTTTATGTAGAGACAGGGTCTTGCTGAGTTGCTTAGTGCCTCGCCATTGCTGAGGTTGGCTTTGAACTCGCGATTCTCCTGTCTCAGTCTCCCTAAGTGCTGGGATTATAGGCTTGAGCCACTGAGCCCGGCTCAGTATGTATTTTTCTTATAACTGAAAGCTTGTACCCTTTGACAAACAGCTTTACACATTCCACCTGTCTTAGCCCCTGGTAATCACTCTATTTATGAGTTCAATGTGTTTAGATTCCACATGTAAGTGATATCATGCAGTAATCTGTGTCTTGCTTATTTCACTTAGCACAATGTCTTCCAGGGTCATCCATGTGGATGAAAATGGCAGGATCACCTTTCCTAAGGTTGAATAATATTCCATTATATATCTCTATATAAAAATAGATATATGTTTCACATTTTCATATCTACATGTACATATTGATATCTATATTTGCATTTTCTTTATTTATTCATCCATCAACAGATACATTAGCTGATTCCAAATCTTAAGTTATTTTGAATAATGCTTCAATAAACATGGAAGATAGATAACTTTTGAGGGTACTGATTTAATTTCCTTTGGATAGATATTTGAAGTTGGGATTGAAGGATAGTATTGTGGTCCTATTTTTAATTTTTTGAGGAGCCTCAGTAATATGTCAATTTACATTCACATGAACAGTGTACCAACCAGGATTCCTTTTTCTCCACACCTCACCAGCACTTGCTATCTTTTGGCTTTTTGATTATAGCAAATTAACAGGTGTGAAGTTATATTTCACTGTAGTTTTGATGTGCATTTGTCTGGTGATTAGAGATGTTGAGGACTTTTTTCATATACATGTTGGTCATTTGTATATCTTCTTTGGAAGAATGTCAATTTAGTTCTTTGCCCATTTATTTATTGGTCTTGTATTTTTGTTTTCAATTTTGCTATAGAGGTGTATGAATTATTTATATATTTTGGACATTAATGTTTTATTAGATTCATGATGTGCAAATATTTCTCCTATATCATAGGTTTTCTGTCATGGTTTAGATCTCACATATCCCCCAAAGGCCCATATGCTAAAGGCCCATATGCTAAAGGCTTAGTTGCCAGCCTGTGGTACTATTGGGTGGTGGAACCTTTAGGAGTGGGCTTGTGGGAGGAAGTTAGGTCATTGGGGCATGCCCTTGAAGAGGATGTTCTCTTTCTTCCTTCCTAGCCACTGCAAGGTGAGCAATTTCCTCCACCATGCACTCTCACCACAATGGGCTGCCTTGCTGTCACCCAAAAGCAACAGAGCTGAGTGACTGTGGACACAAACCTCTGAAACCATGAGCTTAAATAAACCTTTCCTCTTTTAAGTTGATTTATTTAAAGTATTTTTCACAATAATGGTGACCTGGCTAACATGTTGCTTTTTCATGTTATTATTTCTTTTGTTTATGGTGTAATATCATCCCATTGTTGATTTTTACTTTTGTTGCCTGTGCTTTTGACATTAAACTAAAAGAATTATTGCCAAGGCAATAATTAAGGCAATGTTAAGAGACTTTTCTTAATATGTTTTTCTGATATTTTTATGATTTCAGGCCTTATGCTTATCTTTAATCCATTTTGTGTTGATTTTATGTTTGGTATAAGGATCCAATTATTTTTTTCTTCTTCTTTCTCATCCTTCCCTTTCTCTTTCTTCTCATCTTCCTCTTCCTCCTCCTTCTCCTCCTCCTTCATATGGATATCTAATTTTCCCAGCACCATTTGTTAGAGGCTATTCTCATTGGCTGTGTTTGCCTCCAATGGTGAAGATTAGTTGACTATATGTAAGTTTATTCTGGTGTTTTCAATTCTGACCATGGGTCTTTATGTCTATTTTGATACCAGTATTATATTGTTTGGATTACTATAGCTTTGTAATACAATTTGAAATCAGGAAATATGATATTGCCAAATTTATTCTTCTTCCCCAGTATTGCTTTAGCTATTCAGGGTCTTCTGTGATTCCATATGAATTTTAGAATTATTTTCCCTATTTCTGTGAAAAATGCCATTGGAATTTTGTTAGGAATTTTATTGGAATTTTGTTAGGAATTGTATTGAATCTGTAGATGACTTTGGGTGATATGGACATTGAAAATATCAATTCTTCCAAGCCTTGAACACAGGACATCTTTCCATTTATTTCTCTTCTTAAATTACTTTCATCAATCTGTTGTAGTTTACAGAATACAAATTTTTCACTTCCTTGGTTAAAATTATGCCCAAGAATTTTATTCTTTTTGATGCTATTGCAAATAGGATTTTTAAAAAACTGTAACCCTTTTAAATTTCTCTCTTTGGAACAAAAGGACTGACTTCTCTTAGGTGTCACTCACCTTCTTCTCTCCTTCTGTGTCCATTTGGCTAAGGTATGCTTTAGGTTGCCTGCCCATAAACTGGGAAACACATGTTGCTGCCTCTGTCTTGCTACTATGTCCATTTGCCTTGAATGACAACCAGGCTTAGGCAGGACCCACAAGAATTTGTGTAACTGGGAGAATAGGTTGCTGTTTACTTCTTTTCTTCAGATTATCATGACCCACCATGTTTCCACAATATTCTATGGTCTCTCTTCTCTGCAATCAGGGAATTATAACAGACATAGAGGAAGCTGGAGATGTGTGCCACTGCTCCTGAGTCAAACAGTCAAAAGTCTCACAGTCCTCTCCCTATGTAACAGCTCTGAGAAACCTGGTGTCTGGCAGGCAGAGTATCACTTATATGTTCTTAGAATGAGGCTGGATGTAGCTTCCCCACAGGCCTGTATAAATTTCCTTCTTTTAACCTCTCCATGAGGTACCTGTTCTTTGGCTATAAACAGAATGACAGCATTGATTAGAAGGCACAGATGGCAGCCTGTGATGGTGGTTGGTCATGTCACTTCACTGTTTATTGACATTGTCACAGTATAAAGAGAACTGTCACAGGTTTCAGTATTATATCCTTGATTTCATGCAAGTTGACAATTTTGTCTTTGTTTAGTGAGATAAAGAAAGCATCTTTCTTCTTTTGGAACCATAGGGGAGGATGAAGAAGGGTATGCTCCTCTCTCTTCATTATACTTAAATCTCAGCCACTCCCTGTTGTACTCCCTCATGTCATCTCCCTTGGACAACTTTCCCAACTGCTCCACATCCATACATGACTTCCATTTGGAGTCCTAGGTAAGAAGCTTGTCTGCCCCTGCTTGGGGTTTGTAGTGCTAGCGAGAGATGAGCAGATAGCTGAGGACATGACAAAAGCCACAGAGTTGCTTTTGTTTCCATGGGGCAGGGGTAAAGAGGCCAGATCAAGACCTGAAGGAGCTGGGGAAAGTGTATGTGGTTACAGCATGGCAGGGCCCCAGGAAAAATACACTTAGGAGAGAGAAGAAAGTCATTCCAGTGTTGCATTTATGAAGGACCTTAGTAAATAGTACCTCCATTTCCTTCATAAACAAGTTGAGAAATAAAAGAGAAATGAGAAAGATAAAAATGTAACTTTTATTTCTGGTAGAATTACATGAACATCTTTTCTGTCATATACAAAGTTTGGTTACACCAAAGCCCACATGGAGATACCACATAGGGATAAGGAGATAGGATGACACCCAGATCCAGATGTGTGAATGAGTGAGACTGCAGGCGATTCCAATCCAAGACACTGTCTGACTCTAGCCATATGAGTGCTCATAGCCAAACCCTTTCCATGGTCTTGATCTGCAAAAATAGTAAGTCCTGTTAAATGATTATTATTTTAACTCATTAAGTTTTACAATAGTTTATTACACAGCAATGGGTAACTGAAATCCTACTTTTTCATTTTGAAAAAAAAAAGGTTAACATCACTTATCAGATGATACCTTGTACAATTACCATTAGCAAGCCTTCTGTGTGTATGTGTGTGTTTACATGAGTATATGTGTATAGGTATATGTTTAGATATTCCCCAGTTTATTGCATCTTTTCTAAATTACCACCGTTCTCTTGTTGTATAGACCATCTAACAAATAGCCTCTACAAATGGCCTGAATGTCTGCATTTCTAACAAGCTCCTGGGGGATGCTGATGCTTCAGGCCAGGGGCCACACTTTGAGCAGGCAGGCACTAAACTATATTGCTTCAAATACTAGCTTTTGGGCTGGATTTGTATGAGTAAGTTGTAGGTCATGGTCCTCTTGGGATAACGAATCCTTGCTGCCTCACCAAAATGTACTATAGGATTTACCATTAGATCATAACCTCCTATAACCATGAACCTGTTCTGAGTCAGAGGTCTTTTCAGGTTCTGCTTCCTCCAGGTCCATTTGTTCTGTTACTTTCAACATTCATGCCAGGCCAAGTTATAAGAAATGACTTCTCAGTGTGACATGGCTCTGAATTATAGCCAATATATTGTTCTCCTGTCCTTGTAGATGAGATATATTTAAAATAAAAGGAAAGGTTTGTGTTGATTAGGACTTTTGGGCCTTTTTGTAATTCTTAGAAAGTACCAAATGTTTTAGGAAACTTTAATTGAATTTGCCATAATCTTTCCTACAGGGGGAGAAGAACTTTATTATCAATATCTAAGTAGCCAATAATCAACAGCATTAGATGTATTCTTTTTTCTTATTTTGATTTTGGTCTGTTTTCTTAAAGCTAACATCTAAATAGTCACGCATTCCTGATGTAGGTGTTAGCTAGATAGTAGAGGGAAGCTAGGCAAGGATTTAAAACTATGGTAGCAATTTAATACTTAAGGAATGACTCTTTTATACACCTATGTTTGGCAATGGGTTATAATAAAAAAGCAAGGAAGGCAAATTTCTAAGATATCAGGCCAAGCAGGGCTCCAGCTATTCACTTAAATGTACAAAAGAACCAAGACTTCAAACTCTGTTAGTCCAACCCAGATGATGTTGCAAACTTCACAATTTTAGCAGCTCTGTCAATTGGAACAGCGTCTCTTAAAGTATTCTATAGTATGACAATAGCTGGTATGCAATAAAGAATAAAAGGAAAGAAGGAAGAAAAGATATTTCACTAAATTGGTGGAATATTGAAGAAAATTAGAATTCTTTCTTGAAGGGTGTTCTAAAGCCTCTAAGATCTCAAGGTGCAATATGGACACTCAAGTGGGAGTTAGCTACTGTATGCCTATATATTTTTTATTTCAAAATCTCATTTTTGCTTTCTTCGTTTTTTGCTTGAGTTAAGAAAGCATTTCTGTTGCACATCTGGTGAAAAGTCTTACATACGTTGTCAGCTCAAATGTCTTCATGACAGTCTGAGATGGGTCTAACATACTCAGTAGCAGTAGAATCAGTGGCAAACTACTGGAGAGGGGTTACTGTCCAAATCTAAATCAATTCAACTTTCTAAAGACATCCTTCTGACCAGGCATATTAGTTGGCTATTGCTATTTCTACATAATAAATTGTCCTAACAATTTAGTGACTTTAAACAAATGTTTATGAACTCACAGTTTTCTGTAGTTTGGGAAGTTTGGGGCAGCCTTGCCAGGTGGAGCTGGCTCAGGATCTTTCGTGAAGTTAAACTCACATTTTAGTCAAGGATACAGCTATCTGAAGGATTGGCTCTGGCTGGAGGATATCTTCCAAGGGTATTCATATGGCTGTTGGCTGGAGGCCTCAGTTCTTTGCCAGATGGGCCTCTCCATAGGACTGCTCACAACATGGCCCCAGCTTCCTCCAGAGCAAGCTATCCAAGAGAGATAAAGAACAAGCAGAAAACTGTAGTACCTTTTGTGTTGTTTACAATTTTATGCAGTTATAAAAGAGTGCAATTAACTTGATAATGGAATATTTTTAGCACATTGTTTTTCTTAACATATGTTTTTAAAGCTAGAATTACTCTCATACTGCTATCATGACTCAAATATCATCTCTGAGAGGTCTTATCCAATATTTTAGGGTCTAAAATAGACCCTACTCCCGTCACTGTTTATTCAACTACTCTTTTTCACTTTTTGTAATATTATCACTGCCTGAAATTGTGATGAGCTCCATGAAGATAGAGATTTTGTTTAATTTGGTCATTACCACATTCCTGGCATCTATAAGAGTGCCTGGCATCTGGCATTTGCTTGATAAATATTTCACAAATCAATAAATGCATTTGAGTCTCTGCTTTCCTCTATCTCCCTAACATTGGAATTATCATTTAAAAGTCTTCAAATAAGTAAATAACTTATGTCTTTGACTACCCAAGAGTGTTCTTTGCCAAATGGTTTGATATAATAATTCTTTATATATTAACTTGTCACCTGCTACATATATTACTGAGGCAAATTATTTCAAATGACTTTCTCTATTTAGGTCAGATCTCTTGCAGTATAGACTTTCAGTTCCCAGATGACATGACAGAGCTTCATAGCTTGAATAAGTATGGCTGAAAGGACTCATTCTGTTCTTGGAAGTGTGGTTACAGTTGCTATTTGCAGAATGGGAGCCTTTTGCTTGCTCTGAGTTTCCTGAGTCAGCCTAAGGTCTGTAAAAGCACATCTCCATTAGGCCAATGTGACAAAGCTGGGCCTCATCATTTGAAGCTCTGCTTCAGGGAATCCTTAAAATAGTTCTTTTGCCCCATCCTTCCTGTGGCTGCCCTACTTTTTGCTCACTATTATGAAAGTTCCTTGAGTGTCTGGTGGTCATCTGTTTCCCAAATGGGGCCAGTTCCATAATGTCATGCCAAGATGAGTGTCACTTAACTATTAGAGTCCCTGGCTGGCCATTTCCTGTTTAATAGGTTCACAGGGGATGCTGTTGGAATGCTCAAGCAAGAAGTGAGCTCGCAACATATTCAGAGTTGGTCTTTAAGCTTTGAAGTCACAGTTTGCCTACTGGTATCTCAAACAGTTAACTTTCTTAGTTAGGCTTTCTTCTTTGTCTATCTGTGCAATATTGTAACTCTCTGCAGTGGTTTCTTTTATGTTTAAATGACTGAGGAAACTCTTTAAATATGGGTGGAGTCCCCTGGAGCAGTTTAGGTAGTTGATTCTATCTATCTATCTATCTATCTATCTATCTATCTATCTATCTACTTACCTACCTACCTACCTATCATCTACCCATCTATCCATGAAGAAAAGAATGGACTATGACAAGAGAAAAATGTGAGTAAATATGATATTGTAACTCTGTTCTATATTTCTGTTGATGAGGGACTGTATTTATTACATATACATAAAATGGGCTTAAAATGAAACCATTATAATAGTGTCTTCTATTTAATATAGCATGAAAAGAGTAACATTTTTTACTTCAGCACTGTAGTAAGGTTCTAGTATTATAAAACAGGATGACTGGTTTGGGTAAGGATGGACTAGGAAAAGAAAGATGGTCTTCATGCTACCATTTAATTGGGTTGACCTCATGCTGCTCACTGAACTCTATAAGGACATAATTGAAGTGTATAAATGTAGCACATCAAAATCAAAGTACACTTCTATAAAAGTTCTGTGTGAAAATTCAGAAAGTCTTTTTTTTTTTTTTAAATTAACTTGGCCTTAGTTCAACATGTAATTGAATTTGGCCAGTGATAGAATCTTCTACTCACAGATGATTACAAAATTGTTCTTGAATTGTTAATAGAGATGTAAAATTGAGGTCATGCTGTTAATCCTTTTTTGTTGTTGTTTTTGATTTAAAACAGTGTGACTTTCTGGTATTTTCCTCTAAGGAAGAGCAGTGTTAGTCATAAACTTTTTATTTCATTCTCTGAGAGAGCACCTTAATTGGGCCATGGTCATTTTCATCTCCACTTGGGCTACTGCTGAGGATCTGAATATATGCAGAACATAACTTCAGAGGCCCCAGTGGAACACTTATTTCAGAAACCACTAGCCGTAAAGGATCTCTGGGCTTCTGTGGCTTGCCACTAATATACCCTTCAATCAGCTTGGGGGAAACACACTTTTTTCTTTTAATATAAGAATGTTACCAACTTTTTAATTCTGATCTTCTCTTCTTTACAGTGGTATAAACAACTGTGCCTCCTTGTGTGACTGACACGGTAACTCCTAGTACAGAAGAGTTCTCTGAGTACCCCATACCATAGGGACTTTGTAGATTGCTATCAGTAAAGCCATAACAAAGGCCTATGTTTTAAACTATGCTACAGTTGGGGTCATTATGGCAAGAATCTGAAACTAGCAGGACTATTGTTGTGTTTTTTTAAAAATATGAGTTACCTACCATGGAATGCACAACTAACTTCTTTGTCTATCAACTCTTCTTTGAAAGAGAAGTCGTTTTCTATATTTCCACTTCACTTTTCCTCACTGTACTTAAGTATTGTGTTTGTTCTTTCTATGCTATTTGAAATTGTTTGAGGGAAGACATACAGCATAAAGTAAAAAATAATAATCCAACAACATTTTTAAATAAACAAATGAAGATTGAATGGATCTTAACATCATATTTCACTTCAGGGATATGTTCAGATGTCTTGTTCTGACTCCAAAGAGCTGATTGTGCCAGTCTCTTCCTAATTCTACACCTAGTGGCATCACATTGGTAGCTCGAAATTAGCTACCATAGGTTGTTTATGTCACAGATATTGGCAAATTACACATATGGTTTTCCTCCCATGTAACACTATTGTGAAACATTACTCAACACATTAATGCCTGAAATCAAGAAATGGAGAGAAGTAGGGCAAAAGCTAATCACGAGAATCCTATAGAAAGTCTTTATGATTGGTGGGATTATTGGAGCTACTGGGGTTATGTGATGATCCACATAAACTGAGACTATGAAATATTAAGAAAATTGTTGTGAATGGGTGTAACAAAAGAGGTGTATCTAAATGTATTTTATTTCAAAATAATCAGTTTGGGAAATGACATACTTGTTCCTCTTAGTTGTCATCGCTAAAATCAGTTTGGAAGCCCCTCTTGAAGTCCGTTTCAAGGAAATGTCTATGAAGTATTTACAGTTGAAAATGTGATAACACAAGAGGTAAAATAGGTTCATTGTTTTCACATTCTGATGCATGGTATTCTTCTAAGTTCTGTCAGCCCCCATGCTGCTGTGGTCCCCTGCAAGCCTGCAGGTCCCTTGTACCGTCTGTGTCTGCAGTCTGCTCCAGTGTCCATCATCTACTAAGTGTTGGTGGATGGGGGCAGATCTAGTCCTGGCTCTTTCCAGGAGGCCTCTCCAGGAGGCCTGTCCATACTGTCTTTCCCAGTATCCCAGTTCTTTGGTTGAGTGGCACTGGGCAGATGATCCAGCTCAGCTCCTAAGCAGATATATAACCAAGGAATGAAACACCAATCTCCATTTCCTGTAGTCACCTTAAACCTCATCGGAATTCCTGTGGGGCTGCCCTCTCTTGGGTTCAGGGAAGAGAAGCTCCCTCTTTCCAGTAGGGGGAGCTGCAGGAAGGAAATAATTTCTTTTTATAAAAACAAAAAACCAAAAACCAGTGCTCTGAAAGATGAACTCTCTCCAGCTCCCATTTCTCATCTTAAAATGTTGAGGGGTGGGAGGAGGGGGAGTAAAAATGCCTCATTCTAACACCTCAAGCCCTGGAGTTGGTCTGAACTCAACTTTTCACAGTTCTTTTAGGAACTTAGCACCTTTTTTTTTTTTTTCTCTCAGTTGGGGCCATGCTTGTTTAAAAAGGTTGTCTCATCCAGCACCTAATACCAGGAGTCCTGTTGCAAAAATAGATTTTTCTTTAACAGCTTTTATACTTGGGAATTCAGTTCGTGAAAAAAAGTACAGGCAGTGCAGCACACTGGACTTTTAAATGCTATCACAGAAGAGTAGATGCTGAGTTTATGTGTGGGCTGTGCCTCTGAAACCATGTGCATGGAGAAATTAGGATTCTCCTTTGTTCAGTGGCTCATGGAGGTCTTCTCAGGGCTCCTTATATCACTTCACTCATTTTACCAATACTCCCTAATCTTTGGAGGAACACTCTATCATGTTTTAAAATCTTATCTTTGAGTACTCCTCTTGCTACTTGGCAAGAAAATGTGGAAGGTCAAGAAGAGGAGAAAAGCTTTGAGAAATTGTGTGATAAGTAACATCTAACTCATTTTTACCCCTTTGGGAGAATCATATTCACTTACCATACGCCACTGATTCAAAACAGATGGACTCGGCTTTTAAAAAAAATGGTAGGAATGTTAGAAATTTGGTTCCTATCATAATTTCTCCCTCTCAGTGAGGTCAGTATTGGCATCTGAGGGCATATGCATTTCACTTAGAACTGGTTGGAATTTGGGACTTGGGTCAGAGCTTCACTATAGAAAGACTGGAAAGAAGAAAGAACAGAAAAGCAAGGAAGGAGGATTAGCATAGTTTCTGTGGATGGTAAAAGCAAGGGCAGAGGAGATGGATTTGAGGGTCACCTGGATGAAAAGGCGAGATGACAGTGGCAAAGGGCACTGCTGCTGCGAGAGGGGTGCTTAATTAAGCCCAATTCTGGTGTCCCTGTGAACTTCAGTCAGTCCCTGGGAAGTGCTGACACAGACCAAAGGATAATCAACTGGGGAATGCAAAGCACTGTATCAATTATATGAAACAAATAGAATAACACATTCTAAGGCCTTGAAAGCATGCCTGACACATAATGGAAAGTCGATTAGTGTTCACTTTCTTTCCCTTCCTGCTCTTGATGGTGCTACCAGGTGGCACATAAAACATATTGTGTGAGTTTGGGTCAAAGCATCATTGTGACAACATTGTCACAGCAGCATTTCCAGTGCAGGTAAAAGTTGAACTCAATGTGTGAAATGGCTGAGTGAGAAAAACAGCAGAGTCACAGGTCAGAAGAGAAATAAAACTATGGCCTTACCTGGAGTCGAGAAGGACATAATAGCGGTCTAACTTCCCGTAGGGAAGCAAGAGTAACTATCTGTCCAAAACTATTGTCCCCAGAGATCAATCCGGGAATCAGTGACCATGACTATGAGAGGCAAACTAAGCCCGTGAAGAATGTTGGGAAGTCATAAAAACAAGCAGGTGATGTAGGAGTCCAGGAATAATGAACTTCAGCATTTGGAACATGTTCAAGAATTAAATTCCATTTCTATCTAAGGAGATCAGGTTGCATAGGGCAATTAAAGGGCAGAGATAGGAAAGTGACTTCTTCTATGTGTCCTCTGGGTATAATTTAGAAGAGAGGTTGGGCTCTTGGGATCTTCTGCTAAGTCATTAATTTAAAAAAAAAAAAAAGCTCTTCATATGTATTTGAGCCTTAAGACCTACATCAGATGTCCTCTTAAAGAAGACTTTTCTGACTCCTTTCCTTGGGATAGTTAAGCTTTCATAATGCATCGTAACATTTCAGTACTTCAGAGAACTTTTGTTTACATGGTGGACCTACGAGACACTCTGGAAATAATGTTCATTATCTTTGATGATTGTTTGTTGTTTTCTGCCATGTATAATCCATTCCTCTCCCTTCTGCTTTTTTGATAAGTGTACCTTATTTTCTTTTAGGGGGATTACTTCTCTTCTATTATTTGTGCAATTTTGGTGGGGCTGCCAATAAGCATGTTTAGCCCTTCACTTGTTGAAAGATGGATGTATAAGCCACAGTGGTCAATTGGACTCAACTGAAACTCTATTTATTGAAACTGAGGGGTATTTATTAACAGAGGACTAGGGTCCAGGAATTATTTGCAGAACAAAACTGATCTGCAAAGAGAACAGTTTCCATCAGGAAGCTGAGGTTAGGAACCACAATGCCAGCTTCTGATTACCACTGCAACAATTGGCTCCAGGAATATGCATCTTAGCTGTGCTCAAGGAATTTGAAAGCACAGCCAGAATCATTGCCACCAGAGCCATGACATGTACCTACAATTTAGATGATCCATGCCATGCCTCTCAACACCTGTTAAGCTAATGATTGGATTTGGAGACTTCAGTTTAAACTGTAGCAGAAAAATCAAACACTTTGACATTCATACTCTATATCAGAAATTGCAGAAGTAGCGCAAGTGTGGTCTCTGCCTTACATCTGCCTTTCTGATCTTACACAAGGTCAGATTATCTAACTATGAAGTACCTTCTGGAACACTGACTACAAGGAAGACTTTGGGGGATATCAATTTAGATTTTTTAACCTTTAAAATGAGAATAGGGACATTTGGATGGGGGAAGGGGTTAGGATGAATACTGAATATCAATCTACCATATGAGCAATAGGCTCTCTCCCCAAGGCTTGGAATCTTGAGCCTAGAGGGGAAAGGGCAGAAGTAAAATGGCTGCAGCCAATTAGTCCCAGTGCAATGTCCTGAAGACTGGACATTTGGATCCCAAAAGGTCCTGAATCTTGCTCTTTCAAGCCTCTGCTTCTGCATATTTCCTTCCGGGTCTGGAATCCCATTGTGACCTCACAATGACTTCCCTTTTACCTACAGTTAGCCAGGATTGAGTTCCGTTCCTTATAACCAAATGGCTTCAACCAATGCTCTTATGAACACTGTTTTGCAGTGTCAGCATCCTCAAAGTCTCACTTAATGAATGCATGAACTCTGCATGGAGAGCTGCCTGCTACTTACCAGTATGAGTGGCACTCCTGGAGTTCTAGTTCCTAGAGCTCAAAGGTCAAGGATATCTTCAGACATCATCTAAACCATCCTCTCCTTTTTTCCTAAGATGAAGAATTTCAAGTACAGAGAGTCACTAAGCTCATTTCTTTTCTCATCAGACACATTCCTTGATTACTAACATTATAGGAATTCTTCTTGAAATAGTTCACTTATATAACAAGTACAATACTTCTAACAGCATAGAAATATCCTTGGGAAAGAGAAAGTATATAAACAACTTTTTTACAAAACTAATTTAGAGTAACAGGTTTTAAATTGCTGTCATTAGGTAAGAGTTTTATTATAGGAATTGTAGCCAGACTTTTAAACATCTTTAAACATCATATTAGAAGTTTCTTTGATAAGGAAAATCATACTCGGTGGAAAGCTCTTGGGCTTTTGAGTCCTCAGTGGAAAGGCTTTGGGGATTTTTAATGCAGCAATGATTTCTTCTCCTTAAAATTTAAACTATGATGGGCCTGTCAGTCAGGATCTACTTAAATAAACACTTTGCAAATGATCCAGCCACAATTTTAAACCCTATACAGATTCCAAAATGCATTCCCACAAAATGTTGTCTGATGAATAATATTTAACTATTTTTTTTTAAATAAGAGTGGGCCAAAGACTTTGAAAAACATCCTTAAAGAAGTGTCCATGGAACTTCTAATTCAGTGAATTTTAACAGCTGTTTCTGCCACTAGGCCTGTAAGTGGAACTTGATTTCCCTTGAGGCAATTCCATTAATTTGTTTTTATTATTTTAGGAGAGCTAATATGCTTGAGCTGGCTGGGTTCTAACACTAGGAATGGTGTGGGTGGTATGGCAATTCTGGTTCTAATCTGTGATGCTCTGAAGGTTTCTCCTGAAGACCACCCAGATGGCTACAATGTGAGTGGTGCTATGTGGTTCCCATGCCTCACCCAGGAAAGGGCATTCCTGCCAAGCTCTGGGGAAAAGTTCTCAGGAGACCAGGGCACTCAGCAGTTTCCAGGGTGATAGAGGAATGTTATTCCTTCTTAGCTTCAGATGTGCTAACCATCCCTCAGGTGTTTATGTTCTTACCTGTGGGAATGCACCTAGTCAGAAGAGCTCTGTTCCATTTTACAGCTAGACTTCAAAAGGATTGTATAGTGGCTTCAGATATTTATTAGCAAGTTAAGTGGAATATCTGTCCTTCTGATTTCTCAGTGCTATTCTATGTATAATATGTTCATATGAGATGAATGCATTTTGAAAAGAAATATGCACTTATCAAGTGTTTTAGAGCATGATGCAATATGAAACTTACCTAAAACATCATGGGTCATCTCCCTTTCTATACAGTAAGGTTAAGTTCAGATATTTTAAAAATTCTGTTACCAAAGATGAATTTCAAAGGGGAGATACTAAGACATTTTCTTGATTTTGAGCAGTTTAGAAAGTAGGGGTTCTTTGAAAGATTTATTTCTGAATTAATATTTCTGTCCATTTGAAAACATTTGCATGATGTGGTCAGTTCTTTTTGACAAATTAATTTGTGAATTTTTTACATACTCCATCTAATGAGGATACATTTGAATTACTAGATGTTCAAATTAGTCCAAATTTGTCCTAAGGATGTGGGTTTTGTGAGAGTATCAGGGAAGGAGACAAGTTATACAATCAGATGGACTCTATGGGGGTTGTTTGTTTGCATCTTTATCATAAGTCATTGCTTGGGTTTGCCTGACTCATAAGATCAGGTTTTCAGAAGCCAATTTCTCTGCAATTGATTGAATTGTAAACAATTTCTCAGTGAGCAAAAATAGCTATTTTCATTATTATTCTCCTGTGCATAACCCTGACTAAGTATGTGTTTGACTATTATTGCTGAGTTTTGGAGTAGGCAGAGCTGCTAAGATATGGATGTGGCTAGAAAGTTTTAAAAGAACTCCCCTGCTGCTGATTTCCAAAATTGTCCATGTTCACTACAGGAAATCTGGAAAATTCAATAAAAAATGAAGAAGAAAATAGAAACAACCTTAGATTTTACCTTTCAGAACCAGCCATTTGTAACATTCTATTTTTTAACTTGCTATGCGCATGTAGATTTTAATTGTATAAATATATACAATTCTATAATGTTTTTTATTGTCATTAATAATTACTTATTTGTCCATCTGATAAATATTTACTGAGTGCCTTCAATTACATATTTCCAAATGGCTACAAGATATTCAACATGGTCTATGTTTTAGTGACTTATAATCAACAATGAGTAGGAAAAGATGGCTTTTTTTCTTTTTGTTGAGTGTGCTTCCATGGATTCAGCTCAATAATCTATCTGAATTACCCTTAACTGAATAGTTTCTTTAAAAAAACTCACAGAAATCCGAAAGTATATCATTGTCAATGGGTATACGAGCACTATTTTATATTAATCTCTTTTAATTTAAAGAATGGCTAACCATCATAGCTGATATGGAATGAATATGCAATACAATAAATAAATGTCTTATGGCAATAACCTTTTAAAATAATTTTAATAACTTTAAATCATGAAATATTTTTTTAAAATAATGAAAAATCATCATGACCACTTTTTCCTTTACATGCAAATAAATTCAACAGATACTTTGTCGAAGACGTATAAGACACTGAGCAACAGAACACAGGATGAATATGAAATGATTCCTTCTTACAAGAGCTCACATGCCAGCCAGGGCCTGGATCAGTTTGCCAGGACTGCCATAACAATGCCACAGTCTGGGTATTGTAAAACAACAATACCAGACTTATACATCGGAAATTTATTTTCTCAAATTCTGGAGGCTGCAAGTCCTGGATCAAGTTGCCGGCTAAAACAGTTTCTGGTGAGGGCTCTCTTGGCTTGCAGATAGCTGCCTTTATGCTGTATCTTTTCATGGCCTTTCCTCTATGAATGCTGGAGAAGAGATCTCTGCAGTCTCTTCCTCTTGGCATAAAGACACTAGTCTGATTAGATTAGGACCCTGTTCTTAGGATATCCTTAAATCTAAATTTCTTTCTTAAAGACCCTATCTCCAAATACAGTCACATGGGAAGTGACTTCAACAGATGAATTTGGGGAGAGCACAATTCAATTCATAACAAAGACCCAATCATAAATATACTGACCTAATATTTAATTGGTGCTTTCATAGAGAGATAGATAAAGCGTTATCGTTGCTTAGAGTAATTAGAGATTAATTCTAACTGGGGCCTGGGGGAAGCTTCACAGCATTTTGTTTTGTCTTAGAATTCCCGAGGCTTAGGCCCTGGTATGAGCATTCACAGGCAAGTGATTCATGGAGGAAGCGCTCCCAGGCGAAACTAGAGAGGAGATAGAAAAGCAGGCCAGGGAAAGGAAAGAAGACAAGCGCAAGGGTGAGATTCCAGGCAAAGCCCTGCAGAGGGTAGCTTCAACCTGACGTTGAACCCTGTGATTGGAGTTCTACCTGAGTTGCCTGAGTCCAAGAGGAAAGAGCTGGGTTTTGATACTCCTGTAGCAGCAGTCAGCTAGGGGCTAAGGGCTGCCCTGGGGCTTGGTTAGGGTGGGGAGCAGGCCATGAACTCCCAGACCCTCTGAGCTCTGCTTCTGCATGCACAATGGACCCTGTAGTTGCAAGAAAGTCCACTTAAGAGAATCATAGGTTGAAGCTATTAGAAGCAAAGGCTGAGAGGCCAGGGACAGGCATACAGAAGCAGAAAAGGGATCTGAGATTCTGGGTGCAACACTAACTGTGTTCACTACAGTGCTGGACATCAAAGGGAAAAGAGTAACATTTCAACAAATTGGGCACATGTGGCTAGTAGCTCCTTACTGGACCATGCAGCTAGAGAACATGTTCATGCCAGAAAAAGTACAACTGGACAGCACGCTATTTAGATTGAGAATAGTATGGACAAAAATCATAGAATTGTGAAGAAAGAAATAGTAAGGACACAAGAAAGGTAGACTGCTGGGATATAGATTATGATCAAATTGTAAAAAAGTTTTGAAGCCTTCATCCACTGATTATAACATCTAAAAATAGGGGTTGTTCAATGGAATCTTATTGAACATCTGACCCACCTTGAAAAAGATATAAAAGTTGGCAGTGTATGTGTTTGTCATTCATGCCTATACATATTGCCTCCATACCTGGCCTAATACTGGGTCTCTGCATTTAACTGAAGACCTTGCCCCTTATTTGATCTTCTGCCCTCTCTTTTCTTTGGTTCTTTCTCTAACTATTTCTTCATCGTTTGTCCCACTACCTCCTTGACATATTCTGGCTTGAAGCTTTAATCTTGAACGTTTAGACTTCTTATCTAAAATTTTGAATTTCCTACCCTTTTTCTTACCCTTCTCCTAGTCTTTCCCAATCGTATATAAATCCCCAATTGTACATACAAAACACTATATGATGAAAGGATACTGAATAAGGCAAAATCAGGTTAATGGATTCAGAAGTGCTGAGCACATTAGGAACTTTGGGCAAAGTCCATGGGGAGTATGAAGAAATGAAAGAAACAAAACAGGTATGAAATAAGAAAACTTCAGGGACAAGCACTTTCAGCTTTCTTGAAAATTACCTCTACTTTAAATTCTAGGTGAAAGAATGTATTTCCCATCAACACTACCTGTAATAGAAGAGAAACCAAGGCTCCTGTGAGTCCTATTGTTCCTCATGCTTCCTGTAGAGTAAAATCGTTATAAACTCCATCCCACTAACCTATATTTTTTCTAAGTATGAATTATAAGAGGAGAAAATGACACAACTGCAAGCTTTAATCATGGATATTTATAATTTTTAGTTTAAAAACATTTAATTGTGATAAAATACACATAATGTGAAAATTATCCTCTAGGTCATTTTTACCTGTACATAAAATTCAGTTGTTAAGTACTTTTACATTGTCATGCAAGCAATCTCCAGGACTCTTTCATCTTGCAAAACTGAAACTCTATGCTAGTTAAACAATTCTGAAATACCACTCAGCCCTTGGCTACCACCATTGTACTTTCTGTCTCTATGAATTTGACCATGCGAGGTACTTCATATAAGTAGAATCATACCATGGTTGTCTTTGTAACTGGCTTATTTCCTAACTGGCTTATTTCACTTAGCATAATGTTCTCATGATTCTTCCATATTGTAGCATGTGTCAGAATTTCCTTTCTTTAAAAGGATGTGTAATATTCCATTCTATGTGTATGCAAATTTTATCCATTTATTCATTAATGGACATTTGGGTTGCTACCATCTTTCAGTTATTTTGAATACTGCTACTATGAAAATAAATCATGTAATTTTTACACAGATCTTCTAGATATATCTTTAGCTGGTACAAGTCTTCATACCCTTCTACATTGCTTAGGATCTGGATCCAATGATCATGATAATCAGCACATTGACATATTTAAAACCATCAAATCCATTTGTTTGGAGGCAAGATCCTTATTCAGGTATTTCTATAATTTATTTGTTTTATTTATGTTCTATATCCTGGACCCTGAAGTTATAGTTATCATAATCCAGAGGGCTATTTTAATGACATTTAATATCTTGCTGCACTTTTATGTTATTATTAAGAGGCAATTAAATTATATTTCATATACTGTGATTTCTAAACCAGAAAACTAGTCTAGCACATGATGGTGTGATGCTTAGTAAAATTAAAATAAAAACTGATTATAGATAACATCTGATCTAACCATAAAATTCACTTAATCAGAACTTATTAAGGATTCCAATGCTTATTGACTGATTGCAACTATAAAGAATTGTGCTTCAAAGGATGTGAACCCTTGACTTAATCGAATGTTGACGGACTAAAAATGGAAATGGCATTTGTGTGTGGTTAATTTGGGGAAGGATGTCCTCAGCCAGATGTAAGAACAACATGATTTCAAATAGGCCCTTTCATGGCTGAATTTAACCCCAATACATTAGGTAAATCTTTTTAGAAAGATGAATTCCTCAGTCAATTCAGCCAAGTTTCACCAACCATAATTTTTACTGTCATGAATGCCTTCTCTTAGGATTTTTGCTCCTTTTTTGGGATCTGTTAAATTGCACGGTGAGCTATTTTTTGTACCACACATTCACTTGTGGTCCCAAGCCCACTGGAGGCCTTGCAACAAATCTACGTAGCTGATAAACAAGTTCACAAAACAGTCATAGTGAGCAACAAAAAGTCCTGACTTACTAAGTTAAAAGGGTAATTTCAGCATGGGAGAAGGAATGTGTAATACTGGGTGAAGTAGTGATTAATCAGGCAGCCAAATGAATCACTAGGAGGGAATGGGATCGGTCCTGCTAGTTTCATTAACCAAAAAATGAATTTCAGAATAACTTGAGTCACAGCTTTATTTCTTTTAGACTCATCAAGGTAGTTGTGTTCAACCTTTAATTCCCTCTCTACCCCTGTCAAGGAGTGATTATTATAATATCCTGACCTTGTACCTCTGTTTAAACTTCCCAGTGTGAAGACAGAAGGGCTTCCTTACTGTGGAAAAGGACTATGTTTTCTATTTTTCTCAGCACTCTCTAAAAAGGAGCATGACAGATATAAAGGAACAAATGCAAAAACTCAAGTCTTCAGGCAAAGCTTGTGACTGTGGCAGGCAGCTCCCGCAGCTTCCCACATGAAGACCCTTCCATGAGAGGGTAATATCTGTTCTCTTTCATTCCAGTTCCTTTCAGAGAGGTATAATTTTGTCACATGGGCACTGTCCACTAAACCAGCTCAAACAGACAGTGAGTTGTATGACTGTGTACATGGGCAAGGGACGCAGGAGGAATTTGAGGCTGTGGTACATAGTGACCCCAAATGGGGAGAGATTTCCTGGAAACTGAACTTCAGCTGAAACCCAGGAGTTTAAAAAAGGTAAGAAAGTAAATGTCAGTTTATACCATGGAAATAAGTTATTGACAGTGGATTCGAGCAAAAAAATTCATAATAATTATCTACATATTCCTATCGACTATGCTTTATTCATAATTTAATAATATCTCTATGGGGTTTTAAAATGGTTTCTCAATGCTTATATTTATGTGTATGAAAACAGAATATTGAAAAATGAAAACAAACAGTTTGCCTACTTAGTTCATTTTCTTGCCTTCCTTTTTTTGGTTTCACAAATCTCAATGGGAACTCTGTCAACTAATTTGTCACATGATTCTTACTGACTTGAGAACTGCAAATGAAAGATAATTTACAAAATATGAAACATACCATGTTTTTTTCTTCTTTTCTTTACTTTAAAACTATATTCTTGCTTTTAGAAAAGAGCTTGCCTGCCTTCCTTCCTTCCTTCCTTCCCTCCCTTTGGCCAATGTAAAATAGAGGCTTATGAGTCCTATCCTACATATTCTCACATAAATCTTCTCAGAACATTCTGAAGAAAGTAGGAAAAACTATTGCAGAAGCCTTTATTCAGTAGATCTGGGTTCAAGTTCTGGCTCTATTATTCATCAGCCTTTTGAACTTAATATTTCTGCCTTTGTCTGCAACCCAAGGGTAACAATACCTCTCTTACCAAGTTATTTTATGGATTACATGAGCTGATGGGCATGAAACACATAAATGTTATTAAAAAGCAATGTGTGGCTTACAGGAACACTTAAATTATGTTTCTTCTTGGAAGCATTGTCTATATCTTAAATAGCTAGTTGAGAGCCAGTATAGAACAGTGGTTTAGGCCAGTGCTGGAATCCTGATTTCATCACCTACTAGATATATAACCAAGATCACCTGGCTGAGCATTTTTCTCTCTGTGTCAAATTAGAGAATAGTAACTACCTCCCAGAATCACAGTGGTGATTAATAAAATCATTCTTTGAAGAGAATCTAGAGGCTCTCAATAAATTATTCATATGTCTATTTATCATATCAGTTCAAAATTTAAAAACCCAGAATGGGAATTCATTTGCTTAATGTCTTTTGAGTTTACCTATCCTAAATCTTATTTGATAATGTCTGCTGAGTAAAGTCTTCTGCTCATTTAATCCTTTTCACCCAACCAAGTGAAGTGTCCTTTAAAACCAACGTTATTTCACAATCAAGGAAGCTATAATCCAAAGAGGCTAAGTAGCTTTAGGAGCAAGAACAGGGATTTGACATCCCCCATCTAGTCCAAGATGCCTATTATACGTGCCCTAACGGTCTGTGCTTGTGAAAGTGTACCAACAGAGCACTCGATCTGGAGTACTGTACTCTGGTTTTACACACAGAAGGCTTCTACACTGTGTCTCCACATTCATGAGACACTGCTTCACACAATGTGTACATCATTTTTCTAAGCCCCTAGAATACTTGGAAAATAAGTCATGTGGGAATTGTGACTAAGATGAATGAATCCTATATCCTTGCCTTTTCCTTTACTGGTACTTCCTACGAAGCCATTGGAGTAGAGGGGGCACACATGGCCGTTGCCTGGAAACCTTGTTACAACCCTGGATGTAGCTTGCTTGCCAGTGCAGAGTGTGGTCTTTGGCAGGGAGCATTTGTCCTTAAGTCTTAGTTTTCTCATTCATAAAATAGAGACATGACACTTACTTAAAAGAGTATTGTGAGGAATAAAAAGATCATTATGGAAAGTGTCTCCCTCAGAGTAGATGCCTAATAAATATTAATTCTTTCCATTTTGCATTTATTGGAATGTGTTCCAGTCATTTAAGCATTTTAACATTCTGTTTTTAAAATCCCTAAAAACTACTAATTTCTCTGAATTTACCAGAATATCTGATGCCTAAAAAGGTTTTGAGAACACACAACTATTTAGTGATCTTCATATATCTAGCAATACAGGAAGTCATTTGTGGTTTTTGAGGCCCCAAAGGGTGGCCTCATGACAAATCCTACCTTAAGATTATTTGGACCATCTCAATAACTGATTAGTTTAGCTAACAACTGTTTATTATTGAAATTGTCAAAATTATTTTTGGGGATTAATGTTCTATGTCCTGGTTGCTAAAGTATAGTGATCACAAACTTGGGCTGTTTTTAAAATATAGAAGCTGTTGTTATTGGGTATACCTTTTATTTGTTTATTTAATAAACTGATACTCATGGACAGAGAAACATGATCTCCAGACCTGTAGAAAATTTGTTGAACGGAGAGGCTGAGGAAGCCTTGGGGAGGGGGCTTCTTGGAGATTTTTGCAAGAATATACATCCACATCTCTTTATTTTTGAAAGTTTTAGGGAAGACATGTCTAATATGGTCTGGCACACAGACTTTCAGCTCAGGGGGACTACAACAAAAAGTACTTTCTTGTTGATTCTGGAAAAATCAAAGAAATCAGATTATGAAAGAGACTTCTGAGGGAGCTAAAGCTTTTCCAGGGTCAGAGGGAAGTACAGCAAAACTGGAGAATTCTCATGCTCCCCAAAGATGAAAGGGAAATTTAAAAAAAGAAAGAAAATGTTAGAAATGTTGTTCCACCACCAAAGATGAAAGAAAAAGGCCCCAGCCAGTAAAATGACAACTATCTGCTAAACCAACTTTCTCCAGCTATGGTCTATAAAAAAGGTTAAAAGGCACAAAAGAATTTCTAAACAACCCAATAATGTTGAAGTTAAGGCTTTTATCTGGTATGACCAATTTGCAAATATAGGTGAAATCAGCCAAGACTTAATCTGTGTCTATAACCATGTAAACTTTGCATATTAATGAACTGAATTAAAGTCAAGTCAAAGCTTCAGGCTCCCTGGAACATAGGAGATGGCAGAAACTGATTTCAAGCCAAGGTAACAAGGACAGCCATGTGAAGAGGTGTCAAGACCTATACATTCCCCAGACAACCACAAGGCCCTTAATATAACTCACTATAGTGGGAAATTGTGGTGGTGGGGTGGGCACAGTGAATTTTTTTTTTCTTTTGCAGTGCTAAGGATCAAACCTAGGGCCTGGTACACGCTAGGTGAGTGCTACTCCACTGAGTTATATCCCCTACACACAGCAATACTTTTGAGAATAGATATCTTTGTGAATTTTGATGGAGTATCTCAAATAAAAAGAATTTTTGAAAAATAAAAAAATTATTCAAGAAAAATTAAAGTGTGTTATAATGACTTAGATATAAATTATATTTTAGAGTCTGAGTAATGTTTCTTTAAAAACTCAAACAAGCTGTGTGTGGTGACACATGCCTTTTATCCCAACAACTCCGTAGGCTGGGACAGGAGGACTGCAAGTTCGAAGTCAGCCTCAGCAATTCAGTGAGGCTCTAATTAGCTTAGCAAGAGCCTAGTTCAAAAATTTTTAAAAAGGGGCTAGGGATGTGGCTCAATGGTAAAGCTCCACTGGGGATTGAACCAGTCAGATTAATGGACCCCCAAATGTGTGCGCCCGATTAATCCAGTCAGAATTTTTGAATGAGATTAACTCAGAATCATGAATTATTAGTTTCCTCATATGAGAACAGGAAGACTAACTCAGGATGTTATAAAGTGTGTCTTGGTCACAAGTCTAATTGTGCTTAGAAATACAGAAAGAAAAAATACAGAAAGAAAAAAACATGGAACTCTAAGTAAAGGCAAATTAACTAGAAAAACTTCCTGCCAGGTGGAAAAAATTGCTCACCAAGTGATAGTTGGCTGGGAGATTTATATGAGCTTTGAGATACTGCCCGAAACATTTGGATACCCTTTGAAATACTAAGTCAAATTTGATGACCAAACACATTTAACACTTTCTGTCAAAAAGTGAAGTTGCGCATCTCAATATTTACTCAGTTGGGGAAACACTTCTGACATGCATGAAATTTAACTTCACAGAACTAAGTTTATTCTGGTGAAAATATCAATATTCAGAGATGAAACATTCACATAAAAATAAATAAACCATGTTTTTTTTTTCTATCTATGTGAGGATGCTAAAAAGCATGCTTGATTTGATTTTCTTAGAAAATAGGTCATGTTAAACTTGGACAAGAACATACTTCAAAGAACATATGTTTGGCAGAGACATTGACTGACAAGCATTAAGTCTGTCTGAGGAGATGATGTGATTACTGCTGTTGCACTTCCCAGAAGAACAACCTGAAGGAAAAAGTAAAATAGTCATGGTAAATTACATGCTGCTTATCCTGGGGCAGTAGAGGGTCAGATATGTTTTGAGGGAATTTGGATCTCAGCAGGTTTCCAGGTGAGCTGTACAGTTCTTGTAACTCAGTACTATCTGGAAATTCCACAGTCTTAAAAACCAGTAGCAAATGTATTGAAGTTGAATAAATATAGCTATTTTAGTTAAATTTGCTAGGTAACAAACTACTTTAGAAAGTACTAACTTAAATAACAGTTATTGATTTTGACTCTCCTTTTCACAGGTCAGTAGTTTGGGCTGGGCTCAATTGGGAAGTTCTTGTCTTTGCTGATCTTGGACTGTATCTTGGACTGATCTTGGACTGTGTTAGAGCCCGGACTGTATCCCCCATATACTGACAAAATTATGTTTATGTTCTAACTCCCAGTACCTCACATTATATGATATGTGGAGACATAGTCTTACTGAAGTAATTACAATAAAGGCCCTAATCCAATATGGCTGATGTCCACATAAAAGTAAATTTAAACACAAACTTGAACAGAGAAAGATAATGTGACGATATAGGGAGGTGACCATGTGAACCATAAGGCAGATGTGTAAGCCAAGAATCGAGGACTGGAGCAGATTCTTCCTTCCCAGCCCTCAAAAGGAGCCAATGCTGCTGACACCTCCATTTTGGACCCCCAAATGTGTGTGCCATACAGGCTGTGGTGTAGTGCAGTCTTTTTTACAGCAGCCCTGGCAAATGAGCAGAGCTGAACTCTCTCATACCTGCAGGCAGCTGGAGGGTTGGCCAGCCTGCTGATAGTGAAACTTCACAATCAATATCAAAATAATGACTTTGTTACTGAATACCACCGATGGGATTAAGTGTATTATATCCCCATGAACAAATGGTGTATTTCAAACAGACACTAACACACAAGACTGGATAACCGATTAAAAAATGAAAGTGAAATCTCTGACAGACTGGTTAGTAGATATTAATTTTTATGGACAGAATTAAACAAAGGCATCATAGTAAATCATTACTTGTTGAAGTCTGCTTTTCCCAAGCTTAGATCATTGAAAGTCAAGTTCACTTGTTTCACTTTAATACAACCGACTGTCTGGAACTTTCTTTTTTATTTTTAAATTTTTTAGTTGCAGATAGACATATGTATTTATTTTTATGTGGTGCTAAGGATTGAAACCAGTGCCTCACACATGCTAGGCAAGCGCTCTACCACTGGAGCTACAACTCTAGCCCTGGAACTTACAATGGTACCTTTTAAAGTGTCTCCCACTGACTGATAATTATTTAATTTACTTGTGGAATGAATATATGCTAAGGGTGTTATTGCTTGTAAAATTCCAGAAACATAATAGTGAGCAGTAGAGATTGATTTTCTTTTATTGAACTTTAGTAAAAAATTAAATGTTAATAATTTTATAATTATTATTATAAAAATAATTAAAATTATAAAAATATTTATGATATAGCATAAAGTGTGCAATAAAATATCGCTCACTCAACAAGTGTGCATGAAGTGGCTTATTAGCAGCTGGTTAATGTGCTGGGTACTGGGAATGCCAAGTGAATGAGTCAGACACATCCTTTCCTTTGTCTTAACAGGATAGACCAAAAGTCTATGAGTTAGAAACAAAGAGTTTTGATCATTATAACTTGTGATTAGTATAATGAGAAAATACATGAGCCAAAAACAGGACAAAAATAAAGTGGGGCTGTCTTTAGAGGCCATGATCTAAGGCCACGAAGAGAAGGTGACATTTTAAGCCAAGACTAAAAGATGAAAGAAGTTATCATTTTAAGGTTAGGTTGACAATCTCCAGGCAGGGGACACAGGAAATGCTAAGTCCCAAGGGGTGAAAGATCTTCATGTGACAAAGCAGGAAGGAATCTTAACTGAAGATCTGTCACCAGTACTGTTGGAGGATCATGTGCCAGGTGGTGCAGGCACCAGATCATACAGTACTTAATGGGACAGCTTAGATTTTATTCTAACAAAATGGGAAGCCATTGAAAGATTTTAAGCAAAAAGTGACATGACCTATTATAGAAATAGTGAAGACTGATTGAGAGGATTAGAAATAGGAGTAGTGAGACTAAGTTTAAAGTTACTACAGCAGCCCAGGTAAAGAAGGGTGGTGGTCTAGACCAGGGCCATGGGATGAAGGGATAGAGGACAGATATTGGATTTTAATGGGAAGGCCATGAAATAAAGTAGGGAGGGAAGGGAAAGCTCTAAGATTTAAATGTGAGAATATAAGTGAAGGGTTAAGAGAGAAGCTTTCCTCCACCCTGTGGAAGCAGGGCTGAATTAAGACCTAACCAAGCCTCACATTCTGAAAGGATTATTGCTCTCCTTCCCCCAGAAACACACATGTCCCCAAGTGATTCAAAACCCAAACAGTGTTAAACCACAAAATGGGCGTACACAAGTTCCGCCAGATTCCAATTTTTTCCCCACCGTGACAGTATTTTTACTTTTGAGCTTCAAACATCAAATCACTTTAAAATGGTTCTGATGTAAAATTCTGAGCATATACTGAGTTTTTGTTTGTTCAAGTGCATCCTCTTTCTTACAACGTCCCTAAAAAGCAAGTGTTCCAAGTGTTTTAAACCAGAAGCAGGCTGCATCACAGACCTAGAGGCCAGAGCCTGGGCAGATCCTGCAGAGATCACAAGCTCTTTGAGGACTGGCCTTAAATGAAGAGCAAAGAAAGAGCTCTGACAGAATGTTGGAGAGCGAGAGGAGAGAAGGGAGTTCAGTTAGACACACACATAACGACCAGGCGAGAAGCGAGTGTGGTTGGGTGACAGATGTTGGTGATGGTGCAGGAAAGTTCTCCATCAGTCAGAAGCCAGGTCAGAGATTTCTGGAGGTCAATTCTGATCAGAAAAGAAAGAGCTTGCCTACTCTACTTTCCTGCCCCTCCCCCCAAATACATTTATTTTTATACCATATCTCTATTTTGACTGGAGAAAAGCAGAGTTGAGAGTTACTTTGCTTGGTGAGAATACAATGTCAAAGGCAATGCATCGGTCTACTCCTTTTTTTAAAGAACTTTTAAATTTGAGAATTCTCCCTTTATTCTGACTTGATCTGTATGACTTGCTTTAAAGATAATACTGTAGCTACTCTGGTCTTACAGTGGCTTTTAACCAAATACAATAAAATCTGACCTCACCTATAATAATTCAGTTTTGATTGTACCAACTTATATTTTTCTTTTAATATTCTCATTTTTTTTCTTGACTTTCCTATTAGCTACCAGCTTCTCTTCAATATCTGGATTATCCAATTCCTTGATCCACAGATTTTTATAAACTTGAGATGCAAAAATACAGTGTATGAAACAAACTAGCTTCTCAGTCTGCTTGTGGGATAGAATTTAGATAGCTCCTACCCTCAGGGAGCTTGCAGGTGACTTGGGGAATCAACTGTATTAAAAATGACACATGGAGGTTTTAGGGGAGGATTCTGGGGGTGAACCTATTGGCACACTACCACTAAGCTAAATTGCAAGCCCCTCCCTGCCCCCTCTTTTTAAAATTTTGTGACAGAGTCTCACTAAGTTGCCCAGGCTAGCCTTGAACTTGTGATCCTCTTGCCTCAGCCTCCTGAGTAGCTAGGATTACAGATGTGAACCATTCTGCTCAACTACACATAGTGGTTTAAGTTTAACAGAAGTGTGAGAAAACAGAAGCAAACAAGAAAAATAAGTTGTGCATAGACATATTAGGGGGAGCATTAAAGTATTAGGGAAGGCATTAAAAGACAGGTGATTCCAGAGGAGCAGGTGAGATGGACAACTGAGGAGGAGGAAATACCAAACAAGAAGTATTCAGAGATCATAAAGTTTCAAAATCCTTAAATATACTGGAATGAACTGAGGAGAAGAATCCTACAGATAAGCAGGAGCAAAACATATAGGGTTTGCAGGCCATGTTATGGAGTTTGGACTTTATTTGGCAGGGAGTGGGATGAGGGCAGGGAAAGGTCTTAGCATGAAAGCAATGTGATTGGACTTTGTAATCTACAAAGTACACTTTGCTATAATGTTGGAGAGAGGTCAAAGGCACTGGCAAATAGACTTGGTTTCCTGCAGTGGAAATAGAGCAGGTCAGAGAAGACTAGAAACTTAAGTGGAGGCCATGGAAACGGAGGGGCTGGGAAAAATTAAGAGATTTACAAACTGGAATGGACAAGACTTGTTGACTAGATATGAGGGTTTGGTGAGGGGTAGGCATTGGAAAAGATTCCAGATTTATGGTTTAGAATTCATCTAAATGATGGTGCTACCCACCATAGGAGTGCATGAAATTGAGTAAAGGGAAAAATCAGTCCTTTGGGACATTTTGCATGTAGGGAGACTGCAGACTTTCTAAGAAGAAAATATTGCTTATAAAACTCCACAGACAAGTCAATTTCTTATAAGTGTTTTTAATAAGACTCATGCCTTTTGTGATCCCTGCTTAATATCTTATGTATTATTATTCTGTTCATCCCTTAGAAGTTCTGCATTTCTTCTGTGCTTTCTGTCCTAATTAATGGTGACACATCTCCTCACTTAACCAACCTCATCACCTCAGAGTCAGTATCAATTTCTCTCTTATAAGTCACATCCAACAGGTCACTCAGAATGCTCTCTAATCATGCCCTCCTCGTAAGTTCAGAATGCACCCACCCACTGCCACATACACACATATCCTCAGACCTCCACAGACAATTTCTTTCTCCAGATTCTTGCAATCATTTTCAGTTTGCCATTTCTGCCTCTTATCTTTTCCCTCGACCTTTGATATTCACACTATTGCCAGAGCAACCTTTCCGAAACAGAAGCTTGATCACATTTCTTTGTTACTTGAAAACATCAGTGGCTCCTTAGTGTCAACTTAGCCATGCAAAAACACATGGGTTTTTCATAATTTGTTTCAAGTTTATTTTTTAGACACAAGAAATGACCTCTCATTTTACAAATGATACCCCAATTGGCATTAAATATTGCAATTCAAAGACACTCTGATATACAGGTTTTATAACCCTGTATGATTTCAGGTAGGTTTTGGACAGGTGGAAAGAGTCTCAACTCACTCTGACCCCCACCACTCTTAGCTAAATTCAACTCCCAAATTAACTGAAAATACTGTTTGGGGTCAAATCGTGTTCTCTCAAAAGGTGTGTCAAAACACTAACCCCTGGTACTTGTGAGTGTGACCTTGTTTGGAAAGGGTTCTTTGCAGTTGTTTTGACACAAGGAGCATGGCTGGGAGGATAGAGGCAGAGATTGGAATTCTACGGTTAAAAGGAAAGAATGACAAGGATTAGGGAGAGGCAAAGGTGGATTCTCCCCTTATAGGTTTTAGAGGGAGCATGGAACTGCAAACACTGTCAGTCCTCCAGCTTCTAGAACTATAAGGAAATTTATTCCTGTTGTTTTAGGCAACAAATGTATGGTCCTTGGGCATAGCAATTCTAGGAAATTATACAGATGCCACATTTTGGGGGGGTATACCGTGGCCACTTGGCCTTATCTTCTTCCAGGTGCAGCCTATCTAGTGGGGCAGCTGCTCCCCCGGCAGAGGTGCCTTAGATTTGGTAAAAGTGCTACTATTGTACTTTATGCGTAAACTTATAGTACCATCCCTGAAAAATTTACAATCTAAGCCCTTCTGTCCGAGAGAATATTTACCAATGTTCTGGTTTTTAATGCAAATTCAATGTTGGCAAATCACAATTTTATGAAGGGAAGAAATTGCAGTGTGTGCTCTGGTATCTCTGATTCATATTAGTGCCTCCAGCTCCCTGCAAAGCCCATTTCCATGCAGAATTGCTCATTGATAAAAACTGTGAAATGGTAGCTAGTCTTGTGCTCAGACACTTACTCCTCTGTCTTTTTTTCAGTTTTGTGATTAACTCTATTGAGGCTTTGTATTTTTTTTCCTAAGTGTTAAAACGATTGATATTTAAATAAAAGCTATGGAATTCTGACCTTTTCTCAATAAGGACTTCATGGTGTTTCACTGTAATTCATCCAGTTTATTCCTGGATATGTTGCTCATGTATGTTCACCCTCACCTGGAAAGTATGTCCTATTCATTTCCACCTGAAGAACAGCATCTGCTCTCTAATGACAGCCAGCATTGTGATGGATACCCTAAAGATACAATCACATTGGCATAACCTATGATCACAACCCTGTAATTTGGGCTTAGGGAGGTTAGAAAGTGACCACAGTGTCAATGCTCCTGCTTCTTGGCTTCTTGATGAAACAGGAATCTTTCTTAATACCCACCTCCCCACCACCAGATATACACTTTCTCTCCAAAGTTTCTACAGAGCTCTGCACTTAAATTTTACTGTGACTTAGTATGTTTTAATTATTTATTTAGGTTTGTAGCCCACTAAGTTGAGTTTCACATGACAAGAAATGTTTCTTCTTTGTATCTCTTTCAGCAATGACACACATTAGCTGATTGAATTACTGTATGCTGAATAAATTTATGCATGGATCATAGAATTACAGCATTTTCTCTTTTATTTGAAACTTCTAGAATATAAGAGACTTAACCTTATCAGTTTTGATTCCCCAGGATAAGCACTTATGGGTCAAATGAATGATTTGGTCAGTGAGTGAATACTTGATGTATGCAGACTAGAAGACCCACATGTGGCAGTGTGCTCCCTGTATTTTGCGAGGTTTGGGAACAGTGATATAAAAATCAGACAAAGGCCCAAAATTCTGATCTCTGTTAGCCACAGATTAAGTTTAGCAAATCCAGCTTTCAAGATTGATGACATAAAAATATTGAAGTTGAGAAACAATTCCCCACTCTTTTTCTTTGTGTAATTGTTGGAAGGTAGAGCTTGGGAAGCTAATTGAGGTATTGGCTGAAACTCACAGCCACAGTAGTCGTTGCTTTTGGGGGTCATCTATGACATATGAAGTAGCATGGGGCTCATACTTGAGAGCAGTGGTTGTCAAACTGTGGTTCAGGGACCCTTGGGAGTCCTCGAGACCTTTTCAAGGCATCACAGATTAGAATGACTATTATGTCAATAGAGAGACCTTACTTGTTATTTTTCATCTTATTCAGTGACATTTCTAAGATACCATGTCATATATGCTATAATAACAGAGTGAAAATAGACATCAATATTCAATATCCAGATAGCTTCTATTAAGCTAAACGTTAAAGAGATTTGCAAAAAATACATGAAACAATGCTTCTCTTCACTATTTTTTTTGGAAATATTTATTTCTTATGTTAATGAGTAATGGTTGTATAGTAGTAATTTTTGAATGAATAAATATTTCTAAAATTATCTTAGTTTTAACTTTGAAAATGATAAATATTGATAGATATAGTCTACATAAACAAGCATATTTTAGGGTCCTCAATAATTTTAAAATGGTAAAATTCTTCTGTGACCAGAATTGTGAGAACCACTGAATTACACAAATATAGACTCATGAGCTGTTTAAAACCCTGTTTGCTCTCTGGAAACACTGCCTCCAGGAGGTTTCCTTCTTGCTGGAGTAGAAGTTGAGTGTAGAGGATAAGGGTGATCACTTATAGGGTTTAGGATATCCACCCCTCTCCTGCCTTATTCCTCTAACCTACTCCCTCCCCAAGAGCAGTTCTCCAGCTCCCCAGAAATCTGCAGCTAGAATCAGATATTTCAACTGCTGTCTAAGGACAGATTCTGGTGTCCATTCTCCCTGAGACAAATCCTTTAAAGTGTTCCTCTCCCAGAACCATGGGCCCTCAGCTCCCACACAAAATCTGTTCAAGGGCAGTCTGGTACTATCAGCTACCAGAAGGTATGGTAATTATGTAGTTTCTGAAATGTTCTTTCAATAAATGAGCCGTTTAGTAATGGGAAAAATAAAATAACTCTTAATTGTAGTTGTAGAATTTCTAATAAAAACTATAATTAAAAATGGATACACATTGTCACTTTTATTAAATTGCTAAATAGCCTAGTAATATTCATACATCCATTCAAGAAATGTTTATTGACTACTTATTATGAGTTCGTTACACTTCATGAATGTTTGTAAACACCCAGGCTAAAAGCTGTTATGTATTGTGTGACTGGCCTCTGATAACTAGTCAAATATTGGCTCTTATAAAGTGAAATAACTATAGACCAGGACTAACTATTAATAAAATTTTTATTTTATTAACATAGAGCCTATCTTGAATGGAACACACTGGACAATTAAATTGGTTGTTTACTCCCAATTAGGGTCTTCAAAGGGAAGCTAGGTGTATAAGTTGCAAAGTCAGTAAAAAATAGAACAAAGGAGAACAACATGAAACTTAAGTTAATCTATATTTATTCCCATTGGCAAAGCCACAAAATGGAAATAGTGGCTTTGGACAATGTGCTAAGACTGAAGACCATGTAGTTGTGTTTTAGAGGCTTCCTCATGGGACATGCTGGCTATGCACAGGTAGGAAATGATTTATTATTTGCTGTCTATGAGCAGATGGTTCTGCCTGGCATGAGGTCATCCAATGAGCTCACTTAGTGGTGCACAGTTTACATGGACCAAGCAAACTCTGAAAAATAATTTGACGCAATGAAGGATTGAAACTAAACAGGATTCTCAATTACCCTTATTTCAGAGAGATATTGCTTACTGATTAAATGAAACCTTTGGTGTCTGGAGGACTTTCTTGGAGGAAGAATCAGTTACAGACAGTCTGAGTTTGGGAAATGAGACAATTTTATCTCTCCAATGAGGTCCTAATGGATTTAGTTCCTCTTGAATGGTTATGTGAAGAGAGAAATGAAATGTAGTGGAAGCCAGGTTTCTTCTGGGTAAATGCCAGGATGGGCAAATAATAGTCCATATCTATATGTCATACTACTTTAAAAGTGTGGAATGAAAATTGATAATAACACTTAAACTATTTTCATTAATCTACCATTACTTTGGTTGTTAAATTGTCACTACTTCTAATATATATTAGTATATAACAACATAAACAGCACATGAAACAAACCAACAAGCAAAAAAACAGCCACTATTAAAAAACAATTATCTTACCTTAGCTATTGCTAGATAGGCATGAGCATTCTTTATAAAGTGATAGCTAGGGCTACCATTTATAGAGCTGTTGCTACATGGTATTTCCATTTGTTGGGATATGTGACATCTGGGATCAAAATGGCTAACCCATCTCTGGTTACTAAACACAGGTTGTGCAGTGAGCTAAAGTATTTCCTGGCATTCCAGAGCAAGGTTGTATTCTGGTTGGAAGCCATGATTAAATAGTTTTTTAAACATTATTCTTTTATTCATGGATATTCACTGAGTGATTACAATGAAGAAAAGCTCTTGTCTGCCACAAAGAGTCTGCAGTTTGATATGGTCACGTATATGCACATCAGGTTTATAAAACTCCTTGATAAAAGTTGGGAGGCTGAGACAGGAACATCTTGAGTTCAAAGCCAGCCTTAGCAATGGCAAGGCACTAAGCAACTCAGTGAGACCCTGTCTTTACATAAAACACAAAATAGGGCTGGGGATGTGACTCAGTGATTGAGTGCCCCTGAGTTCAATCCCCAGTACCAAAAAAAAAAAAAAAAAAAGTTATGATATAGGTAAAGAGACCACCATGCCCTAACACTGTGGGAACAGGCCTAGGGGCAGGTCCACAGCTGTGTGAGTGGGTGTCTGCAGCCCAGGCATCTGTATTTCTTCTTCTGTCCCTGAAACTCACTCATCAAGCTCCTTCCTGCTATTGCATTTGCTAATCCTGCTGGCATGATCCTCCCCTATATCATCCTGTGGTGGTTTTGCATCATTTTTGCAGAGTTAAACATTCTCCTGTGCTTATTTAACTTTTAATTTGTGTGTTTATTATTTATTTATTTCTGTACTACTGGGAATGGAACTTGGGGGCGCTCTGCCTCCAAACTACCGCCCCCAGCTCTTTGGTTTTCTTTTGCAAGATAGTCTCTCTAAATTGCCCAGGCTGGCCTTTGAACTTGAAATTCTATCAGCTTCCTGAGCTGCTGGGATTATGAGTATATGCCACCACACCAGGCTTTTTGTATGTGTTTTTGAAAAATGAGTATTGATGTATGTTATACATAACTGTTTTAATTAGTGCAAAGGATATGGTGTCATAAATATATATCCCATTGTATACATGTATCTACTAGAATATACATATGTATTTTATATATTTATATATTTATTTGTATTTGCTACTAAGGATTGAAACCAGTGGTGCTTTACCACTGTGTCACATCCCTAGCTCTTTTTATTTATATTTTTAATTTTAAAACAGGGTTTTGTTAAGCTGCTGAAGTTGGCCTCAAATTGCAATCCTCCTGCCTCAGCTTCCAGGGTAGCTGGGATTACAGGAATGCCCCCTGTACCTGGTTTAGACACTATATTTTAAAGATATATGATTTTGCTTTTTAAATATTTAATCTTATTTCTGAGTTTTGTATAATTTTCTATGGCATATATCCACTAATAATGCATATATACTTCCTTTCAGAGATGGACAACCATGTGGCCTATTTCCCTAATCCTAACAAAAAAGAAATTGCAATAGTTGCAAGGACAATGTCCTTGTACATATCCTTTTGTAGACCTGTGTGAGAATTTTTCTAGAAAATACATATACTCAGAAGTAGAACTGCCAATTGACTGTACACATTTTTTAGTAAATCGTGCCAAACGGCTCTCTCGAATGGCTTTACAAGTCTAATTCATGGCCACTGACCCAGAATTTAAGTTAATGATCATGGGGCCTATATCCACCTTGTCTAAATATCAGAAAGAGAAGGTGAGAAGCAGGCTTATTTAGGAAGATTGCTGAATCTAGCTGCTTTAAGACATAAGATTGGGGCAAGTTACCAAGACAGTAAAATAATGCACTGCATACTAACCTATTAAGGAGCAGAGTAAAGACAGGAAGGAAGTGAATAGAGGGTTAAGGAAGTAGAGGTCCCTGTAAGGTCAGAAACATATAAAAAGCAAGTGACTAAGCAAATAAGCTTGAAGAATGCAAGGCTGTAGTCACAGCATATCAGATCTTATCTTAGCTTGGGTTCACAAGCTAAAACTCTATTTAGGGTATTATCTTAGGGCTGCAGGGGCAAGTGAAAAAGGGAAATGAAAGAGAAGAGAAAAAGCAGATTTAGGGTGACGCCTTACCAATCTGTCTGCAGTTTCTCTAGAAAACAAAGCTGCCTGCTGAGTCACGGTAGAGCAGCCATAAGTGCAGAACCATTGCGTCTTTGAGCAGCTCCTGGGTGGGCAGGAAGGGTGAACAATTTACCTGTTGTCTTCGTCCTGGCTCCTGTCACTCAGTGGTCAAAGTCAACTCTACAAGGCATAATTTCACTGTATTTCTGGATTGTGTTTTGGGCCCATCCAGGCAGCAGTTAGGGAAACCAGAATTTCTGTGGATTCAGTCAGGTCAGCCCAGAGGCTGGAGTTACTGAGGCTCCCTTTACCATGGGTGTTACAGAGGCCCTGCTGGCCTGACCCTCAATCCAAAGGAGGTTGAGGTTCATAACAGTATTAGCCTGGGTTTTACAACCATGGGGAGTGCATGAGCCATTACCCAGGGTCATTGTGGCTGAGAAGCTGAGCTAAGGGCTGAAATCTTGGGGCAGGCAGGGCCAAGCTGATCTGGGGTGTATGTATATTCACCATTACTATCAGTAATGTTAATAGAAATTCCAGGCGTGATGGTGGAGGCTGAAGCTGAGTGAGATGTAGGATATTGGATATGGGAAGACTGAAGGGCTGAGAGGTCTAAGTGTTGGATGGGTGATCTATGTTACTTTGAAACAGCACAGAACGATGGGATGCCAGAGATGAGAAGTCTGGTGCATAGTTATGTATACTGGGTATATTACTTAATGAGCACCCATAACTAGAAAGAAAATCACTATTTAGGAAAGTCAGTGCAGATAAAACCAGAAAAACAAATATACTGTGGTGTTTTACAGTAAAATTTACTATTACCTTATTATTAGTTGTGCAGATTATTAATTTATAAATTAAGTGAAATTGTCTCAAATAATTTTCTTTATTCCAGAAGAAAAATCAAGAACATTCTCCAAAGATTATAGAATTTCCCAGAAACATAATTCTTCCAGCTAATAAACCATGGCTCTCTATCAACTCCAGGATTGAACCTGCCGTGGGTGCTGGGAGAGATGAAACAAAAATGAATGAGAACCATGCCCCCCTGGTGTGTAGAACACAGCAGGGGAGATAGGAAATTTAGATGGATAACAATATAAAAGTAGAAAGTGATAAATAACTGTAAGACTGCCTGAAATAGATGCAATGCTGGGAAAGGGCAGGTTCTGGAGAAATAACAGGCATCTGGAAGTAAAGACTGAAGCTACAAGAAAGAGACAGGAAGAGAAAAGGGGAGGAAAGAAGAAGAAAAATAAAAACGGAGAGGAGGAGAAGAGAAAAAGAAGAAGAATGGGAAAGAGACCTGGGAAAATTTAAACTGAGTGGGAGTAGAAGTAGAGGAGGGAGGACCTTCAAGATGAACTTGGGGGAGAGACTGGGCAATTTAAACTGGGGGACACATGAACGCTCTGGCTGCTGCCTGGAAAGGCTGGGAACCAGCTCAAATATGCCAGGAGTTAATGCCCAAGATGCTCATCCTCCTTCCTACCTGGGATCACTGGGGAGAATTTGACAAATGAAAGTCCATTGGCACCTTGGAAAGAGAAGAGAGGAATGGAGAACAATGCCAATGCTGGGCCTGGGAAATTGTATAATATTAGTAATGAAATTTCATGAAAGAAACAGACACCACATATATGGTTTACATTCAAGTCTCTTGTATCTTGGTAAGCAGTTTGAAAATTAGAAAATAGAGTCAGAACACAGAATACATTAAATATATATATATATATAATGACATAGTTTATTTCTACATATATATGACATAGTTTAGTTCTGTATATATGTACACGTGTGTGTGTATACATATATATATTTGGGGAGGCTCTTGCTGTGTTGCTGGAGCATGTTCTGGAGATACAAGAATTAACATAACAAAGTCCCTGCTCTGAAGCCTAATAAGTAAGACAGAGAAGTTAACAAGTATTTGTAACTTGGAGCAGCATGTTACCTTGGGATCACATAGGAGAAAACCACTATCCTGCACAGTCAGTGGACTTTAAGGAAGACATGAATGGCATTAAGGTGAATAAAGGGACTATGGGCTGCAGGGAGGTAAGATAACATGAGAGCTGTGGTGGATCAATTGGCCCAGTTTCATAATCATGTCAAGTGTTGCTGGAACCCAGATGGCAGAAGCACTAAAGGCAAATGGTATTTTTTTCCTGGGTCAGGATTTGACAAAGCCAATCAGAAAGAGGGGCACAATGACCAAGGACTTGAGCCTTTGCAGTTGAAATGGCTGCTCATGGGGTCAGATAAACAAGTCTGAAAAGAAGTATAAGAATATAGGAGAGAAGGGAACAAGACCCAAGAGACAGTGAGAAAACACATGATTCACCAGGATGATAGTTTTGTCCCTCTCAGATTCCCAGGAAATCTGCTGATACATAGAGGGGAGCTTAGCTTGGAGGGCTCTGAGCTGGAGTGCAAATACTATGAGCCCAAAGCTGACAGCATAGGCCAGGTGGCTAACAGCATTTATGGAACCTCTTGTGTGGAAATTTATCTGGAGAAAATACGGTTATGGGAGATAAGCTTGAACAGAAATAAGTAGTTCATGGGCTTCAAAAAAAAAGAAGTCTAAATTCAGCATGGAAGCATTATGGAATCTGTTCCCAGCTCAGCTCCATGGATGTATTTTCTTGTAAAAAAAGCAAGGTAGACAAAACAGGTATCTCTGTAAAACTCAGGAGCTACTTGGGGACTTCTCTAATTGTTGTAAAACAGAGAAGATGGTCCTTTCCTTTCATCCTCCCCATCTCTCTGAGCTTTGACATCATGAGAACCTTAGTTCTCTGGTAATAAAGCTTAGCAAAGACCAGGACACCAAGCAGAGCTGAAGTACTCCCAATGGGAGAAGGTTTATTCATGAACAAATGCCCAGTGGCCCAAAGACATATCTCAGAGGGAGCTTGGAGCTGGGCTTCTCAGTCAATGACAGAGAAAGGTCAAGGGAGTATGGTTCTCACTTTCTTCTGCAGAGGCCGAAGAGCTCAAGTTTTCCAGGCTCTGGAATGACATGTTTAGTTCTGTAACTTACTAGCTGTGTGAACTTAGTCAACATATGTTAAGTCTTTGACCATGCTTCCTGAGATCCACTTGCTTCCTCTAGTGGATGGAGTAAATGAGAAGTTGCATGCAGTCCTTTTACCCCAGAGTCAGGCTTCACAGAAGGAATTCCCTCTCTCTGGTGGTGCCTCCTCATCCCTTGTTTGCCTCTCACTCATCTTAATTTTAATTGCCATTTTCCCACCCTGGAGAAGGCATCCTTGAGCCCTCTAGCAGACTCTAGGTTGCCTACTCAACATCTAACTACAGCTTCTCCTCTTGGTTTGGGTATCATGCTAAAGAGTTTAGGGGCAAATCCTTAAGAACTTAAACCAACCTATCACATAAGCCCCTCTCCACTCCCAGCATTTAGAGGTGGGCGCTTGATTCAGTTTTGACTAATGTCAGGTGAGAAGTCTCAAGGAAGCTCCTGAGAAAGATTTCCCTACTCTTGTAAAGAGACCTCTCTGCTACCTTCAGGCACTGTTCAGTTGCTCCAGCCATTCTGAGAACATGGGTCGGTGGCTCTGGACAGGTACCAAGCTGACAGGCTGGGGATCACAGAGAGAATAACGGAAACAGCCTGGGGCACTCCCTGACATTGCTGAATTGCTGAATTCACCAGCAAGAGCCTCCTGACCTTGGGACTTCTTGTTCATATGAAACAATAAATTTCTTTATCATTTATGGCATTTTAAATTGAGTTAATTATTAATAGCAGCCTCCCACACTTAAATTATGACCCCATATTTTTATCACATATTTTCCTTCATTGTGTTTATCACATGTATGTTTACTTTTATGTTTGTTTGTTTAATGACTGCTTCCCCCACAAGATAGTAGACTCTAAATTAACAGAGAGGACAGTTAATTTTGTTACTATTGAATCCCCACTGAACCTGAGACAGAGGAGTGGTTAAAAGCATTTTGTTTAAAAACTGAATAAAGACTAAAAAAATGGTCACTAACCTTCCTTCTCTTTTTTGTGCGGTATGGTTGACATGACAGTACAGTATTGCTGGGAGAGAAGTGAGTTCCCATACTCTGAGGGGTGTGACCATGGGCAGTAGTCCTTACCCCAGCAGTGGCTTTAGAGTTTTATCTCAATTAACAATAAGAAAGTACATACTACATGGTTGACCCAGTGCACACACATATATATTTAACTAAATTGAAAGAGTTATAAAACATATATGCTCTTCATATGTGTGAAATACTCAGTTATTTTATTCTACTTTATGTCTTTTTTAAAAAAATGGTGGCTTCGACTCAATACATCAAGTTTATGACTCATTAATTAGCAACACACAATTCAAAAACAACCTGGATTAAATGAAATGTAAGGGCTTTAAAAAATTCTGGTTTTTTCCTCTTTGTCATTAAATTGTTCAAACTTAAGTCCATCGATTTACATGTCCTTTATTACAGTGACATAGCAACGACTTAATTATCTCCACTTTTCTTGTCGAGTTCTTCACCCCGTCTGTCTCCTCAAGTTGGCCTTCTGGAAGCCAGCGTGAACGTACAGATTCTGGCTTAAGTTTAGGAAAAAGTAGTTTGTTCTTTTGATTATTTTTCTCCACTTTGCTCAAAAACAGGACTACATTCTTCTTCTTCTGAAACTTGATGGCCCATTCAACACATTTCTCCAGGCCTCATTTCTGTATAAGTTTATGTATGTAATAGGGCATGCTGGTGTTACATGAGCCCCACTGCCACCGTGTGGTTTAAAACCCAAGGGAGTTGGGCTCTAACATTCTGGATGCACACGGAGAATAGACCCTCACTGTACTTCCCGTTCCTCAGCATAGAAACTGCCCTTGTCCTCGGTGGATCTGCCAGTAGAATTCCTCTGGGGGCAGGAGGAAAAGGGGAAAAACCACATGGAGATCGCACAACTCCAGGCACGGCAAATAATGCAGTGGGTGTATGTATGTATATATTTAGAAAACCACAACGCACGCCTCAGGAAAAAACACGTACTCAAAAGGCGACGAGAGAGTATTAAATTAACTGCTTGAGTGATCAAGAAAGCTCGCTGTTAGAGACCTGCAGATGCAATTCCGGAGGTACAATCTCTGTCCCTTGAAACTCGGTTCAACCACTACCCCCAGCGTCACGTGAACTGGCAAACTAGATTCAAGTTATGGCTCCAGAGTTTGGGAAAAGCGCGTCGCCAATCTACTTCGGGGTCACATGTCTCCTGGAAGGGCACTGGTGTGATTGAAGAGAACAGGTCCAAGATGCGTGCGCCTGTCTGCGCTCTGGGAGGGAAGGCGAGATAGGGGGAGCCTGCAGGGAAAACAGACTAAAGGGATGGAGGAAAGGGAGGAAAGGAAGAGATGAACCCCTCCCCCCGAACTTTCCTCTCCCCTCGTCCCACACACTTGAAATAGAAATAATAATAACAGAAATATGCTACAACCATGATGTTATCGCCCTACTTAAGTTGCCTCGCTGGAGGCTATGGGGTATAAAGTGCAGACTGCGGCGGTTTCCACTGGCTTGTCTCGGGAGTAAAGGTTCGGGCTGCGGCGGGCTCGCGCGCGGGTGACCCCACCTTTAGGGAAGCGGGCTCTCAGCTGTTCGGCTCAATAGCCCCGACTGACCCGCGCCCTCCTGCGTCCCTCCTCTCGCGCTTCCTCCCCCTCCCTGCGCGCCGCCCCTGCACTGGCCCCCGCAGAGGAGCCGGGTGGCAGCATCGACGCCGCCGCAGCTCCTGCCCGCCGCGCGCTCGCCGCGTCCCCGGCTCACACGCAGTCCGAGCGGCGGCGCCGGCGGCCCTGTGCCTTAGCTGCGCAGGGTGCGCACTGCCAGTGCTGGCTGAGCTGACCTGCGCTCAGCTCGGGCGCTGCAGGCGGCTGGGGAGGGCGGCGTGGGAGAGGACGCCGAGACGCAGGGGCAGCCGCACCGAGGTGACCAGCTGCGCACCTGGCAAGTTACCCGGCTGTCTGGTGAGGTACGCGGGCCGGGGGGCTTGGGCACCGGGGACTTGTGGGGAGATACGCGTGAGCATGCTGTTCGTGCGCTGCGCGGTGTGCGCCTCGTTCCACACCCTGCCGCTCTCTTGCTTGTGCTGTTTGCGTGTGGACGTGTGCACGCGTTGCGTTCACTCGGTGTGGCAGCGGTCGTTCAGTGTGGCAGCTCAGTGTGGAGCTCGATGTGGCAATAACAGCTTTCTCTGCTGCGTGGGGCTGGGGGCTCGGTGGTGTTGTAAGGGGGTGCTTTGCTTTCCTGAGCTCTTGGTAGCTCCTAGAAGACGAGCACTCAGGCAAGGACTTTTTTCCAAGTCCTTGTAAACTTGTGTGGGTGTCCTGTGTCATTCTCGGCACCGTGAGGCACTTCCACATCTCTGTATTTCCTGGTGAAGAAGAAACAAGAGCAAACAGAATAAAATAAATCAGCTGCTTTGGGGAAAAGAGAAAAAGAAATGGGTTCAATAATGAGAAGAACCAGAGTGCAAATGCATAGCAGGTTGGGTCCAGAGTTGAGAATACAAAGAAACAAGGCAGGCGGAATAGTTAGGTAGAAAAGATGATGCTCAGACAGATGCTTTGGTTTCCTGATCATCATGTTGTTCCTAGGGGCATTTTTTTTTCTTAAAGAAAGGAAGAGAGTAACGTACACCTGCTCCTCGCCACACCCCCATACATACTGTTCCTTAGGAATTGTCTCTTCTCTTTGCAAGTTTCTATTTAACTCATGGAGAAGGCGATCATCCCACATAACATGCAGCAGCTGTTGCCAGTATTCCTGTTTAGTTTTGCACAGGAAGGTATGAGCTGATAAACAGTGGAGAATTCTCTTTAGACAATTAGGGACTGTCCTTTTCACTGGAATGCTGTGTAACTAGAAAGAATAAATGACATTCAAAGATGATGCCCAGAAACTGTATCCTGTTTCCTCCACCCCTCCTACTTTTTTTTCCCCCTGTTTTGGTACTAAGGTTTGACCCCAGGGGCGCTTAACCACTGAGCCACATCCCCATCCCTTTTTTTATTTTTTATTTTGAAACAGTGTCTGGCTAAGTTGCTTAGGGCCTTGTTAAGTTTCTGAGGCTGGCTTTGAACTTGCAATCCTCCTGCCTCAGCCTCCCTAGTCCCTGGGATTACAGGCATGCACAACCCAGCCTGACAGGAATGTTCCCTTTTTAGATGAAATGTTGAACTCTGATACTCTGAAGTCAATAGAAGTGAGACTAATGAGAACCCACATCACAGTGAAGGCATGTGTTGCCTGGATATTGTGCAAGTCCGGTAATCCCATATTATCTGGCTTCCTTTGGGTTATTTTCCCATCAGTTATTCCTCCTTCTCCTATGTTCTAATTTTCTCTAATTTCAGTGGTTTATTATACTGGGCTTATAAATACTCTCATTTCTAACTGTGAACCATGATACTATCTTGAAGTCTCTACTCAGTATCAGCTGTTTCTATGGTCCTTTGTAACAGTTTCTATCCTCACTCTTCTGAGAAAGGCTAAATTCAGTACTTTCCCTTCTGATCTCATTTTCTTTGACATGGATGGGATTTGAGCTGCAGGCTCCTCACCTCTTGAAAATCTTATTTCCCTTTCCTCCATGATACTTCTGTTGGATCCCTTACTTGGACAACTGTTTCTTCTCCTTCCTTGTTGTTTGCTTCTCTTTCTCTCCACAAATAATATTCATAAGTATTACTAATATGTTCAGACATAGCAGTAGAGGCCTTCTTTATTTTTTCCCTTGGGTGATCTCATCTGCTAATAGGACTTCAAGTCTTACTTCTATGGAACAGTCTCTTTCCTGGACTTTTGTCTTTGCATCTTGGTAGACATTCTCACCTTGATGACCCACAGGCATCTCCAGTTCAGCGTTCTGTACATGCAGATCCTTTACAGTCTCCATAAGGTATGTTTGTTCTCCTGCCTGCAGTCGTTGTCATGGTGGCTTGCCCACAGATGTGCTTTCTGTGCCATGTTTTTCATGTTTGAATGAGGGAATGAAAGATGTGAAGTGGAAAGTGCCACCTTTCTTCAACACTTCCAAGATCAAAACATTGGAATCATCTTGTCTTCCCTTGGGTGCACATCCATTTATTTACAACATCAGAGACTCCCCTGCAGTATTCCTCCTGTCTTTTTCTCCTTTAAAAAAAATTTTTTTTGTAGTTAGAGATGGATAGAATGGCTTTATTTGTTTATTTTTATGTGGTGCTAAGAATCGAACCCAGTGCCTCATGCAAGCTAGGCAAGCACTCTGTCACTGAGCTACAGCCCCAGCCCCCCTCCTGTCTTCTTCTTTGGATATTAAATCCTCTACATCCTTTCTCACTTTAAAGCAAGAGCTGCTTCTTACATATCTATAGTTTTCTTTCCAACCTCGTACAGACTTAGACACTCTTCCTCTCCTCATTACCAGTCTCTAGGGCACTTTGTCAGCTTTAGTTTCCACATGTATCAATTACTACATAATTTTAGCTTCTCCACTTAAAATTTTTTTCTAGTCTTTCTTTTTTTCTTTCTTTCGTTCTTTCTTTTGGGATTCAGGGGATTGAACTCAGAGGTACTCAACCACTGAGCCACATCCTCAGTCCTGTTTTGTATTTTATTTAGAAACAGGGTCTCACTGAGTTGCTTAGCACCTCACTTTTGCTGACGCTGGTTTGTAAACTTGAGATCTTCTTGCCTCAGCCTTCTGATCCTCTGGGATTACAGGTGGGCACCACTGCACCTGGTTAGTCTCTATAACAGATTACTGAACTTCTCTACTTTAAATTTCCACAGGTCCCTGAAAATGAGCCTGGCCAAAATTAAACTAGAGTCCCATTCCTCAAAACTGCACCTCATTTTGGTTAATGACATCACCTCTTACCCAGATGCCACCACTCAAATTCCATAAGCTAAAATCTCTGGCTCATTCCTATAGAACTACATTTCTATGTGTTTCCTATTTATTTTTCAATGTAGCTCCTCAAAATAACTGAATGGAATGCTACCAAATTTGGCAGTCAAAATATAGGATATGTGACATTCATAAAATTCACTGTGAACATTCTTCTGGGAGGAGGGACACTTCAAAGATAATGTTGGGAGTAGCTGAAACTTTGGTACAATTAGCTCATATGATTGTGTGTCAAGAGAAAAATTTTTGTCCATATCAGGATACCGTGGGCAAACGAAATAAACAGCAGATTCAAAATGTGGCCTCAATAGTCACAAGACAAATGATTTTAATTGTGGCATTGATATAGAATTTAGATGTTTCTTACAAGGACAACTCTGTTTTCACTTCAGTTTTGAGGCAGGGGTTTATATGTTCAATGGTGGTTAATTATTTTCTAAAAGAACCATGGTGAGACAAGCTAATGGTAACACCACACTGATATGCATTAGTTTCATTTGTGCTTAGAATTTTATTTAGACAGTGTAATTCATTCTAATTTCAATCCAAACAGCCCATATCACAAAGAAGGATCTATTCTGCTTTATGATTTATTGAAAAAAGAAACTGCAGTTACCTGTGGCTATAACTTTATGAAATCTCTGTGATTACCATGAGATGGTCCTTTTTATTTTCCTCCTGGTTCAAGATGATCAAGTCATGAGAATAGGGTTTGGACTCTGAACTGGCCTTAGTCCCGTACTTATCACCTCTTCATTGGTTGGTGCAATGGCCTCATAGTCTGTCTTATTTCTTCTAGGCTCATTTCACTACATTCCATAAATATTTCCAAGAAAATTATCTTTCTAAAGGACAGATCTGACCATATAACTTGAAAATAAAATTGGCTTACATTAAAAGCCAGATCCCATAACATGGCATATGAAGTTTTAGTGTCTCACTCCAGTATCTTGCTTTTTTAGCTTCATTACTCATCACTTTCCTTCCACCCATCATGCATTTTATCCTGTTCCCTGAATGTGCCATCAGCTTTCTTGCACTCATTTTTTAGTACATGTTCTTTTTTTAATTAATAGACTTTCTATTTTAAAGAAGTCTTAGTTTTATAAAAAAAAATTTGCTGAAAAGTACATAGAGTTCCTATATTCCCCCTCCACCAGTTTCCCCTGTTCTTAACAACTTGTAGCAATGTGGTATATTTGGTATGATTGGTGAACCAATATTAACTCATTATTATTAACTATATTGCATAGCTTATATTAGGGTTTATTCCTTGTATTGTACTCCATGGAGTTTTGACAAGCATGTAATGACATATGTTTACCATCACAGTGTTACACAAAACTGTTTCACTTTCCTGAACATGCACTTTGTTCCATCTATTCATTTCTCCTTCCCTCTCCCATCCTTTTGGCAACTTCTGATGTTTTTACTGCTTCTAAGCTTTGTATTTCCCAGAATGTCATAGAGTTGGAATCATACTATATGTAGGTTTTTAAATTTTTTTAAATGTCTAGTAATAGGCATTTAAAGTTCCTCCATATATTCTCATTGGTTGATATACTCTTTATTATTGTATAATATTCTACTGTATGGATATATCACCATTTATTTATTCCTTAACCCAAATGAAGGTTGTGGTTACTCCCAAGTTTCAGCAATTATGAATGAAATGGCTATAAACATTCATGTGCAGGTTTTGGTGAAGATATACATTTATTATCAGTTGAATAAAAGACAAGAAGCAGGATTAGCTTTCTAAGAAGCTGCCATCGTATCTTAAAGTGACTTTATCATTTTACATTCCTACCAGCTGCGAATGAGAGTTTCTGCTGCAGTATATCTTTGCCAGTATTTGATGTTGTTGGTGTTTGGGATTGTAGCCATCCTAATCTGTGTATAGTAATATTTCATTGTTCATTTAATTTTCAAATTCCTTCATGACATATGATGTTGAGCATCTTTTCATATGCTTATTTGCCATCTGTGAATCTTTGGTGAAGTGTCTGCTCAGATATTTTGCCCATTTTTCAGTTGAGTTGTTTGAGTTTTAATTGTAGAGTGTTAAGAATTTCTCCTATATTAGATATGTGTTTTTCAAGTGCTTTATTCCAGTGGGTAGCTTCTTGTGTTATCTTAATTCTTTTTTTTGCAGAAGAGAAATTTTAATTTTAATAAATTCCTAACTGTTAATTTTTCCTATCCTGAATTCTTCTTTTAGTTTCTTATCTAAAAAGTCATCACCAAACCCAAGCTCATCTAGTTTTCATCCTATGTCTTCTGGATTTTTATAGCATTGTGTCTTATGTTTAGGTCTGTGATCCATTTTGACCAAATTTTTGTAAAAGATGTAAAGCCTCTCTCTAGGGTTTTTTTTTTTTTGGCATATGAATGTCTAGTTTTTCCAGTACAATTTCTTAAAGTCTACCCTTTCTCCACTGATTTGATTTTGCTTCTTTATCAGGTAACTGTATTGTTTGATTCTCTTTTTGGGCCTTCTGTTCTGTTTGATTGATCTATTTACCTGCTTCACTGAACCCTTCACAGCTACTTTTACTTCTCATACTGTCTTGACTATCGTAGCTTATACTAAATATCAAAGTTAGATAGAATCCTAGGTGCTCAGGAGGCTGAGGCAGGAAGATTGCAAGTTCAAAGCCAGCCTCAGCAAAAGTGAGGTGCTAAGCAACTCAGTGAGACCTTGTCTCTAAATAAAATATAAAGTAGGGCTGGGGATGTGGCTCAGTGATCAGTTGCTCCTAAGGCAATCCCCGGTACCTCTCTCTCCCCAAAAAGTTAGGTAGAGTCAGTTCTTTGACTTTGTTCTCCTATAAAATTGTGTTGATGTAGTGATTTTATGATTAATAAGTTTTTCTACTAAGACACGTTTTTTGGAGAGTAAATCATGTTAGTAATAATAATAGCAGTGTCTAATATTAATTAAACAAATATTGTGTTATTTGCCAGATGCTGTGCTAAATTCTTATTATGGCCTATCTCATTTAACCCTCAAACAACCCTAAATGATTGGTAACATTATTGTATCTGTCTGTGCATCTGTGTGTCACTCTTCTGTTACTGGCATGAAGCCCAGTACCTTGCCCCAGTGCATAGAAACACTAAGTGAAAGTGCCTGCACTGGGATGCTGGCTCCATAGACTTAGTCAGCACTATACCAACTCCCATATTTACAGATAAACAAGTAGCTACATGCATACATAAACCAGTGTGTGCATATGAGTGTATTTATGTCAAACTCCAGATGGGTAAAGAAAGAAACAGATATTATTTAGATCAGAGCCAGGATTTTGGTTTCAAACTACTTGAATGCTGGAGGAAAAACAGACATGGAAGCCCAGTTCCTTCCCCATCTACTTCCAGGAGTGAATAGGAGGGCAAGGGCCTTCGCAGACACTATCACTTTCCTTGGGTGTTTCCTCTTACCATTTGGTGGAGAGCATTTGATAAATGGTGAACAAATGAATGTGATAATAGAATTTTTGCAATACTACAGTTTTGCTCTCTTTAGGCTACATGTCACTACTCACTGTCCCCTCTCTCATTCCTGTTTGCGGAAGAGTACTCCTTTCCCAGTGAACCAGGTTTCTTTGTTACCTTCAAAGGATAATTAAGTGGAACTGGGCGTGGTGGTGCATGCCTGTAAACCCAATGACTCTGGAGGCTGAGGCAGGAAGATGGCAAGTTTGAGTCCAGCTGTTGCAACTTAGCAAGACTATGTCTCAAAATAAAAAAAATAAATAAAAAGTACTGGGGATTTGGCTCAGTGGTTAAGTGCTCCTGGGTTCAATCCTCAGTACCAGAAAAAAATAAAAAGATAATTAGGTGGATCTTTTTGGTTTAAGAAGTTCACAGCAATATGTGAAAATAACTAGGGGCTGTTCTATGAAGGAATGCAAAGCCCAAGGAGTCCTTGAAGTCTGGAACAGGCTCTGTGTCATTCACAATGTTTTTTAGACTCCATTTTTTGATGGGGCTTGTTTCCTTGGCTGTTGATATAGAATGACTTCTTTTCTCAATGGAAGATACATTCCAGCCAGAGTCAAATTCCTCCTCTCCCAAGGGGATATTTGAATCATTAACGATTTCTTGTGTGGAAGGCATCTGGTTTACTGGACTTCTGCCCCACCCAGAAATGATCACCTTGGGCTCTTCTCACACCAGGGCATTAGTGCCTATCTCTGGTCTTATAGTATTAAGACAGCTTCTGTCTTCATGATGTCTACTAGATGTCAGAAATTGCACCAAGAACTTTACAAAAGCAATCTTCATAATAACTCTATGAGATGGCTTCAAGTATATCCATTTTATAGAAAAGAAGACTAAATCAGAGATTCCAAGAAGGTTGGGAGAATGCAGATTGTTTTCTAACCCTGAGTAGCCTGATGCTATTGCTCATCTTAAATTTGGATCTTCATCTCTAAAGCCATTTCTTGTTACATCATGTATTGCTTTCTGAATGTAAGGATGATTTTAATAACCTGTAGTTGCTAGATTGATGAAGCAACACCCTGACGTTCAATTCACCTTGTGGCTAGCAATCCATATTTGAGAAATATCTTATCTGAATGACTGATACAGGAAACAGAGTGAATCTAATTAGATTTTATGAAGCCAGAGATTTGAAACCTTGGCTTCAGGGACAGGTAGACTAAATAAGATCTCAGACTAGTATTGAGCCACTTAGTAATTTACTTATTTCAAATTAGTGACTCGAAAGATGAGTTAGCTGCTCTTATTTCACCCTTCTTTAAAATTCTAAATAGCTTGAAAGATTTGTACAGCTTCCAAACTGACTTCATTAAAACCAGAGAATAGTTGGTGTTTGGGGAGAATTTAACACGCTCTACCTAATTGTGCTTCAGGTTTGTGAAGTTATTGGATTGGCACAGATTTTTTTAATGAGAAATTTTTTTTTCATAGAGAAAAAATGATTGTAAGCCTTTGCATATATAGGTTGCTAGAATTGTTTTCTCTGTCAAATTTGACTGCAGATCCATAAAGGCATATGCCCTGATATATGACACTTAGTTAGATCTTAGTAAACAATTGTGCCATGAATAAAGAATGAGTTGTTAATTTAATATTAAATTTAAATGTGTTTATGCTTGCCTTTTTTTATACATTTCCTTTGTCTTCCTATCCCTCCTTGACCTAAGAATGCTTGTCCATGAATGAAAAAACTGTCTAAAAGATGACTCACTGATGCATGTTCAAAATTTGTGCAAATGTTAATTTAAGATACCTTTGAGAGCACCTTTTATATGCCTGTAATTTAGAATCTCATTTAAGTTTATTCTCATGTCCCAGTTTCACATCTTCTGATTGCTTATTCAAGATTCAAGTATGTTCAGGGCCACTTCTTTGAATTCCAGTTTCCTCAACCTTCTTATATATTTTTTAATACATAAGAATAATAAATGCTGCCAAGTGAACAAAAATGTAAAGGTTGAACCTGTCACATTTCAACAACATATTGAGGCAATTCTCTGCAAGTTAATGTTTTTCAATGACTACTTGGAACCCAAATTCTATGAGGAATATCCCAGTTTTGCAATATTACTTTTATAAATACATTTATTTTCTGTTTGTACCATCTATCTTAGGCAACTTGCATTGGCTATTTGGTTGTATCTGTTTGAAATTTCGATCCTGTGTTACATTTTTACATCTATTCTTTTCTAGGGAAGTAAGTCTAAGCATTTCATTTCTATTTAAATTTAAAGTTTTATTTCTGTCTTCTTGTTTTAGATAACCAACAGTACTTCAGGCTTAGTTTATAAGTGTTACAATGCTTCTTGGGTATGGCTATCAAAAATTGTGGGTATAAAAGTATGAAGTTCGAACAGTAGCCTAAAAAGGTTTAAATTTAGGGTTATTCATTAGAGCATTATTTCCTAAACTTCATCTATTTGTGTTGTACTTTCATGATTTTGTTGATATTGCTTATGACCTACAGATAGTTTATTTTCATTTTCATTGAATTGGCTCAGTAAACCTAAAATAACTACTTTAGCCTCCATTGAAGTAATGTAAATTTGTAGTGACAATAGTTTATATTTCTAATAAATGTTAAATATATACATAGTTACTGACCTAAAAGAAAATTCTCTATCAATTAAAATTATTCCTCATAATCCCTGATCTTCCTATCACATCTTGAGACTCACTGGATTAGTGGTTGCTTTGGGGCCCACACTGAGCATATTCTTAGTGGAGGAAGAAGAGGATCTGGCACCATAGGTCATCATTTTTTGGACAACCTAACTTTAGGACAGAAAGTAAAGGATATAGAGGAATCCCCTTGCCTCTGTTTCCTTCTAGGGACCACAATCCAGAAGTTAACAGTGAGCAGTATTTATTATTATTATTATTATTATTATTATTATTATTATTATTATTATTATTATTTTGTATTGGGGACTGAACTCAGGGGCACTTAATCACTGAGCCACATCCCCAGTCCTTTTTTGTATTTGATTTAAAGACAGGGTCTCACTGAGGTGCTTATCACCTTGCTTTTGCTGAGGCTGGCTTAACTCGCAATCATCCTGCCTCAGCCTCCCAAGCTGCTGTGCCATTATCAGTAATAAAGCCTCTGCCTTGTGAGGAAGTTTGTGTTGTATTCTAAATTAGGGGAAGCCTTCTTACTGTAGCCACGCAGGGAGCTGGAGAATTGTGACATTCCCAAGCCTCTGATTCTGTGGCTGCTTCTTTGCATCTTATCTTTGCCATGCTAAAGATACTGCCAAATTGCAGTGTTGTGATGACAGCTGTCCACGGAGAACACCCAACGAAAACAGTGGAATGCTTAGGTGCCATATTTGTGCTTGCAAAGGAATGGGGAAGAATGAACCCAGATGCCAACTCTTCTTCATTGAGGGATAAAGGAAATCAATTACTAGCTTCCCTTCTGGATGCATGAGGACATTTATTGCTCATCCAACGATGATGACTGCTGTGTGTTTCTATTTATGAAACAGAATGAGAGGGGTGGTGGGGAGTGTTGAAAAATGAAACCTCACTTGGTCATTCCTGATTCTGTGCCTCTTCTCAGGTCTCTGAGCAACATGGGAAATGGTTCAGTGAAACCCAAACATTCCAAGCATCCAGATAACCACTCCGGGAACCTCAGCGCTGATGCCCTGAGGAGCAAGGTGACGGAGCTGGAGAGAGAGCTGAGGAGGAAGGATGCTGAGATTCAAGAGCGGGAGTACCATTTGAAGGAGCTGCGGGAACAGCTGTCAAAACAGACTGTGGCCATTGCCGAGCTTACGGAAGAGCTCCAGAACAAGTGCATCCAGCTCAACAAGCTTCAGGATGTGGTACATATGCAGGGAGGAAGCCCACTCCAGGCCTGTGTGGATAAAGTGCCTCTTGAGGTCCACCGGAAGACCTCAGGATTGGTATCTCTCCATAGCAGAAGGGGAGCAAAGGCTGGGGTGTCTGCGGAGCCAACAACCAGAACCTATGACCTCAATAAGCCCCCTGAGTTTTCCTTTGAGAAAGCGAGAGTCAGAAAAGACTCCAGGTAAGAAGTTCCATGCCCTTTTAACTCAGATGGCCTTAATGTTAAGAAAGACAAGAGGGATAACTATGAAGGCTCCTGAATGGTGAAGAGCATGTAAACTCTCAGATGTGGGGCTAGAGGGTATTCTCAAATGGTTTTGTTTTGCAAAAGTATCTCTCATTAAGCAGAACTTTTCGTTAAAGCAGAAATTGCACTTTATGTGGACTTTGAGGTATACAGATATAAATACACAGATATAAATACAGACGTAATGAGTTGCTGAGTTTACTAAAAATCCTTTCCATTATCTTGCAATCCCTGGAGGATTGGGGAGGTAAGTTTAGGAAGTCTACACTTCTTTCTTGAGTAGACCTAAAAATGTACACCAATCACAACAGAATATGAATATATATAGCAAAAACCACTTCTTAGTAGTTAGTCTGCAAGCATCATGCTGGAGGCTCAAAGGAGGCCAACTTCATTCATTCACTCCATAGTTTATGTTGAGCACTGTTTTCTGCCAGCCACTGTGTTGACTGCTTAAAATAAATATTCCCAGGTCCTTTTTTATGGGGGGCATTGTACACCCAGAAACAAATAAGAGATGTGTAATTATTAATTGGGATAAATATTGTGATGGAAACCAGCAGTATAATGAGTGGTGATGAGGGTGATGGGGAAAGAAGGGAAGGAGGAAAGAGAAGCAGGATTGTCATGAAGGCCTAGCTGAGATGGTGACCTTGAGCTGAGATCTGAAGGTCAAAAATAAGCAGAGACTAAGTGGAAAGAGCATTTGAGGAAGAGGGAACAATTTGAAAGCTAGAATTCATTTTAAAATTTAGAATATTTTTCTCTTTAAAAATTTTTAATTGACATAATTGTACATATTTATGGAGTACAGTGTGATATGTCAACACATGTACCGTGTGTGCTGGTCAACTCAAGGAGATTAGCATTTCAGTTTATCATTTATTTATATTTGGAGTAAAAATTAAAAGTTTTAAAAGAACATATAAATATTTATCACAACAATCTTGTGTGTATATGAATATGTATGTATGTGTATAGTTTTCTTTCTGGCTTAAGTTTGGTGTGCCTGACCAGGAAAGATTGATTACAAATATGAGTTAGGATTCTCCTTTTGTGTGATTTTTAAATAAGTAAATATTTATTAATTGAAATGAGACCTTTTGCCTTAATATTGCCTTGGCTGAACCTGGATCACTGTGGCAAAATGCAAGAACTGTGAAATTAAATCATATTTTAATTTATTCATAGACACAAGTAATATAAATTGGGGTAAAGCATTCAACTTAAGCAAATAAAGGATTAATTTTGACAACAAAATTACAAGGGGAGGTTTAACTCATCAACTTGTTGACAGTAGTAGGTGGCATATATGGAATGATTGATAATATTTATTAAGGAAACTAGTCATACTGGATTATTAATCATAATATTCTGTGGTTGAAAGAAATATGATTAATATTAGGTTTTAGGAAAGTTTTATTAAACCAAATGTTTTATTACTAATTGGTTTAGAAAGATTTTATCTACTCTTCTTTAAAAGTAATATTTATTTTTAATGATATGAACTCAGAAATTTTAGCTGCCACAAATTTGTGCTTTTTTTTCAAAATTGAACAGCATCCAGTGTTATTTTTTGATATATCAGAGACATATGAACATATAGTAATATTGTATATTATGCATTATATCACTATATATGTGTACATAAATATAATACATTATTTATCCCCCTAAATCTTTTTGAATAGCAATGTGCTTTCATATGTAGGATAGACAATGTGTTATGGAGTTTAGTGGCAATTCATCTTTGACCCTATCCCTACATAGGCCACTAGATTTCTCCTCTTGAATGAAGATTTGTTCAATTACTTTGTTCAAAGAGTTACACTTATTTTGAGGCAAAATACCATTTTCCTGGTGCCAAATAATCTGAGATAAGCATATTTTTAAAAATTTCTTTATTAGCTCTTTTATAACCAGGCAAAGAAAATTAGTAGTTATATGCTATCAATTTCTGAGACAAACTGCATTCTTTTTCTTCTGTCTAGTGAGTAGGACACAAGAAAGTCATCATAGCTCCTGAATAATGATTATTGATGACTGTCCTCACCCTAACAACAGGCCACATGGGTACAAGTCTATGCTGAGGTCAGGATGAGGAAATGAACTAATTTGTTTCTTAATGATTGGTCCTAAAAAGAGCAGACTAGATCATTCATGCCCTAAAACATTTCATCTGCTTTCTCTGAGTCTTGTGCTTCTAAATTAAAAAATAAAATAGAATATGGAGTCATTCTTTTTCCATTGACTGATGTGTGCCATAGTTCCCCTTGAAAAAAGTATAACTGTATCTCTCTTTAGGTCAAGAAATAACTGCTTAAACACAGCTAACTTCATCAATTCAGAGACTTAATTTTTCAGCTTTTTATCTCCAACAATTCATTTTCCATTTCCAAGAAGTTCTAGTTTGGGAGCAAAACCAAAAGTAAACCTTGAATATTTTAAATATCTCTTTTATGCAATTTTTCAAAATTTTGCAAGGAACAGTTTTCTAGAAGTTAGAGCATTAAGAAGATGGGAGCATCTTCCACTGATAAAAGGATTATGCACCATATCTGTTGGTTTGGCTACTCTACCAAGCAGGGCTTGCTAGATATTAGAGAATTTAACAGCCTCAATCAAAATGACTTTTCTGTTTATTCTTAGTTCTTATGATTTATTTGTCAAACTTTTATACAGTTTCCTGGCCAAATCTAAGGTTAAATTTGTTCCTACTACATATGTATCAACTACATGTTGGATAAAGTTTACTCTTTACACTAGAACAGAAAGCCATTGGATGGAGTTTCAGTAATTTTGTCAAAAGGAATGAATGTCTCTGACAAGTATTTAACAGAGAAGAAACTGAGGGGAGACTACCAGGTCTCCCACAATCAACAGTATTAGGGAGAAGCCAGGCACGGTGGTGCATGCCTTTAATCCCAGCACTTTGGGAGGCTGAGACAGGAGAATCACAAGCTCAAAGCCACCATCAGCAATGGTGCGGCTCTAAGCAATTCAGTGAGACCCTGTCTCTAAATAAATCACAAAATAGGGCTGGGGATGTGGCTCAGTGGTGAGTACCCCTGAGCTCAATCCCCAGTACCAAAAAAACCAAAAAACAAACAAACAAAAAAACCCCAATATTAGGGAGATATGAAGCACTGATACATACCAGAGAATACAATTTGATGGAATGATATATTCCAAATTTGAGGATTTAGATTCAATAATTCACAAGAAACTCTAACTCAGAAATATCCATGTGTGATTTTCTGAGTCTCTGCTCAGATGTATTGTGAACAGTGAGTGAATGCATCAACTTCAAGGCAGCCCCAGCTTATCCCAGCTTTGTTGTCCTGTACCCATCAAGTAGACATATAGTGTCCAAGGGGGTAACCTAAACTGTGTACATGCACCTCTCCATGCTTTGGATGGAGGAACACATAATGGCACTCTAAGGGTACTGGGAAATCTGGACATTTATCTCACAACATTCTCAAGTCTGCTTTTTAAGATCAGGTTCTAATGTAATTCAGTGCTATACAGTTCAACCTTCTGCAGTGACAGAAATTTTCTATAATCTGTATTCAACACAATTGTGGCCAAAAGCTAAATGTGGCTACTAGGCAATTAGGATGTGGCTGCTCTAAGAGGGGGACTGGATTTTTAATTTTAATTCATTGGAAAACTAAATACCCACATGCCTAATGGGTGCTGAACTAGATTTTGCAATCAATTCTACATCATGTGGTTTAGACTGCAACTGCTATGGCATGAAATGAGAATTATGATCTAGTGAAGTTTAGGAACACTTTATGGACAAAGTAAGACGAGTGTGAAATTTTATGAAGCCACAGAAAATAAGAATGTGACTATAGGATTGAGGTGGGCCCTAAGTGGAATTGCTGGGAAGCTGCATTGGAACCTTCATGACCCTTTGTAGTGACTTGGCTTTGTGCCTATGGACCATTTTAGATTTTCAAAAACGTAGCCATACAGACATGTAGACTGTTTCTATTATAGGCGTTCAGCTTTTTTGAAGTATTATAAATCACATGACAAGTCAGAGTACTATCAAATATTCTGATCTCTAATTTAAAGGTAATATGGTGAACATCAGAAGAGTTAGAACTAGAAGAACCTTAAACATTATTTCATGCTACCCTCCTTCCTGGAGAATGTAGAAACAAGTGCAGGGAAGTTACAGAACATACTTCTGTATGTTCTGGGATTGGAATACAAGACTCCAGCTTGTAAACCAGTTCTTCTCTGCAGTCCTGCTTCAGTGTTTTCAGATCTGCCTACAAAGATGAAAGGCTTCCAGTCAGACCAATTTGGGCACCAGTCTGCTTTTTGGTGATATCTTCCCATTGATTGGTAGTAAGAACTATGGTATTTGATGCTTCTTCCACGTGGCGCTGAGCTGAGCCTGCCCATTGTAGAGTAGTCATCAACAGCTGCATTCTCAGAGCTCAGGCCTGAGAGAAAAAGATGGGGAGAATGGATTTGTTTCATCTGATCACCCAAACTGTGGTGTACACGGAAGATCATGTATGCATCACATACGGTGCTTCTTAAGGCTGAAGACTGGATATCAGTGGCAGAGGTGGTCAGGGAGGAATGCAGATAGCTTTTCTGTCCATCTCTGACCTGCCTTGAGCACTGAGACAACCATGCATCCAGAGGTCAGACCTTTTACTGAAATTAAGTTTTGTGTTTATGTAGAGACATCATTTAGCAAACTTCAGCACTGGCAGAGCAAAATTACAAGCTTATGCTGAATGTCTGGTGGAACACAGGCAAATTAATCAGAGACATCTGGCAAGTAGCTGGTATGACTGTATTTTTTTTTTTTTTTGCTAAGAATGCTTAAACTATCATTTGAAACTATTGTTCTTTCATGAAAAGGAAAGATAAAACAAAGACTTGCCATCTGACTTCAGATGCTGGCTCCAGTTTTGGGAAGGACAATTAGTTGTATTTGTCACTCTTGCCCCAGGAGCAGGATAGGTAAAAGTGGAAAATGCAAGTGAGTCACACATTTAAATAAGATGTGGAAAGGGAGTAAGGGAGAGTATGTTATTATTTGTGCTTGTTTTCTAAAGCAGTCCTGAGGAATCCAATGTGCATTCAAGAAACGTGTTTTCTTCATTAAATAAGAAAGTTTCTATGGAAAGAAACAATATTTATACATCACTAATTTGTGCTAGCCCATTCTGAATGCCTCATAGATATTGAATAATGTAATCCTCATGACAAACCTGTAAGATAGATAGATACCACTCCCCTTTTTCAAAAAAAAAAAAAACATTTTTGTAGTTGTAGATAGACAGCAAGCCTTTGTTTTGTTTATTTTTGTATGCTATGTTCAGGATCAAACCCAGTGCCTCACCCATGCCAGGCAAGTGTTCTGCCACTCAGGCCCAGCCCCAGCCCCATCAGCCCCTTTTTATATATGAGAACCTGAGGCGTGTGGAATTACATAACTTGTTTTAATTTTAGAACCAAAATTCAAAACCTGAAAACCTGCTATCAGGTTCTACTCTAACCACTCCTATATAATTTTTCAGAGATGAAAATTAGAGGAGGACTTTTTACATTTCATTGGGGAAGAGTTGGCACAAATAATTAAATATATAATTAGAAATGGATTTTTTAAAATGCTATGATTAGAAACAACTGCCTACTGTTACTTCTCCCTGAAAATTGTGCTTCCAGAAGTGCTGCTATGGTCTCAATTTGCAAGTAGAGGGGAATTTTGCTGAGGGGAAGCTCTGTGATTTTTTTGCCCATGAATTGTAACTTACATGTTGCTGTATGAAAGGTTCATTATCTTGTTTTGATAGAAAGATTTTTAAGAGTATATGTGCAGCATTATCATTTGAATAGTCAAACAGTTGGTGCATATGCTTATAAATATTATGACCTTAACTCAAGTCTTTATTTATTCATTCATTTGTTTGTTTATTCATTTATTTTTAGGTACTGAGGATTAAACCTAGGGGCACTTTCCCACTGAGCTACATCCTCAATCTTTTTTTTTTTTTTCTGTTTAGAAAGACAGGGTCTTACGATATTGCTAAGGGTCTCACTAAGTTACTGAGACTGGCCTAGCTAAGGGTCTCACTAAGACCCTGAGGGTCTCACTAAGTTACTGAACTAGCAATTGTCCTGCTTCAGTATCCCAAGTCACTGGGATTACTGGCATGCACCACCATGCCTGGCTTAACCTGAGTTTTTAAAAAAGGGGGGAAAAATGAAGTGCTCTGTATAAAGCATGAAAGAACAAAAAGTCCAATCTTGTGTTAATCTGATAGCTCCAAGATATGGGTGAAGGCAGAGCAGTGATATGTCTAGTGAAAGATAGATGTTTGAAAACAAACAGTTATGCTGTGTAGCAATAATGTGTGTGTAGACACCTAGATCAGAACTAGCTATTGAGGGATGGGGTGAGAAAGCTAAGTTATCAGTTAATTATTAGATGTTGGTTGTTTCCCATCCATCCTCTCCTGGGGCTTTAAACTTGTGGGATGAGGTGGTGTTACTTTTCCATCTTACCTAAAGGGAAATAAAAACTTGGAGTCATTCATCAACTTGCTGAAGGTTGTAATGTGGATAGTCTGTGGAACCGTGAGACTCCTTGATGTCTGATGTGTGTTCTCTACCACAGTGACACTTTTCCAGACTGTATAGCCTACAGTGTGCATGGCTGCCCTTGGGGTTGTGCAGCCACGCTTGGGGTGTTTTTGGTGGGTGGGATGGATGAGAGTTACAGTTAAACTTCAAAGAAAGGGAGAAGTAAAAAGCAGGAAGAAGTTAACAAGGTGGCTACAGTCACATGGCACCTGCCTTGTCATCTAGAAGCAGTCCATCAAGCTTTGGCAGCCTTCGCAAGTGCTGGCAACTGGCCCCTTCTCACTTCCTGCCTCTGTCCTTTCTTCTCTCGAGGAGTCAAAGGACTCACTCAGCCTGCCCACCTCTGCCCTCTCTCAACCCTCAGATGCTCTGCTTTGTTTACATCTGCCCTTTACTCCTCACTTCATCCTCAAAACTTCCAGTCCCTAGGTGTTAGGAAAAACGTTTAAGGAAGACTCAGAAAACACTCAGGATTGATGCCTCACTGTTATGAATAATCACAAGTTCCATTCTCACTGTGGGCTGTATTACTAAGAGGACACTCTGCTATTTTTATGCTGCAGAAAACCCATGGTAATTTTTGACCTATACCTTTGACTAGTAGAAAGTCCAGGGTTCCCTTTACTCCTTCAGACAAACACATTCAGATAGATATTTATCCAATATTGAATCAATAAAGCTCATTTTAAAATCTTGTCTTCTTTACACTTCTTCCTTTTTCTTTGTCTCCCTTCTCCCATTTTTTCCACTGACACTTTTATTTTGTTCCTTTCTAATCTTCCCCCATTCTCAATATCAGAACCCATATTCATTTTAGTTTACTTGCTGTCTTCTTAACTTTTAGGATATTAACGGCCGTTTGTGGATCTGCTTGGCTCCACAGAAGTTTGGAATTGAGCAGTGCTGGCTTCGTACCATTGTCTTGGAGGCCTGGGAAGGAGCTGCCAGCTCTCTTCATTTGTATCTTCTAAGTGTCCTCTGAGATGCGCTGCTCTTTTCTGACCCAGTTTTTCACTCAAAAACCTTCCATGCTATTCCAGATACTGCTTATTTCATTGTTAGATACCCAGAAAATACCATAATAGAAATAGTTGAGTTGAGAAGATAGCAGCCTTTATTCTCCTTGCTTGTTGGGTCAGAAGGAAGCAGGGCCCCTGGCCTTTGCCTGCGCATAAGCTCTGCGGTTGTTTCCAGAGAACCTCCCTTCTTTCGATAAGTCAGAGCAGCTTAGCTCCTGTCATCTGACTTTTTCTAGGGTTTAAACTGCAATGAAATTCTCACAAAGGGGAAAAGATCTGAAGATTTGGATAAAATCTTTCAGGTTTTTAGACCCTTCAGGAGGATCTGAAGACCTTCATTGTGGAAGATACATTTCTTACATTTATCCTTTAACTAAAATTGTTGCTTTTCTTTAAAGTTTTACTCTAAACTAATTTGTCTTTGAAGTACTTGTTAGTTATAGGTTTTTCGGTGCAATCTTGACAGTTTTTAATTTTTAAAAATTTTTGTGAGATCTATATCCAGGAATAGAATGACCAGAGGATATTTTATATATATAATTTATATAAAGCATTAGTGATCAAGCACCTACTATATCCATTTAATCTTTCCTGAGTGATTTTGTTGTTGTTGTTGTTGTTATACCAAATCAATTTTGATTGATAAATTTCAAGCAGCTGCTTTGATGATACTCTGGAGATTTATAGATCAAATTCTAGATAATATGAGGGAAGTAGAAAGCTGAAGCTTCCAGTCCTCTCTCCCCAGATGAGAAGAGGAAAGAGGAAATAAAAGTGAGAACAAGGCACTATTTGAAATTTCCTGGGAATAGAAACTCAGGAAAATCCAGATAATATAGTTTTTTTATTGCTATGTAGTAAATTACCACATAATTAGCAGCTTAAACAATAGACATCTACTATCTCAGAGTGTCTGTGGATTGGGAGTCCAGGTATGCCTTAGTTAGGTCACCTGCTCGGTCTCACAAGGCTGCAGTCAAGGGTTTGGCTGGCTGTGTTCCTTTCCAGAAATTACTAGAGGAAGAGGTCCTCTTCCTAGCTTATATGATTGTTGGCAGAATTAAGTTCTTGTGGTTGTAGAACTGTGGTCCCCATTTCTTTGGCTATCGGTTGGGGTTACACTCAGCTCCTAGGGGCTGCCCAGAGTTCCTCCCCCAGACCTCTTAGAACAGGGCAGCTTCCTTCTTCAAGGCCAGCTGGGGAGCCTCTTTACATTTGGCTAAGAAAGATATTGTAGGTGGAGTGGCCCTACCATCACTGTTGCTACACTTTTTGATGAGGACCATGTCACCAGCTCTGTCCCCACTCAAGGTGAAGAGGTTATACAAGGATGTGACTCCAGGGGTAGAGATTATGAAATTCAGCATACCATACCAGGCCCTTTGACTTCCCTAAAGTGAGATTTCCTGGTTGAGAATGCTGGTCATGGGGGTATAAAAAGTCATGTACATGGACTTGAACATCCTTGTTCTTCACCATAGCTAAAGATGGAAGCCATCCGATGTTCACCAACTGATGAAGGGAGAGACAAAATGTACATACAATGGGATATTTCTCATCCTTTAGAAGGAAATTATGACCCAAGTAAACATAAATGAGCCTTGAAGGTGATAAAGTGAAAAAAGCCATACTCAAAAAGGACAAATATTTTATGATTCCACATAGATGAGATATGTACAGAAGTCAAATACATACAGACATGAGTCTCCATTCTAAAGGAGGTTACCAGTGGCAGGAAGTTGAGAGGTAACAGAATTAGTGTTTAATAGGTACAGAGGTGGGAAGATGAGAAAAATTCTGAAGGTGGATGGTGGTGTTAGTTGCAGAACAATGAGTGAAAATATACTTAATGTTACTGAGCTGTTCAATTAAAAATAAACTGTATATTTTAGGTACGTACATTTTATCACCAAATTTTGAAAAAGTGTTCAGAGTCTTAAGAATGAATTGACAGTGTGTTCCCAAGTACCCAGCCATGTTTTAGGATATACATTAGGATGCTGGGAAGAGAAAGAGAAGAATAAAGATTTACTTGTTTTTGTACTTATTCGCCATATCACAAAGGAGAATAGGCTATGTCAAAATCCTGTGACAAACATTAATGGATTATTGTTAATCAGTTATCGTTTAGTATTAATTGACTGATTTCTTGGTGAGCCATCAATTAAAGCATTTTCCCAGTTCAGTGCTATGGAAATAGAGACAGAAGGGACAACTTCAAACTCCCTTATGTTTTCTTGTTTATAGATGTATTTTTTAATAAGTAATCACCAGGGGAATATTAAACGATACTGATGCCTGGGTCCAACCCCTAGGGAGTCTGGTTAAATTGGTTCGAGGTGAGAGCCCAGGCATATGGATTTATAAAACCTTCCCTGATGATTCTAACAGGCAGCCACCATTAAGGACCCTTGTGTCAGGACAGACCTCCCTGCAGCTGACTCAAAATACTTAGTTTGATGATCTATGAGCAGTACTAATTACTCACACTTAAGGGAACGATTTTCATTTATACCAAGTTGCCACGCCATACAGTGATGATTATGCATATCATTGAGTGTGTCAGATTAATTTCCTTGTAACTTGGTTGTTTTCAACATTTCATTATTAAACCCTGTTCTTTGATGCTCATGGGAATAGGATTATCTGCATAAACTTAAGAAAGAGAGAGAAATGTTTGTTGTGAGCATGAAGTAGCAGCAAACATGATTAAATTACAACTGTGCTTGATCACATTTGCAATAGGTAAAAGAATCGACAGGAGAAAGTCATGCCTTTTTTCTGATTATCCACAGAATGACCTCACCTTGCTCATGCTAGTTGCTTAATTTATAAATCTTTGCTTTTATTAAGTATTTTTTGTTGGTTTATTACTCAGAAAATTTTAATGGGGAGATAAGAAGTAAAAAGATGCTTTGTCTGTTAATCATCTGTACCTTGTTTACCAGATGATTGACATTTTGACCCCTGTTTTTGTCCGTGTACCCAGGATATTTAAACAAAGAGAAAGAATTTTAATGTCCTTCAGCTTTCTCGATTTTGTTGAGTTCCTAGTGTGTGCCATTACAGTTCTAGATGTTAGGTAATAAGAAGATGCAGAAAGCATAGTCACACCCAGAGTTAAAGATCAGAGTTTCTTCAGGAAATTAAAATTTATTTCAATCTTGTGTTATTAATATTCTAAAAGATTGGTGGGATCAGGGAAACCTCCATAGAAGAGAAAATCTTGAGCTGTTTTGAGGGAGGAGTAGACTGCAGGGTGACAAGGTGGGCTGGCATATTGGTGGGCTGAACTACAGTTGTAGTTCAGTGGGCCTGGGAGTACCCTGAGCACAGGGAGACTAGACAAGCAGAGGGGCTAAAGTGTCAGGAGTTTTACCAACATTTCAAAGGATCTTCCTAGATGAAGACAGGTTTTAAGTAGAGAGTATAGAGATTTTACAGCTGTTCTAACTCTGTTCTTAAGTCACTGGTAACTTTCTGATTTATCAGTAATAGCTAAACCTTATGTGGTATATTTTATGTGCTAGGTACTGTCTTTAGTGCTTTATGTTGTTAACTGTTTTAATTCTCTTTGAAATCCTGTGACCTATGGACTGTGTATATTATTGTTTTATAACTGAGAAGACTTAGAAGTTAAGTAAGTAGCCCAGGGTTCCATGTTAGTATGTGATAGAACTTGGAATCAAACCCTGGCATTTCAGTTCTAGATCTTGTGCTTTTAACAAATATGTCTTATCATGTGTTTTATATTTGTTTTTAGCTCACAAAAAATTCTTGATAGATAGGAAAGAAGGCAGAGTCTACTGGCCTCTGGCTTTGCACTGAGCCTTATTCAAAGAAGGTTATAAGATAACATGATTTGACGTGACCGAAACAGAGAACCGAAACTTGTAAGATACAGGATGAAGAACAAAGAGCCCCACACTACAGGAACTATGAGTGAACTTTGACATATGAAACTTCCTGAAGCACCTTAGAGGATAGGAATTTATTGCTTTAAGGAATGTTGATTCTGTAAGTTGGGGTATAAAAGGACTAAAAGAGTATTACTGATGTTGCCTCTGATGGGTATGAATTTGAGATCTAGCTCGACTGAAGGAACTTTGAACTGAGCAGAGGGTCTCGGAAGTGCCTCTTTGTTGCTCTGTGGTTTCCAAAACTTTTCATATCCTATTCTTTCCCCCAGAAAACAAAATCCTATAAGTACTTCCATTGCCAACTACTTAATACTATTATCATTATACTTAATACTATTAGCATGTGGTATTTAGTACCACATTTTCTGAGTTCAAGTGCATACTATTCCTGTGAAGTAGGTGTGATTACTGAGCCCAAATCACAGAAGAGAAATCTGTGATTCAGAAAGGTTAAGCCACTTGTTCAAGATCATGAATCTAAGAAGTAGCAGAACTAAGATTTGAGTCTAGCCATACACTTACAAAAAGTATTTTATTCAAGTGTACCGGTAATAGAATGAATACGTCCATGCATACGTCCACCTGCCATTATCAAGAAATACATTACCAGAATCTCAGAAGTCCTGTATCCCTCTTCCAAACTTTATTCATTATTCGCCCCAAAGGCTGTATTATTATTATTACCTGTATTATCTGTATTATTACCATAGACTACTTTGTGCATATTTTTGAATTTTATTTTAATACACTAATATAGAGGATCTATTCTTCAGACTCTGATTTCTTTTGTTTATGCAGTGATATTCATTTATTACTTGTACATAGCAGTGGCTTATGAGTTATCATTACTATTATATCGCAATATAATATTAGCCAATTGTATGACTATATACAATTTATCAATTCTGTTATTGGTGGACATTTGGTTGCTTCTGGTGGTTAACAAGTATGGATAATGCTGCCACGAACATTTTTGCATGTCTTTTGGTGCATTTATGTATGACTTACAGTAGGTATAAACCTAGAAATGAAATAGCTGGGCAGTACATTATTTCTGAGTTCAAACAACATAAATTGCAAAAAGTCTTCTAAAGTTGTTGCACAAATATTGCCACCACCAACAGCATTTGGTATCGTCAGTCTTTTCCGCTTTTCTGGTGCATTTGTTGTGGTATCTCATTGTGGCTTTAGTTTGCTTTTCCTTACTAGTTTACAATGGTAAGCACTTCACAGTGTGTATTCCACTGAAGCCTGCTTTTCCCCTCATAGTTCTGAAGGACAACTGTTGTCATATATAGGTATCTCTGTATGTGTAGGCCAGTTTCTGGACCTTGAATTCTCCATTCTTGTGCCAATAATATATTCTCTTAATTATTTTGTTCTCATAATTATTTTGTCCTACTAAGATTTATAATGATTCTTGATATCTATTATCCAGTTTTGTTGTTGTTCTTCAATTTTGTGAGGCTCTTCTTGAACATTTGTATGACTTTAAAAATTTTAGGATCAGCATGACAATTTCTGTGTTTAAAAATGTCAAATAGGATTTCATTGAACCTAATCAACTTGAATTGAATAAGCACCATTAAAATTTTAATCTTTTCATCCACAACCACAGTATATTCCTCCATTTTTTAGGTTTTCTTTTATTTTTCTCTTTTGTACTTTTCTGTGTAGAGGTCTAATACATCTTTGTTAGATATAATCCTACATAGTTGATACTTTTATTCTGTTTTAAATTATGTCATTTATAGTTTTTTATTTTTAATTGTTTGATATAGATTTGAATATAGAAATTAAGTTTTTATATTGGCTTTTTATCCAGTGATATTATTGCTGTCACTTATTGATTTTGATAATTTACCTATACATTCTTTTGGGTTTTTTACAAACATGACCACCATGTCCTTTTGAATGAATGGCAGTTTTATTTTATTTCTTCTTTTCCTATGCTTGCATATATGATATTTTTTCTTTTTTTTTCTTTTCTTTCTTACCTTATTAAATTTGCTCAGACTTCCAGCACAGAGTGGAACTTAAATATTCCATTTCTAATATCTGGAGTAAAGCTTTCAGTGTTTCACAATGTAATATAACATTTTTTGTATTCATTTTGTTGTATAGATGTTTTATCAGATTGAGATTCCTGTCTATTCTTAATTGGCTAAGAACTTTTTAAATTTAAAAATCATTACAGATATTTAATTTTCTCAACTAATTTTGCATCAAATTAGATGCTATTTTTTCCTTATTTATTCTCTTCATGTGGTATAAACCTAGAAATGAAATAGCTGGGCTTCATGTGGTTAATTGCATTCATTAATTTTCATTCTGATCTAGAATATTTATTTTTATATTTTCTTCATTTTGCTTTGGTATTTATGTTGTTAGGGATATTGACTTTTATGTTTCTTTCTGTTCATTTGTTTTTTATTATCAGGCTATTCTGGTCCTATAACATGAGTTGAGAAAAATCCTTTTCTATGTTCTGGAAAAGATTATGTAAGATTAGTACTATTTTTCATTAAATGTCTAGAAAATTTAAGAGTAAAGTTCCTTGGATCTAGAATTCCTTCTTGAAGTAGTTTCATTTTTATTCAATTTCTTTATTGCCAGATTTCCTATTTCTTCTTGCATTCTATTTATTTCTATTTATTCTATTATCTCTATTTATTTTATTTATTTCTATTGCATTCTACTTATTTTTCTAGGGATTTTTTCATTTCTTCTGAATTTTCAAAATAGTCATTGATATTATTCGTTCACTTTTTTCAATTTTGTATTATCTGTAGTGATGTCTTCTCATGTCCAGTATAAGTCATATTTTTTTATCATATTCTTTCCTCTCCCCTATCTTGCCATGAATTTATCAGTTTTATTAGTCTTTTCATAGAAATTATTTTGGGACTATGTTGATTTTCTTCATTGTGTTTTTCCTCATTTCATCATTTTGTGCATCTTTTTTTGTTATTTTCCCCCTTCCTTCTCCTTATTCTCCTTCTCTTTCCTGATGTCATTTGCTTTTCTTTTTATAACCTTTAAAGAGGGGCACTTAGGTCATGTTATTTATAACTTTTTTCTTTTCTATTATATCTATTTAATACTAAACATTTTTAAGCATCATTTCAATTACATTTTATAAATTTTGACATGTTATATTGTTACTGTTTATTTCAAAACATTATTTGATTTACCTGGTGATTTAATATTTTATCAGTGGGGTCTTTAGGAATGAATGCTTAATTCATAAAAAATTGAGAATTTTATATTTTTCATTATTGCTTTCTAACTCATTCTACTATATTCAAAGAATATATTCTGTGTTATTTTGGTCTTAAGAAAGTTATTGAAACTTTATGGTTCTTTATGGATCACTGTATGGTCAATTTTCATGAAGTGTATATATACTTGAAAAGAGTATGTATTTCAAATATATTAAATACAGACTTTTAAAATATCAATTGGATCAAGAAATTAAATAAATTTGATAATCAGTTGTTTAGATCACCTAGTTTCCAATTTTTGTCTGTTTATTTCTAGTTACTTGGAGATATTAAAATTTCTCAAAATTATTGTGGGAGATTAATCTAGTTCTTTAAATTTTGTCAACTTTGCTTTGTATATTTCAATGTTAGCTAACCAGATGTATAGGTAGAATATTTACATATTCCTATAGCTATAAATATGAAATATCAATATTTCTTGAAGTTTATTTTTTCATTAAGGTCTATCTTCCTGTAGCAAAGAAAAATTTCTCCTTAATCAGTGCTTATATATCTTTTTCCATCTTTTACTTTCAACTTTTCTATACTAATATCTTTAAAGCATGTCTCTTTTAATTAACATACACTTGGTATGTATTTTTTTTGTTTTATTTTGTCAGTCAGACAGTCTTGTCTTTGACATATTTCGTGAACTTATATTTAATACAAATATAAAATAGTTGTGTTTAAATCAATTATCTTGCTATTTGTTATCTATTTGTCCCACTACTTCAGTTTATTTTTGTGGCTGTTTTCTTGGATTAAGCATAAATTTTTCTATTTTATCTATTTTTTGGGTTTGTAGTTAATCATTCTTTGACTAATCTTGTAGTATTAGTCTAAATTATTTGCATAATTACTCTATTAAAGTTATATTATAGGTCAGTACTTATATCAATTCCTGGACCTTCTATTATGTTAACTCCATTTTGTTGTCTCCCTCTCCTGCAGTTTTTGGCTATTTTCATACATATATTTATTATATATTTTAGACTCCACAATGTATTATAATTGCTCTTTTATAAAGACAAGCTGCCTTTAGTCACCCACATATTTATTTTTTCCTTTGCTGTTTCTTTTAATATTGGCCAGTTTTCATCTGGGATCATATTCTTTCTATCTGGAGCTCTCTACTCTTATGAGTCTATTGCCAATGGAAAAATATTTTTGAAAATGTCTTCATTTTGCTTTCATTTTTGAAGGCTGTTTTCACTTGGTATAGATTTTGAAATAAGCTGTCTGTAACACTTTGAAGATATTCTGTTGTGTTCTAGCTTCCATTATTTCTGTTGAAGAGTAAATCTATTTTTGGTCATTTTAAGGCAATGTGTCTTTTCATTTCTTACTCTTTTTTGAGTTTTCTTTTTGTATTTTGTTTCCAGCAATTTGTAATTGTATTTATTTTGTTTGGAGTTGATAGTACATCTTGTTTGTGGTTTGATACCTTTTCAGTGATTTAAGGAAATTCTTGAATATGGTCCCTTACTATATTGATTCATCCCAATTGTTTTCCTAGTGTCAAGGGCCCAGATGACGCATGTTTGATTACTCTCTTGTGCCTCCTGTCTCTTATTTTTTGCAGGAGAAGGAGAGTTGCTTTATTTTCATCATATAATTCTCTCTAGTTCTCCATATAGATATATTATTATGCCTGTACATATTTAGTTTCTAATTCTTTCTACCCTTATCTTATTAGATTTTAAACCCATCTATTGAGTTCTTAGCATCAGATACTAAATTTTTCAGTTTTAAAAATTTCTACCTCATCTTTTAAAAAGACTCATGCTTTCTGCTGACATTCTTCATTTTGTCCTTGATTTTCTTAAACATACCAGTTACAGTTATATTGAAGTCTGTTCCTAATAAGTATAATATTTTTATCTACTGTGGATCTAATTCTACTCTTGCTCTTTCTCCTGGTCTTTAGACATTGGATCTTTTGGTCTGCTTGGTAATTTCCGATGTCATGTCAGATATTTCTCAGGGAACTATAGAGAAAATTTGAGTGTCTAGATTTTGTGAACCTCTTGCAGAAAAGATTTACCTTTGCTTCTGGCAGGCAATAGGGCTGGGGAAAATTATTTTAATGAAAATAGGGTTTCAGTTTTGGTAGCTGGTTTTCAGTTTGATGCATGCTAGACTATTTTGATTAGTCTGTTTTGGCTAGTCCTTACCCTTAGGTTGTAGCCTTTCATTGTCTCACCTGAAATCTTCAGTGTTGATCAGGATCCCTCCTTCATCATGTGGCTTGAATGCCTGCTTTTTTTGTTTATTTGTTTGTTTGTGTAAGGGGAAAAGAAAGTAATTCAAGTTAGAAGAGAAGATATGCTCCAAGCCTTAAGGTAAAGCTGGCAGGCTTAGAAGACAGTGAGGATGCCAGCCTACTATATGAAGGATTTGTTTTGGGTACTAAGCACTAGGTGGGTAGAGTGAAGCCACGTCGTGGAAAATGGTGAATACTAGACTATGAGATGTTGATTTTCTTCTACGGATGAAAGAGCATTTCATGTACATCATGGAATGTTAACAGAAATTAAGCAAAATCAATAAAATGAAGACACCATGGTTTGGGAAATGTTGTCTTAAGGATATTTGCTTACTGCTAGACTTACTTGGATTTTTTAACTGTGTCTTGGTTCTAAAACTGCTTAAACTCAGCACACTTTCTCATATAATGAGGCAGTGTTTCTTTGAACATACTTTGGGAAACTGGAATGTGTGGGCACTGAGGAAATATATGACTGGAATATCATACTATCAGGAAAAGTCCACAGAAGCATGGGCTTTGTATTTTTTGGTATTGTTCACAACTCTACCACTTGCACCAAGAAGATGATCTAGCAAAGGTATGCACTCAGTATCTTTTAATTGAGTGAATTGTTACTTTAGTGAATAAAGGAAGAATGGGATGAGGGTGGAATGAGAATGGAATGTTTTTGGTCAATTTTTTCTAGGAAGATCGGTCTGATAATATGGTACAAGAGGAACTGTAAGGAAATGGGGATATACACTAAATTCCCAGAAAAATGTGTTAAATTTCTCCAGACCTGGGATTTGGTTTTGGACTCTGGAGTCATCTTTGAAGATGAAAAATGAAATGGAGACTAGTCATACTTTATTAAGGGAATCGACAACATGTGTTGGTTCTTCACATGAAAAAGGAAGGAAGTTCTCAAGGTCCTCAATGAGCTTGGATGGCTCTGAGGATGATGAGGTCACCATGAGGAAGAAGGATGTCCTATGTATGAGACTTCTTTCTGTTTCCTGCATGTAGCCAAATGCTGTGCTGGTGGGGTTCTGAAAACAGTGACTAAAACCATTAAGTCTTGTGTTTGAGAACTCAGAAAAAGATCATGAGATTTTAAACAGTCAAGCTAGTGTTCAAAGTATTTGGATGAAAAATACAGGAAAAAAACTATTTTAGAAAGTCAAACAGTAAATACATTGTGCAAGGATTCTGACAGTTCCTAAAGCGTTTTTTTTTTTCTAGTTCAATAATTATGTGACATCTACAAATAAAGTATGTACGTGGGTTAAAACATTTCAAACTTACGGTAATTGGTATTTTAAGCTACCTTTTCCCCCAATAGAAAGCAGAGTGTTCTAGAATGACCAACAAGTAAGATTTGGATTTGGGGAATGAATAGATGTGACATCGCAAATGTAGGTTTTGTTCAGTCCAGACATACTTAGAGTGGAACCTAAGGAAATAAAGACTTTCACCATTACCCTGTATGTCTTATCAAACCTAAGGAGCCCCAAAGGAGCCAACTCTCCTCCCTTCTCAGAAGAGGCAATGGATTGGAATGGAAACAGCATAAACTTCATCATAAATTTAGATTTAAAGCATCTGAGGAATAAGTGGATTTTTACCTCTCAGTTTACTTCTCTGTAAAATAAGAATAACATTTACCTCATAGGATAGTGGTAAAGATTAAATAAGATATAAATAAAGCTGTATGCACGTATGCATACATCAGTGAATGAATACTGTGTTGTAGTCCCTTGAATACAAATTCTTCATGTTCACCAGACTTGCTTTTCATCTGAAAATTGTGTGTACATTAGTAGGGTTATTGAGAGATATTACATGTGTGGTGATAGAACTAAGAATAATATTAAAATTGGTGTAATAATAACTACCAGAAAAATATGGAAAATATTTTGAAGAGTTCTATATGTAAGGTATGGTAGTCATTAAGGATGAGGTATTTGGTGGGGCTAAAAGTATTTTTGTTCTTGAAAGAAAAGTTTTAAGTGTATTGGTAGCAATATCGAGAATCTGAATGAATTAAATCTATATAGTAAAGCTTGGTTTTAATTAATCAAAAGAAAAAAATAATTAAATCTAACTAACAATTATTTCCCATTACACCAGTGAGAAGAAGCTCATTACAGATGCCCTTAATAAAAACCAGTTCCTGAAGAGACTGGATCCTCAGCAGATAAAAGACATGGTGGAATGCATGTATGGGAGAAACTATCAGCAAGGCAGTTACATTATTAAGCAAGGAGAACCAGGAAACCATATATTTGTGTTGGCAGGTGGGTTTTGCAGATGTTTTTCTTAAGTTATCCTATAATGAATGTTTTGCTTATGATTTTTTGCAAACATTTATAAAAATACAAAACCAATTTCTCTATCTGTAGAAATCTAATAGAGTGAATTCATGAAATGGCAACATTGTTAATCTAATCATCATGATGGTAATAGTTAATATTTACTGAATGCTTTCTATATATCTGAACACTGAGTCTTCCATTCAACACTCAGTTGGGAGATCTTGTTTCCTTTTCTTACCAACCCTATAATGCAAGTGCTGTTATCTTTATGTTACTAACAGAGAATATGTCCCAGGAGGTTAAGTAAGTTATCCAAGGCCACACAGCTCATAACTGTTGAAAGCAAAATGCAAATTTAGGCAATCTGACTTATGAATCCATATTTTTAATTACAGTGCCACCTGCAAAAAAAGTGCTTCTATTCAAAATACAGCTGCTTATGTTTAGTTTTAGATAATTATACCAGGAAAAAATATCATGGTTTTGGAAATGATTTTGGCTATATACCAATGATTTCAAAGGATAATTTAGGTACATTTAACCAACAGACAAATATGTAGAGTGCCTTACAGTAACAACTGGTGTTTTTAGAACTAATTAAATGGCTTCCTTTATCTATGATCACTTGAACATGCATACATGCTGAAAGGTTATATAAGGACTACTCAAAAAAAATTTAGATACAGAAGTGAGAAATTATCAGAACAGGGACTATAGTTATTGAATACCTTGCTAAATTCTGAATTGCCCCAAGTCTTTGAGCCTAGGAAAGAAAGTTAAATTAGTTTACCCAGATGATGTTGTAACTTGAGATATGCTGTGATCTATTTTATGTTGTAGTTCTTGATAATCTAAGCATGTGCCTTTATTTCTATTTCCTTAGGCCATAGAAGTTGCCTTTCTAAACAAAGTAATAGACATGTGTTATTCTATTTATAATGTTCAAGAGATTGTTTTCATATACATTGATTCTTTAAACATGCTTTTATAATTATTATTATTATTATTTTTTGGTACTGGGGATTGAACTCAGGGGTACTCGACCACTGAGCCACATCCCCAGCCCTATTTTGTGTTTTATGTAGAAACAGGGTTTCACTGAGTTGCTTAGCAACTCGCCATTGCTGAGGCTGGCTTTGAACTCACGATTCTCCTGTCTCAGCCTCCCTAAGTGCTGGGATTACAGGCTTGAGCCACCGTGCCCGGCTGCTTTTATAATTATTTATGTATTATTTGCCATATGTCTTTTTTTTTTTTTGGTACCGGGGATTGAACTCAGGGGTACTCGACCACTGAAGCCACATCTCCAGCCCAATTTTGTGTTTTATGTAGAGACAAGGTCTCACTGAGTTGCTTAGTCCTCGCCATTGCTGAGCCTGGCTTTGAACTCACTATTCTCCTGTCTCAGCCTCCCAAAGTGCTGGGATGACAGGCCTGTGCCACCACGCCCAGCTATTTGCCATATATCTTTATAGGCAACTTTAAAGTCATATGGTCATTTCCAAGTAATAATTCTACTCAACTAGTGCATTATAGCCTCAATTTAGCCAGTCTTTATTGTTTAAATTTTTAATTTTTTAAATTTAATTTTTTAATTTCAATAATATATTTAACTCAATATATCTCAAACAGCCTTCAGTTTTATAGGAACAGGCAATTCGGAGCAATTTTTCCCTCAAGCAACTTTTCTCTTGGGCATTTTACATCTGTTTTAGCAACACTAGAGAATTCTGGAAAGAGAAGATAGATCATTAAGTCAACAAATATTTATGGAACTTACTAGGAGAGCCTGAGAAACTCATGTCAGCCCATTTTGTTCCTTGCCAGTAACTCTGAGGAAAAACCTGGGGAGGAAAGAGGTTGAACAGACGTCAGCATCAATGCAGCTATTGAGATCAGGGATATAGCACACATGGAAATGGAAATTGGATGGTTTCTTATTTGAATTAATTATGCTGTCATCTAAGGAATGATTTGCCTGGCTTAATTATATAGTTGAGTAAATTAATTTGATAATTAAAAATACCCCTTTGTAGAATATAGCACAAATGGCAAATAGTACAAGTATATTCACTTAGAATTTCGGTATTCCATATAATTCTTCAGCATGAACCATAACCAATTAGGAAAAAGCCTTAAAATGCACTAAGATCTGTGATGTCAATTGGATAGTACCACTAAGTGGCTTTGATAGAATAGAATTAGCTGTAATGGGAAATTATTATGTTGCATATCTAATCTGTGGGATTTTGAACCAAAACAGAGATTTACTTTTTGTTTTTTCTTACTGAATTATAAGTTTTATCAGAATAAGAATCTTTGTTTCTTTTGTCCACTTTGTTGCTGTGGCATCTGAAACAGTTCCTGACACAATGTAGGTACTTAGATCATATTTGTTGAATGAAGAATGGACAGAGATGACCCAGATCTACATGATGGTAACTTAGGAGAAAAACTAATACTTTAAGGAAAGGGACATTACCCTATTGTTTTCTTCTTTTAAGAATTTGGGTATTATTGGTTTATGAATTTGGTTAGATAAAATTTCATGTGAAGAGGAGGGAGATGAGAGCTGCCAGGGTAAAAGAATTGTGAATATTTTAATTCTCCCTCTCCATTTGTTTCATCTTTGCCTGGGTATAGACAAGTGCCAAGCACTCTTGCTAGTTAGTGACTTGCTTTTATAATTAATAGTTATTACATGTGAATGCATGAGACGTTAGATAACAGGAAGGACCATGAAGCAACTTGTCCAAGGTCACAAGCCAATAGTTAGTAGAGCCAGGATCCTGAGCCAGGCAGTCTGACTCCAGGACCAGTGTTTATCAGGTGTGACATACCGTCCTTCTGTCACTGTTAACAGCTGTTCTGTTTTTCAAGACACACTATGATGGTTGGACTCCTAATGAGAGATAAATCATTTCATGTACTAGAATTTTCATCAGGTAGAATGAATTTTAAACAAAACACTTGCCATTTACCACTTCAGGGAAAGAGCTTTGTTAGAGTGATAGCAATCAATATTAGTAATGGCTGACGTAGCATTTACAGTGTGTTAGCCATCATTCTGTATTTCTTCCCTGTATTAACTTATTTTATTCTCATAACAAATATGTGAAAATATTAATATTGTTATTATTATTATCATTATTATTATTATCCCCATTGTTGAAGAAGAACTTCAAGTAGAAAGGGTACCTTTTTCAAGGTAAATGGCAGAGCTGGCTTCAGGCTGCAGTTTTTTTTTTGGTACTAGAGATTGAACTCAGGGGTACTTGACCACTGAGCCACATCCCTAGCCATATTTTGTGTTTTACGTAGAGAGACAGGGTCTCACTGAGTTGCTCAGTGCCTTGCCATTGCTGAGGCTAGTTTTGAACTCATGACTCTCCTGTCTCGGCCTCCCAAAGTGCTGGGATTACAGGTGTGTGCCACCATACCAGACCAGGCTGCACTTTGAACCACTGTATTATAATGAGAATCATAAGATGTCTCACTTGTATGTTTTTCATATATTCTGGTTGTGGTCGTTTCATTTACAGATTCAAAGTTGATTTTTATTATTTGTGTTTTTCTTAAATTCTACTTGATAGAGGGTCGACTAGAGGTGTTCCAAGGAGAGAAATTGCTATCATCCATCCCTATGTGGACCACATTTGGGGAACTAGCCATTTTATACAACTGTACCAGGACTGCCTCTGTGAAAGGTAATAGGAGATGAAATGATGTTTTTGAATTATTGCATAGTGCTAGAAGATTAAGGTGCTAGAAGATTATCTCCTTAAGTCAGGTTTGCATCTTGGCCCAGGCTTTGTCTTCTAGTTTTCCCCATATGCTCTTATTCATAGAAATGCTATGCCTACAATAGGGCCTATATGGAAGCATTTATCTGAACAATTCAAGTTAAAAGAACATTTCTGTCAGGTACCTATATATACAATTTCAAAATGGCTTTAAACTAAATGATTTCAATATTTTTTAAATTGCCACTTCACCTTTTACTACGCAGACATCTGTCTCTGGCTCATTCAGGAACTTTGCTTTCTAGTTTCCATAAGGTTCGGATCATATAGTAAATCAGAAAAATTAATCAAACCAATGAAAATGTATAAGTATCACAAAGAATGTGAATTAAAGAAATGAGAGTTTTCATTAATGACTTTTAGGATTAGTTTAATTGCTTCTCCTAAGGATTCTTATTTTATTGACTTTTATTCATGCAATGTTGGATTTTCTTCAGAATTACTTAGATGTGGTATTTCTCAGTGTTTGGGTCTGGGTTACATATATTTGCTGAGATTTTAATGAAAATGCAGACTCTGGGGCTACACTCCAAATGTGAAGAAGAATCTTTGGTTATGAGGCCCAAATTCACTGTAAAGTTTGATAAACTGGAGCTTTGGTTCCTGATCTATTTTGTAGGCTCTCATTACTCTTATTTTTTAATCTTACAATTGTAATTTCATTTAAGTTATTTTTAGAGGTGCTACTTCTACTCTACTTCCTTTTAGGATTTTATGCTTTCCTTTTAATGTCTTTCTTATTAAAAAATGCTTTTGTCCTAAAAACTGTCTTTTGTAACCTCTTTAAAAATTATTTGTATCCGTTTCATGTGAATAACTACAGAGATCCTTAAAATACATAGGCTCTCTTTGGTAACAAGATCTAAACAACAGAAAAAGACATAAAACACCTACACATACACACAGAAATTCTTAACTTTCAGTTACCTGCTTGTGAATTCTTCACTCACTAGGTTGGCCACAGGTTGGCTGGCCTTCTTTAACATGCATCCTGATGATGTAGTGTGTAATTGGAAATGGCAAACTCATTTGAATATCATCCTAACCAAAACATAATTAGAAAGAAAATCTTCCACTACCAAATCATGGTACACTTCAAAGCCAAAATTATTTATAAAACGAGTATTTATTTTGATACTTCCTTCCATTTGCATGTTTAAATAATGCATTTTCCAAGAAATGCAAATTCATTGATTAACATTCTGGAAAGTTTTCTTAATGGGATGCTAAATAATGTTTTGTTATTTTCTCCATTTTTCTAAAGCTATTACCAATGTTAAAACATGGGCACTAGATCGCGAGGTTTTCCAGAACATAATGAGGAGGACAGCTCAAGCTAGAGATGAACAGTACAGAAACTTCCTCAGAAGGTAAGAATAATACATTGGGAGAGAGTGCAGCCAATGAAGTAGCCATAGTGTGGATATGATTGTTTTATCAGAATATTTATTTTACTATAGTTTCTCCCATTTTCCACATTATTAAACCAAACAGCAAAAGTATTCTCTTGGAATAAATGCCAGTATAAGGAAAAATATTATTTAATTCCCATTAGCTTTGTGTATTGATTTATTTCTCCTGCTAATTTTCCCCTTGTATTGATGGAGCTATAGTGAATAGTACAGAAAAATGGCCAAAAATCCTAAAAAATTCAACTGAGTATTCATGAGACTTTGAAAGATATATGAAATTTGAAAGATGATAGCAAAAAGATAGCCCTTCTAATAATGCTTTGCTTAGAATAATATTAAAATCAATTTATTTCACTATCGTCACTTTATATGAGACATTCCTTTTCTTATTCACATAGCCACACTATCTTCCAAATTATCAAATTATTTGTGGGAAATTGACTTGCCAAAAATGTTACTGTACTTGTTATGATGACATAGATCCTTGAAACAGTCATTGTGGGAAATGTTCTGTACCTCAGTGACTTGAATGCATCAATTTATAGAGAAACAAATATCTATGTAATTTTAAAAGCCAGTTTCAAATTAGAGAAAGTTTTTGAAAATCTAAGTCCCTTGAACTATTTTTATATTATTTGTGAGAGTTTTGAGTGTCTCTGAATCTGTAATACATACTGTAAGTAAATGTTATTTAAAATAAGTGTTAGTAATAATAATGTATTACATGGTTTCCAAAAACAAATTCTAAGTTCTTTTTAAGTACAGTATAGTGATTTCCTCTTGCATTATAAGCCTGTGAAGTCAGTGAATTGGGGTCTGTACGGTGCCTAGCACGTATTGAAAGCTCAATAAATCCTGAATGAACACATTGTTAATCAGTAGGACATTACACGTGTCAGTTCTTGTATAGAATCATACTGGTTGGCCCTCTCAGAGACAGTAACGGCTCCTGGCAGAGGGCTGTGATAATGACAAGCAGGTTCCTTACCTGATAGCCAGCCAGTGCTTAGTCATCGTTTTGTGACATCTCCCTGAATGTAGGTGATCTCCAATCCAACAACCGAGTAACAGGTCAGCATTTAAAGCTAATAAGCCACCCTTACGCAAGGGCCCATAAAGGATACATAAATAACCAGTGCCCAAAGGTTATGTTTGAATGTCTGAGATAAAACCTGAACCACTACTGCAGAGCAGTTAATTCCCCCTAAGTCCAGTATGTTCTGTCTTAGTGGAAGGAGCTTAGATAAGGTACTAAGCTACATTCCTTTTTTCTTTCCTTCCTTTTGACATTTCATTAATTCTTTCAATAAATATTTATTTCCAGGTAGTAAACACTGAGTAAACCTGATGCCTGCCTTCATAGATATACTAATATTTCCCTTCATATCTGTTTCTTCACTGTGCCCCTAAGGTGACAGTCTTACTAATGTTTGGACCAGAAGTTAAACTTTTATATTAAGTATATGTTAATCAAAGACAAGATCTGGTTACCTTTTTATCATTTCATCAACAGGGAGATAACTAGCAAAATACAGTTTTCTTTGTTTCATAATGTACAGTAAGCTCTTTCTTTTTTCATTTCCATGTGGTACATATGGAAGTTACAAGATATTATGACACCAGCAATCCCCTGACTGGGTATATATCCAGAGGAAATGGAAATGAAATTAGTTTTTCAAAGAAACATCTGCACTCCCATGTTCAATGAAGCATCATTCACAATAACCAAGAGATGGATGCCACCTTAGTATCCACCAACCAGTGCATAGATAAAGAAAATTCAGTACATATATGCCATGCAGCCATAAAAAATGATGCAATTCTGTCACTTGTGACAACATGGCTGGAAATGGGGATCATTATGTTCAGTGAAACAGATAAACAAGAACTACGTGATATCACTCGTGTGGACTATAACAAAGTTCATCTCATAAAGTTGAGGGTAGAATGTTGGTTTCCAGGGGCTAGAGAAGATAGGAGGAGGGAAGGATGGGGAGAGGTGTATCAATGATACTAAGTTATAGGTAGACAGAAGCAAGAGATTCTGATGTGCTATTGCACAGTAGATTGACTATGGGTAATGAGAATGTAATGCATATTTCAGAAAGCTAGAAGAAGGGATTTTAAATGTTTTTACAATAAATAAATAATAAATGAGGAGATAAATGTTTTCCCCAATTTAACATTGTATAATGTATACACATGTACAGAAATATCACAAACTACCCATAAATATGTATAGTTTTTATGTTTTTATATATCAATTAAATTTTTAAAAATTATAGCAGAATAAGTGTCCATGAAACTATTGCCCAATGTAAGGAATAGGAAATTAGCAGCATTTTTTAATTTTTCATGTGCTTCTATATGTCATTTCCTCTTGCATCCCCTCTCCTGGAAAGTAGTCTACATTCGGAATTTTAGTGATCATATCTTTTTTTCTAAATATAATTTTGCCTATGGCTTGAACTTTATGAAAATGATGTTTTTTTTACAACTCAATTTTTCACTCAATATTTCTTATAAGATTCATTTCTCCTATTGTAGGGTTTTATTACCTGGCTCTAACACTGTGTAAAAGTTTGTTCTCCACTGAGGTTTCTTCAGTGTTTTGCAATTACAAAGGATTCAGGTGCAAACCTTCTAATACATGTGTCTAGGCTTGTGCCTCCTGGTGCATGTGTGCAAAAGTCTATCTAGAGCTCTCTGCCTTTACAAAAGCAGATCCAATCATGCATTTTTGGAGTGGCATTGTTTTTTCCTGTAGGGTTGACCCCTTTATGTGGTAAGAATAATGTATTTTTCTTATAGGAATTATATTAACAATCTTGAATAGAAATTTAAGAGAAAAATGGAATCATATTGATTGGTTAATCATACTTACTGAAATTTCTGATGTTTCAAAATAATAGTTTTCAGCATTCTACTTTTCTCTATATTATTATCTGTAACAATGTTCCTATTATATGCCTCTGGCTACCATTGATTTTTAAAAGGCCACCACAGTATGACTAATAATCAAAGGTCATTTCAATGTTAATTCCCACATTCCCCCTGAATTTAGTCTTTATTTAATCACAAGGATTTGGATGACAATCTGATCCTCCACCGGAAGCAGAACTCCTCACCCAAACTAATAGAAGAGATACTGAGATGTGGAGAGGAACACATTTACATATGTAATTCACTTTGAAAACCAACAACGAATGTCAAATGATTTTTCCCCCCATTAGACAGAATGTGATTTTTCCCCTTTATAGTATCTTACTATTTTCATTTATTTACTTATGAAATTATACATATTATATTATATAATGTCTAGTGTGTATAGAAGTCTGCTATTTATGTGTTTCCAGTTATTTGAAGGTTTTCTTTGGAAAACTAGAGTGCATTATAATTTTTAAATGAATATAAGAATTTTAGAATCTATATAATGTATATTTTTGTACTTATAGTTAAGCTCAGAAAGATAATTAAGTAAAGATTTCTTTTGATTTTGAAGTGTATCCTTGCTGAAGAATTTACCAGAAGATAAACTAACCAAGATCATCGACTGCCTGGAAGTGGTAAGACATTTAAAGTAAATTTCATTAGATTTTAGAATTTAGTTGTGTTATTAGCACTGTAAATGAATAGAAAGGAAAGGACAGTAGATCACTATTCTGTAGAGACCAGAAACATTTTTCTATTGTGGAAACTTAGGCTAACTCATGCTGCAATAAGGAGCTGGGGAAGAGTTAGATTCTTTTGAAATGTATAAAAGGAAATTGGATTTGCATGTGTAAAGTGAAATTTGATTTACATATTTTAATCTTTTTAGTATATTTTATAAAACTAATCTGCCTTACTCAAGAGGCATTTGATTTTTCTGCAATTAACATCACAATCCCTTACAGAGTTTTCATAGTAGAAAAGAGTCAGTGAGGCATAATTAGGATATGGAGCACAGAAAGGGCACGTTGGTGCTTCTGGTGACAAGCCTCTGAATCAGACTATGAAACATTCTATACTTGAACACTCTAGACCCCGAAAATACATTTTAAGAAACTGTACTCAAGAAGCACTTTACCTATATTAACGTCTGGAGGAAAACGGCATTTTGGAATGCATTCAAAAGCTCATTTTAGGCATCACCCAGATGGTTGGTTCTAGTCCAAGACTTGTCACGTCTTTTCGTTAATAATACTTTAATGACACATACCTTGGATGCTAATGATATGCATCTTATGAAAAACCTATTCAGATTTCAGAGATTAAAATTCAAAGCAAATAACCTTTCCAACTTTCTTGGGGGTCAATTTCATTGAAACTAAAGTGGCTTTTATGGAATTTAAAGGAGGTAGGGAATGGTAAAGAAGTCACATCTAGACTTTAAGCTTTAATAGAGCTGTTCTCAGTGGGAGGAAAATAAAAAAGCCCTGCAAGGCTGATTGTTGACAGATTCATGCCTCTGTCAATCACAATATGCAATGTAAACTAATATCTGTTGAGAAGGGAGTAGGGACCATTTCATCCTTAAGTGTAAGTGACACCAGTAATGTTTCCATTTACAATTCGTGGAACCCATCCAGAAGTTTATCTGGGACAGACCATGATGACACAATGCCTGGCCTTGTGTCCCCATGGGGGTCAGATATGAAGTCATTTTCAAGAAAACTGCTTATCCTGCATCTCTTGGGATTTCCCCAATGTAACATAAACCAATCACAGATGTTACAAATTAATAATTCATCCCAATTTCTGAGGGTTTTTTTAAAGCTAGAGAGGCCCTATATTTTTTTGTTAACCAAGGAAATCTGTTTTTAATATAAAACTAATAGAGTAGATTCACCAGAGGGGAATTCCATGCTGACAGCAAATATGAAAATTTAGTATCATTAAAATTGAATGGTAAATTAGACATATTTCTAACAGCCACAGGCAAAAGCTACAGAACATATAGACGGGGACTCAAATCCAGTGTTAATTAGCACAGAATTCAAGCTCAAGACTCATCCTTTAGAACACCTTAGAAAAGCTTTACCATGTCTCAGCATTTGCAGACAGCAGTACGTTTCATAAAAGGCTCTTTATTCGTACCTGGCAAACAAATGTGTCTCTGTAATGTGTGAAAATTCTCAGATGCGAAAGCCATGAACAAGGGAGTAATGGAATCTCTTTGGCTCTAAGAAAAGCACATAACTTACCAGCATAGCTTGGACTGATGACCCATCCACATGGGCCTGACAGCAATGTATTCCTAATGCACCCAAGTTATGACAGAGTGCCTGCTGAGTTCTAGGACCAGCTGTCCCACAAAGTGGCTCCACAGTCCTTGAGAAAATAGAATCCACCATGCTGTTTAGGAGTTTTTAAAGAGAGATTTTTGCCCCCATGTGTATGTGTGTGGGAGGGTGTTGGGTGGACATAGGGGTGGGTCTTAGAACTTCCCATCACCAAGCAGTTGGCCTGACATGTTTAAGATGTGAACTGTTGAACACTGTTGAATTTCTAGACCAAATGGCCTCCACTGTGCAGTGCTCTAATAGTATTTCTGACTCTTGCTTAAGTCACCCCGATCATTCAGTTCTGGAGGCAGCCATTGCCATTAAGCCTTTTCGCATGTTCCCATGGGGGAATGAGTGGGAATGACACCAACATACTCACTGAGGTGCTTTAAGAGTTAACTAGTAAAAATCATAAAGCATGATACAAATTTGGGATGGAGTTTAATGATTAATGATGATGAAAACCATAGTGTGACTATACCCCTGCCATTGTTCAGGACAAGACAGGAAAGGAAGGGGTTTTTGCTCCCACTCACAGATCAGTCCAGAAGCATGGGATTGACTGTGCTGTCCTGAGTTACATGTCCCATGATGAATCATGAGATTACCTTGTTGTTTGTTACAGAGCTCTGGTATTTGACCCGGTGGCCTTGTGCACTGTCACACTCTGGCATCTTTCACAAAGCCACAGTTGAGTAGGGTCAAGTGGACATGGAGTAGTGTGGAATGTCCTTGTCCTGTTTCAGACCTGATGGTCTGAAGTTAAAAGGCGGGTTCCCAGGTACCATCCTATATTTACTGAATCAGCCACTTTGATAGGGGGCCCCAATTCACATTTTTAACTTTTAACGATGGGATTCTTAAGCTCACTGAAGTTTTAGAAACATGAGTGTATTTATGAATAGAATACAGGTATTCAAAGTTACCCAGTCTGCCTCTTCATTTAGGAATTTTCTATTTTTAATCATTTTTTCAAAATTTAGTCTTTCTTTCTTAAAGTTCCTATTAACAGTTGCAAAGCCAGATAGTTTTGCTCATTTTAATGATTATATCCTGAGTCATGAGAAAGCTAAGATAATTGTGGATTTTGCCTGTTTATGGACTGGTGAGTTAAAGGTGGGGCTGCTGGGAGTTGTAGAAAGTTCACCAGTCCAAAGTCTGGAGCCTAGGGTTTGTGGTCCTTCCTCTGTCACTGCCAGCTATCCATTAATCATAATGAACATTAGTGTCCCCTCGTTACAAAACAAGAGGGTGGTGGGCCACATCTTTATGGGCTTTTTCATTGTTTATATTAACTGAATTCTATATAATCAACTTGCCCAAATAACTTCTGTTGGTTTTCATTTTGTAGGATTTAGTTCCTTGGAAATTACAAGCCACGTGCTAAATTAATGCTGACTGGTTGATAGAGTCCACTTGATCTAGGTGTAATGTCTTTAATATTTCTGAGATCTTAACTATTGTACTTGGAAAAAAATGATTAATTTTCTATGTACTCGTTTGTTTAAAAAACTACTTGTACTCAAACAACTGTAAGTAGTTTTTTTAAAACTAACTTAGGTACATAGAGAAGTGATGTACCCAGGGTGTGTGTTTGTGTATGTGTGTGTGTGTGTGTGTGTGTGTGTATCCTACATCTTATTGTAAATCATCAATACTTTTTTGTAATGAGATTTCTAGCTACAAACTAGATACTCTAAGGAAGTCTAACATGCTTCTTTTTCCATCACCTCTGAGTTTCTTCTGCTTTTATATATTGTTTTTATGCGCACTGTATTTAGCCTCTTGATAGATTATCACAGTAGAAGCATTTTATTTGCAGCAAAAATAAAATCTTTCCATCTCTAGCTATCGCTGTTCATATAGTTTTCTTGTGATTTCTACCTATCATTCTACCCTGAAATTGATTTCTTTTTTTTTCCCATACACTAAGTAACTAGTCTTCAGGCTTCTTGACATCTTCTTTTAAAACATCTTATGCAGACTGTGGGTCACAAATCACTGCTAGGTCATGAAATTAATTTAGTGGGACCTTTTTAAAAAATCAGAGTAGTAAGTATAAGTATCATTTTGAAAACTATGCTTCAGTTTCATATAAATGTATGTGTGCATGCTATTATGTGTGGATTAATTGTACATGTAAAATATATTTTTTACTGAAGGTCAGAATAAAAAATACTTGAAAACCTTTTTCTACAGGTCAGGGCCTATGGTTTCTTGGTCCTCTAAGGGACCTCTCTGCAGTTTAACCACAAGGACAATAACCACACTGTTTGCATTTCTCTTTTTGGTCTTGGTGACCACCCTGGCTTGACTGGCTGCTCTCCCTGGTTGACAAACACTGGGCAGTCCAGCATCACAGCCAGTACTTACCACTATATATTTTTGGTCTGACCTATTTCCACAACCTTTTCTGATCTATGAAGTTACTGTCAACACACTGGGAGGTATTATTTATCTTCCTCCCATGGTTTGGGGTGACAAAGAATCATCCCTGGGAAAAATACCACTAGGAAAGTTGCCCCTGAAGAAACAATGAAGCTCTTTCTCAGGTGTCTTTTCAAGCTTTTTCCCTTCAAACTTACCTGGTTGACAGGAATTAAAGCCGCATCTCTGCATGTATCAAAGGCTTTATAATAATGGGAGAACAGCCAAACAGCACCTCAGAAATTCTCCATGTCCTTTTGCTCCATGTAGGCAATGGGGACTGAGATTGGGATGGGAACAGGAGAGACTGGAGAGCAGACTATCAGAAATGAGAATATGTAACATGACTCCAGCAGTTTTACTAAAGAGAATTGAACATTAGTTAGATAATGAAGACAGAGGGACTGTGGGATTGTGGTCATCCATAAAGGTCACAGTCATTGCCATTTTAAATTTAAGCTTGTCTACAGTGAATATTATATATATATACATATATATATATATATATATATATATATATATATATATGAATGAGGAAGAATGAAAAGTTGGAGTAAGCAAACTGTGATGCAAAGAAGTGTACAACATCATTGTTCACATAAAATAGAATTTTGCTTCCTGTTCATTTGATAATCCAGGGAGGGTGCCCCATTGGCTCCACACAGTCATTCAGGAACCCAAGCTTGTGGCTACAAAGTCCCTCTTGGCTATGCCATTAAAACTGGGAAAAAGTAGAAAGATACATGCATGAAAGGTTTCATGGACCTTGTTGTAAAAGGTACACATCACCTCTGTCTTGATTCTTTTAGATTGCAGTTAAGTATATGGCTACAACTAAGACCAGGACTGTAATTTATCTGGATAGCCATATATTCCCATGGAAGACTCTGATAACCACCTTGCAGCCTCTTTACAAGAATTAACAGTCACCAGGTGCCTGATGTGTACCAAACATTCCACCAGATACTTTAGCTACACTATGTAGATATGGTAGATATGCAGTATTAATTTTACAGATAAGGGAACTGAAGTCCAAAACATGTAACTAAGCAAACATTATCCTCTTCTTCCTTAATATGGCAATTACTAATCAAGCATTTGCCATGTTTAAGATTATTTAGTACCTTAGAAAACATTGTCTTTAATTGGCTTATTTTGGTAGGCAGAATAGTTCCCCAAATATCCAGATTCCAATCCCTGGAATGTGTGAATATGTCACATTACATGGTAAAAGAGACTTTACACATGTACTAAAGGTTTAGGGCTTTAAAATAAGAGATTATCCTGGATGGGCTAGGTGGGTGAATATAATTACATGGGCCCCAGAAAGCTGATAGTTTCTCTAACTAGAAGCAGAAGTGGAAACCAGAGAGATTCCAGGGGTAAGAACTGGACATGCCATTGCTGGTTCTAAGATATAGAAACTCTGTGAACGGGGAGAGCAGAGGCCTCCAGGACATAAGGGCAGCCTCCACAGATAGCCAGTAAGGAAATGGGGACCACATCCCACAAATGAATTCTGACAATGACTTGAATGAGCAAGAAAGCAGATCGCCCCTCTTCCCTGACAGCTTCTAGAAAAGAACACAACTCTACTGACATTTTTATTTTATACTATTTCTGAGCTATGCTGTGGCTGAACTTTCAGACCCATAGACCTGAGATAATAAAAGGGTGTCATTCTAAGCCACTAAATTTGTGGTCATTTGTTTCTGCAATAGGAGAAAACTAATGTACTTTTCTAAATCTTTGAAGATAAATGTTCTTATTGTAATTTTATGGATTGATGAAAGTAAAATTCAGTGTAGGACTGGGATTTTAATCTAGATCTGTTTGGCTTCAAAATACTTTTCTACCTCAAATACCATGCTTCTTTCTATGAAATGTTGAAATGTCTTGTAAGATGTACATCATGCTATGTAAATAAAAGGTGTGTTTATTAATATTAAACAAAATAGGTAAGTATTTAAAAATAACATTAATAAGTAATATTTAACAGTATTAATAAATATTTAGTAATATTTATTCCATATACGTAAGTTGATTTTAAGAGTAAATGACCAGAAAGATATTTAAAAAACAACACAGAATTTGTTTAGTTCGAAATCATTTTCAAGTCTAAAAGAAAAAAGAGAGAGAGAGCTATTATGTTGTTAATTATATCTTTTTAAAAAATTAAACAATCCCATTTTTGTTTGTATAAATAATTAAGTGAGCCATTTTAGTTGTATGACTTCCAGACAAGATCCAATTAAAGCAATATAGAGGCAGACAGTTTAATCCATCTTTTGTTTTCTTGGGTATTGAATTGCTCTTTTGATCTGACAGGTGGATAAATTACTTTTGCCTACCTAATAATTCTCCAGTCACACAATCATCTATAAGTAAAGGAGGCATTAATACATAAAAAGAAATAAGTGATCATTTGAGATTTCATGAGGATGGAACTAGATTTAAAAATAGAATTTATGTATAAAAATTCCAGTATCTTTATGATCTTTCATGATGATGAATCTTTGGAAGTCATATACATAACAGAGAGAGTTAGTGTGTCTGTGCAATCTTCCTAGCAGTTGTTGCTCTCCAGGAAATTAGAAATTGAGGCTGATATTCCTGATAACCATCAATGGTGAATTTTCAACTTATGTGATCATTCACCCTTTTCTAACTCCTGGACCTCATTTTCAGACTTTGCATTGCCGCGTGGTCTGTGTGTAAATGACTTAGGTGGAAGAGTATCAGTGCACAGGGATTGCTGCCTTGCTTTAGCTTCTCTCCAGGCCATAGTCTCCTTACCTGAAATTCAGCATTCCAGGTGAATTTTCTCTGTGAAAGAAAATGCACAAATGCAGAGAATAAAGTAAAAGTTTCCTCATCAGTTTATGATGGCAATATAAGAAAAACATAGATACAGTGGGCCAAAAGGTGAAGAAACAGGTGTGGAGACTCATTTCAGAAACACAGAGAGTCCTGGTTCCCTATGTCTTCAGTTGTACATTTCAGCTGGACCTAACACCCTCTTTCTCTCTCATCCCAATAGGAATACTACGACAAAGGAGATTACATCATTAGAGAGGGTGAGGAAGGCAGTACCTTTTTCATTTTGGCAAAAGGAAAGGTAAATATTAATTAAAACTTACTCAATTAAAAAATTTTTAGCCACTTTGCCATAAATGCAGCAATATTCTGAAATGCAGCATAAGATATTCTCTACATTAAATACAGTAAGGAGCTTCCTCTGAAAGACTCTCCTGGGGTCTGCCTGAGGACTGGATTTGGGGATGGGGGCCACAGGAAACTTGTGATGGGTTCCAGGTGAGATAGTCACCTTTTAGTGACCTTATGCAGGTCAGTTGACTTTCTTTGGACCTTGCTTCCTGTGTACAATAGCTGGATGGTTTCTGAGGTTCTTTCTAGCTATGAGTGTGTGATTCTCAATCCGCCCAAGGGTCCAAGAACAGGGCTGGAACATTTTTCTAACAGATGTGACTCAGCAGCTGAGTATGGCAGCGGTCAGGTATTAAGCTACAGAACTAGTATGGCTTAGAACTTAAAATTGTACACAGTAGCTGAAGTTGACTTAGATGCTGATACAAATTTTATTTTATTTTTTATTTTTGGCACTGGGGATTGAACTTGGGGCACTTGACCACTGAGCCACATCCCCAGCACTATTTTGTGTTTTATGTAGAGACAGGGTCTCACTAGTTGCTTAGCGCCTCGCTGTTGTTGAGACTGGCTTTGAACTTAGAATTCTCCTGTCTCAGCCTCTCAAAGTGCTGGGATTACAGGCGTATGCCACCGTGCCTGGCTGCAAATTCTATTTTTATTCACTTTTTAAAAATATAATTATATGTAAAAATTTATTTTTATTTATCTACTTTATAATTTTATAGTTGATTTATAATATTTATATAATTTTATTTGTATATTATATATAAAATGGGTCTTTTTTTTTACCTAGTTGAATAGATAACATGTTGTCACTTATTCCTGTGCTGACTCTTGATGTTCCTCAGAGACAAAAAGCATTCATGAAATATTAAAGGAGTCAATTTTTGAGCCCCGGTGTCTGTCAGATATTTTTGGTATGATCCTTCTTCCATGAAAGAGTTTATCATCAGAGAATCAGGCAGTGCCTTTTGTATACTGTTTTGTGGGTAAACTTTGAACAGGGCTCCCAGTGAAGGAAAAACATGAACAAAATAGTTTCAAATCTCTCATTTGTTAACAGTTAGAACCACATCTTAACCAGTTCTCCCCTACCTGGACCTATGCTGTGAAAGAATTCTTGCTAATAAACATGTTGAATTTACTACCATTGTAAATTTTTTTTAATTCATTGTAACATACATGAATGTCAACCAGAAACTCTAATCAGCATGAAAAAACTCTTACTACCATGTTGAGTTACAATAATCCTAGCCACAAATATGAAATATTAAAGTTTTGTTTGGCCGTGCTAGAGGATTTTTATAGTTTCCTGGGCCATGATTCACTTTGAGGTGGCCACAGAACTGTGAACCATTTCCAACCCCCATTTTGTATTCAGTTTTAGTAGGTACATGTGATTTGGCAAATCTGTGGACACCTGACTTAGAACTCCCAATATTCAACCTTACACGTTTTTTGTTTGTTTGTTTTTGTTGTTGTTTTGTTTGTTTGCTTTTTTTGGTGGCACTGGGGATTGAACCCAGAGCCTCATGCATGTTAGGCAAGTGCTCTACCATCGAGCTATATCCTCAGTCCTCAACTTTATTCTTGATCAATTTGTCAATTCTTTTTAGGCTTTCTGGAGTAACAAAAGTTCCCACAGGACCATTGTTACTTCCTTTGAGAATTCTTGGAAGGGATCACTAGATTCACTTTTTTTAAAGAATATTTTTTAAGTCATCCGTGGATCTTTATTTTATTTATTAATGTATTTACATGTGGTGCTGAGAATTGAACCCAGTGTGTCACACAAGCTAGGCAAGTGCTCTATCACTGAGCCACAACCCCAGCCCTAGAATGACTTTTAAAACATTAACTTTAGGAGGTAGGGTTTGAGTGGAGAATTTTCTTTTTATAGAGGGTAGTCATTTGTGTTAAACCACAGGATCACTCATATCCATAAAAATGAGCTAAGTGTAGTTAATTGTTTTACTACTGCAAAATTAAAGGAAAGTCTTATCTTTTTTCCACATTCATCAAGTTTATATAGGTCTGGAGGGTTTGCTTGAATAGAAATGTGTCTGATTCTCTCCCTCCCTTTTAATTGATTAACATTATTTAGGTTAAAGTCACTCAGAGTACTGAGGGCCACGATCAACCACAGCTGATTAAAACACTGCAGAAAGGAGAATACTTTGGGGAAAAAGCTCTGATCAGGTGAGCCCATGAATCTATGTGCCATACTTAAATAAAATGCTTAGACTGTTTTCTATGTGAAACTACTCATTTGGAGTTGTCCAATTGAGCCACCAAATTAATGACAACAGATATTCAGGAATTAAATAAAAATGGTAAGCTGCCTTCTAAAATAATTCACTGTTATGCAGGAAATAAGTATACTAATTTTGCACAGGAGATAATGTAAAGTCTTAAGTTTGCTAGTGAAAATCAGATTGGTGTTCTATTAGAATTTGGGGTTTAGATAGGATCTGCAAAAAAGACTTTAAAAAGGGGAAATTTGCAATTTACAAATGTATAAACAGGAGAATCGTAAGTTCAAAGCCAGGCTCAGCAACAGCGAGATGCTAAGACCTCGTCTCTACATCAGACACAAAATAGGGCTGGAGATATGGCTCAGTGGTCAATTGCCCCTGAGTTCAATCCCCGTAACCCGCCCCCCCCCCAAAAAGTGTAAAAACAAATGTATATATTTATATCATTTGAAATATTGCCTTGTTCAGAGTTTTTAAGAAATGAAAAATTTAATAAATCAAATAATGAGTTTACATATTTTGGGTGTTTTAAAATCATTTATGTCAAAAGTAACATTTTTAAAAATGTTTATCAGCTCATTTTGCAAGTTTTAGAGCAACTCAAAATAGCGCATTTGAAATTTCTACCTGAGCTTTCAGTCTTTTGAGGCATGAATTTGTTTACTATTGATATGATTGAAATATTTTTAATGGCTAATCAAATAATTCGGACACTGTGCCCTTCTTAAAATTTATAAAACCTACTGATTGAAGAAATATAGTTTCCTAAATGTAAATAACTTCATAAAATCTCAAATTAAAGTTTGGGCAACATGCTTTTTTTGAATTACATGATATTAAGTGAATACTTGGAATTACTTGGGAAATCACCTAAAATTTATATTATGACTTAATGCTTTTATTTCAAATCGGTGCTTGAAGGAATGCTATTGTATTTCTGTTCATTTACCATCTTAACTTTGGTTTATAAAGCCCCAGTTCTACTGATTTGTATGACAGAGTTACATAATTACAGAGCAAAGAAAGGTATTCAGAGATTACCTGAAGATAAATTTGATCATTTAAAAATTATAAAGTTTTTAAAAAAGAAAACCCAAGTATTAAAGCTTAATAAATTAGGTTATAGCTATTATGTAAGCAATTTAAAAGTAGAATTTAAAATCAAGCTAAAATTTTTTTCCCCATTTTCTTGCTGGTAATGAACTTGATCACTAATAGGGAAATTATCTTTCTTTTGTGCACTGTTATAATGTAATATTATCTAAGACTTCAGTGTATTTGTTCTCAATGTTTACAGGCTACTTTTCTCATACTTCTAAGCAAAATAGTTTAAAGCTTGAAAGTTCAAAGCCCTTTATAAATGTAGTATGGAGACAAAATAATTCTTGAAAGGAATATGTTATCTAATTTTGCAGGACCTGCAGTGATTTATGCTATACGTTGAAGTCAGCCAATTTTAGTTTTCCTGTGAGCAATATGAGAATTTATGTTTACTATGGACACACAACTTCCCAAGGCATTTGAAAGCATAATGCTAAAACCAATGGGAAGGAAAGTTGGATACGAATACTTTTGCATTTTTGTGGGTTGCTGCTGACTGACTCCATTTTCCTTTTATTCTGTATAGTTCCACAAGTGGACATTTAAAAGTCCCAGAAGTTCTTTCAAGATTTTATATGCAAATATGAACCCGTGACAGTTACACAGTACTAGGACAGAAATATGACTGTGTTTATGAACATTAATATTTGTAGAGTGTTTCCTGAGAATATTCTCAGTGACAAGGATGACACCAACATGTGAAAGGAAAGCGCTCTTTCTCTGAATTCAGAGATCAAATAGCTGGTCCACAGTCCAAAGTTGTGTCTGTGTCTGTTCTGTTTCTAGATCTACCTGGCTCTGTCTCCACTACCTCTATCTCTGTCTTCATCTACATCATCTCTATCTCTGTCCCTATCTCTGACTATACTACATGCATACAAGTTGAGCAGAAACTATCTTGCCTTTGATTCAAAAGTCCATGAAGCTGAAGTGTCTTTACTGATACCTTCTTATGAGGATCCTATAAAGGGATCTTGGTGGGACTGGAAGATATGTCAGAATGTCTCTGGAGATCAGCTAGGCAGAGGGGGCACTTCTTTGGAATGGTAGAGATGGGCTGCTCAAGTTTTCTGTGGCCTATCATTAAGAAAGGTGAAGGAGCTTTGTACAATACTATATTTGATGAAGTTTACTAGAGCAGGCCCAGTAGTTGGTACTCTACGATTTGCTGCTACTGCTAGGTCACATTATAAATCTCTGAGCACTGGGTTTCATGTGGGAGAACCTGTTTTCATTGTCTTTAATTTATAACTAATAGAGGGAAGAAATTAATACACATAAACATCTCTAAAGAAGTGTTTGCCTGATGCTTAACACACTGATATTCATTGGGAAATTAAACTTACCATCAGGTCATATACAACAACTCATCATATCTAAATTATTGATTGTAAGATACTATCACTCTATTATGCACCATTAAAAAGATGATGCTGCTGGGGCTGTGGTTGTGGCTCAGTGGTAGAACACTCGCCTCGCATGTATGAAACTCTGGGTTTGATTCTCAGCACCACATAAAAATAAATAAATAAAGTAAAGGTATTGTGTCCATCTACAACTAAAAAAAATTTTAAAAAAGAAAATGCTGCTAATTACCCTACCACTCATCATCAATTTTAACACATAAATTGATTTCAGAGATTTTAATGCAGAAATACACATTTTCATTCTGTAAAATGAAAGTATTGTAGTATTTAGTTCATTGGATGATATGATACTGAAAACAATTTCCTTGGATTTTATTCTTGACGATTTTCCCAATAAATTTCTTTGAACAGTTCATTTCTATTTTGCTTCCTTATTCATTAGTAAGTCTCCTTTGATCAGGGGACAGTTCTTTTATTTTAGCTATTACAAAGCTCAGAACGACATTTCATATGCAGTTGCAGTCAGCAATTCCTCTATGTTCTCAGTGCAGTTATCTTCTCCTCTGAATTCCTTGTGTAGATAACCCTTGTTGGGACACATTTTAAATTCTTATGGGTTTTTCTGGAAAGGGGTTGAGTATAAATTAAAATGTTTTTTAAAAAGTATAGTTTTTGGAAGGTGTTTTTATACAAAGTAGTAGATTTCTTAGTAAAACTGGAGGTTTAATTTCTAGCTGCAATGGAAACTGACTTTTCTGCTTTTGTCTGCAGTGATGATGTCAGGTCAGCTAACATTATTGCTGAAGAAAATGATGTCGCTTGCCTGGTTATAGATCGAGAGTGAGTATCCTGATGTTGTTCGAGAAGGCAGGCTACTGCCACCTTTGAAGACTTGGCCTTCCCTTCCCAGGGCGGATCTGTTTTCTCATTCATCACCACTCGGAAGTGCTGGCCAGTCCTCAGCTGCAAGTACATTCTATTAAAATTCATGAGAAGGAACTGGGCCTTCTGATCTGAATCTGTCTGTGGCAGTGGCAGATGCTGGCAGGCTAAATATTTTGTGTGTAAAGTTTGTACATAAATATCAGTAATAGACTGATTTAAATTCTACATCTTCCAGAGAAATAAGTTTATTAGTGCTCTTATGGATTTTTTCCATACAACATAGTGAACAATTCCATAATTTATTTCTACAATGCCTTTAGCACTGAAAAACAGTTTTGAATAAATCCTCTCTCAAAGTATAAAATGGTCATTAGCTACTTATATTTCCAAACAAATTTTAACATTTTTAGTAATTTGTAAGCAATGTGCATCAATATTGATATCTTAGGTTATTTTTTAGAATAAGTCTTATTTTGTTGCATTCACTTCAAATCATATTTTATCCCAGCATCTTGGATCTCTCATTAATCATTTAAATATTTACTGATACACTAAAGGGAATTTGCATATACCAGAGGTAGGTCATTATCCAAATAAAGTTATTGTATAGTCAAAGAAATAGGTCATGCTCACATGAAATATTAATAAAAAACAGTAAATTTACAAAAGGTATGTAGTCAACTTCTGATTGAATACAATGTTTATTAAACATAGAAGCATAAAATGTAGAGCTGGGAAGAATTTAAGAATGTTTAGAAAACCTTTTTATCATAGAAATTTACAAACATTAAAAAATTGAAAGGCATCGTGAACTCTATAATAGAAGTTCAGCAGTTATCAATTTATATCTTATCTATACCCTTCATCACTCCATGCCATCTTCACACCATTTTAAGCATAATATTCCAAATATAAAATTATTGCAAAAATTTTGGGGCATCTCTAAATGCCAAGTATTATTTGTAAATCTAACTACAGTAGTGTTAACATGTCTAAATATTGATTATAATTCCTTTGGAATTATTTTAATTTTTCCCTTACAGATAAGAGAAGCAAATCCAAAGTAGGTTAAAGAATCGTCTCAATAATGCCATCTGTGACTGAGCAGGGGTTATTGCCCATGTTTCCAGATGCATCTCAACTTTCTTTCTCCAGCACATTTGGCTTCCATAGCACCTGCTCAGAAAGAAAAGCAGTCCTTATGCAGTAAAATGGTCAAGGCTTTATTTTTTTTTAAGTATGGAAATGGGTATAAAGGAATAATAGGATTTTTCTAAGTAAAGAGGAAATGTAAAATTCACTCCAGGTGAAGTAAAACTCCAGAGCAAAGGCAAAGAGCTAGCAAGTGAAAAATGTCTTCAGATAAAGGCACTTTAAATGCCAACTCTCAAATGGGAAATGATTTGGTACAATATTGTTTTGTGTGAGTTCCTTAAAAATATATGCATGTGCCAAATAGCAATAACTGTGTGGAATAAATACTCTAAAATGTTAGCACAACAAAATTTGATAGAAAGCAAGGACTCCTTTCCTTCATTATAATCACATGTACCACACATGTATGTAATATCTCTTAATCCATGAAAAGCATGCTATGACTTTATATACTTAACAAATTACTTAGAAGATTATAATTTTAAGATGTTTGCTTTACATGCATATCATTGAGAGTCTATAACGTACACTTGGCACAATGAAAGATTAAAAGTTATATGGATTTACTCTGTGAGTGAGAGATGTTGATTATCTGGTCACTGCTTTCACCTATAACCTGGTTTTCTTGGGACCATTAGGGTTATCCCAACATACTTTTTATTGGCATCTCATTTCATCCTGGGAAGTATTTCTGTTTGGATAATAAATGTTATTATCCAATCTATGATTTGGAGTACATTGACTCCATGATGCTCCCATAGCTGTCTACCTGAATCATGCCATTATTCACACTTTGTTTTATTTACCATCTCTCTTTCTGCTCTTCTGTAAGCTTGACAAATAAAGAGACATGTAACTGTGCATTGCTGCTGCAGTGCCAGTATCTGACATAGTCCTTGGCATATGGGAAGTGCTCACCAGATGGTGGCTCAATAGAGGGCACCATCCTTGCAGTGGAAAAAGGCTATGGATTCTTATTCTTTCTTTCCTACTTCATGGTTTTAACATATGCTTAGAATGATTATAGTGCAAGAAGAATTAGTTTGAGGTTTTCCTATTTTTAAAGTGAGATAAACCATGAAATAATCCTACTTTAAAATCTCTGAACAAATGGAAGACATTATTGGTCACATCCTCATCATTGATTATTGAGACAAAACCCAAAGGAATTACATCTGAATGAGTACAGGCTGTTTGAAAGTTACAGCGAAAGTGTTGCAGCTCTTGAAGAGTGGTTTAAGATTGGTTAGAAAAGAACCTCTAGGAACTCATAACCCCAGTATCACAACATGAAAAAATAGGATTTGTTTACAACAATGTTTTAGTGTCAAGCAAAACATTGGTGAAGAAAGAGTAAATTAAAGCAAACAAAGTACAAGAAACATTTCCTTTTTTTATTGGTTCTTTTTAGTTAAACATGACAGTAGGGTCCATTTTGATATAATTATACAAGCATGAAATATATCTTATTCTAATTAGGACCCTAGTCTTGTGGATGTACATGATGGTGAGATTCACTGTGCTGTATTCATATAAGCACATAGGAAAGTTATGTCAGATTCTTAAAATTTACTTTTTGTGTGAAAATTTCAATGATTAAGGAAGTTAGAAATTCCATAGTAATATTATTTTATGTCCCATTACTATTCAGTCAACAAAGGTCAGTTTATAGAAAAGGGTAGAAGAGAGCGGGGAGTACGTCTGGAGGGAGAAATGAAAAATAACCATTCTAGTGTGTAACACATATTGACAGATGGAAATATTGATTGGCTGTCAGTGAAATGTGTGCAGAGGCAGTAAGTTGTGATGCTGTATTATTGAGGTGTTACTGGCTTATTAGTTTTAGGTATGTTGAGGTCAGTTTTTATTCTTTTCATTTCTATTGTGTACCAGACACTTAAATGATACCACGGTGGTGAAAGTGTGATCTCTACCCTAATAATCACAAATCAAGGCAGATTGTTAAATACAGCATGGGGAAGCTTTGGAAGTACGTTCAACAAAATTATTCTTTCTCTGATGAGGAAGGGGATTCACTTTTCTCACAGACAGTGGAGTGTGTAAGAATTTCTAGAGACTGTGGATTGGGACAAGGAGATTAGATCAGGCACAGGACAAGCCTGTGATCCATGAAGGATGAGTGAGGTCAACAGAAGATATGACTGAGCCTCAGACAGAGAACTATGAAATTTAGGTTAAAAGAAATTGTGAAATAATGTGAAATGGAGAGAATCATCAGAGACAAATTTTGCCTTTGATTTTTAAATTAAGTCATTTAATTAAGCAAAGGTATAAAAATCTGTAACCCCTGTAAGCTGTTGATTCTGTCTTCTTAAAACAAACAAAAAGCTAATTGTTGGCAAACTGGAACTGCAAAGCAGAAAACAATAGAAATGCTGTCTCTTCTCGCTGATGGCCTCTTTTGCTTTCATAAACTCAGAGGCTCAGGTATAGAGCTTCCAGTAATCAGTCGAGGTGTTACAGCCATATTAATATTCTATAAATTATTGAAAAACAATTGACTCCATGAGTAACCATACACATATTCTTTTATGAGTTTAAGAAGAATGTCAAGTTACCTTCGTACTATTTGGCTTTATTTTATACTATTTTATTTTATGTTATTCAGAACATTCAACCAAACTGTTGGGACATTTGAAGAACTCCAAAAATACTTGGAAGGGTATGTGGCGAACCTGAACCGGGATGATGAAAAAAGACATGCCAAGTAAGTGGGGAAACGTCTTCCCAAGAGAGATCTGACTTTTGGAGTAGATAGAGGACACGGGAGCTCAGTTGCCTACATAGTAACAGTTAGTGTGCCTTCACTAGAAACTTCTAGGGAGTTCTTCTTAACAGTTCTTCCACAAACAAGAAACCACCTGTCACTAGAATAGCAATTAGTTAAGTCTATGAATAGTCAGCAGCTTTATTTTGCATACTGAATAGAAATTTTAGGGAGAAATTTCCTGGTAAAGGGAATTCTTTACAGTGGCAACATCTCAAAGCGACATTTATACTACATTACAGGTAAAGAGTAGGGTCATAGTTTAAATTTGTCAAAACATAAGGGAACTATTGCCTAGGTAATTATATGTGTAGCCGGGGGTTTGATAGGGTTCTAAATGTACTAATAGGGATGAATTCATATTATTTGATTTAAAAAATCTGTTTTTAGATGAATTGTATTTTGTTAAAACACTTCCTATTTTTGTTTATTTTTTTGCTGTGTTGGGGATTGAACCCAGGGCCTCATGCATGCTAGGCAAGCACTCTACCATTGAGCTGTACTCTCACCCCTTAAAACACTTTTTGAGTGAAAGCTTAAGCATACATTCAGCAGATAGTGCTATTGAAGCTATATATTCAAAATTTCTAGAAGACTGAAGTTTGAGTTAAATTAAAGCATTCAATCAGTTTATAACAAGATTTTTTGCAAGGAATGCATTTGCAATTTTTATATCAAAGACCTATTATACTAACAACTTATGAATATAAAACTCATAGAAATAAGTCTTAATTGAAGGAGAAAATGGTTGTTGCCACAGTTGTTAGATAAAGTGAGAAATGTACTTTTCACATTTCACAAAGCAGTTTTTGTGGGTAAGCCATGGAAAACTTCAGTATCTGACAAATGGAGCAAACTGTGGCCATTGTCCTTTATGTGCAGCAAAGAGAATGACTCTAATTTTATTGCCTTCCATTCACTCCTTTTCTGGGTTGTTGATTTTTTTTAGTTTTATTGTGGTATATTTTAAATGCTACAAAATTCACTTTTTTCTTTTTTTCTTTTCTTTCTTTCTTTCTTTTTTTTTTTTCTGGTGCTGGGAATTGAATTTAGGAGGGATTACCACTGAGCCACATCCCCAATTCTTTTTACTTTTTATTTTGAGACATGGTCTCATGAAGTTGCTGAGGCTGGCCTGGAACTTGTGATCCTCCTGCCTCAGCCTCCCAAGTGACTGGGATTGCAGGCATGTGCCACCATGTCTGGCTTGAATTCATCAATTTTACCTTGATTATTTGACTTGATTTGTGTCTATTTCTTGTTTTTTGCATGTGAGGGTTTGGGGTTTGTATAGTCCATTGTTTTTCTTTCCAGATGTGCCTGAATCTGATCCTATTAAAGATGAGATAGGCTTGGAGGCAACCATAGGCAGTGTTGCAGGCAGATGTAAGACTGTTTAATAGTGGAATTTATGAAAGGCATAGCACCTGTTTGACTCAGGGTAGTGTGTAAAGTGTCACTTCTTTTGTTCAGGCGATCCATGTCTAACTGGAAGCTGTCCAAAGCACTCTCTCTGGAGATGATTCAGCTGAAGGAGAAGGTGGCCAGATTTTCCTCATCATCCCCCTTCCAGAACCTTGAGATTATTGCAACACTGGGCGTTGGTGGGTTCGGAAGAGTTGAGCTTGTAAGGGGTTTACGTTTCAAGCATCTGAGAGAAGCCTGTTGACTTTTTTGTTTCATATTCCAGCTTATCTTGGAGGAACATATAAATTATTATTGTTATCTTAACTGTTGTTTTGAACTGAAATTGAGAAAGTAAAATTTTGAATCTGTATATGGTATAGTGGCAGGTCTGTGTTAGTAACTTGTAGTAATTAGCTATTATTTCCAGCTTCTTACATCACATCCTTTGGCGAATTTTTTTCTTGATGGTAATTATTGGAGAATATTCTAAGTAAGCATTCCCAAAGGCTGTAAAATGTAAAAACTGTATTTCCTAATGGCAAAATATGTATATATAGGTATATAATCACAACACACAAACTCTTTATACACTAAAGAAAAGAAGAATGTGTCCTGCAGAAGTGCTATAGAAATGAGATCTTTAATATAGTTATATCCCTTAGACAACTTGACTACCATGTCTGTATTTGGCTTTCATTATCCTATTTTTGGATTGCCCCAAATTTTCCATCAGAAAAAAAGGAAATAAGATGAATTCAAAATGATATTTGAAGAGCAGCCTTCTGCAGTGCTGAACAAACGACTGGAAACTTACAGCCTGATTTTAGTTGTATTTTCCATATCATCACCTGTCTGTGCTCAAGAACCATCTTCCAAGTTATAGAATAACAACATATCTTGTATTCTGAGGAAATTCTATGACGGTAATATGTGACCTTTTTAGTTACATATGCTTCTGAGCCCTTGGCAATTACCAAGCCCATCAGAATTTTAGCAATTCACTGTGTATTGACCTCTGGGAACTGTGTTGATGTCTCTGTCTGCTGGTTGCCCTGGGCATGAACAGATCTGAAATGCTGCCAGGGACCCTGGATAGCACTCTTCACACCCAGTTCATACTTCAACTCTGATGAGTGAGGAAAATGGTTTCTAAATAGAGCAAAGAATATTCATGATGTTTCTTAGGTCATATGAAGAGACAAGGGCAATATCCATCTGTAATGTATTTTCCACTAAAGACCATGGAAAAGAATTAAATTAGCAATGCTAAGATCTGTTTTCTCAGATAAAAATTATTAAAGCAGTAAATCCCCCTTATTTAAAGTCATAGGTAGCACCAATGGTAAACATGAGAAATATGGGAAGCAACCATTTCTGTACAGCCTAGTTACTTGTCCAGTACAGTCTGTTTTTGAAGTGTTAAACTGACTAGGAAAAATGCTTATTTTAAAATTTACTTTCCTTTTAAGGGAAAAGACTGATTTTAGTAGCACTTTCCAATGGACATTTCTGTGCTCATGGAAATGTCCTGTATCTACACCATCCAGTTCAGGTAGCCAGTAGGTGCACCTGGCTGTTGGGCTTTTGAAATGTGGCTACTGCAACTGAAGAACTGAATTTTAAATTTTAATTAATTTAAATTTAAATAATCTCATGTGGTTAGTATCTACTGTACTAAATAGTGCAGATATAGAACTTGATTTAATATGTTTTTTCTTAGAAAATCAAAGAAGTCAATATTAAGAAATAAGAATTTTTGGCCATTCTGGTCCAGGCTTTTTATGTTACATATCAAAACAATCAATTTCTAAAGATTAACTCTTCTAACTATATATTTTCTTATTTCAATACAAAATTTTAGAATCAGATATATGAACGACTTGAGAAATTGTGATGAAACTCAGTCCTAGAGACCTAAGTGGCTAAAAGCTTGCATACTGTTTAAATGTGAAACAGGTTTAACTCTCAGTAATTAGCATGTTTTAAACAGATATTGCAAATTGTTCCTACTTAATGTTGAGGATCTTTCTATTTATTACATAGGTTAAAGTAAAAAATGAGAATGTTGCTTTTGCTATGAAGTGTATAAGGAAAAAGCACATAGTTGACACTAAGCAACAGGAGCACATCTACTCAGAGAAGAGGATTCTGGAAGAGCTGTGTTCTCCGTTCATTGTGAAGTAAGTGAGCCTTTGGTCTCCCAGGACTCGGGAGTTTTAGGCTCTTCTTTTGAATGCTTCCATGTTAAGAGGGCAGAAAGAAAAAGAGAAGGAGACTCCACTCTGAATTATCCAGTGAAATCTTGGATCAGAGTTTCCAGTTGATTTTATTCTTAGAAAAGTGTGTGTGTGTGTGTGTGTGTGTGTGTGTGTGTGTGTGTGCACGCGTGTGTGCAGAATACCTTGAACTGATCATTTTATGCAGCCCTAACGAATTTGGCAACAGGGAAGCAAGAATCTATAAGAAACCCCTCAGAGGGCATTCTGATGTTGAATTTCTGTAGGAAGTAGTAGTGGGGCACATGGGGGTTACCAAAGGGGAACATACCCTGGCCCTTGCAATTCCTGTGTACCAAAGGAACCATCTTCTGATAGTTATTCTTTTTTCTGTAGCTATCCTCAGTGTTTGAAGGGGAAGTAAAAATTATTCTAGGCCATGGCTCTTTTTACTTGTGAATTCATAGGTTAGTGGTATAAATGAATTTATATTTTCTCTTAATCCCCTAGAGTGTAGTTTTAGTGATTTCTAGTTGATAGACAGTGTCCCTACAGGAAAGAGAATTTATACTTTTTTATCAAATCCCTTGAGAAGATCTTTCTACTTATCCATCATATTCTTAGATCCATTTTTGCAAGGTTAAAAATTAAGTCTGAAATCAGGTAGTGTTAACAAAAATCATCCAATTACCTTTTATTAATTTGCTCCCAGAATGCCCTTTTAAAATTAATATTTCATTAATGAACTATGATGACCAGCTTCAGGGCATAAATGAAGTTGTATTCATTTTTTCATTTCTAGCTCTGTGCAATATGCCTTGCATATAGCAAGGCATTAATAATATATTAAGAATAAATATAAGCCAGGCACAGTGGTACATGCCTATAATCCTAGCACTTTGAGAGGCTGAAACAGGAGAATTGCAAGTTCAAAGTCAGCCTCAGCAACAGCAAGGTGCTAAGCAACTCAGTGAGACTCTGTCTCTACATAAAACACAAAATAGGGATGGAGACGTGGCTCAGTGTTCGATTATCCCTTAGTTCAATCCCTGGTACCAAAAAAAAAAAAAAAAAAGAATAAATATAAGTGATAACATTTTTTATATTGAGAGAATAACATGCACCAGGCACTCTTCTAAGCCAAAAATATAGAAGGAGGAAGTAGGGAGAATCATAACATTTATCTCACTGGTCCTTTAGGAGGATCAAATGAATATGAATAAATATTTTCAGTAAATATGTATCATCAACAATATATACAAATACTATATAATCAAATGAATATAATATATATATAAATATATATATTTTCACTGAAAAACATTGAGAGAACTGAGGCTGCATAACTAATATGTATCTGATCTGGGATCTGAGCCTAGGCCTCTTCGTTGAGCCCATTCTCTGAACCACTTCAGTAGGTAGGCAGAATAATGAGCTGCTTTATTAAGGGGTGTGGTCTTGCGCAGTAGATAAAACTTTTACAGTGAAACGGAAGATGTTTCCTCTGTGGGGAGAGGGAAAACAGTCTGAGTAAAGGGATCCATGAGCAAAAACAGCAGTAGGAAGGATGAAAGATTTGGCGAGAAGCCCAGTGTAGCTGCAGGATACTTGTATGGAGATGAGGGTCATCATTCAAAATGTTATTGAAGATAGACTTTAAAGAGTTTTAAAAGCTATATCTCTAGTCATAACCATGTTTTTATCTATCTTTGCAGATTATATCGTACTTTTAAGGACAATAAATATGTGTACATGCTTCTGGAGGCCTGCTTAGGTGGGGAGCTATGGAGTATATTAAGGGACAGGTAATGAACAAGCATTACAAGCAAGAGCTGCCTTTACTCACATCAGTCTACAGGATATTGTATTTATGAACATTTACAGAGGCACAGAGGAAATGATTTGGAAATGATTATAGGAAAATGTTATCACTTGATAAAGTGTAGTAGTAATATGATAACATTGCAGTAGTTCATATGCACCCTGTAAAGTAGACACTGTTGCTCCTATTTTAGGGAGCAAAGAATTCCAGAGAGGGAAAACTATCCAAGGTCTCATGGTGACGGGCAGAGTCAGGGCGTAAACTCAGATGTTTCTGATTCTCAATCTTAAAGAACTGGGGCCTAGTAGGAAGTGGTTAAGACCTCACAGAAAAGCAGAGTAAGATGTCAACAAAGGTTCAATTTTACCAGTGGTGGTTTACAGGAACTCAAAACCACAGATACATACTAAGCACCACCTATGTAGAAGTCTCCATAGCAGACAGTATGGAGCTTTTCTAGATGATTTAGAGTTTCTGTCACAAAGAATAGAAAGTATTAACTTTTTTCCTGACATGATTGGAGTTCATTTGGGGAAATTATATGGTTTTAAAATGTTTTGTGAATGTGAACACTAAATAGTAACAAAAATGTTTGGTAATTTGTAATTAAATAGCAAGTGAGCCGGGCGCAGTGGCGCATGCCTGTAATCCTAGCACTTTGGGAGGCTGAGGCAAGAGAATCGCTAGTTCAAAGCCAGCCTCAGCAATGGTGAGGCGCTAAGCAACTCAATGAGACCCTGTCTCTACATAAAACACAAAATAGTGCTGGGAATGTGGCTCAGTGGTTGAGTACCCCTGAGTTCAATCCCCGGTACCAAAAAAAAGAAAGTGAATTTTGCAAACAGTAAGCTCAGCGGAGGGGAGGGAGAGAAACGCATGATGACAGAGGAAGAGTTTGAACTAAACGCTAAAGATGACAAAAACTTGGGAAACCAGAGAGGCAGGAAAAAACAAAGCAGAAAAGTTAGATTTCCTTATAGTTAATGAGCAGAATTTGAATAAGAAAAAAAGGTAGTGAATGAGAAAATGGAAAGGTAGGCTGGCATTAGATTGTGGAAGTTACTGCTGGCAAACATTTTGACAACCTTACCTGGGTCAGTGGCTCTCAACCCTGGCTACACTTGCAATCACATGGGAGAACTTTTACAAAGTAAAATGCTGGGCCATAATGCCAGAAGTTATGATTTCATTTCATCTGGTGTGGTACCCAGGAAATGTTTTGTTTTTATTTTAATGCTTCTTAGGCAATTTTTGTGTACATTCATGACTGAGAATCACTGACCTAGGAACATATATTGTTGGATGGACTGAAATGGGGAAAACCAGGAAGAAGAAACTTTAATGATGTTAATGCAAAAACCGTCTCTTCCATCTTTGCTTCTACGGTAGAATATATTTAGAAAATCAAAATCTACTTAGAAAAGAGAGTTCCTACAACTTGTTAAGTACTGTCCATAATCCTAAAAACAACCTTGCTAACTAAGAAGTAGTAAACCCATTTTACAGCATGGATCCTGAGACTTAGAACAGTCAAACAACTGTTTGAGGTTATAGTGAGCATTGGAGGCAGTAATCAAACCCAGTTTCTCTCACCCCAAAGCCAAACTCTTCTGATATACCATGTGGTAAATCACTACCATGTTTAAAAAGATTCAGAGTATAAATCTTCTCACTATGCTGGTACAGGGCAACTCTACTAAAAGATCAGAGACATTAAACAAGAAAAGTTATGGCCAGCCCCTTTCTTCCTGGGTTACTGTTGTGTTCTGTAAAAACAGGAAGTGAAAGTGACCACTTGAGCCATTCTTTAGTCAAGCAATAAATTGCTGAAGTCTCTTTCAAGCTCTCAACTGAAATAGTTGCATTTTCTCCAAAGTGTTCCACAGACATCTAAAGAACTCTTCGTTTTCTTGGTTTGCTATTTTATATGTTTATGTGTGATTATTAGAAACAAGTGCTTGGATAAAGATATTTTAACTTTAGTGAAGTTGTCCTACTTTGCCTCAAGTGACATCAATTTCTTTATCACCAGCAGACAGCCTAGTTTATTGGCAGTATAAAATACATTTTGATATTGACAGAAAATATTTAGATTACATAAATGTACTAATGTTATAATTGACATCTAAAATAGTACCAATGACATGTGTCTGAGATATTGAGTATAAACATGATTTTATTGCAGAGGCAGCTTTGACGAACCCACCTCCAAATTCTGTGTCGCTTGTGTGACAGAAGCATTTGATTACCTGCATCGACTAGGTATTATCTACAGAGACTTGAAGCCAGAAAACTTAATTCTAGATGCTGAGGGTTACCTTAAATTGGTAAGACAAGTTCTTTCATTTATACTGTCACATGAGATATTTCCAGAACAAAGTTGTGTTATAGTTGCAATTTTCTTTTTAATTTTGGTATAGCTGTTATTTTTACTATGGGGGATATAGCCTTTGAAGTTGGCACACACAGTACTGGGAACAGTGTTATGAGTACATTCTTTTTGGCCTGTGAATTTAATGTTCAACCATATTTATGACTCCTACTGAAGATTCTCATAATAGAAGGCCTTTAATATCGTATTTTGTTAGTATTTTTCAATAACTAGGTTTTAATTGATTCCTGGTATATACAGGGACTGGCTATAAGGAATAAAGAAAGAAGGTAGTATGTATGACTTCTGCCTCAGGACACCTACTATCTATATAAGGAGAAAGATAAACATAACTGTTGGTAGTTGTTTTGAAATCTTTCCAGGCAATTCTAATGGGCAACCAGGATTGAAATGATATTAGACTACAGGCTCCTGAGGACAGAGATTCCCTTGCTGTCCATCTTTGTGGCCCATTGATGTCTAACAGGAACTCCCTTGTATGTTACAGTAAAGAATAAAAGATTACCAGTCAGGTAAAATTGCTTTCAGTGAGAAACTGCAATACAACTGGATGGTGGTAACTGAGGAGAAGCTGAGGCACTTTGGACCTCAGGAGGAAAATCCACGGGATGGGGAACCAAGACTGTTTTCTAGGTCTGTTCTGATAGTCAGAGACATTTAAACCATCTCTGAATACTTAAAAAGATATCAAAAGTTACCTACCTCAGACCTTTTATATAAGGAAATAATAATATTATTTACTGAGCTGTTACTATGTATAAAGATACTATGCTAACCTTTGACAGCTAATCACCAACATGTTATAGTTGTGAAATGGTTTTATCACCAACATGTTGTAGTTGTGAAATGTAGCCATAGGATTAACTTTGTTATGTGTGTGATTGCTACACCATCTCTCCCCATGGTAAAGGAGGAAAATAGAAGCCCTTTCATGTGAAATTTGACTGACTTCCAAGAGACATTTTGATCCATTCAGGCTTTATTTTATCCATGAAAGACAGCTTTGAGAACTGGTGGGGTACTAACAGAAGGCTTCAATCACTCTCCTTATTCATAATTCCTTCATTGATTATGCCTCCCACAGCTCTTTGGGGAAACCCTTTGGAGTATCCTAGAAATAAAGCCATCAGAGAGGATGAAGGCTATCCATTAAATTCCTCTCTTCCTTCTCAGAGCTGTTTTTCAACAAAAGTCAGGTCGCATAATCAGTATTTATAGGCATAGAAGTCAATGACTCCTGTTTGCCATGTGTCCATCCTGCTAATTCATTTGCCAGCCACCTAAAGGAAGAGTAAGAACTGAAGCCTGTAGAGATCAAAGAGTAAATGTTGAATGTTTCCATTTCTAGCTATATATTAAGGTAGATATCCTGAAATCCTCTTTCTACAAAATGTCTGAAAATACAAGGTGAGACTTGGAAAGCTGTGTTAAAAACACATGGTTGTTTATAAGACAGCATGGGAGTTCCTTTGGGGCTGGCAATAGTGGGTCATGGAGATCAAACACTGAAGCTGCCATCTTGTGTGCACCAGCAGCCCGAGGTCATCTAGAGATTTTATTTTATTTAGTATCTGTGTCTTCTGGGAACAGCAAGCCAAGCTTTGGGAATCAGAGAATACTGTATAGAGCCAGGAATCACACAGATTAAATTCTAAGAGAAAAAGAAAACAAGAAACAAATATCAAATTTACAAAGACAGAGTACATGCAAAGAAACATGCTTTTCTCATTACTGGCTCTTGGTAGAGGCACTGAAAAGGTCTCCTTTAAGAATTCTTGGCCACAGGCTGGTCTTAATGGAGAGGTTGGTGTCCAGTCTTCAAGGATAGAAAAATCCAAACAACAATCTAAATGAAAATAGATCTATGTTGGTGATGCGCCCAGGTTCCAAGAACCAATGTGTGTATTCTCTCTGGAAGAATATACTTTTAACTCAAAGTTAACTTTTAACTCAAAATATACTTTTAACACAAAGAACTCCTATAGATAAAGTTCCAGGGAACATGAGCTCGCATTTTAAAAATAACAAAATAAATGTATGAGGAGAAAAAAGCTACCATGAGTATTAGTTTTCAGAAACAAAAAGAGCAGAAGCAGACACATAAACTCCTCATGTATTGGAGTAACTAGGTACAAAAAGTACAATGAACACATCTGATGTGTTTTAAAAATAAGAGAGGGAGAAAAATCAGTGAGGAACAGATGTTTTCAAAACATATCCAATAGGTTTGGGGGAGAAAAACTAACAAGTACCACATCTATTAATAAATTATGAATATAATAATTGAAATTAAATGAGCAATGAAAATTTTCATTAATGGTAGAGTAATTTTCACTGCACTGTCCTTTTGGTGAGATTAATTATCTGTATAAATATGTATGAAGGTATTGGAGAACAATAAAAAGTAGATATTCACACCTTGAAAAAGGGCATCACACTAGGTGAGATCTACAGTTAAACAATTTACAGCTAGGTGTGGTGGCACATGCCTGTATCCTAGTGGCTCTGGAGGCTGAAGCAGGAGGATCGTGAGTTCAAAGCTAGCCTCAGCAAAAGTGAGGCACTAAGCAACTTAGTCTCTAAGTAAAATACAAAATAGGACTGGAGATATGGTCTCTAGTGGAGTGCCCCTGAGTTCAATCTCTAGTACCTCCCACCAAAAAAAAAAAAAATGTTACACAGCTGTTTACTTGAGGATACTCCTCAGTATATAAGAATGGGAAATAAATTTTTATTAACACCATACCTAATGATGAGATAGTTGACATTCTTCTATTAGATTGTGAACAAGGCAAGAATATCTGATCTTAAAACTTGTATTTAAAATTTTAACAGTCTCAGCAAGTGAAATAACCAAGTAAGAATAAGAAATGTCAAATTTTAGAAAAGATGAAATTACCTCATTTTATTTGCATACAACATCAATTTTTATGTAGGAAAGTCTAAAGAATCTATGAAAGACATACTAGAATGAATAAATAAGTTAAGCATGATTATAGGTACAAAATAAATATACAAAATTATATTTTCATACACTAGCAATACAATTAGAAATGAAATAAAAATAGTGTTTATAATAATATCAGCAATTACAAAATATATTAACATAATATTAATTAAATTATAAAATAAATCTAATATGTAAAGATATATAAAACCCTTATACTGAAAACCACAAAATATGACTGAGAAAAAAATAACTAAATGGCGGCATATATTATGTTCGACTGTATAACTCAATATTTGATAAGATGTCCATTCTTACCATATTGATATACAGATTGATATAGTCATTGCAATCAAAGTCTGAGAAGCTGGTTTTCAGAAATAGAGTTTTTCCTGCAATTTCCATGAAAATTCAGAATGTTTGGAAGTGTCAATAACCAATTTTTAAAATAACAAAATTGAAAAATGTATATTTTCTGATATGAAGATTTACTCTAAATATAAAGCTGCAATAATCAAAGTAGTGTCATGTTGATATGAAGATAGACAAATAACTCGGTCTAGTAGAATAAAGTCTAGAGATAGACATGCACAGTCAGCAAAAGAGGATATATTAGTTTTTTCAGAAGGCATTACTGAAACAACTGTATATCCATAATTGCAAAAAAAAAAATAAGACCTGATTCTACCTCACACTCTATGCAAAAATTATTTCAAGATGGACCATAGACTTATAAACCATTTAGAAGTAAACATAATATATATTTTCAAAACTTGGGATAGGCAGAGATTTTTAAGAACACAAATAATATTAATTTTAAAAGAAAAAAAAGATGAATTGAATGTCATCAAAATTAAAAATTTGTAGCTGGGTGCAATGGCTGTGATCCTAGCAACTTGCAAGGCTGAGGGCAGGAGGATCACAAGTTTGAAATCAGCCTTAGCAAACTTAGCATGGTCCTAAGCAACTTAGTGAAACCTTGTCTCAAAATAAAATATAAAAAGGGCTGGGGATGTGGGTGAATGGTTAAGGACCCCTGGGTTCAGTTTCTGATGCCCTCCCAAAAAGTGTAAAAAATATTTAAAATTTCTGATTACAGAAATACATGGCCACAAAAATGGATAGTCATGTCATAAAGTAGAAGAAAATATTTACAATATATATATAATTGACAAAGGTCTCATAGCCAGAATATATAAAGAACACCTTCAAATCAATAATAAAAGCTTGAGCTACTGTATTTTAAAAATGGTTATAAACCTTGAAGAAACACTTTACAAAAGAAAGAATAGAAAAGAAAGAATAAGAATCATGAAGAAAAAATAAGAATAATCACTTAGCCATATCACTAATTATCAAGGAAATATAAATTTAAAACCACAAAGAAATACCACTTCACACCTAGTAGAATTATTATAATTAAAAAGATTGACAATATCAAGTGTTGGTAAGGATGGTACCCTATACTTGTGTTTGGAAAAGAAAACTGAAATCATTTTAAAGAACAGTTATTTTCTCATGGAGCCAAACATAACTATTCTATGTCAGGACATTCCACTTCTTGATATTTACCCAAGAAAAGTGAAATCAGAGCAATGTCCATAACAACATTATTTCTAACAGGCCCCAAACAAGAAAGAGCTCAAATATCCATCATCAATTGCATGTATTTACCTATAGGAGTACCTTCAGCAACAGAATCCTGTTTAGTAATTAAAAAGGAATGAATTACTATAGGCAATAACATGAATGAGTTTTAAAAACTGTTAACAAAAGAAGTCACACCTTGCATGATTACATTGATAAGAGTTGTACAGTATGTGTTAGAACGCAATATAATGGATGTATGTGGGAGGAGCATTTGATTGGGAAAGAGCATGGAGAAATTTTCGGAGATAATGGGAATGCCTATATACTGACCATATGGTGGTTGTAGTTATATGAGTACAATCTGCATGAACTGTGCATCAAAGATCTGTGCATTTTATTGCCTGTAAATTATATGTTGATTTGAAAAATGTCGTGGAAAGGTTAAATAGTAGATGATTAACACGAACAGAAAAATCTGAGAACCGAAAGAAAAATCGTTTTATATAGAATGTAGCATAGAGACATAAAAGATAGAAAAAGAAGAATGAAGAAACTTAGAAAATAGTGAACAGTTCTTAAAAGTTTAATTGTACTCCCAGACAAAAATAATATAGAGAACGAGAGAAAAGCAATATTTCAATAAACCATGACACATTTTTCCGGAAATCATAAAAAGACACCAATCAGGAACCCAAATTCTAAATTGTATTTGTAATTATATTTGTTCAGGCTCTTATTTTTGTATAATAAGTCACTCCAAAACTTAATGACTTAAAACAGCAATAGTCTTTTACAATCTCACAGTTTCTGCAGTTTGGGAATTTGGAAATGGTTCAGCTAGGTGATTCTGATTCCAGGTCTCTGATGGAGTCTTGGTTAGAGGTTGGCTGCGGCTGCCGTCACCTGGAGTATTGCACATCTGCTAGGGCTGGAGGATCAGTCCCAATGTAACTCATTCATATGGCTGGCAAGTTGGTGCTGGCTCTTGGCTGGTGGCCTTAATTCTCCACACAGGCCTCTTCACAGGACTGGTTGAATGTTCTCTGGCAGCTGGTTTCTGTCAGAGTAAGTCTTCCAAGCACTGAGGACCTGCTACCTGCCTTTAAGACCTACTCTCTGAGGTCGCATACCGGCACTGCCACTGTATTCTGTTCATCTGTTGTTGAAGGGCATGCCACTCAATACCAGGGGAACGGGCTCATTGGGGTTCCCTTGGATGTTGGCCATTGTAGTGCAAGTACAGAACTAAAACAGAGAGCATCTTAAAAGTCATCAGAAAGAAAGGGAAGTTTATGTAAACTGAGAGGAACAAAGGAATAAAAATTAGTCTTTCAGCAAACGTCTCAGCAGCAATAATAGAAGTCAGAAGGCAGTAGGATATCATAAACATTTTAAGAGAAATAACTATGAACTTCATTTGTAAGCCCAGAAAACAAAGTTCAAAGATGTTTACTCCTGCATACAAAAGTTATGCTTGTGGCAGGAGAAAAATAATCCCTCATGAAGGATCCAGGATGCTACAAGGAGTGATGGCTATAGAGAAATGGTAAACACATCAAGTCATTTAAAAATTATGGTATAAATTAATAATCATCATTGTAATATAAAGTATTAAAATGATAAAATAGTAAATACCTGAAAACCAGTATCATATAAATGGAGTGTGAGAGTAATTGAAATTAAAGTAGAGGGAGAAAATATCATCTTAAAAGAGAGCAACAAAGAAGAAACAAACCCAGAAAACAGAGAGAAAGCACAAATTAAGAAAATGGAAAGAAATCTCATTATGTGTACATGGACTTAACTCTCCAGATAAAAATGATTGTCAGATTTATAAAATAACGTCAGCTTGATGGTGCTTATAAGAGAGACATCTAAAATAGGAGGATGCAGAAAGGTTGAAATTAGGATGGGAAAAGATATGTTTTGGAAATATTAAGCTAATTAAAATACAGGTTTCATCATGTTAATATCAGGAAAGGTGTGTTTCTAGAGATAAAGGAGTTAAGGTATGATAATGAAAGGCCTCTTTCAGTGAGACGATATAAATATTCCAGTCTTTTATATACCTAATAAAATGCTTCAAAAATAAACAGCAGAATTTGGCAGAATAAAGAAATATGAACAATTGTAGACATTTTAAAATACCTCTCAGAAATTGGCAGGACATTTAGACCCCAAGTCACTTAAGCTATAGAAGATGTATATAACACAATTAATAAATCTGATCTAATAGGGCTTGTAAAATATTCAATTCAATGAGGGATTCAGCTGTCACTCATCAATAGGTGGAGAATACACGTGAACAAAATTTGATCATCTATTGGGTCTTTAAGCAAGTTTCAGCAAATAGCAAAAATAGGAACTGGCTGTTAGCTGGAAGGCCAGCAGAGCAGCCTTGGATGCAAGTTCCTGAGGGGGCTGCAGTGGAGGTGGGGTGATGGGGTACCTGGTGACAGCACAGCAGGAATGCCACCTGGGTGGTGGGCCTAGGCAGTCCAGCCTTGGACAGAAATGTCTTTAAGGATGAAAGCCTCCTTCTGAGAGTACCTATAGTCTCATTCCACAAATTCTCCTGAGTAGCATTTTTCATTCTCCAGTTTTCTGCAGTGTCTAGAAGGAGTGAGAGACCTAATAGAAGTAAGGAAAAGTCTTTCTTTTTTTCCCCATCAGTAATAAACCAGGAAAAGCTCAGGGGAATTTTTTTTCCTAAATAAGAGAAAAACCTGGATTTTGGAAGTGTGTCTTTAGAAGGCTGTAAAAAATGCAGCCTTTTGTAATAATTATAGACAGTGAGCTTATGGGGAGGCTGAAGATCTCATTCCACTCTTCCTGCCCAAGTCATGATGGAGATTGCTTGGCTTATTCCTAAATGAATCCCCTGCTGGGTCCAAGCTGTCTTCATCAGAAAATGCAGGGGTGTGGATTAAGGATTAAAGAACTACAGGACCACGAATACTTTCATATCATTATCTTTCCCTTCCTGTCCTGTCATTTCTTAAATGATCTTCTTTCACTTTCCAGGCCAAGGAGAGCTGATAAAGGCAATAGCATTTTCGAGCCCTTTTTCTGGCTAGTATGAATGAATCAAGAACAACTAATATTAAGATGCAGGACTGTACATAAAATGTTTAAAGATCTACCTTGTTCTTAGCCCAAGCAGAGTTTATGTAATAGTTAACCCTTTGGGGTTGTTCAGGAGCAAACTTCATTGTAATCAAATAAATCTCAGCTGTCACTCATCAGTGAACATTTGATGTGACTGTGGAATTCACCACTGTGTATAATGCACCTCAGCTAAAATTCAGAGTCTGCTCAGATGCTTTTGCATAGGGTGCAGTAACAGAGCAGCTTAATTTTACTTACATTAAACATTATTACATAAAAAAGTGTAATATAAAACATATTAAGTATCAATAGCATTGCTCATTTTTATGATCTATTGCTTCTTTCTACCAATAGCCCCATGACAGCAACTAAGAGTGTTTGCTGCTGGACTGAAGGTATTGGCTAGCATGTAAGAAGGAAGGAGGGGCCCAGGAAGCAGCTCTGTCCTCACTCTCAGAATAGGCACATGTCGTTCTTCTTCACTGTTCTCCAAGTATTTAAGGTAGAACTCAATAACAACAATAAACAGGAAGAAGCCACTAAGAGAAATCATAACTCATCTTGGTGGAATTTTAAAGATACTGCACAATGACTCAACAATCAGTGAAGAAAACTTTAATCAATATTTTGAAATAGTGTACAAAAGAGAATATACTACATATCAACATATGTGGGCTGCATCAGCTAGAGTTATATTTAGAGCCTTAACTATTTCAGCTAGGAAATAAGAAAGGTTAAAAATCAATGAGCTAGAGGTTGAGGATTTAGCAGAGTGCTTGCTCTGCACAGACAAGGCCTGGGTTTGGTCCTCAGCCCTGGGGAGTGCAGGGTGTGGGAATCAGTGAAGAAGATAAGAAAAAGACATCATATATCAACCATCTTTACTATACCCATTCCCCTTTCCTATATATATATATATATATATATATATATATACTGTTCATTGAAAGTGCATATAAAGATGTTTAATATGAAGAATGTAATCTGCTTATAATTTTGTGCAAAGTTAGAAAAATTATGATTGTAACAATTTTTTTCTATTTGCCTCAACAAATGTTTTCAGTGAAAAAAAAAAAGACATCATATAAAAACAAGAAAGGAAAAAAAGAAAGAATATGAATTAGAAAAAAGAAAATAAAAAAAGATAGACAGAGCCAAAGTTGGTTTTCTGAAGAGTTAGATAAAATTTAAAACTCTGTGTAAATACTGTTAAAGAGGATATACAAGTAAATACTCTTATGAATGAACATAATTAGTTAAAGCAGAAATTTATGTGGATCAGAAAATACTGCATATGAAACCTTAGATGAAAATGGAAAAGATATACAAAACACCTAACCAAACAAGAAGAAATAGAAAATCTGAGTGATTTCATACCTTTGAAAAAATAGACACTTCAAAGACCTTTAATGTTAAATTAATGGATATCTTTCCAAAAACGGTAAGAGATGACTTTTATTTTATGGGGCTAGTTAATGTGAACTTAATTCTCCAAAGAAATATCCAGAAAAGATGAATTAATATTGTCTTACTCATGAATCCAGAGCATAAATCAGGAGCACAATATTAACAAACTGCTGTTGTAAATACAAATTCATAAAAGTGCATTCTAATCAGGTTAGATAACATCTCAGGAATGTAAACACAAAGCCTCTGGGCTTCCAGTTCCACATGTAAGGAGCTTGATGTTGCCATTCTCACCTAGTGAGCAAAGAGCTGAACAGTGTAAAAACAACTCTTCCTAGATCTGTAAGAGACAGAGGAGAACACAGGGAAATCTAATGCCCCTGCGTCTGGAGAGACGGACATAGGAATACAGAGAGCGATAGCTCACAGGAGCAGAGACGGCCAGGGGAAACCTCCATATGCTGCAAAGGGAAACCTTAACTGAAATTGATGAGTTGCTCTGCAGAGTTCAATACTCCAGAAACTCCAGAAGTCCTAGACATGGGCAGAAGGGCACACTTTTGTTAGTCCTCCAGGAGCTCCACTAGATTCTCACAGTAGATATCACAGGGGGAAGAATAGTTTTGATAGACTGTACACAGTTAATAAAAGAATCTCTAAGTTTGAAGATATATAAATATAAATCTCCAAAACTGAAAATCAGAGAAAAAACAAAGACTGGAAGAAAAAAAAAAAACGAATATCCAAGGACTGTGGAACAACTGCACAAGGGATAATGCAAGCATGATGGATGGGAACAGAAGGAGAAGACAGAGCAAAAGGAACAGAAGGCAATATTTGAAAGAATAATGACTGAGAATTTCTCCAAATTAACCACTTACATGTCCAGGAAGTACAGAGCATATTATGCCTCTATACATAAGTAAAAAGAATGAAAACAGTAATCCACACAGAGATGGAGAGTAATTAAGATTATGTTGTTAGCATATCTGTGAAGTAGTATAGTGTCATTTGGATACCTGAATGTAGACATTATCATGTCTGCTCAGAGCACAAGGAATGAACCCAGAAATCAATAACAGAAAGATAACTGGAAAATCCCCAAACACATGGAAACTAAGTAACACACTAGCAAATAGCACATGAGTCTAAAAGAAATCTCAACAGAAAATTTAAAATATTTTGAAGTAAATGAAAATGAAAACACAACTTATCAAAATTTATGGAATGCAACCAGAGCAGAACTGATAGAGAAATCTCAATCTAGCATTGAGTGATATATTAGGAAAGGATCCAAAATAATCATCTTTGCTCCTACCTTAGGAAACTAGAAAAAAAAGCAAGTGAAATTCAATATAAGAAGAAGAGAATAACTAACAATTTGTGCAGAAATTATTGAAATTGGTAACAAGAAATAGAGAAGTCAATGAAACCAACAACTGATTCTTTGAAAAGATCAATAAAATCCATACATCTCTAGCCATAATACTAAAAAAAGAGAGAGACATGGGGGGAAGGCACAGATTACTAATATCAGAAATGAAAGAGGGGTATAATTACAGAATTCATGAATATTAAAAAGATAATAAAAGACTACCCAGAATAGTTGTATTTCCACAAATTTGATAACCCTGGATATAATTACCTAATTCTTTGAAAGATAAAATCTGTTGAAAGTCAAAGAAGCAATAAAACAATCTTAAGAGGTCTGCATCTATTAAAGAAATTGAATAAATAATCAATAACCTTTCAAATGAGAAAATACCAGGCTCAGATAGGTTCACTGGTGAATTACAGCCAACATTTGAAGAAGAATTTATACCAACTCTCTCTAGTGTCTTTCAGAAGATAAAGCAGAGAAAATTCTCCCTAATTCATTCTTTCTTATTAGTGGATTATAATTATACATAATGGAGGGATCTATTGTTAAATGTTTGTACATGCATAGCCTTGCCCTCATATCAAAAGCAGACAAAGGTATCACAGGAAAAGAAAACTAGAGGGAAGATTTCTCCTAAACATAGATGTAGAAGTCCATAATGAAATATTAGCAAATTGAATCCAACAATGTATAAGAAAAATTATACACCAAAGTAAAATTAACTTTACCCCAGGGATGCAAGGTTTGGTTCAACATTTTTAAATCATTTAATGTAACCCATCATATCAACAGGATAAAATAAAAATCACACAATCATATTAATAAGTATAGAAAAAACATTAGCCAAAATTTATCACCACCTGTGATTAAAAAAAAAATCTTAATACACTAGGAAAAGAAAGGAATTTCTTCCACTCAGTATAACAAATATCTACAGAAACCTTACTTCTAACATTATACTTAATGGGGAGCAACTAGAAGCCTTTCCTCTATGATCAGAAAAAGTAAGGATATTCCTTCTCATCACAGCTTTTCAACATCATACTGGAAGCCCTAGGTAATGTAACAAGAGAAGGAAATAGAAGGTATGCAAGAGTAGGAAGAAAGAAAGAAAATTTTCTCTATTCACAGACGATATGATCCTCCATGTAGAAAATCTGAAAGAATGAACAAAAAAATCTCTTGGAATCAGTAAGCAATTACAGCGAGGTCACAGAATACAAGGTTCATATACAAAAGCCAATTGCTCTCCTAGATACTAGCAGTGAACAAGTGGAATTTGAAATAAAAACACCATAATATTTACATTAGCATCCCTAAAATGAAATATTTGGATTTAAACATAAGAAAATGTATAAATAATCTATATAAGCAAAACAGCAAAAAACCCTGCTGAAAGGGATAAAAAAATCTAATTATCTGGAGAGCTATTTGTTGTTCAGGAATAGGAATACTCTATATCCTCACAATGCCAGTTCTCCCAACTTGAGCTTAGATTCACTACAACCCTAATCAGAATCCCATCAAGTTATCTGATGCTATCTAGTGACAAACTGATTCTAAAGTTTATGTGGGGAGGCAAAGACCCAGAATAATCAACACAACTTTGAAGAAAAAAGTCATAGGACTGACACTGATGTCGCTGCAATAATGAAGTCAGTGGAATATTAATGAAGGAATAGACAAAGAGAACAGTGGAACAGAACAGATGGCCCAGACGTAGATCCACATAGACAGAGTCAACTGATCTTTGGCAAAGGAGCAAGGGCATACATAAAGCAGAGTTGGTCTTTTCAACAAATGGTGCTGGAGTAGCTGTACATCCACATGCAAAAAAAGGAATCTAAGCAGAGACCCTACACCCTTCTACCCCCTTCACAAAAATTAAGTCAAAATGGATCATAGACATAAATATAAGATTCAAAGCCATAAAAATCCTAGAAAATAATATGAGAGAATAACTAGTTGACTTTGGGTTTGGTGATGACTTTTAAGATATATATCAAAGGCCATGGCATATGAGAGAAATAATTGGTTAGTTAGACTTTATTTAAATTAAAAATTTGCTCTGTGAAAGAAAATGTCAAGAGAAGGAAAAGACAAGCTTCAAGGTAGGAGAAAATATTTTTCAAAGACACATATAATAAAGGACTATTGTTGAAATGTATAATGTACACTTAAAATAATAAGAAATTTAAGAACTTTATTAAATAATGGGCAAAATACCTCCACAGACATCTCACCTCAGGAGAAATACAGATGGCAAATAAACATATGAAAAGATGTATACAATCATGAATCACAAGGGGTTTAAACATTAAAATAGTAATATACCCCTCCACACCTTCTAGAGTGGTCACATCTAGAACACTGACCACACTCGGTGCTGGGAGGATGTGGAGCCATGGTGGAAATGCAAATGGCACACACACTTTGGTGGACGGTCTTCTGGTTTCTTGACACAATTAAACATACACTAACTATAGGATTTAGTAATACCAATCCTTGATATTTACCCAAAGTAGTTGAAAACTGAAGTTCACTTAAACATCTTCATGCAGGTGTTTGTGGCAGTTTAATTCATAATCGCCAAATCTTGGAAGATGCCCTTCAATAGGTGAAGGGGTGGGCAGGTAAATCCAGACAATGGAATATTATTCAGTGCTAAAAGGCAATGAACTATCAAAACCATGACAACACATGGAGGAACCCTAAGTGTATATTACAGAGTGAAAGAAAGTCCAATCTGGAAAGGCTACATAGTGTTTTATTTCAAATGCATCCCATTTTATGAAAAGCAAAACTAGTGGAGACAGTGAAAAGACCAGTGGTTGCCAAGTTTGGGGGTGTGGGAGAGAAATGAACACAACATATTTTCAGGGCAGTAAAAGCACTTGTATGATATATAATGATGGATACATGAAATCATATGTTTGTTGAATGTAAAGTATTGGACTTTGGATGATGTGTCAAATGTACCACTCAGGTGGTGGATGCTGACAATCAGAAGACTGTACCTGTGTGGGAGCAAGAAGTACATAAGAAATCTCTGCACCATTCCCCTTAATCTCACTGACTGTTCTAAAAGTCTTAATTTTTTAAAAATTTCTATTAAAGTAAACCACTACCTTAACGGATTAAAGTAGAAAACTTGTTATATAATCACTTCATAGTTGCAAAGAAAATTTTGATATTTTCAGTTATAATAAAATCTCTTCGCTAACTAGAAAGAAAAATAAATTTAATTAATCCAATGAAATATATCTAACAAAATTTAAAGCAAGCATTGTATATAGTGATAAAACATTAAAGTATTCTCTTGGAATCAGTGATCTGTACGCCCCAGTTCAGTATTTTATTTACCAATAAAGTAAGATAGAGATAAACTTAAAAAGATAGATTGAAAACTAAAGGACAAAACCTATTATTTGATAACAATTAATTCTATAGAAATCCAAAGTGAAACAACAAATAATTAGAATTAAGTAGAGAGTTTTTAATGTGGTCACAGCATGTTAAATTATTAATACAAAAACTCGGTGTATTTTCAAAACCAGAAACGTAGTTGATAGAGATAGAAATGCCATTTATGAAAAAAAATATGTATCTAGAACCAGGTCTTAGCAAAAATGTACAACAACTTTAGTGAGGAACTTAGAAAAATTTTATTTAAAAGCTATTAAAAGACCCAAATTAATAGGTAATGTTGCTCATTCTCTCTTCTGAGCTCAGAGCTAGACAGTCCATTTCAGCCCTCTTTCTAGGTAGTTGTGACCATGTGGCACAGTTCTACTTAGTGAAATGTTAGCAAAAGTGGTGTGTACTACTCACACACCTGGCCTATAAAAATTCTGCGCAGTGGGTCTTTGTACTCTTTCTGGCTTGTTACCAACAAACATGGCTGATTTGAAGTTGCAGAGCCCTGAGACAGAAGGAGTCTGCCTCCCCGAATCAGTTTAGTGGAGATCTACTTGCTGTTCAGGAAAACCCAAAATGTAAGGAATACTTACATTAATATAGAGTTTAAGCTTTTATACCTTCTTGGATATATTTTGTGCAGCAACTAGCATTATTTACCTAACTCAGAAAGATACACGATGTTTCCAAACAGATTCAACATCCCAGAGATATCAATACTTTGCAAGTTGATCCACAGATTTGATATACTTCCAGTAGAAATCCCAGCAGAGCTTTTCATGAAAGTTTGGCAAGCTGATTCTAAAATTTATGAAGAACACCCAAGGGCCAAGAATAGTAAGACATTTTTGAAGACAAAGAGAACAGGATGGAAGGAAATTGCTTTCTCAGATATGAAAGCTAATTATAATGCTATAGCTCAAACTAATTACTAATGGAGGAAATACAAGTTAAAACCATAGTGATTTTGTACTCACAGATGGCAAAAAGGGAAATGTTTATATTATTAAATCATTGTGAGAATGTAGAGCAATTAGAATTTTTATATGTGTCTGGTGGAAGGAGTAGCAATATAGTATAATCCCTTTGGAAAATAAAGTGGGCAGTATCGAACACAGTTGAAGATGCCACATCTTTGATCCAGCATTTCTACTGTCTTAAACATATCTACTAGATAACATGGAAAGCACTGTGAAGAAAATAATTTTAGAGAAGCATATAGTTGTAAATAACACAGATGTCCACCAACAGTAGATTAGATAAAAATCATAGTGTGTTAATTAAATGGTGTTATGATACAGCAGTGAAAATGGACTTCAGGATGGATTAAATTCACAAATATAAATTCGAATGATAAAAAAGGCAATTTGACCCCAAATAGATGAGATCTACCTAAAGTTTAAAATATAAAAGTTTTATCATATTTAGGAATCTTAGCTATGTGGCAAAATTGGAAATGAATGCAAGCAAGAGATAAGGGCAGATGTCAGAGGATCGGTGACCTTTTGGCACTGGCAAGAAAACACTCTGGAAGAAGCACATGAACCTTCCATGTTGGCTTTCCTCTAGTTATTTAACTGGTGTGTGGTACAAGGGGTTTTATTCTTGTGCTTTATAACTTGTATACATGTCACATTGTTTTATATAAATATATATATAAAGTATTTCCTAACTTAAAAATAATCATCGGCTCCAACCATATTCTGTTGCCAGGCCATTATTAACTGTACTTAGTAAGTGACAGTTTTTCCCACCAGTATGCTTAACATGGGCTACTGCATCTCCCTTAAATACCTTTTACCTCCTCATCAACTTAGCTGTACAGACAAGGTTCCCTTAGAGCGTGGTGCTCAAGTCTCAGCTTATTCAAGTACCTATGACCTTCGTAGACCTCAATACATCTTATTGAAACCCATATGAGCAGTTATCTCTTCATTTTTTTTTTCATTAAACACAAGCTGAAGATCTGTATCACAAATGTTGTAAGGTACAAAATGAATAGATACAATGTCATTTACGCACACCCAATTAGACAGTACTGCTACTAAGGAAGTAATTGTGGAATATAAGCACTGTTAGAGACCCTTATAAGAGAGGAATTGGTTCTGTGATTCAAGGAAATCTTCAAAGAGATGGTAGCATGAGATGAGCCTCAAAGTATTTTTCCCATTTGCCTTTAAGCATGCAAATTGTCCCTTCATCTTACCCACCTTCCACTAAATACTCTGAGCATTTCAGCTGAATCTCCATACTCCATAAAGAACAGGCCATTGTTATGAAAGGCTCATCCACATGTACCTTAGCTCCCCTCTCTCCCACTTGATGGAAATCACCTATTGTTGCCTGTTTAGAGGATGGACAGAAGGATCTGAAGGACATTGAATCAACTTTGGTTGTTGGCAGACAGGATGAACAGATTCCATTTTACCCTTGTCTAGACTTGGGTAAAGAGAGTGCCCTAAAAATGCCACATAAATATTATTTTGGAATGTTGTGTCTTCATGAATCATCTGGCTTAATTAGACTGGTCATTTTGTGTCCTTATTTATGTGACTGAGAGAACCAATATCTGACAAATTTTCTGACCTAGAGTGAAACTTCTGGGAAAAAGCTCATACTTCCAGACACCAGCTCCAGCAAGCCACAGTGCTAATTTTTCTGTTTCTCAATGATGCAGTCATGGCTGCATATTTGGAAGTATCTTAAAACCTTCTCATTTATTAAAATCTTTGGATACTTAATGATTGTAAGCTTTTACCTTAATGTGAGCCATCTTTAATAATGGAAATTTAATAGAGACAAAGGAGAATCTGCAGTTTCTCCAGAGATCCTTCTCGAAAGCCTAGTTTGTTAGTAGAATGTGAGGGGAGAGAAATGGGGGTCTATTTTCTTATTTCCTAGAATGATCCCTTTAAGACATAAGTCAGGCCATAGCATCATACATCTTTCTCTTAATCCTACAATGACCTCTTAGAAGAAAAATCCAAAGTTCTTTCTGTGGCTTACAAATCCACTCCAGAATCTGCCCTCACTTCCTGCATCTCTCCCCTTCCCACAATATGACCCAGTCACACTGGCCTTCTTCCCAGGCCTTGAACTTACCAATGCCTATTCCCATCTCAGAGCTTTCCTCCTGGCAGAATCACTATTTATTAGAATGCTGTCTAATTCCACTCAGATTTCTGCTTAAATCTGCTCAAATGCTTCCTCCCTAGAGTGGTTTTTTCTGGTCACCTTATTTCAGGTACAATTCATATTACTCTCTGTACCTAATTCTGCTGTATATTTCTTTATAGCATATATCACCACCTGACATTATATGATCATTATGATAATATATTTATAAGCTTGTTATCTTGCTCTTTTTCTCCATATAAACTCTGCTAGGACTGGGGCTTTGCCTGTGTTCTGGTGCTTGGTATATAGTGATGTTTAATAAATGTTTGTTAAATAAACAAATGAAGTAACTTCCTTTTCATTGCCCAGAGGGGATGGGGTAAAGAAAAGATAGAAGCTTTGTTTAGTATCCATGGTGGTGTGAAATGGAGGGAGCTTGATTTTTATAGAAAACATACAGAACTTGACATAGAAGATATGGAGTTTTCTCTGTCAGGCACATGACTTTGGGTAGGTCTGACTGTCAGTTTCTTCTCACTAGATGGATTAAACCAACATTGATATGATTTAAAAAGACAAAATGATAAGAGTTCATACATCCTAAAATTTTTTTAATAGTTATTACCATCTATGGGCCAATATGCAAATATGATAAGAGCAGGACCAGCAATTCAAACTAAAATATACCACTTTAGAGCCAGAAAATCTTTTTAAAATATCTAATAAATGTTCAGTCATTCTTAAAAGGGAAATTAAATGCAATTAAAAAATGAGTTGAGAAGCAGTTATAAACCAACAGAATATAATATTTATACCTATTTGTGCATACAAATGCGACTATAAATGTTGCTTAGTTATCCCTTAAATTTCAGTCTTTATAAAATTAGCTACAAGTTTCATATTGGTTTCTTCTCTGAGGAGTAAGTAGATAAGCTAATCTCAGTTGGTTACAAGTTTTAATTTTATAATATACCCAGTCATTTCTTAAATATAATCTTTGTGAATTGTTCTGTGTGGATGAAAGAAAACATTAAAAGCCTACTTTGAATTAGGTTATGTAGATTCCCTTTTCCCAACAAGGAAATTCTTGCTATTGTGTGATAAAAACAAAGCATCTATAAGATGGTAACTTTCTAAGAAATTTAAGGTAAAATAGGATTTTTAAATATTTGAATAAATAATGAGGCATGGGTTTTATAGCTCACTGACTTACACTTTTTTAGGTAAAGGTTTATTTTGATATGTTAACTTTGTTTATTTAATTTTTTAGCCAGGATTATTGCCATATTTTTTATATCATCCATGTGTAATGAAGTTGTTAAAATGTGCATGTTGAAATCCAGGAACAATTTGTGTGCCTATTTACGTGAGGGAAGTGGAACATGGTTTGTTAAAATAATATCTGTATATATATTAGAGATGAAAAATATGTGCTATACACACCTCCACAGGGCTAACCAACTGTTTGTTGTACAAGGCGGGTTTCAGTTACATACACTGCCTCAATTCAGTGAAGGGGCCTCTGCAGCCCAGGCTTGCCTTCCTGTCTATTCTGTGCACAGAGTTTATTGAGCAGAGGCTCAGAGAGGTGGGAGAGCCCATTCTGAAAAGACAGAGAAGGGAGGCCCTGATTCTTTACCCTGGGAGAATGCCTTCTTCCCTCTCAGGGACAACCTCAGAGTCATGTCCCAGTAACATCCCTCCAGCCCTATTCTCCTGTTTGTATTTCCATGATGGAGCTTTATGTACCCAGGGTCACTTCACTTTCCCTTCCTCGTTTCTTCCCACTGAATACCACCATCACATTGAAATTTGCTTTTGGTACTGCTTGTTGGGAGCATATGAAGAAATTTGAATTGTCTTCTAAGGGTGATGACAATAGAGGTGAGTACAACTAGATTCATATCTGATCCTGCAGAGAAATATGTAAGGCAGAGAGGGAGAGGGGAGGGGGACTGTATGTGGTGTGTATGTGCACATGTGCACATAGGAAAGGGTGGGAATGTAGAAAGATTTAGGAAGTTAGTGGCAGACTTAAAGAGGAGCATAAGTTGTATAATCTCTGACATTTTATTTGACATTCTTTTCCAGGTTGACTTTGGATTTGCTAAAAAAATAGGTTCTGGACAGAAAACTTGGACATTCTGTGGGACTCCAGAGTATGTAGCTCCTGAGGTCATTCTCAACAAAGGACATGACTTCAGCGTGGACTTTTGGTCCCTGGGAATTCTAGTGTATGAGCTCCTAACGGGCAAGTAAGTGTATACCTTCTAATTTTGTTCAAATGCTTCTTTAGAGAAGTGCTGAAGTAATTCACTAATGATAAAAATTTATAATTCAGGAGTTTAATATATTTTTGAAATATTTTTATTAAGTATGTTGCCTTTTTCTCTTTACGTTGTTTCAAATACAGTGAGCTTGTAAGTTTATAGCACACCAGAAAAGAATCAGGAAGTTGAAAGAAAGGAGTATAGAATTGCCATGTTTTACCTAAAATGTCAAGATACCTTATTAAAGATAACATCAAATATGAGAAGGCTTTCTTTGATGATCCAGCATAAGAATAAGAGAAGGAGTGAATGTTTGTAATGAAAGTTTTGAGTTATCATTTGATCTTATCATTTGAGTTTTGATGTTATCATTTCCTTTTGTTTAAATTTGTCAAGAAGCTATTTTCCTAGTTCAATTAAATTCATTGATGGATCAAACTAAATTTAGCCATATTCTTCCATTCTCCCAGCATATCATTAACCAGAAATGCTAAGAGAAAGCCACACTGCTAGATTTAAAGTCTCATCCTCTTGCCAGATACTTTCTAGAGTTGTTAATGAACACAGACAAGACACAACAGGAGTTTTAGCAGTTAAAATTGAATTGTCATTTCCAAAGAAATGAAAAGACTGTATTAATGAATTCAAGGTCCCAAATATTTAACACACATACACATGTACAGACACATGCACATACATGTACATCATAGAATCTATGTAATATATGCTCACATTTGTGAAACACTTCACAGTTTACAAAGCACTTATGTAAGCATTATATGGTTTAGTCTTCATAAACTGGTGTGGAAGATAAGGGAGGAATTTGTATTATTATTTTATGATTCAAGTTTTATTATGATTATTTTATGATTTAAATTTTATAGATTAGAAAACCAGGTGAGAAAACTACCTGCTGAAGATTAGTAAATTAATCCCAAGTCTTCTGGTTCTAAATGAGATGCACTTTTTGTCACACATGTGTCCTTATACCTGTTTATGATACAACACATGGACACACACAGAATTCAGATCAGTTTTCTATCTCCTTTTCTCATTAACTAATTGGATTATCTTTATAACAATTTATAACCAAATATTCTGTCTAAATTTTAGAAAGGATTCACATATGGAATGATTTAAGAAATACTGGGATGGGTGCATTGCAGGAGATAGAAGTCTCAAACACATACTTGAGAAAAAGAGCTTTGTGGAATCACAGAACCGTCTTGATTTTTTTGTTTTTTGTTTTGTTTGTTTGTTTTGCTGTCCTGTGTTAGATCACTGCAGCCCTTCTTGAACTTTTTATACTACAAGTTTCAATATTAGTTTACCTGTGTCTACATTCAACATCTTTGTACATGTGGGGAAAACAGATATGTAAGATGGTTTTATATTATCTGTAATCATTTTCAAATATTCATGGTTTAAGATTCTGAAGAAAAGAAGGGAAATTTTCCAGGGAGTCATTCAGAGAAGAACATTATTTAAGGTTTTGGGCACAAGGAATTTTATTTCATGAATTTGTTTCATCATCTTAGAAATTTCAGCTGCATTTCTGAGAGAAGCACCATGGTACCTGTAGGTGACGAGAGAATATACATCTCAATCTTCATCAAACAGAATAAATTGTTACAAGAAATAGGGAAATAAAGTGAGAAAATAAGGAAGGGGGACAATCCCACCACCTTGGAATTGCTTAAGTGGCCTTGAACTGCCATAAAGAAGTTAGGGAATTGTTTTTGCAAACATTTTCAGGGTAGGGCAGGAGAAAAGTAAATTTTAAATGCCCTGAACTCTAGAGAGACAAGAGGTAAATGAAAAAAGATCTAAATAATAAGACAAAACAAAATAGTATAGTTTAAATGTATATATCTCTGTGTGTATTTAAAATATCTTACCAATGTTTTTTGTTTTCTACCTTTTCTTTGCAAGTGAAACCTAGATTGTTAAAAAATTGGTACACCACCTTTGTTTCAAGTTTATTAGTAAGGGTAGGAACTCTCAAAATCAAAAGATCTCCAGCATGACTAAAATACAACAGAGTAGTAGAAATCTTCTTTAAATTTCAAAAATCAAATGCCATAATAATTTTTAAGAACATAATTGTTTTTAAGAACAAAGTGGAATATGAAATGTTATCCAATGTCAGTGATCAATTCTCAATTTTTTTTTACTCATGTCAGCTGTACTTTCCTTGAAATATTCCCTGCACATAGATTCTAGGACTTTCCTCTGTCTCCTTTCTCCTCTTTCTCCATACTGTTGGCTTCTTCTCAGTCTCCATTGCTAGACACCTCCAGTCTTTCCAACATCTCAACATTGGACCATTTCAGTCCTCAACCTCTTTTCTACCTACCACTCCTTGACGTCATCAAGTTCCATGGCCATAAATGCTGTCTGATGACCATAAATCATACTTTCATCCCTAACTTCTGTCTTGAATGCTAGACTCATAAATCCAGCTGTCTGATTAGCATCTCCATGTGGATGTTCAAAACTTAACCTTTGATTCCCTTCCTCATAACTTGCTCTTCACGCTCACTGTGTTAGTCAGTTTTCCATTGCTGTGTCAAAATACTTAGAGTAAACAGCTTCTAAGGAAGAAAAGTTTATTTTAGCTCATGTTTCAGAGGTTTCAATTTAGCGACTTGGACCTGTTGCAGTTGGCTTGTACATCATGGCATGTACATGTAATCTGTGGAGGCTATTCACCTCATGGGGGCTAGGAAGCAAAGAAAGAAGAAACCAACATTCCAATATCCCATCCAAGAGCATGGCCCAATGACCTCACTTCTTTCTAAAAGACCTCACCTTCCAGAGTTTCCACCACCTTCCAATTGCACTACATGCCAACAGCTAATCCTTTAACACTAATCCTTGGGAGTGCATTCTAGTTCCAAATTACCAACCACCACCCTAGCCTTTCTTCTTTTAGTGATGATAGTTCCATTTTATAGACATTTAAATTAAAATACTTCATCATTCTTGAATCCTTTTTCTCCCACTCACCACCTTTATATTAGCAAATCTTATTGTCTTTACCACCTGTCTTAGTTCAGACTATTATAACAAACCATAAACTGGGTGGCTTAAATAGAAATCATGAATTTTGTATTGTTTTGGAGGTCTGAAATACCAGATCAGCATGCCAGCATGCTGGAGAGTTCTGGTAAGGGCTTTCTTCCTAGGTACAGATTTCCGATTTCTCCTTTGATCCTCACATGGTGAAAAGATGGCCAGCCAGCATTCTATCTACTTCTTAGAAGGGCACTAATCTCATTTGTGAGGGCTCCTCTCTTATGATTTAATTACCTTCCATGGGCCCCACCTTCAACTACCATCACATCATGATTCGTGTTTCAACGTATGAATTATTTTTTTTTTAATTTTTTTTTTTTAGTTGTAGATGGACACAATGTCTTTATTTTATTGCTTTGTATGTGGTACTGAGGATCGAGCCCAGGGCCTCACACATGTGAGGCAAGCGCTATATCACGGAGCTACAATCCCAGCCCCCAACATATGAATTTTTGAGCAGTCACAGATAATCAGTCCATTTCACAGTCTAGGTAGATCCAGAATCCAACCAGGTCTCACACTTTCAACACCATTGACCTTTGCCAGGCTAGCAGGCCTTCTTACTGGCCCTACCTCAACTCCATCATAGTTTATTCTCTATGCATTGTAGAAAGCTGACTGGCTGCAGTAGATTAGATCACCAACTCAGAATACATTTCCAGATCCTTTCCATAGCCCACTGGATCTATGATGTTGCCTTCATCTCTTACATTTCTCTGCTGCTGACTCACTCTTCCAGCCACACTGCCCACCTCACAGCTCCAGAACACCCAGGCCTACTCCTGACACGTGATCTTTCTTCTTCCTGTCTCAGAGCCTTCTGCCCACAGATTGCAGTGTAGCTCCTCCACTTCTTCTCTTCACTCATACTTCCACCTCGATTTCAGCTTAGGAGAGAGGCTTTTCCTATTCACTCTGTCTTAAAAAAAAAAAAATCACCTTTCCTTTAGTTTTCTTTTTAATGATCATCACTAACGGACAGATTACGTGTGTGTGTGTGTGTGTGTGTGTGTGATTTAAGGAATGTTAAATTAATGAAATCATTTTCTAGCACATATCTAAATATGTTATAAAATGACTAGGGGGCCGGGGTGGAGACAGAGAGAGGAGGGATGGAAGGAAAGGATGGAGGGAGGGAAGAAAAAAGTAAGAGAGAAAGAAAGAAAAAAGAAGTCCTGGACTCTGGTCTTAGTGTGTTCTATTTTGGATTTTCCCTAGCCCACCCTTTTCTGGGGTTGATCAAATGATGACCTACAATTTGATTCTCAAAGGAATTGAAAAAATGGATTTTCCCAGAAAGATAACAAGGAGACCTGAGGATTTGATTCGTAGGCTTTGCAGGTGAGAATGACTATTAGTAACTCCTTGTTTTGGATTAAGTGTTAAAGCTTCCAAGTTCTTTCTATATACATTTTTAAGTTAGGTATACACTTACTTTTTTTTCAATGTTGCTAAATTACATTTAAAGAAAGTTGTTTTCTGTCATGCAGTCTAAGTTAGGAGTTTGAGTTTACTTCATGTGTTGTAGAATCATAGTACCAAAGTATACTTTAAAAAGATATAAATTTCACAGGTTATCTTCAGGAATCATCTTCATGTGCTGTATGGCAAAATAAAACCACAAACCTTCTGTTAAAAATAAAATTATTTGGGGCTGAGGTTGTGGCTCAGTGGCAGAGCGTTTGCCTCGCATGTATGAGGCATTGGGTTTAATCCTCAGCACCACATAAAAATAAGTAAAACAAAAATAAAGACACTGTGTCCATGTATAACTAAAAAATATTTTAAACAAATAAAGTTATCTATTTTCAACCTTGTTATTTTAAAGGAAAATGACTAGTGTTGACAAAGTACTACTATATGACTTTTTCAACCTTTAATTTTTAAAAGATATTTTTTGAACTTGTTTTAAATTACCCCAAGTTTCTACTTAATACTAAAAATCACTGATCAGAAATAGAAGGCTTCCAGAATTTTTGGTTAAGTTCCACTTTGTTGCTACTTTTCTTTTCTTTCTTTTTGTTTTGTGCACTTGAACTTTTTTGAATCATTAAAATTTAGTAAATTTAGAACATGAAACCTAGCTGTGAGTGCCAGCAGGAATTCCTGCCTACATCCAAGAAGATTCTAGCGTAGATATAAATGATTCTCTAAAGCCTTCTCTGGTTTTCTCAGTCGATTTGGCAAGATAGTACTTACTAAGTATTTATTTATAGCTCGTTTAAATAATTCATACAAATATATTTCTAACTAATTCAATTGTGCCTCTTCCAGGGAGGGCCATGTCCTTTTCATCTCCTAAACTCATATGTCTGATCTACAGTAGGAACTTGATGGATATTGCTGAATGAATGAATAAATTAAATTCACTCAAGTATAATTACTATAAACTGCCTTTTTAAAAAATTATGCTTTCAGGCAAAATCCAACAGAAAGACTGGGAAATCTGAAGAATGGAATCAATGACATTAAGAAACACAGGTAGGTAGTTACTTTTTTGCCCAGAAATTTATAGAAATTTATAGAAATCGTGGGAATTTTGACAGCTTCTCTCCATGTAGATTTTCAGGTTCTCCTGTGTGTCTGTTTGTGTGTGTGTGTGCACTTCAGGTGTTTTGTTTGTTTGTTTTGGTTTTCCTCCTTTTTTATGTATATATTACTATAATCAATCTCAAGGAGATTTTCCTACTGCTGGAAATTCATATTGAAAATAGATGAAGTTATAAAACAATGACAAAGTCACATCTTCAGGTCATAGAAACTTAGCTTTTTATTCACTGCTGTTTTCATTGCTTTTTATTAAAAGAATTTGGATTCTGTAAAGAAATTAAATTCTGTTTTCAACACTGACTTTTTAAATAAAATAGACTATAATCATTGCTGTCAATATTCAGGAGAATGGATCAGCTAAATCAACAGTTAAATAACACCAACTTACGATTTTTAACTTTATGGTTGTGCAAAAGTAATACACATTCAGTAGAAACCATATGATGAATTTTGAATTTTAATCTTTTCTGGGTTTACAGATATATGCTACAATACTCTTTAGTGATTTTTTAGCAGTGGCCAGGCACAGCTCCTGGGCAGACACATGATCATGGGGGCAAACAACCAGTACTCCATAAGGGATTGTGTTGTTAAGCTATGATGTTCAGGAGGGTAGGTATATTTTGATTGAGGATATTTTCAGCTTGTAATGAGCTTATCAATATGTGACTTCATTATAAGTCATCTGTATTCTCTTTCAGTTTTAATATGTTTAAATATAATTTTCCTTAGAATATTTCTCCAAATTCCGAAGCCTCACATTGATTTTATTTATTTTGGTGAAGAACGTTGATCTACAAAGGACCTTGAGCATCGACTTCTCCTTGTGCTGGAATCTAACATGCAATCAGATTTCCAGTTCTGTGAATTTCTAAAAATGGCCTTCAGAGCCATTGACAACTTCCTTAAGACATCCTCTCTGATTTGATTAAATATTCAAATGTGGCCCTTCAAGCCTTTAGGATTTCTGTTTACTAAGTCAGTGCCTGGCTGAGTTCTGCAATCTTCAAGATGTTTTTACTTTGCTTGTGATTTATAGATAGAAAATATCAATTACCAAAAACATTGATAGTACTAAAATAAATTTGAGAATTTCATTAATTGAAAACCTTTGAATTCACTGATGTGGTCACTATTAGAAATGAAAACAACTCTCAATAGTTTATTACTCTGGATTTTTCTTTTTCTTTTCTTTTCTTTTTTTTTTTTACTTTTGGTGCTAGGGATTGAACCCAGGGCCTGGTGCATGCTAAGCACACACTCCACTACTGAGCTGTTCCTCCAGACTTCTATAGATATTTTCACTGAAGAGCTGGGGACACATCAACACAGTGTGAAAATAAAGGAAGAGATGTGGCTGCAGATGAATAGAAACACTATTCATTTTCCTAAATACTAGCAGAACAGCTTTAAAAAAAAATCCCAAGCTGCCAGCCCTGCTCTATGTATTCATGAACTTCCTTGAAATAAAGCCATGTATTCAACATTGTAAGCTCATATCAAGCTCTGCCTTAAGGGTGTATTAGGAGGGAAGGGGGAGGGAGAAAAAAGCAGAGAGAGGGAAAAATAAGATAAATCTGAGGATTTTATAGACATCAAAATGCTTGTATTTTAGTGTTCTTTGTTGTCCTTTGGATTGCCTTCAGTTTTAAACTTCATTATTCATCTTAGATTCCAATTTATCTTCTTCCTGCACTACATGCTGTTATCACAGTTTCTTTTCTCATTATAAGATGACACATCAACACACCGTTCACATTGAGGAAAGAAGTGTCCCATCAATTAAAGTGATTCTTCCAATATATTTTCCCCCTTTCTCTCATTAAAGAGTCTTCATGTTTGGCTCTAGGGTAGTTGGGAAACAGAAATGATATAATTGTTAACAGCCTGCAGCTTTATCTTTTACCTATTTACCCAAGTCCATTTAAATGTAGCTGCCAATATGTGATTGGATGCACGTGTGAATTGATGGTAAAGAACTTCTTCCCCTGGGCATCCTAATAAAGAATTCTGAATTTCCTTCCCTGTAGGGATTCATCTGCCTGTTCTTCCTAAGAGGCAGGATGGTCTTTGCTGTGGGTAGATGCGAAGTCAGAGTATAATATGTTGACAAAAAAGATACACCAGGTTTACACCGTGACTTCAAGTGAGACCAGAAAGCTCAAAATAATTTCATTCTATATTTCTGTTTTCATGGTGTTTTTAAATAAAATTTAGAAGAGAAAAAAAAAAAACTCTGTATTTTTCACCAAACAGAAGTGTTTTTCAACCTTCCTCAATTCTCCAAGTTATCTAGCTTTTCTCCCCAGCATATTCTTAGAATATTAAAAAAAAAATCTGAAGCTTGGCATTAGATTTTTCCCACTCTCTAAAGTAAAGCTTTAATGTTCTTAGAGACCTATTCATGTTAACTTTTCACTTAAACACAATATAGTTAAACATGACATATTGTTATATGGGTTTATTCATTCTGTGTTTAATCATCTTTCCAAAAAAAATCATTATAGAGCTCCTCTTTCCCCTATTTATGAGCTAACTTATTTATAAACTAGGCATCAATCACATCTCCCAACACCTATTTTTAAGACTAATAGATTTATAGGGTACTATTAAAATTTTTCTGATAAGAAGAGGAATAATTTATTTCAAGTATTTTAAACATTGATTTTACTTTTAAGAATTGCTTCTACAAGCCTTCTAAAAACAAAGAAGCAATTTATGTGCTGTAATACTAAAATTTCCTTGGTGAATGTTTTTTACTCATGAGTACATGCTGGCACTTGTATTACTTAAAATGTGGTTAGTATCAAAAGGCCAAGTACAAAGTGAATGGCCACTCATGTTAAGTAATTATTACCATGAGTCAGATTGTAGCAAGTACCTGTAAGAAACGTACAGTCTCTTTGAGTAGATTAACGGCAATGGTACAGTCTGAGTAGAATAATGTTAATGATTTTTATTAATGTTTCTGGAGTACTTCTGGGTAGAGAGCATATGAAGTACATTAAAAGTATCGTTACAATATTTGGTGGCAAAAGAAAACAATCCACAGAACTGTGTACCTAGAAATCCCTAAAAATGGACCCTCAGGCTGTGGGAAGGAGTGATGGGTGGACCCAGGAGAGAACTGTGGTTTCACAGCAGGGAAGCAGAGGGAGATGGAACTCTCTCGAGGCTGCTGCCTGGCTCTCACTCATTTTATGTACTTATTTATTTATTTATTTATTTATTCTACTTAGGTATACATGATAGCAGAATGCATTTTAATTCATTGTACACAGAGCACAAATTTTCATTTCTCTGGTTGTACGTGATGTAGAATCACATCATATATGCAGTCATACATGAAGCTAGGGCTATGATGTGCATCGAATTCCACCATCTGTACTGTTCCCATGCCCCCTCCCATGTCCCTCCCCTTTGACCGAAATTCCTCCATTCTTCCCGTGTCCCTTCCCCCCTCTCTGATAAGCATCCACTTATCAGAGATAACAGTCCGCATTTGTATTTTTGGGATTGGCTTACTTCACTTAGCAAATTCTCCAATTCCATCGATTAACCTGCGAATGCCATAATTTTATACTCTTTTATTGCTGAGTATTATTTCATTGTGTATATATACCACAGTTTCTTTATCCACTCATCTATTGAAGGGCATCTAGGTTGGTTCTGCAGTTTAGCTATTGCGAATTGAGCTGCTATAAACATTGAAGTAGCTGTGTCACTGTAGTATGCTGTTTTTAAGTCTTCTGGGTATAGACCAAGGAGTGGGATAGCTGGGTCAAATGGTGGTTCCATTCCAAGTTCTCTAAGGAATCTCCATACTGCTTTCCAGATTGGTTGTACCAATTTGCAGTCCCACCAGCAATATATGAGTGTGCCTTTTCCCTCACAACCTTCGCCAATACTTATTGTTGTTTCTGTTCTTGATAATTGTCATTCTGACTGGTGTGAGATGAAATCTTAGAATAGTTTTGATTTGCAGTTCTCTAATTGATAGATATGTTGAATATTTTTTCATATGTCTGTTGATAGATTGTATATCTTGTTCCGAGAAGTGTCTGTTCAGCTCCTTGGCCCATTTATTGATTGGGTTGTTTGTTTTTTGGTGTTAAATTTTTTGAGTTCTTTATATATCCTGGAGATTAGTACTCTATCTGATGTTCGTGTGGCAAAAATTTGTTACCAGAATGTTGGCTCTCTGTTCACCTCATTGATTGTTTCTTTTGCTGAAAAGAAGCTATTTAGTTTGAATCAATCCCATTTATTGATTCTTGATTTTACTTCTTGTGCTATAGGAGTCTTGTTAAGGAAGTAAGGTCCTAATCTGTCATGATGAAGATTTGGGCCTATTTTTTCTTTTATTTGGCATAGGGTCTCTAGTCTAATTCCTGGGTCCTTGATCTACTTTGAGTTGAATTTTGTGCATGGTGAGAGATAGGAGTTCAGTTTCATTTTGCTGCATATGGATTTCCAGTTTTCCCAGCACCATTTGTTGAAGAGGCTATCTTTCCTCCAATGTACATGTTTGGCTCCTTTGTCTAGAATAAGATAACTGTATTTAAGTGAATTTGTCTCTGTGTCTTCTCTTCTGTACCATTGGTCTACATGTCTATTTTGGTGCCAGTACCATGCTGTTTTTGTTACTGTAGATTTGTAGTATAATTTAAGGTCTGGTATTATGATGTCTCCTGCTTCACTCTTCTTGCTAAGGATTGCTTTGGCTATTCTGGGTCTCTTATTATTCCATATTAATTTCATGATTGCCTTTTCTATTTCTATAAGGAATGACATTGGGATTTTAATTGGAATCGCATTGAATCTATATAGTGCTTTGGGTAGTATGACCATTTTGACAATATTGATTCTGCCTATCCAACAGCATGGGAGATTTTTCCATTTTCTAAGGTTGTTAATTTCTTTCTTTAGTGTCCTATAGTTTTCATTGTAGAGGTCTTTCACCTCTGTTGTTAAACTGATTCCCAAGTATTTTATTTTTTTAAGACTATTGTGAATGGGATAGTTTTCCTAATTTCTCTTTCAGAGAGTTTACAACTGATGTATAGAAATATAATTGATTTATGGGTGTTCATTTTATATCCTGCTACTTTGCTGAATTCATTTATTAATTCTAGACGTTTTCTGGTAGAATTTTTTGGATCCTCTAAGTATAGAATTATGTCACTAGCAAATAATGATAGTTTGAATTCTTCTTTTCCTATTTGTATCCCTTTAATTGCTTTTGTCTGTCTAATTGCTCTGGCTAGTGTTTCAAGGACTATGTTGAATTGCAGTGGTGAAAGAGGGAATCACTGACTTGTTCCCATTTTTATAGAGAATGCTTCCAATTTTTCTCCATTTAGGATGATGTGGCCTTGGGTTTAGCATAGATAGCTTTTACAAAGTTGAGGTATGTTCCTACTATCTCTAGTTTTTCCAGTGTTTTGAACATATAAAAGGGTGCTGTATTTTGTCAAATGCTTTCTCTTTATCAATTGATAAAATCATGATTCTTATCTTTAAGTCTATTGATGTGATGTATTATGTTAATTGATTTCCGTATGTTGAATCAACCTTGCATCCTTGGAGTGAACCCCACTTGATCATGGTGCACTATCTTTTCTATCATTTTAATATGTTTTTCTATGCAATTTGCCAGAATTTTATTGAGAATTTTTGCATCTATTTTCATTAGGGATATTGGTCTGAAATTTTCTTTCTTTGATATGTCTCTGTCTGGTTTTGGTATCAAGGTGATACTCGTCTCATGGAATGAGTTTGGAAGAGTTTCCTCCTTTTCTATTTCATGAAATAGTTTCTATTTCATGAGGAGTATTGGTATTAGTTCTTCTTTGTAAATCTTGTGTAACTTGGCTGAGAATCTATCTGGTCCAGGGCTTTTCTTGATTGGCAGGCTCTTGATGGCATCTTCTATTTCTATGCTTGAAATTGATCTGTTTAAGTTGTGTATGACCTCCTGGTTCAGTTTGGGTAGGTCTTATGCCTCTAGAAATTTGTCAGTGTCTTCAGGGTTTTCTATTTTACTGGAGTATAAATTTTCAAAATGGTTTCTAATTATCCTGTGTATTTCAGTAGTGTCTGTCATGATATTTCCTTTTTCATCACAAGTTTTAGTAATTTGGATTTTCTTTCTCCTTCTTTTTGTTAGGGTGGCTAAGGGTTTGTCAATTTTGTTTATTTTTTCAAAGAACTAGCTTTTTGTTTTGTCAATTTTTT
>CM053408.1:63538419-63558195 GCA_028644305.1 Xerus rutilus
GAGAAATTGCATTCTCCACAACTGTTAAAACTGACATGACAAATTTAGTAATCAATCTGCAAATGTACAAAGGGAGACATAGGCTTTCACAATTGTTTCAGTGATAACACTAACAAACAGATATCAGGGCATTGACCTGGATAAGTCTTTCTTCCACCCAGGTCAGCGGATGTTCTGCTTCCTCTAGGGCTATGCTGTTCAAAAATGGGACCACTAGCCACTGAATGATTCTCCCCCCCACCTTGCCTCCAAGCTCCCAACACATTATGATGATCATAAACAATATTTTTAATCATATTTTAACCTGACTCATCAGTTAAGTACTATGTAATTTGTTTAGAAGCAAAGAATTAGAAACTACCTGATTTGCAAACTAATTTAATGCCAGAGACATTTCATTCTTTCAATAGGGTCACTAATATCTTGAATTGCCCCTCTGGCATTCAGGATACTTCATAGGGATGAATTAACCACATAAAAATTCAAGATTGGTGAGAAACTTACAAAATAGAAGAAAGGCTCTGACAAACTTTGACTTTTAAATATTTGCTTTTAAAATATTTTTCAATTTGATAAAATTATAGCTATTATATCTGTTACCTTTTCTTTAGAAAGTAACTTCTCATGCTGGGTAGCTCCTAATGAATGTAATCCAGTGACCAAATCATTTGCTTCCTAAGGAGAAATCTCAGGAAGCTGAGTCTGTGACTCAATAATGATATTTGTCCCATATTTTCCTAATGTGTTATTTACAAGTGGTTGTGGCATGGAATCAGTGTTTAGGTAGAAAAAAGATCACTCTGATGTAACAGCATGTTTAATCAACATTATCCTCACCTTTGTCTTAAAACTTTCTATATTAGCTCAGTGGACCCATAGATCACAGCTACTTTGACAAGTATCCTCCTGAAAAGGGAGTGCCTCCAGATGAGCTGTCTGGCTGGGATAAGGACTTCTAACAGAAGACCAGATGATTATTGCCTATACACTATGGAAGAGGACAATAAGGATCAATAATGCAATACTGATTATTTCTCTCTTCAAAGTATTACAGTATCTTTTGGAAGACCATTAGGGAAAAGAAATCCCTGTGCAGGAGGTGGAGAAGAGTGGTACGGATGTGGTTCTGAATGATAATGACTCATTGAGATGCTGTGAATTATTCATGTATCCCATTCTATGCTGTGTCAAATGTTGAAGGCCATCCCCTTCCCTCTTTCTACAACCGAACCATTTTTCTTGAAGTAGCATAGTTTTCTCTGAAATCTGCTTCTTCCCAGTAATACTTTTTTCTTTTGAGCCATAATAAGGTTTAACAAGGGCCTTGCTCTATAGAACACCTTCTGCAAGTAAGAGGAAGAATATGAGTGAATTTTGGAAGATTCCCTCAGCACTCAACAACTCCATGTAGGCATCATGGCATCTTAAAAAGGTGTTCTGTAGAAATCTTGGTAATCAATAGCTCTTGACTGTTTTCAGCCTAGAAATACACAAATACACTTCTGATACTAGTCTAGGGAAAGATGAATTTGAGTATTAGAGAGTGATACCTCTTTCTAAAGTAAATAAGTCAATTTATCCAACCAGGGAATTATATTCCATTGAGAAACTTAAAAAAGAAAAGATAAAGCAAAAACTACTTTTCTTTCTCCTGTGACCAGCTGTGATACCTCAGAGATTTTTCAAAAACTCTGATAAAAGTGGTTATAATTTATGGTTAAACAAGGGCCTTTGGAAAGATTTTATCTGCTAAAATGTTTTCACTACCAAGTAGAAAATATACTAGAATGAAATCATGAAAGCTTTTCCTTCCTGTTAGAGATAAAGGAGAATAAATTCCAATAGGTAAGTAAGGCTGCAGACTCTTTGAAACACTGAGCTATTTTGGTCAATTCTGTCAGTGTTGCTATCAATAAACCAAAAAGGGATAGAGTGGCTACCATTAATTTTTAATGAGAAGCCTATTAGCAAATGCTGATGCTTTGTAGTCTCTGAGGAGTTAATGACTCTTTTTAAAGACATTTGAGTCCTGGCTGTGTTTTATAATTACATGCCATTGGAGAAGTCATAGGATTTTAGAAGTAAAAGAATATCCAGTGCTGGTTGTAGCGGCTCCTGCTTGTAACCCCAGTGACTCGTGAGGCTGAGACAGAAGGATTGAAAGTTTGAGGCCAACCTCAACAACTTAGCAAGACCCTGTCTCCACCAGTTAAAAAAAAAGTCTCAAAATAAAATAAAAATGGACTGGGGATGTAGATCAGTGGTTGAGTATCCCTCTGTTCTATCCCCAGTACTACAAATACAAAGCAAAACAAAATAAAAGGACATCCAGCATCTGTCCTCTTCTTGCCTCCTCCTGGCAATCTTCCAAATAATAAATAGAATATTTTCCATATTGTTGGATACTAGAACTTAAGAACATCACTAGTAAGTGAATGCTTATAGGTATTGACCATGAACATGTTACTCTCTCTTTCCAAAATAGATGGGAAGGAGAGCTTTCTCTGTATTTTTTTTTAAGTCTGACAGAGTACAAATGACATCCAAATTCTGGCATTATTCAAGCTTCTAGTTATATTTTTATATTATAATAGTCTATGTGAAAATCAACCTCTACCTGTTCCACACACCTATTTCATCATCCAGAGAAAGTCAGTTATATGCTTCCTGAAGACTTCAACCTAAAGACTTCGACCTGATAAGTGAGGCCCAACCCAAGAAAGTGTATCCTTAACAAATCAGATTTCCACATTTTAGAGTCCTTTTTCTGAACCAAAGAGTTTTTGTTTCCTGGAGTAGTATTTTTAAAGATTATGTATTGTACATAGAAAAACCATTTTTAATAGGATTGACATAATCTGCTTAAAGAATTTCTAAAATTTTTAAAAATATTTTTATTTGCATTTGCTTTGTATGTACCGTATGTTTTTCCATGTATATATTTTAAAATTACCAACATATACAGGTAGGAAAATTACACATTGAATGGATATTAAAACTACAGTTATAATAGCAATGATATTCTGAAAAGGAGATCAAAGGGTTGTAACTTCAAAAACCCTATGTATAGAGAGATAAAAACCTGTAAGACTACTATAGGTTGATTTTGCTGGTGATTGGTCATATCATATGTAATTCCCATATGTGATTTTATTGTGTTTCCTTTAGAGTACTTTATAAAGATGAGGATGTGAGAGATTAAACCATCCTATAATTCCAACTTCATTATTTCCTAGCTGAATGACCTTGGGAAAATGATTTACTTTTTTGAGTACTAGCTTTCTCACTTGTAGAAAAAGGCAAAGTAATATTTACTCTAGAAGCTTGCTTTGAGGATTAAAAAAAAGGTATGTAGAGAGTCCTTTGCCGGGTATCTGTGAAATAATCAATGTTGCATTGATGGGAGCTATGTTTGCTATCTCTGTAACAATTAAAGGGGCCTTATAACCAGTTAGTCCTGAACCTTGTGCATCATTGGTGTCTATATGCAAAATTGTACTAATTAAATCCAGTATCTTTCCTTTCTTTTTCTTTGAAATCATGAAGTAAAGATGGTTATCAAACCTTAGGGAAAGGTTAATCCTCACCAAAATGAAATGCTTTATTATGCTGAGCTGAATTTTAATTTTTATAAATTAAAGACACACACACAGGGAAATACAGAAAATTATCCCCATATACAAACTCATCATATTCCTAACCACTAAATCATTCCTCATCTCTCTTTTCTAGGTTTTAAGGTAAACTTCTCATTCTGAAACTTCTTTTCATAATTGTAGTTTCTTAACCTTTTTTCTGGATATTAAAATGTCTGGAAGGAAGAGAATGTTGTAATGAAAAATAAATTTAGAGTCAAAAAAGATCTAGGTTTGAATTCCAGCTCTGCTCAGATTTGCATGACTTTGAACAATAAACTACATTTGTAATTTAGAATTATACCTTTAAAGTTTTGGAACATTGGACCAGAAGATTATTACTAGCAGGCACTGATAGTGATCATTTAGAAGTGTATCTACACATGCAGTTCTTTTGGCATAAGAATAAATACTTGTTTTCTATTGCCAGACATGGTAATAGGAGCACTTATATCCATTATCTCATTTACATAAGATCCTAACGTAATTACAAATACACTGCCACTGTTGACTGGTTCAAAGCTAATTTTTGGCCTTAGAAATCCATTTCATTCACAGTTTAGCTTTAATGTTTTTGCCTGGCTTAGTCCCAGGTACTATGACTGCACCTCAAACTACTCCAACATTTAGTTTCTTATTTTCCTAAATCCTTTCCGTCAGGATTTGGACAGCAAAAAGCAATGGTTTGTCACACTATACCACAATACCTGGGGCATTAGCTTGAAAAACTTAAAGACGAGGAGGTAGTGTGACTCAAAGACTAGGAGCTAGAATAATCCAAAGGTGTGTTCATGCACATATTTGGTACCTGCACTGGGACTGCTCAGTGACTAGGACTGCGACCTGGTTGCCAACACACATCCTCTCCCTGGCTTGGATTTCACATCAAGGCCTCCTTAGAATAGTCAGACTCCTTTTGTGGTAGCATAGGGCTCCAAGAGCAAGTATTCTAACCAACAAAGCAGAAGTAGTATCCCATAGGGATTACCCTTTGTCATATCAAGGTCATATAACATCACTTCTGCCATACTCTTGGGGAAAACATAGGCCAACCCATATTAGAGAAGAGGGAATATAGACTGGACTTCTTAGTGAAGAGTATTCCAAAGAACTTGCAAGCAAGTGTTAAAACTGCCACAGTCTACTTTCTGGCCACACATTGCTTATGTTCCTATGATCGGCAAAACAAATTCATTTCATCCCAAGGGTATCCATAAAAGCATCAGAAGGCTCAAACAGAGGTTTAGGATCTTTTCACCTAAATCCAATTCAGATGTGAATGATGCTCCTTGGGTGTCATTCCTTGGATATATTCTTTTAGATCTGAAAGTCTGTGAAATAAGTAATCAGCTCACCTGCCCCACCACTCCCAAGACTGGTGAAAGGAGTAAGGGATAATTACAACAGATCCTTGCATCAGAAGCCTGGCAAAGGGAGGCACAAAGCAGCCACTAGTCTGTTGTAATTCTAAAATCTGGCCTGACACATGCTAAATCTTGCCCCTGTGGATTGTTCTTCACAGCTCTTGGCTCCATCACCTAGAGTCTTGATTTCACCTTCAGAACCATTCTTTCTTTTCCATAAGATATAGCCAGTATTTGCAACCAAGTAGACTTCTTAGTCACTCTCCTCCCTGTAAAAATGATAGAAATGCTTCTTTCCAGTTTGCCTGTCCCTGTGTCTTTATTCCACACCAATTCATTTTCTTTAAAAATGTTGTGAGTTTCCCATGAATGAATTCATAATCCACTCCATTAGTCATAAGTCAGAGTCACAAATATTTTCCATTAAAAATGCTGTGAGAAAATTCTCCTGAGATTCTTAGAAGTTCTATTATTATTATCATTATTATTTTTAAAGAGAGAGTCTTCACAGCACTTATGCTTCAAAAGGTCTGTTTAGGGGGGTGTGGTAGACAGCTTCAAAGCTGACTTCTAATGAACCCTGCTTATGGTATCTATGCTCTTTATAAACCCCCTGCCTTCAGTGCTAGCTGAACCTCATAACTTCCTTCCAACAAGTAGGACATAATTAAAGTGGTGGGCTGTCAGTTCCCAGAATAGATTTGTCAGGAGCGGGATGCATAATTAATAATTACTCCGAGGTGAATTGTCTTTAAATGCAAGTGTATGTTCAATCACAGCAGTCATCAAATATAATTAATTAATGCAAAAAAAGTATTGGTTGTGCTGGAGCACCCCAACTAGTATTTGATGTGCACTAATCAAACACTATAGGGAAGTTACACTATCCTAGGGCAATTAAGCACTACCTGGAATTCACACAATCTTCGAGCAACTAAACATTACAATTAATTCACACAATCCTAGGACAACCACGAACCCCAAAGTACCTCCGATGCCAGGTGACTTCTCTTAGGTAAAGAGCAAACGTTGTCCTTGTCTGGTGGTTCTCTTCAGCTGACAGCTGGACATCAGGGAATGGTGGAGCTAATCCAGGGACAGACAGCAAGGTGGCCTGTCTCACTGATGTCCTTGGAGCAAGCCCAAAAATGTGGCAGAGCAAGCAGTTTAAAAGCAGTTCCAAGTTGGTGGTGTGGGCCGAGTTGGTGGTGTGGGCTGAGTTGGTGGTGTGGACCAAGTTGGTGGTGTGGGCTGAGTTGGTGGTGTGGACCAAGTTGGTGGTGTGGGCTGAGTTGGTGGTGTGGGCTGGTGATTGGTTACACCCAGTAAAAGCCAATGTCCATTGGTTATGTCCAGTGAGATAGTATAAATTGCAACTGGGTCTTTGCGCATGTGCATGGGCTGAGCCCCCTATCAATTGTAACCAGTAGGCCTGCTGTTAGGTGCCCCTCACTGCCCCTTTGTCGATTATATGGGCTGAGCCCCTTGCAGCCCTCGATTGCATGGACTGGGCTCTCTATCAATTGTAGGCCTATGGTTAGGTGCCTTTTACAGCCCCCATCAATTGCAAGCAGGCATGACTAAGCAAGTCAATGGCTGCTGTTCCTTATGGCCAGCAACCCAGTGAGTCTCCGGCATGTCCAGGCATGTCCATGGCATATGCTCCTTACAAGGTTACTTTGGATTATTTTTTATGTGGTGCTGAGGATAGAACGCAGTTCCTCACACATGGTAGACAAGCACTCCACCACTGAGCCACAACACCAGCCTCTCAGTAGGTTTTGACCTAGGCATTTTCATGAAAGATAAGATTTGTAAGGCAAAGATCTGAAAAGCAGCTATGTTGTTGTTATTATTATTATTATTATTATTATTATTATTATTATTTTGTAGTACTGGGGTGCTCTACTACTGAGCTACATCCCCAGCCCTTTTTTGTTAATATTATTTTTTATTTTGAGACAGGGTCTTGCTAAGTTGTTGATGATGTCCTCCAAGTTGTGATCTACCTGCTTCAATTTCTGTGATAGAGTTCAAAGTCATTCTGTTTCTGTCCTTCCTACCAAGTTGTGAAGGAAAGAACAACATAAAGCTTGAGAAAGCAAGAACAAAGTAGACACAATAGAAAAATTGAATCCTTAAGGCAAAACTGATCTGTGGTGCAAGATCAGAACCTGTCAGTTCAAACTGGAATGTATATTTGTCTTTCAGGTTCACCAGGTTTAGTCATGTAGGTGACCTGCAGGATAAGCTGATACCTTCACATATGCCTGGTTTAGGATTTGAAGATGCTAAAGAAGCAATTCGGCAGGAGCTGGAAGAGCGATAGGTCTAGCTGTTGCTCGCCACCACCAAGGGGGACACCCAGATTAGCAGCGATGTACATGAGCTACAGCAGTGCTTGGTCTTATACTGACCTCCAGAGCACAAATACAGCTGCTTTTGCAGGGCGCAGGGGTGCATACCTGTAATCCCAGGAACTCTACCCCAGTAATTGAGGCAGAAAGATCACAAGTTGGAGGACAGCGTCAGCAACTTAGCAAGACCCTGCCTCAAAAAAAAAAAAAAATTAATAAAAAGGGCTGGGGATGTAGCTCAGTGGTAGAGCACCCAAGTACTACAAAATAATAATAATAATAATAATAATGCTTTTCATGTCTCTACCTTACAAATCTATGTACAATTCTTTTATGAAAATGTCTAGGTCAAAACCTCCTGAGAGAGGTTGGGGTTGTAGCTCAGTGGTGGAGTGCTTGCCTACCATGTGTGAGGCACTGGATTTGATTCTCAGTAACACATAAAAAATAAATAAAATAAAGGTATTGTGTCCATCTACAACTAAAAAAAATTTTTTCTAATTAAAAATAACCTACTGAGAAGGGAATTGTGGGAAACATTTGGCTTAGCTGAATTGACACAACACAGATTCGCTCCATTTTGAAACTAGGAAAACATAATAATTCTTATGTAGCTATTTATTTTGTATTTTTAATTAGTAAGTTTTGCCTTTTCTCTTTCTACCCAATATTTATCAAAAATATATTTAGGACATAAGCCACATAACTCAGTAGAAAGTAGCAATAATAATTTGTCTCAGGTGATTTACAGGTACGCTCTAAAGTGAATTAGAACAGGAGCATTTTCAACTGTGGAAGATTATAAAACCAATATTTTAAAAAATGTAATTGTTGGTTGTTAAATTAAAAATGTGTAATGAAAAGCAACATGCAATTTGTTTTGGTAAGTATAAACTTCTTCAGTGAGGGAAAAAGTAGACATGCATAAAGGAGAGGAAGGAGAAGAAAATATGATGTGATAAAAAAAGAACACTGGCAATTCACCAACCCTGGAATCCAAGCACAGCAAATGGGGCTTCCTTTCTAGGTAGGTGGGAGAAAGCTAGGTGTCACCCTGGAACACGAGTTGACAAGGAGCCAACTATCTAATAGTGCTATTTAAAATTCAAGGAGATCCTCAGATTGCAAATGGACCATAAAATGCAAGATCTGGAACATTGCCCTCATCTATATTTTGCTTAGACAGTCCTTTTAATGTCTCGTGTTCAGTTTTACACTTAGGAAGGATAGTCAAAATATTAAAGTATGCCAAGAAATACCTAAAACTTAGATCCATGAGTCAAAGCTAAAAACAGTAAAGTCAAAAAATATTTTAAATATATTGTTTTCTTTTGGGGGACCCATGAGAACAAAAAACATAAAGGAAATCTCTTATTCAAATAGGTAATGAATGTGAAGAAAAATATGCAATACATGTCTTATTGATTCACTTAATAATTATTAATTAAGCATTTATGTTCCAGCCCTTGTTTCAGGTTCTTAGAATATAGCAAAGAGACAAAAACAACAACTCTAATATAGACTCATATTTTTAGACAACTATGTTAACACTGATGATCTCCATGTACTACAATCGTGAATACTTCTTTTCTGTCTCTATTTTCTAAGTTTTATGCATTGAATATGCATTTTGCAATAAAGAATGAAACGTGCTTTAAAAAATAAATTTGAATCAGAGGAGTAGTTTCACTATCAGAAAGATCATTGGGGAAAAATAAAAGGACTGTTGAGCATTTATAAATTTCACTACATCAAATCAGTTCACAGGCATGTGACTGCTATAATCTCTCCCAGGCCTCTACAGCAGTAATCTTACTTGAATCTTTGAGTTAAATTTTTATAGAATTTCTGATGACTCTTTTTACATGTAAGAATACAAATTAAGTCTTCCACTTGACAGCAGCAGAAAATTTGCTTCTTTAGGTATTTTCAGTTGTTGTTGCTTTTTTTAATAATTAGTTTTGTTTCTGCCAGACTTCCTATGCCTAGTTCCTCCACCTTCACCCTCATTACTAGGCAAAGTATCTCCTGACATCAAATTCTCTCTGCTAAATACATGTGAAAAAATTAATTAATTAACTGATTGATTCTCTCAACTAATATTTGTGCAACTAGTCTGTACAAATTGTCAGGCACAATTTCAGATGCTGGTGCTTGGCAGCGACTAAAATATGCATTCACAATAAAGCATATATTCTAATTGTAAGGGGATTACAGAATATCCTTAAACAAGTGAAGGTTAACTCAAAATTTGTGCATAGAAAAAAATTGAATAGTGTTCTGGCTTGGATATGAAGTATCCTCCCACAGCTCCTGGGAATATTTGGAGGTGAAATGTTTGGACTGTGAGAGTTGTAACCTGATCAGTTCATCCTAGATTGAATGGACTGATTGGGTGGTAACTTCAGGCAGGTGGGGCATGGCTGGAGGCAGGTCACTGGGGAGTGTGCCCTGGAAGGGTGCATCTCCCCTTATGGCCCCTTTCTCTCTCTCTCGCTCTCTCTCTCTGATTCCTGGCCACCGTGAGGTAAGCAGTGCTCCTTCTCCCCTGTGCCTTTCCACCATGATAATCTGCCTTACATTGCGCCCAGAGTAATCGACTCAGCTGACCATGAGCTAAATGCCTGAAATCATGAACCAAAATAACTTCTACAACTCTAAGTTGTTCTTGTGAGGTATTTTGGCCACAGAGATGCAAAATTGACTAACACAAATAGTATCTGTAGCTTATCTCATTCTCTTTTGAGCTTTGACTTCCTAGTTAATGGGGGATAGGAAAGAGAGGGAGTTAAAAATCTCAACCAGTTTAAAGTTGATCCAATCATTTCCTTAATCATTTCCTCCAGGGAAATGCTTCTCAAATTTTGGTGGGTATCAAATTTTTGCAGGGAGGTTGATACATATATCAAAGCCCGGGCCTCATCCCGCTTTAAAAGCCTGGGTTTCTGTGGGCTTTATTGACAATCCAGATGATTAACCTCAAAGTGTGAGAATAATGAAATTTCTAGTCCTTCTTAGATAAAAATACTTAGGCTCTCATTTAACATTTCTTCTGATTATATTCCTTCCCAAGATGAAGGAAGTATCCACACTCTTAAGGCAAGATATCTACTTGGTTGCTGTTTGGCTGATGTTCTTAGTCAAAGTCTATGATTAGAGAAGCCCATCATATGCTTTCTGGTTGGGACAAGGCCTAAGGCTTTTCTCAATGGCTCAGATTTCCCTTGGATTTTGATAGCACTAGAGACATTTCGGTTTGATGGTGGTCCTTTTCAGCTCTAGCCAAGACTTGCTTTGTAGGACCCACTCCAAAGCCATCTGCTGCCTACTAAAGTAGTCTACTTTGATCATCTCCTACCAGAGCCTCAGAGAGTTATAGGTTCTGTTTTCACAACATAGCAACTAAGGGATGTAGGATAACTACAGCTCAAGGGTTCCCACTGCCTAGTTGTGCAGTGACCCCAAAGGAACCACACTGCTGTCTATAAGGTAAAAAGAGCCCTTCCCATACCGTTTGGGCCCCTCCCCTCTCTAAAGCCGAGGCAGTTCCCCAGTGGTTTCAAAGCCTGGCCGCTCAGGTTACTACATCAAAGAAGATCACCGAGGAAGCACAAATGCTTATCTGTCACGCCAGTTTTGAAGTGACCAATCCATACCCCACCACGCATTCATAGCGGGCCCTATAAATTCCATGCCCTGCGTCCCCTCTGCCCTTTTCTCTCCTTCATTCTCCTGGGCGCCCACCTGCGCAGACCCCCACCATGAATAAAGATCCCTTGGCTATATGGAGTGTGTTGCCTCTGGTTTGGAGCGAACCCCACATTTTTAATCTTTCGCTGCCTGCTCCAGGGAAGCCTGTGAGGAGCCACAAAATGGGAAAGAGCCTCTTTCCCTCACTGTTTCTTTCCACAGTTCCTTGAAAGGAAAGTTTTTCCTCTTTCTGTTCTGTCAAGACTTTCCTTACAAACCTAAAACTCTATGGTCTTTTCCAGAAAACCTGATCATCTAAAAACTAAATGAGGAGATACAGGAATTTAGAGAATACTTTCTCAGGATCCAAGCTTGACCTTTGAATTTCAAAAGCTTAATGTCACCTATGGCTTTCTCAGAGAACTGCACTGCAATTAATCCTAGCTGGCATGTAGATGATCTGGAAAAGAACCAAGATTCATTCTCAGAAAGAAAGAAAAAATCATATTAATGACTTAAAGGGAATCATTTCTCTTTTGCAAAAATAAACCAGAGACTTTCATCATAGTGATAAATGCTATAATGCAATTAAACAGGATCTTAAGACAGCGTGGCCAAGGAGCAGTGAACACTTTGAATAAATGGTAAGGAAATGCCTTCCTAAGTAGATGATATCTGAGCTGAGACCTAAATAGTAAGAAGGAAACAGGCTTGAGATGGTCTAGGAAAAAGTAGTCCAGGCAGAGAAATCAAATGCAAAAGCAGCAGGGTATTAATGAATTTGGCATGTTGCAGGAAGAGAAAGAGCCTTTTAAGTTTCCAGAGTAGTGAGAATTCAGAAAGGTAGACAAGCCCTGTTTGTGAGACTCTCGAAGGCCACAGTAAAGAGTTTGGTTTTTATCCTAAATGAAATATGAAGACATCTCTCTCTCTCTCTCTCTCTCTTTTTTCCTTTTGGAGCAGAGGAACTTGATCTGATTTATATTTTCGAATGATTACTCTGGTGGCTCCACTTTGATGTACAGATCAGGGAAAAAAGGAAAAAGGCAGGCAGGCTGGTTAGCAAGCAGTTGAGTTACTTGATTCAAGGGAAAACTGATGGGGTCCTGCTCAGCCTGGAGCAATGAGTGGGGTCATGGACAAAGCATAATGGGTAGACTGGAGCTGTGTTTAGAGAGAGAGGAGATACGATTGGAAATGAGAGAAAGAGAGGATACAAGCAAGGATGATTCTCAAGCATCTCAAGAGTCTAGGTGAGTAATTTTATGTATATGTATATATACACACACATATGCACAATATATATGTGTCTGTGTGTGTGTGTATATAAAATACCCTTTCTTTTTCTAATACCAGTTTGCAGACTGTAGTTTCATCTATTTTCAGTTAGAGTTGCCAGATATCAGTGATTTCAATTGTACAAGGTTAAAAAAAAATTGAAGTGATTCTGCTTTTAAGCACTTACTTGGCAGGCAGCCTGCTAAGTGCTTTATATGTCTTACCTCACTTCAAATTTGTGCAGTTATTGTTTCTATCAGGTAATAGATGAGGAAACTTGACCCAGGAGGAAAAACCAACATACTTCAAAATTTATTCAACTAATGTTTTAAAAGACATATTGTGTGTGCTATATTCACTGTTGATGCTGAGAATGGGTAATGTCATTACTTATGTCCATTTATGGTGGGGGCAAGAATTTTAAATTCTCATATTGTCTATTTTCTGGATCAAAACTACATTAAAAAAAGGCCTTGTCTTTCATGAATTAATGAATCAGATGTATCAACTATGGTTAAAAAAAATCTCCAATAAACATTGTACCAGATTGTCAGCCAAAGTATTTATATTATCTACAAGTAATGTTATAAGTTTCAGATGGCGGAGGGTGACCAGCATTAGAGTGTCTTAAACTTAGCTTTTTCTCTCTCTTTAGGTCAAATTCATTTTCTGCTACCTTTTAAGTTTTCATTTGAACAAAACAGAGTTAGGAACACCAACTTGTGTGTTCTTTAGTCTATTATTTTTAACATTGAAGCCTGACATTCATTTAACAAACATTTTTGATTACTTATACATACAGTGATCCATAGAGCAATTGAAATCAAATACCAAGAATTTATGGTTATAGTTGTCATTTTCAGTTAAGTATTAGTGATTTGGCATTGTTTCAATACACTTTTTATATTATGAAGGAATATTAGATATCATGTAAAAAGAATCATTGTATAATGCTAAGAGAAAGAAAAAAAGTTAAAACTTCAGGGTTTCTGCAAATGTTTTAAATTTATTTGTGTAAAAAGAGGGGAAAAAAAGCATAGCAATGATTGTTGACATCTGAGTGGCAGAAACATAGGTTATTTTCAATGTCTACTCCCTTCATTATATTTTTCTAAATTAGTCAGAATTTCTGCAATAAACATTTTGGTAATGAGCAACATTTCTATTTTTTTATTGTGGTAATGACATGTAGAGGGTAGAACATGAGATCTACCCTATTAAATTTTTAAGTGGGTAACAGTATTGCTAGCTATAAGCACAATGTTGCATAGCAGATATCTAGAACTTACTCACTTTGCATAACTGAAACTTTATACCCATTAAACAGCAACTCCCCCTTCCCCTGTCAACCCAGACCCAAGGAACCACCATTCTGTTCCTTGTTTCAATGAGTCAAAGAGTTTGTTTCATAGAGTTTGAATCAATGAGTAACATGAGTGAAATCATGCAGTATTTGTCCTTTTGTGACTGGCTTTTTTCACTTAGCATAATGTCTTCCAGGTTGGCACCTGTTGTTACATATGGCAATATTTTCTTCTCTTATAAGGCTGAGTAATATTCCACTGAATGTACATACCACATTTTCTTTATCCATTTATCCACAGACAGACATTTAGGTTGTTTTCATATCTTCATTACTGTGAATAATGCATAATAATGCCCAATAATGGAAATGCAGATATGTCTTGGAGATTCTTATTTTAATTATTTTGTATGTATACCTAGAAGAGGGGTTTCTGGGTCCTATGATAATACTATTTTTAATTTTTTGAAGAATTTGTGTACTGTTTTACAGAGCAATTGCACAATTTTACATTCCTATCAATAGCATACCAAGGTTCATATTTCTCTGGATCCTCAAACAATTGGATTTGATTTGATTAATTTATTTTGTTTTATTTGTAATAGCCATCTTAGTAGGTTTAAGGTGATATCTCATTGAGGTTTTGTTTCTTTTTAAAATAGTTTTTAGTTGTCAATGGATCTTTATTTTATTTATTTTGTTATGTGGTGCTGAAGATCGAACCCAGTGCCTCACGCATGCTAGGCAAGCACTCTGCCGCTGAGCTACAACCTCAGCCCTCATTGAGGTTTTGATTTCCATTTCTTGGCGATTAGTGAGACTGACCATTTTTCATATACCTGTTGGACATTTGTATGTCTTCTTTGAAGAAATGACTATTCAAGTCCTTTGCCCATTTCTTCAATGGGTTACTAATTTTGTTTTCTATGAAGTTATAGGATTCAAATAGCTAAAATCAGAAATGAAAAATCAGATGATGCAACATGCCACAGAAATTTAAAAGATCCCAAGAGATCATTGTGAATAATAATGCACCAACAACATGGTAACCAAGAAAAATGGATAAATTACTAGAATCATACAATTTAACAGACTAAATCATGAGAGAATAGAAAATTTGAGCAGATCAATAATGAAAAGGAGATTGAATTAGTCATCAAAACCTCCCAACAAGGAAAGCCCAGAACCAAATGGCTTCACTGGTGATGCTACCAAGCTTTTAGGGAAGAATTAATGTCAGTCTTATTCAAGCTCTTCCTAAAAATTGAAGAAAAGGGAGTACTTCCAAACTAGTTTTATGATATTAGCATTACCCTGATGTCAAAACCAAGCATACCACAAGAAAAGACAACTAGAGGTCAATACCTTGGTGAACATAAATGCAAAAATCCTCAACAAAATACTAACAATCCAAATTCAGCAGCAGATTAAAAGACCATGCACCATGACCACATAGCATTTATCCCTGGAATGCAAGGTTGGTTTGACCCACACAAGTTAATTAATGTGAAACACTCTGTCAATAGAATAAGGCATTAAAATCATGTGATCATTTAAACAGATGCATAAAAAGAATTTGACAAAGTTCAACACCCCTTGATAGTAATAAAAAAAAATAGAAGAAATTTACCTAAACATAATAAAGGACACAAATGACAAGTCTTCAGCTTCAATGGTGAAAAAACTAAACTTTTTCCTCTAAGATCAGGAACAAGGTAAGAAGCTCACTCATACCACTTTGATTCAATATAGTATTGGAAGTCAAGCCAGGGCAATTAGGTGAGAATAATAAATAGCACCCGAACTGAAAAGGAAGAAGTGAAATTGTATCTTTGCAGATGACATGAACTTCTATTTAGAAAACCCTGGAAATTTCACAAACCAAAAAGATCTATTAGAATGAACAAATTCAGCAAAGTTGCTGTATAAAAAATCAAGATATAAAAAGCATTTTTGTTTCTATAAAGAAAACTTTTCAAAAAAATTAAGAAAACAATCCCATTTTCAATAGCATCAAAAAGAATAAAATATTTTGGAATAAATTTAACTAAGGAAGTGAAATATTTGAATACCAAAAAGTCTAAAACATTGGTGACAAAAATGAAGAAAAAAATGCATGGAAAGATATCCCATGTTCATTAATGGCAAGATTTATTATTAAAATGGTCATATTTTCTGAAGCAGTTTACAGAATTAATGCAGTCTCTAACAAATTAACAATGGTATTTTTCACAGAAATAGAAAAACTAATCCTAAAATTTATATGAAACTACAAAAGTAGTGAATAACCAAAGTAATCTTAATAAAGAAGACCAGAAGAATCATAGTGCCCAAAAGCTTTCAAATGTTACAAAACTTCAATAAGTGCAACAATATTGCTGACACAAAACAGACATATTGACCAACAGAACAGAGTAAAGAGCCCAGAAATAAACTCACACCTAAAAGGGCAGCTGATACTTAGTAAGGGTTCCAACAATGTACAATATGGAAAGATAGACTCTTCAACAAATTGTGTTGGAAAAACTGGATACCTACATGCAAAAAGATGAAGTTGGATACTTATTTCAACAAAATAAACTCAAAATGGAGTAAGGACTTCCATATAAGACCTGAAGCCATAACACTCCTAGAAGAAAACAGGCCTTTATTTCTGGGATCTCTATTCTGTTCCATTGGTTAAAATGTCTGGCTTTAAGTCAGCACCATGCTGTTTACTTATTATAATTAATAAGGGGTTACTATTCAAAATAGTTAAGTGATACCGGCTCTTTTCTGAAGCCACTCTAACCATCTTCCTTAAGTTGCTAGTTACATCATGTCTTTCTTCTACAGCATTCTATAATACCACCCTCTTATGAAATAGATCTGGTACACAGACTGTGGTGAAGCTTGCAGAGCCCTCCTTGATGACATTTTCTGCACTTTTTCAAACTCAAATTTAATTCTAGTCATTCCCAGCAAGGTTGGATCATCAAAGTCATCTCCCAATTTTCACATAAGGTTTATTGACATTTTTGCTTCTGCAGGTTGCCTTCATGGTGTGCAAGTATGAAAATAAATGAAAAAGATTTTTTTCTTTGTGGGGAGTGGTACTGAGGATTGAACTCAGGGGCACTCAACCACTGAACCACATCCACAGCCCTATTTTGTATTTTATTTAGAAACAAAGTCTCACTGAGAACAAGATTTTTTTTTTTATTATTGTTTAAAGGAATGTTGGCTACTTAGGGAAATGATCTACTGAATCATGTGATGTTCTGGTTCTTCCTGTAACAACTCTATAAAAACGGAAAGGGTGATCTAAGGATATATGGTCAAAAATTTGTAGAAGCCAACTCTGACAATACCAGTGAGTAGGACAGATAAGCAATGCCATTTTGTTTTTAAAATAATGTGCCGCTGTCAACAGAGGAAATATATTTTCTTATAAGCTAGAGAAATGACAAAATCTTTAGAGTAAGCACTCAGCCTACAAGGATGTTACTTTAGGCAGGGAGGGTGGCACTCATATGCTTGTGAAATACTGGTTCATTTTACTCTCTTTCACCTTCCTCTATTATTTGCAGGAATTGACTCATCTTTCATTTTTTAAATTTTTTGTTGTTGTTGATTGAGTTTTATTTTTATTTATTTATATGTGGTGCTGAGAATCAAACCCATTGCCTCACACATGCTAGGCAAGCGCTCTACCACTGAGCCACAACCTCAGCCTCCCCATCTTTTATTTTTAACAACCACATTAAAGCTTACCTCCACTGTTACTGTTTAATCAAATTCTGGGCATTCATATTTTCAACTTCTAGTATATGAGACGTTTTTGCACATGTTGCTAAACACATCTAAAATGCATTTCCTCATTTTCCATCCCCCAAATCCTATTCCTCTTCCTACTTCTATGGGAGAGCCAAAGAGCTACCAAACTCAATCTCTCTGGCCTATAAGGCCAAGTAACCCATATAAAGATATAAATACAGGGATGATTCATTGAAGGGGAGTAAGTTAGTGTTAGTTATTCAAAAGAGTGTTTAAGGCTGGATGCAGTGGCTCGCGCCTGTAATCCCAGCAGCTCAGGAAGCTGAGGCAGGAGGATTGCGAGTTCAAAGCCAGCCTTAGGAAAAGCAGGGCACTAAGTGACTCAGTGAGACCCTGTCTCTAAATAAAATACAAAATAGGGCTGGCGATGTGTTTGAGTGCGCCTGAATTCAATCCCTGATACCAAAATGGAAAGGAGTGCTTAAGATTTCAATTTCCTCAAGGCTACTGAATTTTTCTCTCTCCATGGTTTCATAAATAGATGAATATGGAGATGGAAGCTAAATGAAAAGATTCTGTATATTATACAACATTACTAGAACTTGAATATGAATTGGATACAGGATAACAGGATAGGAGGAAATCCAGGAATGACTCAGGTTTCTGACGTGGACCACTGGGTGCAACACACACAGTTCCCTAATACAAGGAACAGAAAGAGAAGCAGATTTGGGGGAAAGAGAAGATTTAGTCATACATGTGTCTTGTTGAAGTTGTGAAAAAACAAATGGGGTATCTATTATGTGTTGGATTTTAAATCTGGAGTTCAAAGAAAAGTCTTATTTTCTACTTATTTCTTTAACTTTACTATTTTTATCCATTAGCCCCTTTAAATTACCAGTTCATCAATCTCTCCTGGTTTCACTTTTTTCCCCCATAACTTGATTATTCACTTACACTCATTTTCTTTTTACATTTATAACATTTATCATTTTAAGTTTATTCTGCGCCAACACAGAAGAATCTTACAGTTGTAACAATGTAGATTTGTACTCAAGTCTTACACTTGGGCAGCCATGTACACCAGAGAAAAACACACTATATGCAAACTATTGCCAGCACAAATTCCAAACCTAGCTGGATTTTCAACACTTTCAGTTCAATGTTCAGGACACTGGTGTTCTTTCTCTGTGTGTATCTCTATCTCTTCCCAATTGTTCTATCCACTCTACTACTCCACTCAAGGCCATGAACTCTCACAAATTACTTCACTTCCTATTTTATTTTTTGTATTGCCCGTGTAACTGTAGCTCCAAATTCCCAACCTCCAGACCACCGGTCTCTGAATGTACTCAGCTGAATTTTGTAGTTACTACAAGCTCAGTTGAAACTTAATGTCTAAAATAAAACAAGCAAAGAAACAAAACCCCTTCATGTTTTCATCTGCATCTCTTGCACTAATTAATATCTCTGTTCAGGTTAACACCATCTTTTGCATGAATTACCTATTAAGATTTTTCTCCTTGTCTCCAGTGCAGATTTCTACCATTTATCATTTGTATTTATGTTAGGATGTTCTTTACAAAACACAAATTTAATGGGACAAAGCCATTTTGTCTAAATACATTTTTCTTTAAAATGCTTCACCCAAAGTAAATATTTTAGGCTAAATTAAATTTTGGATAAAAGTTCTTTTGATTTATCAGAGAAGTACTTAGAGTTCTCAGAAGTACCAGGAAAAAAAAAAAAAAAAAAAGCACACAATGAAATAAAACTATAATAGAATAGCCCCCAAACAACTCTTCAATAGGAAATTAGGTAATTTTTCTTAAATGGTTGTGTTTTAAGAGGAAAAATAACACAAAAATTTATTATATACCAAATCATGCAAATTTTAGACTCCAAATTTTAAAAATGTCTACAATGTAAAATTTTATAATAGAAATAAACAAAAACATGAAAAATACTTTCAAAAACCCATGGAATTTAGTCAATTAGTATTTAAAGGAAAACAGTTATTCTTACATTCATTTATTAAAACACTAGAAGAATTGAAAATTAGTGAACTCCATATTTACTTACCTCAAGATGCTAGAAAAATAAAAATAAATCTAAAGGATAGGAAAAAATATTTTATTGAATAAAACAAATCTTACTTCAGAGAAAAACTGATTTAAAAAAAAAAAGAAAAACCGAGGGGCGGTTCCAAGATGGCGGCGTAGACAGTCCACTCTGCGCTAGGCTCTTAGGGACCAAGGCTGGAAGTGGTGGAGGCGCCGTTTTCCAGCCAGCTTCCTGGCATCATTCTTCAGCTCAACATCCCACGCAGGAATTTCGCTCGTGTGTGTGAGTACAGGATCAACAGGAGGCAGCGGTAGCCGGGAGGCGTGGCT
>CM053408.1:63558695-63597157 GCA_028644305.1 Xerus rutilus
TTTTTTCATATGTCTGTTGATTGATTGTATACCTTCTTCTGTGAAGCGTCTTTTCAGCTCCTTGGCCCATTTATTGATTGGGTGTTTGTTTTTTTGATGTTAAGTTTTTTGAGTTCTTTATATATCCTGGAGATTAGTGCTCTATCAGATGTATGTGTGGCAAAGATTTGTTCCCAGAATGTCGGCTCTCTGTTCACTTCATTGATTGTTTCTTTTGCTGAGGAGAAGCTTTTTAGTTTGAATACATCCCATTTATTGATTTCTGATTTTACTTCTTGTGCAATAGGAGTCTTGTTAAGGAAGTATGGTCCTAATCTGACATGATGAAGATTTGGGCCTATTTTTTCTTCTATTAGGCGTTGGGTCTCTGGTCTGATTCCCAGGTCCTTGATCCACTTTGAGTTGAATTTTGTGCATGTTAAAAGATAGGGGTTTAGTTTCATTTTTCTGCATTTGGATTTCTAGTTTTCCCAGCACCATTTGTTGAAGAGGCTACATTTTCTTCAGTGTACGTGTTTGGCTCCTTTGTCTATTATAAGGTAACTGTATTTTAGTGGGTTGATCTCTGTGTTTTCTATTCTATACCATTGGTCCACATGTCTATTTTGGTGTCAGTACCATGCCGTTTTTGTTACTATAGCTTTGTAGTATAATTTAAGGTCTGGTGTTGTGATGCCTCTTGCTTTACTCTTCTTGCTAAGGATTGCTTTGGTTATTCTGGGTCTCTTATTCTTCCAAATAAATTTCATGATTGCCTTTTCTATTTCTATAAGGAATGACATTGGGATTTCGATTGGAATTGCATTGAATCTATATAGTAATTTGGGTAGTATGGCCATTTTGACAATATTGATTCTGCCTATCCAGGAGCATGGGAGATTTTTCCATCTTCTAAGGTCTTGTTCAATTTCTTTCTTCAGTGTCCTGTAGTTTTCATTATAGAGGTCTTTCACCTCTTTTGTTAAATTGATTCCCATATATTTTATTTTGAGGGGCTACTGTGAATGGGGTAGTTTTCCTAATTTCTCTTTCACAAGATTCATCACTGATGTATAGAAATGCAATTGATTTGTGTGTGTTGATTTTGTATTCTGTTACTTTGCTGAAATCATTTATTAATTCTAGAAGTTTTCTGGTAGAAGTTTTTGGATCCTCTAAGTATAGAATCATGTTGTCTGCAAATAATGATAGTTTGAGTTTTTCTTTTCCTATTCGTATCCCTTTAATTTCTTTCATCTGTCTAATTGCTCTGGCTAGTGTTTCAAGAACTATGTTGAATAGCAGTGGTGAGAGAGGGCATCCCTGTCTTGTTCCTGTTTTTAGAGGGAATGCTTCCAATTTTTGTCCATTTAGGATGATGTTGGCCTTGGGTTTAGCATAGATAGCTTTTACAAAATTGAGGTATATTCCTACTATCCCAAGTTTTTCTAGTGTTTTAAAAATTAAAGTGGCTGTATTTTGTCAAAGCTTTCTCTGCATCAATTGATAAAATCATATGACTCTTATCTTTAAGTCTATTGATGTGATGGATTACGTTTATTGATTTCCATATATTGAACCAACATTGCATTCCTGGAATGAACCCCACTTGATCATGGTGCACTATTTTTTTGATATATTTTTGTATACAATTTGCCAGAATTTTACTGAGAATTTTTGCCTCTATGTGTATCAGGGATATTGGTCTGAAGTTTTCATCCTTTGATGTATCTCTGTCAGGTTTTGGAATCAGGGTGATACTTGCCTCATAGAATGAGTTTGGAAGGGTTCCCTCCTTTTCTATTTCATGAAATAGTTTGAAATACTGGTAATAATTCTTCTTTGAAGGTCTTGTAGAACTCAGCTGAGAATCCATCAGAACCTGGGCTTTTCTTGGTTGGCAGGCTCTTGATGGCATTTTCTATTTCCTTCCTTGAAATTTATCTGTTTAACTTGTGTATGTCCTCTTGGTTCAGTTTAGGTAGGTCATATGCCTCTAGAAATTTGTCATTGTGTTCAGGGTTTTCTATTTTACTGGCATATAAATTTTCAAAATAGTTTCTAATTATCCTCTTTATTTCAGTAGTGTCTGTTGTGATATTTCCTTTTTCATCATAAATTTTAGTAATTTGGGTTTTCTCCCTCCTTCTCTTCATTAGGGTCGCTAAGGGTTTGTCGATTTTGTTTATTTTTTCAAAGAACCAGCTTTTGTTTTGTCAATTTTTTGAATTGTTTCTTTTGTTTCAATTTCATTGATTTCAACCTTGATTTTGATTATTTCCTGTCTTCTACTTCTTTTGGTGTTGATTTGTTCTTCCTTTTCTAAGGCTTTGAGATGAAGAGTCAATTCATTTATTTGTTGACTTTTACTTCTTCTAATAAATGAGTTTAGTGCAATGAACTTTCTTCTTAGCACTGCCTTCTTGGTATCCCAGATATTTTGATATGTTGTATTGGAGTTTTCATTTGCCTCTAATAATTTTTTTATCTCTTCCCTGGTGTCTTCTGTTATCCATGCATCATTCAAGAGCATATTATTAATTTTCCAGGTGTTGGAGTAGTTTCTATTTTTTAATCTGTCATTGATTTCTGATTTTATTCCATTGTGGTCAGATAGGATGCAGGGTAAAATCTCTATTTTTTTTTGTATTTGCTAAGACTGGCTTTGTGACATAACATATGATCTATTTTGGAAAAGGATCCATGTGCTGCTGAGAAAAAAGTGTATTCACTCATTGATGGATGGAACACTCTATATATGCCTGTTAAGTCTAAATTATTGATTGTTTTATTGAGTTCTATGGTTTCTTTGTTAAGTTGTTGTTGGAAGATCTATCCAATGGTGAGAGAGCTGTGTTAAAGTCTCCAGTTATTTTTGTGTTGTGGTCTATCTGATTCTTGTATTTGAGAAGTATTTGTTTGATATACATAGAAGCTCCATTATTTGGGGCATAGATATTTATGATTGTTATATCTTGTTGATGTATGATTCCCTTAAGATGTATGAAATGACCTTCTTTATCTCTTTTCACCATCTTTGGTTTGAAGTCCACTTTATTTGATATGAGGATGGAAACTCCTGCTTGTTTGTGGGGTCCATGTTAGTGATATGTTTTTTCCCACCCTTTCACTCAGTCTGTGGATGTCTTTTCCTGTGAGATGAGTCTCTTGAAGACAGCATATTGTTGGGTCTTTTTTAAAAATCCAGTCTGTCAGTCTGTGTCTTTTAATTGGTGCATTGCATTCAGGGTTATTACTGAAATATGATTTGTAATTCCAGTCATTTTAGTTTGTTTTTGGATTTTACCTTTAGTTGTTTTCTCTTTTGAATGGTCTTTCTTTTAGTGTAGTTTCTTTCTTTGTGTATTTTCATTGTTGGTTATCATTTCCTCCTCGTGGAATATTTTGCCAAGAATGCTGTGTAGTGTAGGCTTTCTTGCTGTAAATTCTTTTAACTTTTGTTTATCATGGAATGTTTTTATGTCATCATCAAATCTGAAGCTCAGTTTTGCTGGATATAGGATTCTTGGTTGGCATCAGTTTTCTTTCAGAGCTTGGAATATGCTGTTCCATGATCTCCTGGCTTTTAGGGTCTGGGTTGAAAAATCTGCTGAGATCCAAATTGGTCTCCCCTTATATGTAATCTGGTTCCTCTCTCTTGCGGTCTTTAAAATTCTATCCTTATTCTGTATGTTGGGCATTTTTATTATAATGTGCCTTGGTGTAGATCTGTTGAAATTTTGTACATTTGGTGTCCTGTAAGCCTCTTGTATTTGATTTTCCACTTCATTTTTCATATTTGGGAAATTTTCTGATATTATTTCCTTGAAGAGATTGTGCATTCCTTTGGTTTGAAATTCTGTGCCTTCTTCTATCCCAATAAATCTTATATTTGATCTTTCGATGCTATCCCATGTTTCTTGTATGTTCTATTCATAATTTTTTATTATCTTCACTATATGGCCAAGTTTATTTTCAAGATTTTATATCTTGTCTTTATTATCTGAGGTTCTGTCTTCCAGGTGATGTAGTCTGCTGGTAATGCTTTCTATTGAGTTTTATATTTGGTTTATTGTTTCCTTCATTTCAAGAATTTCTGATTGTTTTTTTTCCCATGATCTCTAGCTCTTTCTTAAAGTAATCTTTTGCTACTTGTAATTGCTGTCAAATATCTTTGTTAGAATGATCAATGGTTGCCTTTATTTGCTCTCCTATTTCTTTGTTGAGTTGATCAATTTTTACCTGTAATTGCTTACTTATGTCATTCTTTAATTTGCTGATCATTTTAATTATGTACATTCTGAATTCTTTCTTTGACATTTCATCAACTGTGTTGTCAATGGATTCTGTTACAGTGGTATCAAGGTTTATTTAGGGCACTTTCTTCCCTTGTTTTATCATGTTGATTGTGTATCTTCCTTTCTTGCAATATTGATCTGAGGTATTGTGGCTTCTATCTTATAATCTTGTATTGACACTCCAGATTGCTTGTGTTTCACCTTGGAGCTACTTCTGTTCCCCCAGTGTCCCCAGATGCGCACTGCTGCCACTATAGCTGGTGGCAAAGGTAGTGAACATACCCCTAGAGGGCAGTGGTTATGGCCTTGACTGGGCTCCTGTGGTAGTCCCTAAGGGCTGTTTTACCCCTCTCTTATGCTCCTGCTGGTGAGCAGGGACTCTGTAGCAGAACTGAGTGCTGGCCCAGGTCTCTTTTAGGCAGGGTCACAAGCAGGAGAGCCTGTGTGCAACCCTTACTGTGGGTGTAAGCTCCCCTGGTGGTTGGAGGCTAGCAGGCACTGGTCTGCCTTCAGCTGGGCACCCCTGGCATTCTCTGAAGGTGGTTTTGGGCCTTCTGTCTTGCCTGTCTGCAGGAACTCTGGAGCGGGACTGGGGCGGGCCCAAGCCTCACTTGGGTGGGGCCTCCTCCCACTGGGGTCTCTGCGGCAGCTCTTACCCTGGGTGTGCATTCCCCTGTGGCTGGAAGCTATCAGTCTCTGGTCAACCCTTGGCTGGACACCCATGGAGTTTCTGAGTGTGGATTTGGGCCCTCTGCAGCTCCTGTCGGTCCACAGGAACTCTCACAGTCTTGTTTTTAATAATAATCTCCTCATAAGAATTAGCAAGGATCCCAGGAGAACTACCTTAATCCCTTCCTCAGGCAATGTCCTCAATAACTAATCCCTATGTGTGAAGCTTTGCCTCTTAAAGGTTCTTCCTCCTCCCAATGTAACTACACACACTGGGGACCAGGCTTCCCACACATGAGCCTTTGGAGAACACACTTAAACCATATCCAAGCCATAGCAAGGAGCAGGGAGGAGGATCTTAGTAATAACCTACTTCTAGTCTCCCCAGACAGGAACAAGAGTCCCCTGCACTCTTTGGGAGGAAACAGTATTGGAGTAACATTCTATGACATTGACCTCATGCATTCTCTTTTCCTGATTAAGGATGTTAGGCAATGACAAATGACAGTACACAGGGTAGCTCTTTGGCTTTCCCCTTTCCAGAACTTTTCTATTTAAAACAAATTTTTCCATCTTCCAAGAACTTAGCTTACTAGTACAGCCTTCTCTACCACCCAAAGTCATCTTAAAAATTAGCAGGGAAGTTCAATTCAGGAGGAGAGCCCTCCAATCCAAACACTAATCAAACATTGCCATTATTCAAGATTACTTTTTACTCTTTCTCTAATACCTCTGTCTATTTTCCAAAGCTTCTGAGAACTCTGAGGGAAGATGAGATAATAACTCTGATGATTTTCTTTTTTTTATTTGTTCTTTTTATACATACAAGATATTAGAGTGTATTTTGACATGTTATACATAGAAGGGGGCAACCCATTCCAATTTTGATCCCATTCTTGTGGTTGTACATGATATGGAGGTGCACTGGTCGTGTATTCATATATGAATATAGGAAAGTTATGTCCAATTCAGTCTACTGTCTTTCCCATTCCCATCCCCCCTCTCTTTCCTTCATCCTCCTTTATCTAATCCAGTGAACTTCTATTCTCCCCTATTTCCCATTCTGTATCAGCATCCACATATCAGACAAAACTTCCAGCCTGAAATCAAAGGTTGAATGTTCTCTCACTGATGACTTTCTTTAAGTAGAGGCATCTGAGGAAAAATGGAAATGAATGGGTTAATCAGGGCAAATCTACTGCTGAACTCCAGCCAGGCAAACCTAACATGTCTAGGGTGGGTCAGTTATTGTCCTGGATTTGTAACATGAACATAATGCTCACCACTACTCAGAGTTTAGTGAAGACCCTGGAATATAAGTGCATTTAATGAATCAAAAAGCTAACTTTATAGAACATTTACTTTGTGCCATGAACAGTTATGTGCTTCGTGTGATAACTCAAGTAGTCCTCACAAGACTGTAGGGTAAGTTCTGTGTTTTTTTTACATTTTATATTTACAGGGAAACAGAGAGAGGCTGAAAATAATTTGCCCAAGGTTGCATGGCTCGTAAGCAACAAGTTTGAACTCAAATGCAAATTGGCTACAAGGCTGAGTCTCTAACTCCCATAATATACCCTCTAATTAATAATAGGTAAAAATCAGATATTTTTAAAGTATTTTCACAATTAAAGTGAGTGGATGAAAGTTTTAAATAGAGGTATGAACTATAGGAGAGTCTCACAAATCTCAAGATAGAAGTGAGATAGGATGCCGGGCATGGTGGCGCATGCCTGTATTCCCAGCACTTTGGGAGGATGAGACAGGAGAATCGTGAGTTCGAAGCCAGCCTTAGCAACAGCGAGGTGCTAAGCAACTCAATGAGACTCTGTCTCTAAATAAAACACAAAATAGGGCTGGGGATGTGGTCCTATCGATCAGTGGTCAAGTACCCCTGAGTTCAATCCCTGGTACCAAAAAAAAAGAAAAAGAAAAGAAGAAAAGAAGTGAGATAGAACCTACTATCTCCTTCTAGACTGAGGAAAGGTGATCCATTCTCCTGGACTTCTTTCTAGTTCTTATCACTTTCCCTTTCATCATGACTAATGTTGTTTTCTTCCCCTAAGATGTGATCAGGACAAAAGTGCTTCTGAGCTGTGATTTAATATGGATGTTTGGATCACAGCATCTGATATGCTAGAGCAAGTGGTGATTTTAAAGATCACCAAGTGAAAATAAATCCTGCCAGGAGGCAAAAGATCTTAGAAAAGTGCACAAACCCAGAACTTAGCATTGGCATGGCTGGTATCTGGGGTTGTAACAAATGCAATTGAAAAACAACTATAAGTCAAACTCAATTTTAAAGATCGTATCATAAGTCATGCATGCTTGTGTATGTCCGTGTATGTGTGGGTGTATACAAAAGAGCAGCAGATAAAGACTCACATTCTTAAATTGTGAGTGTTGTGGACCTAAATATATAATCTTATAAAATTATGCCTTTTCTTGTTGTATGTTTTCATTTTACTGGTCAATACTTACTTAGTTTTAGTTATAAACAGTTAACCTCCAGTTCTGAGTCTGTGGACAGCTTAGCTTTTGATGCTTTATATCATCAAACTCATCTTCATCAATGAAAGTAGATGTTCATACAATGTGAAAAAATCTTGTTAATACTAAATAACTTCTAGGTGATGTGGATATGTGCTCAAAGTTCCAGATCTCAACCCTCAGCTGCACCATGCTTTCTAATAGATGTAGAGACCAATCCCAAGAGGTATTCCAGAGCAATCCTCTAGTATGAGAAATGAGGCACTTATTACAACAGTGACTCTTTTGGAAGTGTTCATTCATTACAGAATTGACCACCCTGATAAAATAATGATCCCATCAATATTTCTCAAAGGTATACATCACTCTGGTGGTAACCAATAAGCCAGGTTTCAGACTCAAGACTGACCTCAAAAACCATGCTGTCTTCATAATGTTCCAAAAGTTTCCAATATCAATTTTTTTTGGTAGATTGTTCTATGGCACTGGGCATACTTAACAGTTCACTCGAGGGCTTGTGTGTGTGTGTGTGTGGTTTTTTTATTTGTTATTTTTGGTTGCAAATTATAGGCATTGTTTCAAACCAATTTTAGTAAGAGTAGATAATTTGCTTTTATGAATAACTCATGTAATCCAAGGATGGGAAGCAGAATTTATGAGAAATATAAAAAATCAAAATATTATCCTGAAAGAAGGCAGCTACTCTCTTTACTCTGCAAGGCCAAAGCTTTATCTGTGCCCAATTTATTCTTCTCTCTACAACTGGCTTTAAACTGTTCCATGTCCTTAGTGAAAAACAGTTACAGCTTGTATCATCATGCCTGCTGCTAAATAACCTCCCAGCTTCATCACGACTGGTCTTGCTTCTGTCAGGTGCCCATCTTTGTTATGTGTCAAGGAACCCTCTCCTGTTGGGGTGGGGACAGTTTCTGAAAGGGTCATGATGAATAGACAAATCCAAACAGATGTATACCAGAGCAGGTCTGCATTTCCTTGCTTGGAGAATGGAAACACTAGATAAAATAGTAATCATAATAAAAGGAAGGATTCATATTAACAAAATTGTCATTCTTCTTTAAGCATTTGGCTAAGTCATGCACATGTGTTATCTCATTCAGTCTCGTAAAGACCATATGAGGCAGGAGTTTTATGGCCTCATTTTATATGTGAAATAAATGAAGCAGTGAGAGATTAAGGAATTTTCTCAAAATGATTTTTCAAGTGTGTTGTAGCTTTGAAATGTTATGATTTTTAATTAAACATCACAGTTTGATAGATTTAAAAGATTAAAATAATACAAAAGCATATTTTATTTTTTAATCTGTGTTCATTTTTTCCTTAAAGAGAAATCTATAGCCTGAATAATAGCTCAGTGATCAGATTACTGATATTTAGATCCTTAGTCAAAAATGGACAGGGTGTGATAATAAATACCAATGAAATAAAATTATTGTTAAACTAGTGAGTCCAACATCCAGAAAAAAAGTTAAGCTCCAAACCTCCAAGTACAAAATGTGAAATTTGTAGATTAAAAAAAAAGAAAAGAAAACCTGAAACAATTCAAGTTACATTTCTCAAATCAGGAAGACATAAGGTATTTTTTGTTCTGGGTATATCTCAGTATTGTTCCACAGGGCTAATCATGTCATGTTGGTAGTAGGTTACTAGGCCCCATTCATGATACCATCTCAAAAGGTTCAATTCTGTGCCCAAGCCAATGACCTCTTTTCAAATGCAGCACAGTTGAAAGCATTTAAGAAATACAGTCATTCTCAATAAATAGAAAGAAGTGGAGAAATATTCAATTAAGCAATTTTTATTTCCATATGGTATAATGAAAAGCTCTTCATTACTGGAGAAAAGTGATACAAATTCAGTAAAGCTTAGTACATCAGCAGTGAAGTGTCCTTCACAGTTTTACTGCAATACACCCTTTAAATGGATTTGATTAAAGAACCAAATTTCATGTTGCATCTAGGAACTACAGTAAAAAGAAAGATTTTTTTCTCATTTTCTAATGATGAAAATTATAACCATTATAGGAAGGCAACAGTCATTAAATAAATTAAAAGCATCTTTAAAGTTTTTTCCATATACATATATAATATATATATTTAAATTGCCATTTACTGTACAAGCATTTCTCATCTAAACCATTTACAGAAACTAGTGTGAAAAGCTGAAGGGAAAGGCTTAGTTTTTAGAAAAAGGGGATTATTTTATCACTTATTAACTACCTTAAAATACAGCTCTCAGAGGAAGAAAAGCTATACAGAGAAGTCAGACTAACCCAAGATTTCTTAATTAATCACTTATTTAACCTTACACATTAAGTATGCTGAGTCTATTCTCTAACCCAACCTTGATTCAATGAGAAGCCAATGTCCAGACATTAGTTGTTAGCACAGAGAAAAGTGAAAGTATCAAGACTAAATGGAATAGTATAGTTCTATTTTAAAAATTGTAAGTCAGACTGATGATAGTATTACATATGATCATCTATGAAAATATTAAATGGGCAATGAGTCATATAGAAATATTAGGTAAAAATTTATCTTACTGAATAAATGATCCTCGGTTAATATATAGCTAGATGAAGGTAGAAATTAAGCTGGAATACTGTAGTCAAGATCTGAGGGAGCTGGGATTGTAGCTCAGCGGTAGAGCGCTTGCCTTGCATGCGTGAGGCCCTGGGTTCGATCCTCAGCACCACGTACAAAGCAATAAAATTAAAAAAAAAAAAACATTGTGTCCATCTACAACTAAAAAAATATTTAAAAAAAAAAATTAAAAAAAAAAAAAGATCTGAGGAATCCAGTCTTCCAGTTTAAATTGTACAACCCCAATCCTGTAAATTATATGTTATTTACATAGGTTACCATAAAGTATTCTTAAAATACTGTATCAACATTGGCTGTCCCTTAATTGGAATTCCAGAAAACAGTTATTAAAAAAAGAACTCCTTTCTAGAATGACTGTGAGTGTGCATGGGTGTCCCACACTGCACAATGGCTAGGGGAGTGATCGAGAGTGGGAGGGTTGGAGGGAAGACGGGAAGGAGGGAAAGAGACAGAGATGCATGATTTAGGAGACGGCATTTATAAATGTAGTTTCTCTTCTCTTCCATGCCAGTTTAACATCAGGAAATTTCTGAAAAGACTGCAGCAATCATATAGAAACTGGTACTTAACAAATTACAAAGTAGGCACTTATTTAATTTTCTATTTTAAATTTAAAAAGATGTTAGCCTATTTAACCTCTACTAATGAAAATTAATCTTTCTTTTTTATTCTTATTCTTCTTCTTCTTTTTTTTTTTTTTTTTTGGGGCCAGGGACTGAACCCAGGGGCAGTTAACCACCGAGCCACATCCTGCCCTTTTTTTGTTTTTTGCTTTGTTTTAATTTTTAACAGGTCTTGTTAAATTGCTCAGGATCTTGCTAAGTTACTGAGTTTGGCTTTGAACTTGCAATCCTCCTGCCTCAGCCTCCCAAACTGCTGGGATTACAGGTGTGCCATCACACCCAGCAGTCTTTCTTTATTCTTTGGGAATAAAACTTTTTCCATCAATAGCATAATATGTCCTCAACTCAGCAGAGGTTGAATGATGGCTATAAAGTCACCTGGAAAAAGTTACTGGTGAAATCTAGATCTTTTATCTCATAGTAGTTTCATTATATAAATTGCTACTTAAAATAAATTATACTTAGTTGGTATTTGGAAATTTTTATTACTTAGAGTATTTCTGGCCATGGTAGGATTTAATCTGTATTAAGTATATATTGATTCACATTAAGAAAAGCAACAGATATTAATTTGTATATGAGACTGAGAAGTGATAGTAAATATTGCCAGGCATTTTCATCACTATATCTCTAAGAGAAACTGTTAAGAATTTAATCAAATCTACCAAGGAACAAAAAATTTTCTTTGTCAAAAGACAGTATGATCAGGATATATGGTAGCCATACTCTGGTTCATTTCTGTCCTTAAAATTTGGCTTTCAGATTTGTAGGAACATTTGCGGGGGACGGTGAGGAGTACTGGGGATTGAACCACGTCCCCAGTCCAGTTTATATTTTATTTTAAGACAGAGTCTCACTAAGTGCTGAGGTTGGCTTTGAACTTCAGATCCTCCTGCCTCAGCTTCCGGATCCACTGGGATTACAGGTGCACCATCGCACCCAGCTATGAGAACATGTTATAGAAAGTAATTTCATCCCACATCTTGGTTTGAATTTTTAACTTTATGGTACCAGAAAAACAACAACAAAAAAAGTAAACTAGAGGAAACAGCATAATTTAGACACCACAACTTAATTCATTTTTTAGACCTGGTATGTCTCATTCAAAGTTCACGCCCACATCAACTTTTGTATATTTCTAATGTGGCAAAGAGTTTCTCTTCATGGCCATATCCTTTTTAATAGATTTCCAATAAAATACCACTTAGACTACAGAGAACGCCATACTGGTTTACCAACACTGACGTGTGGGATGTTCCCACGTCTGGCTGATGCACAGAGATACTTGGAGTGTTTTCATATTCGTCACTGTCATTCTGTCAAGGAAGATGTGTACAAAATAGCTTACATTAAAAACCCAGACTTGCAGTGCCAAAAGGGCTCCAGCTCCAGTGATCAGTCTCTTCATTTTACCAGGGAAGACACAAGACACCCAGTTAACTCATACTTTCCACAAAACAGATGCTTAATAAATGTGTATTAGATGACTAACCACCATAGATTCTGCACAGCCTCCGAAACAGCCTAGTTATTTCTAATCACCAGGTAAGACTCAACTAAGCCACTAATGACCACCTGTGGCCTGAAATGGCTTCTCATTACTCAAGTAAATATAATGAGTGAAAGATTTATGAAACATTTTTCAAGGGCAAAAAATGAGACAAGGTAATATGACAAATGGAAATGAAACAAAAACAAAATAGTGTCTACACTTGACTCCCTTTCCTGGTAGATGAACTTGGTGAGCTTTGCTGAAGTGTAGATTCAATGACTGAGACAAAGGACCAAATCTACGTGATAAATGCGCCCCTGATCTAGATGTGGTTGATGAATGATATTCAATAAGTGATTGTGAGAGTTTTGAGCTTCAATGTCTATGGGCAATTCCACAGCAAGTAAAGGCATTATCAAGCTAACTAAAATTTCAGTGGCCTCAGGAAGAATTGTTGTTGTTGTTGTTGTGTTTTAAAGGGGTTCTTTTTCTTTCTTTTCTTTTTTTCTTTTTTTTTGAGACAGAGTCTCACTAAGTTGCCCGGACTGGCCTCAAGCCTGCCATCCTCCTGCCTCAGCGACCCTCCTGAGTGTCTGGGATTATCAATGCACACCCCACACTACATCTAGCAGGAAGGACTTTAAAATTCATTTTAGAAAATACTTGTAAGAAAAAGTGTAGAAGAGGAATTCCATCTAGGATGTTTAAAACCTGAGCTGCTGACTCTCTTTTCTGGGACGCAGTGAACTGAAAATGGCAGTATTTCCTATATAATGGAGGGTCCAAAGGTAACTCTGCACATGTTCTTGAATCTTTCTATCATTTGGGTAAAGTTCTCATACTAAAATGGTGCCTGCCAGAACATGAAACTGAATAACAAGGAATCCTAGGTAGACTGAGTTACAGAGTCATATTAAGTACACTTCCTATAGAGGACACAGGCACCAGGCACAAGTATGTGTGTGCGCGCGCACACACACACACACACACACACACACACACACAGCACATACTCACTTCAACTCACACAATGACTTGTGTAAAGAAAACAAGGGTAAACAAGTCAGTCCAGAACTTCTAACACAAACATTAACGTTGACTGGAATATTTAGCACATGCTGGGTTTCTCAGAAATCTAAGGCAACAAGCCTACTTAAAAAGATGAAATTATGGTTTCCCCTAAGTTGTTAAAATGAGTAGAGATAAATGATAAGCTATTGCCGTTTCTCCATTCTATTTTTAAAGCCCCTTACAAAAATAAATCACTGTGTTCTCTACAAACACTTTGATACTTTTTCTCATGTGATTTTTCAAAAGAAAGAAATAGGCGTTCATGTTTACTGAAGTTTTGCTTTTAGTTACATTCAGAAACAAATACAGTCCAGTTCTGCATGGTGGAAATCTTCAGTCTATTTGCTTTTACACTTTTGACTATAAAACAATCTTTTGGAACAAAATGCATTGGCAGTGCAAAAAAAAAAAGTCCATAAAAATAAACTAATGACCGAATGAAGCATTCAAATGAGTTCTTTGCCAGGTTATCTGCAAGCACAAGACTCTACTGTCATGTTAGGATATACCTTAAGCACTACATTCTTATTTTCATCAAAGAATAAGATGCTGAGTGAGGACATCTTTTCTGGCACACAGCAAGGCTCAGGAATCCCGGGAACAACCCCCACGGCTCTCACTATGCTCTGGATGGTAGCATGATTTGATGGTTTCAAAGACTAGAAAAAGAAAAGAGAGAACACATGTTAGGTGGAATGGCTTTTCCGTTCCTCATCACACAAAATGCTTATATAATGAATATGTTTCAATGATTTAGTAAAACCCTGACATAATAGTATACCAGCTCAACCTCCATTCCCCACAGCCCCAAAGTGATAGTCATTTGCTAAGAACCTGCTATATTCCGGGCATTTTATACATACCACCTCCAATCCTTATAACAAAACCACCATTTCTTACATTTTGCAGACTCCAAAATCTTAAATGACCAGTTTGAAGTCAAACAGCTTATAAGTGGTAAGAATTTGAACCCAGTTCTTTCAGCAGGAATAATTTAACTGCAAAGAACTTAATCCCCAACCATAGAATTAATATATTATTGATGTTTTCAACAACAGGATTGCAACCAAAAAAAAATTTTGTTGTTGTTCTTGACCCTACATTAATCATAAAGAACCCTAAAAAAAAAGAAAGAAACCTATTTAACAGAGATGCCTTTGCCACTGCTATAGTGATGTTTATGCATTGTTGTCAAAATAAAACTAAGTGAGACAGAGGAGCATTGATTTCTTTAACAGTTGCCAGGAGGATGAATCCGATGGTGACTGTTTTGTTAATGTAAGTATTCAACTCTCACAAGTGCAAATTGAGGTTAAAAAAGACCACACCATTGGCCATTGGCCACTGGGGGTCACTGTTGCTCCATGGGATTAGACTTGGTAGAGTGCGTTCTTAGGAGTGGGCCATGTCCTGTGGGAATAAACTAAGAGGTCTAAGGTTATTCCATGGATGTCAGACATTTAACCAAGACAGCCTGGGTTGAATCTCTTCCCCGGGAAAACGCCAAATGGGACCATTAACATCCATGTGAAACATGTGGTTTTATTTAGAAAGCCCTATACAGCTCTGCTCTAACTAAAAGCATTACATAGGGAGGAGTCAGTTCTGCAAGCCCAGAGTGTTAGGTCCTGCCAAGATGACCAGAAGACCTCCATGCCCCTCTTTTTAACAGCACTTCTCCCATGGTCTCCTTTGGGTATGTGAAACAAGTTTTGTTTCAATCATATTTAAAAACAGAAATTTGGGGGCCAGGAATGTGGCTCAGTGGTACAGTGCTTGCCTAGCATGCATGCGGCCCTGGGTTTGATCCCCAGCCACACACACACACACACAAAGAGAGAGAGAGTGGGGAGGGGAGAGCAATCTAGTAATTTGCCAGCCATCAAGTCAGGAATAGGATTTAAACCAAACTCTCACTGTATAATTTCAAGATTTTGAGTCATATTTCTTATGGCTCTGAGGCACTCCTGCCTCAGTAAATTGGAATTTTACATTCAAACTCCTAACTCCTAACATGGGAAACTCAGACAAGTTAAAAATGTAAGGATACATAAAAGTCAAAGGAGAATAAAATAATACAGAAAATTGACATATTGTGTGTTGGGGGGAAGGATTCCTTCTGGCATAGAAAGGGAAAGTTTGATTTGTCTTATCACACTTTTCAATTTCAATGTAAAAAAAAATCCATACATTTGACTTCAACTTATTATGAATAAATATAAATTATTCAAAAATCAGTCTTAATGACAGGCAACTGTTTCTACTCTTTCTTCCTAGAGACTCTAAGTATAAATTAAAAAGAGTAGACAAGTTTCAGTTAATTAGCTTTGACTGATTGCAGAGTTTCACCCCTTAAGTGGGAAAAAAAAAAGTCCAGACTGTTCTACTTTGCATATTGGGTGCCCTGAATCATCAATAAAATATGTGAACCTCACCCAAATTGCAACCAGCATTGAACCATAGATGTCAATAGGCTTTGCTTGCTATCTTAGCAGTATCCGTGATTTCTAAAAAGAACTTTAGCAGCCACACAATTTTCTCTATTGATTTAAAGTTATTCTGAAGACTCAATCATCCAGCTTGTCATGAATCCCCAAAAGATTTTTAAAACCAGATTTTCTAACATAATTCTATTATTGTTAATGTCTAATGACTCATAATATTTACATTTCATACAGTCATTCTACTTAATTAAATCAGTCCTTGGGCAATAAATACTGCTGCATATTGCTGTCCTTAGTGCCTAGAATACCATGTACTCTGGACACTGAAGAAATACTTGGTAAGTAGATGAAATGCTTAGAGGAAACAGCATACCCTCCACTTTACCTACTTTTGTGGGAAAAAATTCAACAACAAAAATGAAAGGTTCTGTGCAAACGACCTGCCAGAGATATGGAAAATATTCATGGGTGTTTCCTAGGAAAATTCCTGTCCTTTCCTCCCCTTAAACTCCACAAGAGATGGAGTCAGAAACTATGAGGACATGAATAGTCTCTAGTGAGCTCACCGGAATTCAGCACAAGCCCTTGAATGGTGGGTTGGTGTTTACTTATCAGGAACCTCTCAGATTACTAGGGAGTTTCCCCTTTTTTCTCACTATGGAATCCTCTGATCAAGCTCCCTTTACCAGGAATAATTATGTCATGCACAAATGATCCATGCTGTAATTTTCTGGTATCAAACTATTGCCTACCCACAGTTTTTGTTTCTGAGTTCAAACTACATTTTTCATGATTCTCTTTACTGAGATTAAGAAATATTTCAGTCGTAAATGCAAGCCTGTGTGTGGTGCTCTTTCCCTCTCCCAGCCTCTCTTTTTAATGAGGGTGAAACATGTCTTCAACATCAGTTCAGATAACTTTTTTTTTTTTTTTTTGCTTAGGAAACTCATCATATCACAACTCAATGTTTTTAGTGTTCATGTTCATGACCAGAGATTAGAATTGGAAAATTCAGGCAATTTCGTGGATATATGGTATTGAACTAATTTCATGTGACTTTCTTTATATGAGATATTTGGTGCAAAGTATTTGGATTATTTGCTGCCTAATTCTGTCTTTGCTATTCCTAGTTTTTTGCATAATTCCTTGCAAAAGTAACTTCGTTCCTCTAATCCTTGTTGGTTTCTTGGATCTCTCAGCGACAATGGCTCAATCATTTTCATTTGAAATTTCTGTTTTCCATCTCTGCTAAGGTGGTGAGGGAGGCAAAGAACTTGGCTTTGGCTATGTGGGTATTTTTCATCTCATGGCAGAATTCTAAGAGTCTCTCCCTGGGAGAACAGATGGGCTATAAGGGCTAGAAATTGGAAAAATCCAAACTGCCCTGTCTGTGAATGAAATCTACAGTGATCAGGTCTGCACCTGCCAAGCTGTGTGTGATGCCCTCAAGTTGAATTTGATTATAAATACATTAGCAGGGGAGAGTATGTCATCGGCTACGAGCCTTCATTCCTGACCCGGGCCATGAGGTTTTGCTCCACAATCTTCCAGTCCAGCCCACATGGGTGTGAGGGCCCAGAAACTATCTAATTGGAATCAGTGAAAGGGCAAAGCCTGGAATTTGGGAAAGGCAAAGCACAGATGTTCTGAATTATGGAGCAGGTTGTCGACTTTAGCAGACGAAGAGACCCGCTATATAGAGTCGGCTCTTGCTCAGGAGGCCCAGAACAGGAGGGCAGCTGAGCAGTCTAGCCTGGGAGAACTTTTCTCTGGGGCAAAATGAATATCTAACGTCTGAGGATTCTTTGGTGCCTCAGTTACTGCACATGTCATGCTGACCTAGTTGCAGACCCTCGTTCTGTTCTATTTAAGTAGCTCACTCTGGTTGCAGTATTACACTGTGCTGACAAGGGGTACGCTTGCCTCTTGCCTCTTCGTTTGGATTCGTGTTTCCCATCTTTTGGTTACCATACCGCTGGAAAACTTAAAGGGAACCACTAGAATGCTTTAAAAGTTAAGCAGATCCACACAAGGTGATGAGAGATTGAGAACTCTTTGTAACAGCCAAACTTCCACTCTTCACTTTTGCAAAAGGAAATCACAAGCTCAGAGAGAAAGCTCCACGCTTATCCCTGTTATGTCTCCCTGGAGCTCTGATGCTATTCCAAGTTTTGATAAATATTATGATGAGTCCAGTTGCTGCATGGATGCTCTCCTCATTCAATTTCTTTCCAAAGGAACCTCACTGGAAGATCTCGCAGGCTGTTAAACCCACAGGAAAAATCCTATGTTCAATCTTGTGATATTTGAAAAGGAACTAGAAACTTTTTCTTGTTTTACAACTTTTATTTTCTTGCTCTCTTTCCCTACATTCTTTCTTCAGCTGCCCACACTAGTCTCTTCAGACTCTGCAATGACCATTAATGAGAAATTCAATAACAAATATTTATTGAGCACCTATTGCATGTAAGTTGCTCTATTATCTCATTTCCCCCTGTCTTTGTTATGCAAGTATTATTATTCTTATTACTATTTTTACCCACTTCAAAATGATAAACTAACATGTAGAGAGTTTGAGTAATTTATCCAAAGAATCATAGTTGGTAAATGGTGGAATCAAGATTCAAGCCAAAAGCATTTGATTACCAATGTCACTACTCTAAGTACAATTTGTGAATCAGCAGCATTAGTATCACGTTGAAGCTTGTTAGATGTGCAGAACCAAGGGCTCTATCTCCAAACCCACTGGGTCGGAGCCTACATTATTAACAAACCCCTAGGCAGTTTGCAGGCACATTAAGGTTTAAGAAGCCCTGTAATATCAAGCATGCATATTTAATTATTCTGCTATATTAACATACTTCTCTCCTTAAATTTATCTCTTTTCTTAACTTATCCCTCATTAGCTTTTAAATTATTATTCTTTAGATCACTGAGGACCATGGTGAAGCTCTTCTGGAGCAATAGCAGGTTTATGAAGAGTAAAAGCAGGCGGCACCAACATGGAGAGACAAGTGAGGAGCAGTGGTGGAAGGCTAGAGGCTAAGCCACTTCTCCAGAGTTAGGGGATGAAAAGCAAACCAACTGAACATCTCCACATTAGTATGACTTTCTGGAACCTGCCTGGAGTCAGGAGGGAAGAAAAAAACTTCTTTTCCAGGTTACCCAAACGAAATTACGGTTTATGAGGGTGAGAGATTGTTTAGAAAATCCTCACCCATCTAAAAAATTCAGTCTTCCTGAACTTAACAATCGAGGAACCCTTCTTGCTTCTCAATGCCACAAGGCAAGCCACTCTGTAAAACAGATTCTTTCCTGCTTGTGACATGTGTCATCTTTGTTGTGTTTCTAAATGTCATCCCTGGTAAATGAGTTTTGTTTGATCAGCAAATGTACTTCATGAATCTTTAGACAAGATAAGGCTCTTTTTAGCATTGTAAATGTAGATAATCCTTACTTTGTGTTGGGTTTACAAAACATGACATCATTCAAAATCCTTGGGAAAGATAAGGTCTTGGAAAATGTGGAAAGCTCACCTTTCTGAGACATCCTAACAATAAAAACAAGATGTCAGTCAGCCCCTTTGTTTTTATGTGCATGGTACCTAACAATCATAGGACTAGAAACATAAAAATGCTACCATAAAGATTTATAAGCAGAAATAAGCCACTCTTTGAGGTAAAGGATCTTCCGTCTGCATTATCAAACTATTAAAAAAATTGATTCAAGTTTTGCAAAAAGAAAAAAAAAAAGACCTCCCTTTGAATTCTATTCCTTGGGTCACTTCTCATTGTTTAATAGAGATTCAAACTATTTGAAGCTAAGAATGAAAGCATGGAAACAAGCTTGACTGAAGGCTAGAGGGCACCACTCTATTTTACTATTTATACTATAAGTCAAAAGAGAAGTTAGATTTGCTGTGCAAAAAGAGATGGGTGATGGAGAGACTTCTGAAAATATATTTGTCATAATACTGAGTAGTGATATAATAAAGTAGAGTCCTGATTGAGTTTGGAAGAGTCAGCTAATTTCTGAGAGGTTAAAATGAGTCTTGGAAGAAGTTTAGAGAGTCATCATATTCTATTTTGCCTTCTTTTTTGACATTCAGCAGAGAAACAAATGAAATAAACATCTGGAAAATTTAATGAGACCAGTTCACCTAGCCAAACCCTGATCCTAACCTCTGTGGGGACAATTCTTCTCATGAGTAACTACTTATCAAAATAATGTTCTGCATCAGGGCATCAATCCCATTAGACTGTTCTTTTGCTCCCATGATCTCCATGCATTCCCTGAATATCCCTCCAAGACCAGTCTTCTACCACCTGGGATTTGATTATCATAGATAGATATAGATGCACAACTAATTGAATATGAACCATTGGAAGCAACATAAAAGGCATATTTTATGCATACATCTTTTCCATATTTTTCATGTTAATATTGACCTCATATTACTTTAACACCATTAAAGAAAAAACAAGCATAACCATATTACCTATTACACTCTAGAATGTTGTACATGAGGGTACAGATGGGTTCTGTGAATGAAAACACACACTGACGCACACGCAATTCAATTTAGTGTGCCTTTCTACTTTGGAAGTAAGAAGAAAAAACAGATCTAAAACAATGGCTACCTTTGGCATGGGGAACTGGCAGGCTCCAGAGCAATAATAAGCATCAAAAGACTTGGGAGAGATAATCCATTCACTCCAGCCAATATCAGCAAAGTCCACTTTAAGGTATCGCTTAGCACAATTCCGAGGTTCAACCCATTGCTTTCTTCTTGCCTTCTTCAAGGTCTGTTCATCAAACTGGAGCGTCTGGCTCTTTTGGTGAGGTCCTTTTCTCTGTTTCTTCTTGTTCTTACTCTTCTCAGGAGGCTGAGTCTGAAGGGTCTTGTAAGGCTTCCTTTCTTCCCAGACCCCTTCTTCCTGGTACTGATACTCTGCCCCAGGAAGCTCATTGTTCTGCAGAGGCAACAAGATACCGGTAGAGCGTTTCTTCCTTCGTTCTATAGAAAGAGCAGCTCTGATGTGGCTATCTAGTTTGGGGACAGCTCCAGCGGGGAAATTCCAATGCCCCTGTAAGCTTGATACCACACTTTCTGGCTCAGAAATAGCAAGATCGTTGGCATAAACCAAGATATAAGGCTCCGGAAAAGGTATCATCCTTTTTGGCAGTCGCTGTGCTTTGGAGGTCATGTTAAATCCTATGAGGAAGTCCTCATTTTCCTTGGCCTTTTTCAAGAGCTGAGTGATATCTTTAGATAGCCAGGACATGATGTCTTGATTAGGTTTGGCTACATCTACTGACAGATGACCCAGGAGTTGGCTTTGGTTTAGGTTAGCTTTGAGGCTCCATGCAGAGAGTTCTATCTGAATGTGTTTTCTCTGAGCATGATGTGAGCATCCTTGGGACACTGGACAATTCCAGCTGATGTTTACTAGCTCTCCGATACAGAAATACAGTGTGGCAGACAAAATGTTTTCAGACTTGGTTAGAGAAGTCAGATTAAAAATGTGCAGTCCCTCGCTTTTAAGGTCTCCTAGGAAGGAAAAAAGAGAGAGTAAATAAGACTTTAACCATGTGAAAAAATTAACTCAAAATAAATCAGTGCTCTAAATATATGAGCTAAAAGCCATGAAATTCTTCAAAGAAAACACAGAAGTAATTCTTCATGAACTTGGATTTGATAGTGAATTCTTAGATATAATGCTGAAAGTGTGAACGACAAAAGAAAAAATAGCTATATCAATAAAATAAATATATAAATCAGGTAAACTAAAATTCATCAAAATTAGTAACTTGTGCATCAAGTGACATAATCAAGAAAGTGAGAAGACAATCTTCAGAATGTTAACCACATATCTGATAAATCTAGTATCCAGAACATAGTGCGTAAGTGACAGCTATAACTCAACAACAGTTATAACTCTGTAATAAACCAATAAAACATGAGCAAAGGACTTGAATAGACATATCTCCAAAGAAGATATACAAATGGCTAACAGGCACATAAAAGGATACTCAAAAACATTAGTCATTAGGGGAACAGAAGTCAAAACCACAATTACATACTAGTAGGTCTATAACAAACCAACTCCCAAACACCGAAGAGTAGTGAGGATGTGGAGAAATGGCAGCTCTTTCACTTTGTCAGTAGGGGGGTAAAATGGTTCAGTTGCTGTGGGAAACAATTTGATAGTTCCCCCAAAATTTAAACATAGAATTACCATATGATCCAGCAATTCTACTCCTAGACATATGACCCTCAAACTGAAGATAGACACTCAAATGAGTATTTGTTTATAGCAGCACTATAACCCAAAGGTGGGAACAGCTCAAAAGATCATCAGTGGATGAATGGATAAGCAAAGTGTGGTATATCTAAAAGACAGAATATTACTATCACAAAAGAGAATGAACACCAATACCTGTCACAATGTAAACAGACCGTGAAATATTATGCTAAATGAAAGAAACCAGATGCAAAAGGTCAAAAATTGGTTCATTTCATTTACATGATATATCCAGAATAATTAAATCCATAGACACCAAAGTGGTTAGTGTTTGCCAGAGGCCAAAGGAAGGACCAAATGTGGAGAAATTCCTTATGGAGTTTGGAATCATAGAAATATTTTGGAACTAGATAGAGCTGGTGGATGCACAACACTGTGAAGGTATTAATTGCCATGTTGTTTTCTTAAAAATGTAATTTCCTATTTTGTGAATTTTACCTCAATTAAAAAAGAAAATACAAACCAAAAAAATTAGGCAACCTCTTGCTTTTGAGGGTTTCTGGTGGGGATGGGAACAAACGGGAGTAATTTGAAAATCCAGAAAAAGTTTAAAGCGAAGATTAGCCACTTTTATGATTTGTTCTTTCCTTTACTGAAGAACTATATATGTGTGAAAACTATAGCACAGTAGTAAACTTAGTGCAAGAGTGGGTTGAGGCAGAGCTGAGCAAAGATGGCAAAGATCTACACCTATAAATTTGGCAAAGTATTGCAATAACCTCCTATCTGAGGCACACATGGCATACCAGTTATAAGCACAGGGTTTAGAATTAGACTCACCTTGACATAAGTACTGGTTTAGCCATTTAATTTACTGGGGGAGCTAATGTTCTCATTCATAAAATGGAGATCATTTCTACCTCCCATGTCATCAGAATTAAATGAGGTAAGTGTAAAGAATTTCATAAAGCATCTAGTTAAGCCTCTCTTAAAGAAAAATTGTTAGTGCAATTAATGCCAGTATTCACAGTATCTCCTACTTGCCTCACAAAATGTAGGGTGCAGGATATGGGTTAGGTATGCAGGGTGAAATATCTCAATATTCAGAAAATACATCCAAAAATGAGCTACCCATTCAAAAATGTTTTTTAAAATTTTCCTTGTATAGATTGTCTGAAATTTGACATTACATGAATTTTAAAGTTAAATTTCTATATAGCTCAACAAAAAAGGTTGAAATTGTTCAGTTGTACTTCTAGTTCTTCAAATCCATAATAAGAGACAGTCAGAGGGAAGGAGATTGATTTGCAAAGGCAGAACACAGCTCCTTCTTGTGAGATCATCTAACAAGTTATTGGTAAGGCTGAGGTTAAAGAATGTCCAGCCCTGGGATTGGCCATCAAAGCCCAGGCTTTCCTTCATGCACTTGTTCCACATACATACTTGTTTCAGAAACACACGCAATCATGAAATTATGTTCCTGATCAAAAACATGTTTCAGTAAAAACAAAACATTTTTATAAAGATGTGGAAACTTAAAATGAGTTCACTGAGTCCCCAAGCACAGGAAAGTGCAATGGGAAACACATTTTACTCATTTTTAACATTGTGTGAAGCAAAAGGAGGAAACTGCCATTTGTGCACATTTGTATAATCCATGACATCAGGATAATATTTTGCAGACCTTTATAACAAAGCCATGGCATTGGGATTGTTCAGAGACTCTGACCTTAATTCATCCCAGTCATCATAGCATATACTTTTATCCAAACTTTATGTAGCAGATGGAAGTTTAAAATGGAAGAAGAGAAGTTCTAAGTATGTAGCAATAAAATAGCTGCCAAACATATTGGCAGTGAATGAATAAACTCCAAGGGACAAGGGTGGCAAGGTCTCACTGGGTATATTAATTCCCCCACATTTTGCTTCAAAATATTTCCTTCTTTCAAATTTTCCATCACCTTGGGACCTGGTGTTAGTTAGCCTCCATCCTTGTGTCTAATCTTCAGCATCTTCTCATTAAAAAGTCTCAGAATCTGTCACACCATGTAGTCCCACCACTCTAATTTTAGTTCAAGGCATGATTTTGAAGTTTAAACCCTGTGACCCAGTTCCAGGTCCACTACACCCAACAGAGGTCCTCAGACAAATTACCTAAACAAAAATCCTAGTTTGCTCCTCTGTAAAATGAGCCCAGTAGTGTAAACTGCAGAGCTCTTGTGAGAATTAATTGAATGGGTGCAAGTAAAATTCACCTAGGAAAAACTCCCTAAATGCTAGAACTGCACTATCTAGTATGATAGTGACCAGCCACTTCAGTTCAAAGTGAGACGTGTTGTACACATAGAAAATACACACTGAATTTCAAAGACTTGCTACAAAAGTAAATGTACAATATTACAGAAATATATTTTATATTGAGTATGTGTTGAAATGATAATATTTGAGTATATTGGGTTAAATGTAATATATTATTAAAATTAATTGCTTTTGTTACTTTTTGCATTTTTAAACATAGCTACTAAGCTTTTAAAATTAGGTATGTGGCTCACACTTGTGGCTTATAGTAAATAATCTCTGTTGGATGGTGGTGGTCTAGAATAACCACTGGTTTTATAGTTACATGGCCCAAAAGGAAATTTTAAAAAGCTTTTATTTCCAAATGCAGTGAAGAATGAGGATTTTGCTCAACATGAATAAGCAAATAAAACAGTAAATTGGGCAAAAGATTCCTTTCTTGAAATGCAACATTCTTTCTTTATGAAGGACACATTAGATAAAGATAATCTTGGTGATTACTTTAAAATTTTTCCTCCAGCTGCAGTTAATCATTTCAATCTGCAACCGAAAGTCAAAGACCAACAAACTGCTCTACTCTAGAACTAAATGGGCCTTATAGCACAGAGATTATGTACATAGTTTCCACTGAATTATTTGTGTATTACACACATAAACATACTACAACCTGCAATGAACAGAGACCAAAGCAAAGTAAATGGTTTACTTTAACATACATGAGTTGAACACTCACCAGGTGCTAGAGCTGGGACTAGAGCTGGGGCTGGGTCATAGGGTTGCACAAATATATGCTCCTACTCATGCACTGTGGTGAGGGAGAGGATTCATGAGCAATGCACAGGTAGCTCTGCCACTTTAACACTAGTTGTCCAAGGTGTTAATGATCTTGGAACAGAAGAGGAAGCAATTAACTTTGTCCAGATAGAGGACAGAGAGACACATAGGGAAAAGGTGAACTTTGAACCAGACTTTAAAGATGAAGGCAGAAGGGAAAGTTGGGGAGGGGAAGGAAGGAAGGAATATGTTCCAGCAGTGTCACAGTTGCTGTTCCATAAGGACTATTGACAATGTTTTAAATAGAAATTATAAGAATACTTCAAATTAACCTATTTATTTGAAATGCTAGCAAACAGCTCAACTAGCCAAGTTCAGACAAGAAATGGCCAATTCTCACCTCACTTCTAACCAAAGGTATTAAGTTGTACCCAGCATTTGATGTCTTTGTTCTTGTCATTTCTACCCAGACCAAGGAAGGTTCTCTTTCTGCCTATTCTAAATCCCTGCTTTCTTGCTTCTTTTTTTTTTTAACATAAGCTTGAGGTAGTCACCCTTTTATAAAGCATTCCTTCTCTGACCCATGCTTACTTTTTGTCTTCTCTGATGTTTATTTCTGTAGAAGTCAATGCTCTTTCCTCAAAGCAACCAACATTTAGTGAGCATTTACAATGCACAAATACAGACTAAGATAGATGCAAGGAGTTCAGCAAGTTGGGTATGAGGAATAATTAAAAATGAGATAAATGCCTCCTTGCAATAGAAACAGATGACAATAATATCCATTCAATGGCTTTCATGCATTTTACATTTTTAAGATTATTATATTGATTTAGCTTTTAAAATAAGCATCTTCCTGTATTTAATAATGGGAATATTGTTTTCTCTCTTCCCCGGAGTTATTGCACAGATATGTCTATGCACACATACAAATAAGTTTAAATACCAGTGAAAGAAAAATTCCTTAATGTTCACTTTTTTTATTCATTTGAAGTATTCAGATAATTATCTATTTGGAATGATTGAATAAAAAATCAGGTATTTTCTGATTAATAAGAAAAATTGATGCTGCTGCTGCTGCAGATGATGATGATAATAATAATAATAAACAACAAAGGTGGGCTTCCTGATGTTACCAAAAATAACATTATTTTTAGGCTGTGGATAGTATATGAATACAAGAAAGTACTAATTATATGCTATACCAATCTGAAAATATCTACAGCAGCATGCCCAATTCCAGGTGTTCTCATCTTAACTGGTTTGCTGATATGTCAAAAACAACTAGGAAAGTAACCAAAATGTTGAGGGGTCTAGAAATTCTGTCATAAGTTTGAGTTGAATAAATAAGAATAGATGACCTGGAGGTGGGGGAAACAGTTTAGCAAAGACATAAGAATTATTGTCAATTATTGAAGGGACTGCAGAGACATCAGGGTTTTTCTTTCTAGTGTCAAAGATAAGAATAAACATAAGGTGACAGTTGAAAGGACAAATCCAGGCCAATGTAAGTCATGATCTTTGATTGTTTGACTCAACTTGGTGAGACTGGGAAAAAGTCCAGACTAGCCAGGCACGGTGGCTCACGCTTGTAATCTCAGCACTTAGGGAGGCTGAGACAGGAGAATCGCGAGTTCAAAGCCAGCCTCAGCAATGGTGAGGTGCTAAGCAACTCAGTGAGACCCTGTCTCTACATAAAACACAAAATAGGGCTGGGGATGTGGCTCAGTGGTCTAGTGCCCCTGAGTTCAATCCCCAGTACCAAAAAAAAAAAAAAGTCCAGACTATTACAGGAAGATTCCCTTATGGTAGAACAGGGTGTGAAAAGTGAGCTATAGAACCCCTCAGCTCCCTTGCATGTAACAAGGGGCTTTGTTCTCAGCTCTTCCCCAAGAAAAAATGATGATGCCAAAATATAGCTACCAATAGGTGGTGCTATTTTCTTACTGTTTGCTGGCACTACAAGTCCCATTTTCTTGCTGGAAGATACCTACTAAAATCTAGTTAAGGTTTGCCATTGGCATTATAATCTTACATCCTGAGTTTTCAGAGTCATGTGAAATGCTTTTTCCTAACCCTTTCCAACTTGATAATCCATATTTGTTTTTTAAGGTAAAGAAAAGGCACCACCTCCGGAGGTAGGGTGGTCTTGACAATCCACTCCCCTGATTAGGACCTTGCCTCTATTATTTTAATGCAGTGTTGCTTCTTTCTAAAACCATAAAAACACCGTAAAGATGGGGTCCCTGTTTTACATTAGATTCTCCATCTCTTAGGGTAGGTCCCGACCCTTAAGCAATATTCAGTAAATGCTTCTTTTATGAATAAGCAGATTTAGTTCAACCTGTGCATCACAGAAATGCAAAAATGAAAGACTACAGAAGTTAGTCAGCTGGTTACAATTGATTTTGGAAAGGAACCCAGGTCATCTTTTACCTATGTAGATTTATGTAAGGAGCCTGACTGTTAAATAAAGGTAGAAGATTTACTTCTGTTTTTATCTGAAAACAGAGCACCTGCACCAGACAAGGGCAGGGATTTAGCTTGAGCAGCTGGGATCTGACCTGGGAACTCAGGACTGGCCATGCTATGCAATAGTTCAGCTTCTCTCCAAGAGCAGCTAAGGCAGTGTCCAGGCAGTGGTGAGGGGAAGTTCACCTTCGTGCTGGCCCACACAGAATGAATTCAAAGGGAATTAGAACATACAATGGAAAGCCTTCTATGTAAAGTCTGATTTTAAAGCAAATAGATTAAATGAAATCTTGATGATTAGTTAAATCCCCAGGAAGCAGGGAGAACATTTTAGTCATACAGAAAATATGTAGCTAAGAACAATTCCTTACCACCACCACCCCCAACTCCTTTGTCCAAACAAAGTTCAGCTGCTAGAACCACCAGGGGTGCCTAGGACAAGGTTACATATACCCTATACCCACAGCCACTGGCTGAATATTAGCTCTGGATTTCATTCTGGCTGCAGTTTCTCTCTGCTACCTTCCACTTTCAGGAAGAGGCAAGATGGAAAGGTCACACAATTTTGTTTTTCTTGCAGAGTCTGAATCAAAATGTCTGAGTTTTATGAGAACTCAAAACAACCACTTTCTATGTCCAAAGTAAAAACATAGCCAAAGATGATATAATGTATGTTTTTCTAGAATAGTCAAATGCTCATTAATCAGTTTATCTGCTCTTAGCCTCCGCCTGGGGCATTCCTAGACTGTGAGCTCTTGGAGGGCAGACTGGTGTCCTATAAATCTTTGAACTCCCAGTACTTCACACAGTCTGGAGCATTTACATCCTGAAATATGTGTGTATGTTTGTTTTTCAAATGAGCAACTGTGCAAACTTACCAAATTCAAAAGTGTTTCCTATTTAACACCATAGTGAAAAAACTTTCAAGTAGGTTTAAGTTCTCTAAGTCAATAAAAGCCTTTCTTGGGTTGTTTGTTTCTAGTTAATCAGAGTTTAGAACAGTTATATATGAAGTCAAATACTATGACCATTTAATATAGAAATGATAATATGTCTCAAGGGAAACTCTTTCAAGACAAGTTTGTTTTTAAAGGACACTTTACCTGACTGACAGCTTCTCTACTATCTCTCCTTATTTCATCTCTTGAACACTGAATTCAACTCAACTGAATTTAAGCTGTATATCAAACTATGCCAGATCCTCAGAATACAACCATGAAATGAGATAGACTTCTGCCCTCCAAGAACTTTCTCTGGAGGCCCCTGTTCACATCACTCTTCTATCAAATCTATTAGGTCACAAAACTCTCTGCAGCTGTGAGTAAAGGGCAAGCAATCTTGATTAACATACTTTGAAGGTTTTCCTGGGCAAAAATTGTCATAAAGACAGCAATATACCTTGCAAAACAAAAGAAGCTTACCATTATGTAAGCTAATAAACCATTTGTCCATGGAGACGCCCATTAAGGGCCAGATGAAACCAGGAATAGCACGCTAACCTATCCTAGATTTCAAATATGGGTTATGATGCAAAATACTCAAGACTCTAGGGACAGAAGCTTAGAGCAGTGTTTTACAAACATGGACCAGAATCACTCTGCTGGCTTGTTAAAACAGATTGCTAAGCTCCATTCCAGAGCTGACTCAGAATTTTGGTGTGGGATGGAGGATTTCAAACAAGACTCCAGGTGATTTTGATGATGCTGATCCAGGGACCACACTATGACACTAAGTAACTTCAAAAAATCTCTATTCAAGAGTGCAATCCTGCCCCACTGTACCTCTGGGGTCAGTAACTTGATGAAGGTAGGTTTGGAAAATCATAGATTGTTTTACAAGATGACTACCACCTCTTCATATTTACATTATCACTGCAAACAAACACATAGCACTAGCATTTGAGATGTGTTTAAGGCTTTGTGGGAAGCTAGAGGAAGATAATCTCTCAAGATATTAAGAATGTAAAGAATACCTTACTTACTTAGAGTTTCTAAACTTATAATGTATCTATTAACTTTCTCAAATGGGTTTCACCATTATTCTATGAGATAGATACAGTAGGTATGATTTCACCCACTTGTTAGATGAAGAAGCTGATAATAGCAATATTCAAGGACTTTATTAATAAGCAGTTCAGCTAAGATTGGAATTTAAATCTCCCAATGCTCAGCCTTAGCTAACAGAAAAATAAAACTCTAATAAATCTTCTTTTTACTTGAAAACCATTCATCTTAACCTACACCTATCTCCAACAATCACACTCAAACCAGTCTTTAGGATTAATTTCATGCAATTAAATTTTTAAAAATTAAAGGAAAAGTAAATAAGAGTGTGTTGGACCTCAGCTGCTTTAATTATACAATGAAAGGGATGGACAAAGAACCCTGCACTTCGAAAGTTATTGGATGTAATTATTACATAGAAGGCATATTTGGCACTACCTTATTTAGTAAATTGGGATCATTTTGCCCAAACACTTTCATTCATAGTGTTCCCAAATATAATCAAGGCATTTACTGTGCTTCTGTTAATAAAAGAAGATGGATCTTAAAGGAAGGAGATCATTGAAGAAGTCAATAGACACACCATGATCATTTCACTTTATGACCTACATACAGATGTTTTAGATAAAAAGAAATCCTTGCCTTTAAAAATATCACCACCGAAATTGTGTGTTACCAGGGCACTTTATATACAGCTTTATATGCCAGTATGCCAAGACACAACTACTACTAACATGTGAATAAACTAGAAATTTTATTGGTTGCTAAGTATATATAAGATGTTTGGGGTTACACTGTTATCACTGTCCAAAGTTGGTATTATCCTGGTAAACGTGCATCACTTGATTAATACTACGTTGATATTTCCATTCAAAAATTCTATTTTCATGGATTCATGACATTATCATAAAAATTCACTCAACTCAAATGACATAGGAAAAAATCTATATAAGACTATTTGTGGTGCCAATTTCTTTCCACTGCTACCACCAAAATAAAATTATCAAGATTACCAGTTACTAGGATATGCAAATTTTTTTCTTTTTCTTTTTTTCTTCCTTCTTTCTTTTGGGCTGTGAATAGAAGACACCCACTAAGGGCCAGATGAAACCAGAAATACCATACTAATCAATCCTAGATTTCAAATATGGGTAATGGTGCAAAATATTCAAGACTCTAGGGACAGAAGCTTAGAGCAGTGTAAGGGGCACTTTACTACTGACATACATCCCCAACACTTTTTATTTTTGTATTTTGGAACAATTTTGTTGACAGTCTCACTGAGTTGCTGATGCTAGCCTTGAATTTGGGATCCTCCTGCCTTAGCCTCCCAATCATTGGGATTATAGATGTGTACCACCTTGTCCAGCAGGATATGCAAATTTAACAAATGGGAAAACCATCTAAATTTTGGGAAAAAATTTCTGTCTTATATTATAGCACAAAAGTCCTGACTAGTCAATAGGACATATATGCCATGTTGCTCAAAAAGTTCTGTGAGGATTCTTGATGGGTATGATTTTATTGTGTCTACTAAATATAGCTAATTCAGGGGGCTATAGAAGGGATGTGATAGATGTCTTGAGTAAATGTGTCTTTCGTGAAGGTATTAATGATGGTAAAACATTAACAAAATGATATATATTTCCTAGCGTAATTTTCTGCAAATAAAATAGCTTTCTTTAAAAAAAGCATAACACCTGCTGTGAAACAATAGGCACTAATCATGTAGAAGAAGGCAATAAAGGAAAATTCCTAAAGAAACAGGGAAAATAAAATTTGATGACAGAAAGACTCTAAAATGATATTCAGAGAGATTTACGACATAAAAGCAGGAAGATGGTACAATGTCAATTGTAACCAAGTTCAAAAACTAACAATAAACATAAGTATCATGAGTTAGGTACTGAATGGAAATGAGAATGAAAATAGGCTTCATTCCTAGTACTCACTGAAATTAGCATATCTTCTTTCTTGCTAACTTAGGAAGGTTTTAAACCAGTATTTTCCCAACTAGCCATCTTAGAACTAAAATTCTCCAAAATTCCTATAGAGAAGAAGAAATTCTCTTCTCTCCTGTAGAAAATGAGCCCTTCTTAAGGAGCCTCATTACCATCCAAAGGCACTAAACGGTCCCACAGCAAAGAAAACAGATCCCTTTTTCCAAATTTATTTGACTGTGGAATCTAATTTTATGTAGCACCTATTAAGATCTTCCAGAAATCTCTTTTTGTGAAATTTTCTCCTAGAAAATTAGATCAGGCTGATAGAAATAATAGATTTTGAAAGGAGCTCAGTATGTTTGATAATTGTCTAGCAAATATCATGACGCTCATTTCTGCTTCCATTGAAGAAGGTAGATTTGTTTTCTTCAATGACTCTTTCAAACACAAAATTCTACCACACAAAAATACTTGAAAATACATTTGGTATTTATGTGTCTATTTAAATATTTTAAAATCTGAACTCATTCAGTCAATTACTTGTGAACTTCCACTGCTTAGGTAAAATGTATATAAACCTCTTAATTCATTTTTAATTATGCATACTTTTTATTGTACAAACGTTGAGTGAATTATTTGCTTGAATGAATTATCTGCTTAGAGTTTTTTTTTTTCCTCATTGACCTTCATGGTCTCTTGGTTCTCCAAGTGTGTCTAACTGTACTACAAAGCTAAATTCAAATTATTTTTTATGCGATTCATTCTCTTTCTCCTTTCTATCTAGCATGAATAATCAAGAATTCATGGTATTATGGATTTTTAAATGTCAGAGATTATAAAGCTGTCTTGCCTATTACAGTAAGAACTTCATTAAAGGCTATCATGTATTCAAAGTGGTGTGTAATTCAAAGCAGCTGCACATCCAACTCCTCCACATGTACTATTGTTCTTTAAATAAAAACATCAAATAAAGTATGCTTTAGTTGCAAGCCTCATTTCTAGGTGCTGGGCATTTCAAGGTAAGTACATTCTAATAAAGCAATTATAGTCCCTTACCATAAAAAATTGATGCTTTCCCCTTGGTCCATGTATGTTGCAGAAACAGCTCCTTGGAGTGATGATCCTTTTATCATATACTATCTTTCCAAAATCTTATATTTTCACCCTGCACTTCAGAAACATGTCAAAATAATGATTCTTCATTTTTAAAGTTTTTGGTTCCTACTAGAAAAGAATCTTCCTTTCATCATTGAAAGAAAATATTCAGTTGTGGGTCTGGGTTACTTCAATGTCACTCTCTTTTATTCATGAAATATGTGTGATTTTAAAGAAGACAATGCATAACCACTGAAATGTAGTCTTTTTGTACTTGTATGTCATAGATAGTGAGAATTTCCTAATAAGAACATGTGTGCTTTAATTTATTTTCCTAAAGAGGTTTATGACCAAGAAAAATGAAATTAAGTTACTATGGGAATAATGATAAAGTAAGGAACATAAATTATCTATCTTGAAGGATCATGATAGAAGAAAACCTGATGTAAAATATCATTCTTTTCTCCTGTAGTAGCCAAGGACAAACTTAAATCAAGAGTAAAACAGGCTAAGTTCACATCCTTCTGTTTTCCTTCAAGATATTGTGTTTTATCAGGCTAAATGTCTCTGCCATCAATAATTTTGTAAATCGCCTTTTACAAAGGGAAAGATAAAACTTCTCTTTGTGTAAACTCTTACACGTCACAAAAAAGCTTCTAAGTGCTCCAAACTTACGGTTTTGGCACACCAGCTGCCTTGAGTTGAGGGAAGAGAACAGGGGTTAGCAGAAAGTGTATTTAGGATGGATGCCACCCACCATCAAGTAATGGTTTAAGTAGAAAGTAATCAGAGGGAGACCACAGCAGCTAAATTTCAACCAAAGATATTCTAGGTTTAGAACAATAAATAATTTTAATCAGGTATATTCCAAAGAGCAAATAGGTCTCTAAGGCTATAACTCAGCCTGAATAAGCACTTGGAAAGTCTGCCGGATCAGCAGCCACTCCATGTACACAGCACACCACCTGACTTTGCATTAAAATCTGGAACATCTTTGGTACAGAGAAGCCCATATGTTGTGAAACACTTTGAACTGGAACACATATCTAATTTATTAATGCAGACAGCATCTTTCACCCACATCAGAACACGAGTCACAAGGTGAAGGGTGATATGGATGAAGCAAGAGGGATACACATGAAAATCTTTGCACTTTCCTGGAGTCTTGCCTCATTACAGCCAGAACTGCCTTATAATAAAGTCTTTTCAGTGTGTTAGTAACTAAACACTCTTGGAAGGGGTCCAACATGAACCACCTCTACAGGAGTCTCCAACCAGGTAACATGACACTTAAGCTTCCACAAAACCTATGTCTACATTTGATGAATAAGTCATTAAGACAGTCTCTAGGATGCTAAAGGGATTACCTTTCTTATCAGGGCACACAGCCTTGTATATATGCTTCAAGCTGCAATTCATCATTTCAAGGGAATGTCTGGCCTCTGCATCAGAGTTTATCATTTGATGCTAGGAGACCACAGTGGGGCTGATAAGGGACACTGAAATTCTAATGCACGGAATGAGATGAAGCCACAGAGTTACGGTGCCTGAGTTATTCAAATCCTTACACACAGTTTACCCAGCCTAAAAACAAACAAACAAACAAAAAACACCACAATGTGTGTGAATGAAACAAACTCAAATTCCACCTTCAAACTTTGTGATTTATACTAAAAATGAAACTTGTCAATACAAAAAAATATGTTTGTCTCTCCAGTGCCTCAGTTACTCCCTGGGCTTATATCCAAGAAAATGAATATCAATTTAAGAGTTACTGGAGTATCTTCAGTATTGCCTCCACCTTGCCATCCAACTTCCTTCTAATTTTTGTTACTTCCACATTGCTGCTTCATTGAGCTCTGCCCCAGAGATGCACTAAAGGGAATCCATCATTCACTGTCAGGACAGCTTCCTCAAGGATCTGGGATGTTGTGGATAATGCAGGGCAGGTTTCTGTTTCCTTATTGGAAGTTAGCTCCTTCCTTACAGGTCATGCTTATGGTTCTAAGAAGAAAGTAAAACCTGGTTCAGCTCAGCCTCTAGCTAAAGACTTCTGCATTAGAAAGCATAATTCACCTTTATTGTAAACGTCATCATGCCTATGAACTCTAGAGTTTATTCACAGTTTCAGCCTAGGACTTTCCTTGACGGATGTTAATTTTCCTTTTTTTTCCCCCAGGAGTCCTACATATCAAAGGTTGGGGAATTGTCTTACTACTGATTCTAACAGAATTAATAGAGCACTGAGGCATAGCCTTCTTTCTTGAAGACTCTTGGCTATTTTTTGATAGTTCATAAAGACAGCTTTGCAGTCACGTTTCTCTTTATCATGAACGTAGTGAAGGAAAAATCCTAGAGCATCCTCAAAGCATATAAACAGTTAGGGTTTGGAAACTTTCCCTCAAGCCATTAGCACAAGAGAGGGAGGCTGTTAGCATATAAGTTACTCGCTTCACCACAGGGGCTAAGCGAAGAAAGCTTGTTAAGCCACGAATTTCAGTCTGCAGTGATCTGTGTTGAAAAATGGGATGTGCAGATTTTCGTGGGCAGATTCCAAGATGTGTTTAGAATCCATGGGCTGCTCCAACCCTTCAACCACCAACTCCTCCCAGGGTGCATGGTACAACCCCTATTTGCCCAGATGAGTTTTAGATAATATAAACACTCAAGCACCTGGTTTTGTTTGGGTGTTTGCCACCAAGGGACTATCAAGTAGAAAGTGTCAAATATAGTATCACAGAGGGCGTGAGTTAAGAGCCGGTGCAAAATCTGGAGAAGCGACAATCTAAAAGTCGAGGCGTCTAGTTCAAGTGTGCTTTTCTCTCTGGGGCCCTATGGGCTGGCATAAAATGGCATTTGCTTCTGGGTAAACACGGGTTGAGCCTAGCCCAAGGGAATTTCCGCTGACCAATTTAGGAATCATCCGGATAAGGTCCCGCAGAGGTACTCCAGGCACCCAGAGCATGTGGACTCCGCTGAGCATAAAGTGTCGCCCCCCAAACCCCTCTCTTGCTCTGAGCTCTTCTCTCGACTTCTCCCACTCACTTGGAACTCTAAAACTGGGCTTATCTGGATCGCAGCTGGAGAAATGAGCGTGACGGCACCAATGCACCCTGAGGGCAGCTGAGAAGGGCGGGGAAAGGTCCCTAGGTAGCACCCAGGAGCCAAGGGTTGACAAGAAAGCTGTGGGGGATCCTGGGACAAAGCCACCGAACAACAGCAGGAAGGGGGCTCCCAGAGCGCACTCACCTGCTGCTCCCGAACGAAAGCTGCGAACTGTGTTGCCTTTGCGCAAGAGCTGAGGGCGCCGGGGCTGCGAGCCTCGTTCTCGAGAGCCTGGCGTCCGTGCCGCCTGGACTCTGCCACTGTCGCTGTACCTGTCATAGAGCCGCAGCATATGCTCCGACACCTTGTCATGAGGCTGCAGCTCTGGGCCCGGGCCACCACCTGCCGTGCGGTCTCCTGGCAGGGCTTTGTGGAGCTCCGGCAAATGGTGCTTCGGTCTCTCTCCCTGCACCAGGCTCAAGCCAAAGCAGCCCAGCCACAGATAGAGCAGGATGCGCGCCCCAGCCATGGCGAGGTCCGGGTGCCGCGCGTCCGCTCTGTGCATCGCGAGGGAACACTCCCAAGGCGCGAAGGGTCGGCGACAGAGCTGAGGGTTGAACTTCTAAACCGGTACGGTAAGGGCACTCGGAGCCCAGGGCACAGCTGGAATCAGAAGTGACAAGCCCCACTTTCTGCGCTGATTGAGCGCGGACTCGCAGGTGGGCTCTTCTTGGGCAGCGGCGCGGACCTCACCCGCGCAGGGCGCTGCAGGCGTTGTCTCCAGTCCGACGCTGAGGAAGAGCTGTAGGTCGCGGCGTGTGTGGCCCGGGTGTTTTCAGGAGCTGTCTCTACCTTTCCTCCCCACTTTATTTTCGGGAACACCCGGCCGAAACGGCTGCGCTGTGGACACAGACTAGAGCTGCGTTCGGCGCGTGCCAGAGCTGGGGTGGGCTCAGTGGTCCGGAGGGCGCTCACTAGCTCGCCTTTTCAGGGACTGGAGGAGCCGCGGAGCCGCGAGTCCGAGTTTTGAGTATACGTGCGTGGGGTGTGTGTGTGTGTGTGTGTGTGTGTGTGTGTGTGTGTGTGTGTGTGAGAGAGAGAGAGAGAGAGAGAGAGAGAGAGAGAGAGAGAGAGAGAGAAGGAGGGAGAGGGAGAGGGAGAGAGAGAGAGAGAGAGATTGACTAACTTCGTTCCTTCTTCTTCCTCTGGCTGATCTGTACAGTTCGCTGCCAATTTCACCCTCTGGTTCGCCCTAGTAGGCACTCGGACCTAGCAGTAGCCAGGAGAGAAGTGAGGAGGGAAGAAACCAGTGAACCAGCAGGGGGAGGGAGAGAAGAGGAAGTAGGGTGAGGGTGCCTGGAGAGAGGAGGGGGAAAGGAGGGAGAAGGTAGAGGAAAGTAGGAGGGACTTGTTAAAAAAATCTCTTCAAGAACAGTGGCCACATTCCCTTTAGCAAGAAGGCAGAGGAAAATTAGAAGAGTTTCTTCCTGGGTTTTTAATCTTCTGACTCCGAACAAAATCGCGATGTGAATTCCATCCTCATTTCCTTTCCTGGGCCTCCTGTGACAGATGCTGTGGACCCTGCACTTGTACCTCCTAGCTATAGCTACCTGTCATCCTGAGAGCTTCTCAGCACAGCTCCCCTCTCCGGCTGAGAAAAATCAGTGTGAGAGCAAACCCACCTTCACCCGCTATGCCCCCTGAAGAGATTTCCCTGCAGAATGGTGCAATGATGGCGAAACTTAGCGGTTCTGGAAGATCTGGGAGTGCAAAGCAGGTTCTTGGAGTTGCTAGCTTTGATATCCTTGTTAATTCTCTATTTTGGGGGGGCTGTAAATGGAGCTTAAACTACTGCCCAACATTTTACCCCACATGGATCATACCCTAGGCACTTGTTTTTTATATTCAGTGTGTACTATTTTACAGACTAGATGCCCACTTTACAGTCTAGAAAACTAAGGTGAAATGATACACAGTTGGTGGCAGAGCTGAGCTCTAAAATCAGGGAGCCTGAATTCTGGGCTCAGGCCATTGATCACCACACTATTAATAATGAAACTAGCATTTAATTAAGTTTCCCAAGGTACAACTGGTGGACCTTATGTTCTTGTCCTTGTTCCTGGCCAGGTGCAGTAAACTCTCCATGTCTCTTGCAGCTCTCTGTTCCCTCTGTGGGGCCTTGGACTTTATTGAAAAGAAGATAGGCTCAGAGGTTACCTTGAGCCTCCAGAATCTCTGTTTCTTCTTTAATGGTGAATAACAGCACATTCCTTTCAGAGTTTTGTTTGGATGACATTAGAAAGCAGTGTTAAAGTGACTGGCATACTGACTAGCCTTTACTAGGGACTCAATCCCTTTTTATCCCAAATTTATCCCAAATGCAGACTATATTCTCCCTGCTCAGTCATTCTCATCCCCCTGTGGTTTGGATTTTGCCCTTAGCCACCCTAGGAACTGTTCTGCAGATAATAACACATGCTTCAAGTGTGTTTGAGAGGATTCAATGGGATCATGTGGGTGATCTTTGCCTGGCATAGAGAACATAATAGCTTTTGTGATTAATAATGAAGACCTAATTGCGAAATTCAATAGGCCCTGGAAACTCACTCCCTCTTTGATTTTTCCCTGTGAATCTTTGGTTGTGTTCCCTCCCCTTTCTGCTCTCTCAATTCTGTGAGCTGCCTCCCCTAATGTTTCTCACATCTTTTTTTTTTTTTTTTTTTGGTACTGGGGATTGAACTCAGGGGCACTCGACCACTGAGCCACATCCCCAGCCCTATTTTGTGTTTTATGTAGAGACAGGGTCTCACTGAGTTGCTTAGTGCCTCGCCATTGCTGAGGCTGGCTTTGAACTCGCGATTCTCCTGTCTCAGCCTCCCTAAGTGCTGGGATTACAAGCG
>CM053408.1:63597257-63608395 GCA_028644305.1 Xerus rutilus
TTCTCACATCTTTATGCTCTGCCCTGGGAGAATGACAAATCAAGAAGATTCTTCTCTACTCCTGCCTTTAGGTGGTCACCTCTGACCTTTCAATATGTAATTCTGGGTCTCCCACAGCCCTAGCCATCATTGTCAAAAGTTCATCCTATTTCCCTTTGAAAGTGTCCCTCAGACTTGCCTCCCTTAAACTCCTGTGTATATTTCTTTTGCAACATCTGCCACTCCATTCTCAACATAATTCTTCATCTGTAGGAAGCTGAGTTGTGGGGGCTGCTGACCATGGTGCAACATCAATGCCCACCTTCACCTCTTCCTAGTTCTATACAGTCCCTTCTCTGTACCTTTCCTTTCTCATTAGCATAGTGTCTCCAGCATTGCAAAAGCTTAAGAAGAAATAGTGGAGACCAGAGAGACTGGTCAGTTTTTTTCCTAAAGCAGACATCAAGCCATGCCCATTCTTATATTTTAGTGACCAGTCATTATATTCAGAATAAGCAAATGAGGAGTTGTTAAGCATGCAGAATAATCTCTAGGACTCTCGGCTGTAAAGGAAAGATGGAATTAAGAGTCTGGATGTGGGAGCCAGTTAACTGAAGATTGCATTTAGGAGCCAAATCCTAAACCTACAACGGCACATTTGCAACTAATACAACCAGGCAGATGAAGCAATGGGTGGAATGGATGAAGCCAGCAGCAGCATGACTAGCAATGACAAATAAAGATACCCCATTCACAGCTGTCTTGGGGAATTGAATTGAAAGCAAATTGAACTAGGGAAAAAAAAATCTCTAGTCTGTCAGAATACCTGGAGATGCCAGTTGAGATACTTCAAGAGAGAAGCACAGTATTTCTGTTGTCAAAAGCCACAGAATCTCAAATCTGGATGCATTAAATGGTTTCAGAATGCTGGAATCCTTAGAAACCTCCTCTCCAGAGCAATTAATGAACGAGTAAATAAATCATAGGATTCAGCATTCTGGCAAAGCATCAGGTTTCTTTGATGCTCAGAAGCACTGAAAAAGTGCAGCTTTTCAGAAAGTAACTTCAGAGATTAAGGGTATTAGTAGTACAAGTGTCTTGTATTTGATTTCTCCAGAACATCTGATTAATGAATTAGAGTTGTTTTAATGTTTTAATAATAGAACTTTCCTATTTTATGCTAGGGCTACTGTTACAGACAATTAAATCACAGGGCATACCTCATTCTCTTTTCCTAAACACAAGAAAAGTTTAAGACAGACATTAGTTGAAAACAACAGCAAATGCAAATTTAGGATTTTAGTGGATTCTGTTGAGTTGAGCTCTACTTTTGTCTGCAGAATCCTTTGTCTGTATATGTTTGTGTGTGTACTCTGGCTTTATTAGCATGATTTACATTCATTGTCTAAAATCTCATAAATGAGACCAAATTACACTTATGTACAGGTGCGAGTATATCACAGTGAAACCTACTTTTGTGTATAATTATAATTTGCCAATAAAAATATTAAAAACTTACAGAAATGCCAAGAACACCTTCCCCTCAATTACTATTGAATATTCATGTAAGCCTGAATTAGTAGTTGTGGGCTCTGGTTCCTTCTTATCTGTTTCATTACACCCATTTTTGTTTCATTCATGCAATACATATTTAGTAACTATTGTGCTCTTAACATTTAATTTAGTATTGAGAATGCAGAGATGAAATCATATGGTCTCTTCCTCTGAACTTAAGTCTACTGGGCATGTAGAAACATCTTCTTAATTAACTTAAGAAATCTTAATATAATTTTGTCTGGCTGAGTAATTTTGTCTGCTGATCAGAGCAAGGAGGTTGCATGGAAGAGATGATACTTGAACTAAGGGGTAAAAGTTAAGCAGGTAATTTCCCAAGACTATTTCTGATCAGATATTCCAGGCAGAGGAAGGGTATCATCCATAGAGATGGGAGTGACCTTTCTTTTGGGATCCTCTTCTAATTTCTACCAATCTTCCTTTCCATTTATTTTCTCAGTTAATGAACTTTAGCTATGTACTTTTATTTGGTTATCAGGAATGTGACAAATGTCTTTTTTTTTTTTTTTTTTGGTACCAGGGATTGAACCCAGGGATGCTTAGCCACTGAGCCACGTCCCCAGCCCTTTTTTTTTTTTTGTATTTTATTTAGAGACAGGGTCTCCCTGAATTGCTAAGTGCCTCACTAAGTTGCTGAGGCTGGCTTTGAACTCCTGATCCCCCTGCCTCTGCCTCCTGAGTTGCTGGGATTACAGGCGTTGGCAGTGACAAATGATATTTCTAAACTTAACTTCTTCTTTACAGAATTTCAGCTCCTTCATTTTGATAAATTTGTGGATATACTGTTGATATCATAAATTCAGAGCATCTGAAAAAAAATAAAATAAAACTGATCATCCCCACTTCCCAGTCTTATTCTGGGTTTCCAAGCTTTTATAAATGGCACCATTATCCTGTCAGCCATCCAGCTTCCAGTCTTAGACTCATATTCACCTTCTTCTCTCTGTCCACCATCTGGAATCCATTGCTGTCACACAAAGGATGTTTCTCTGGTATTTCTCCCATCTGACTTCTTTATTTTTATGGTAACCTCTTTCACTGAGGTACTAATTTGTTTTAATCTAGATTAGTTTCATAATCTCCTAAGTGGTTTCCAGTTCCTCCCCACCAACTCTATTTGATTTCTGTTGCCACATAACAAATCACCACAAACTTAGAGGCCTAAAACAACACCCATGTGTTTTCCCACAGTCTTGCAGGTCAACCGTCCAGGTGGACTCAGCTGAGCTTTTGGCTCATGGCCAAGTGGTAGTCTTTCTGAAGGCTCAGGGTAGAAATCTTCTTCCAAGCTCATTTTGGTTTTAGCAGTTCCTTACAGTCCTAGACCTGAGATTTCATTTCCTTGGGCTGCTCACTGGGGCCTGTTATCAGCTATTATAAACCACCTACCATTTCTGCCAGGTGTTCCCTCCATCTTCAAGCAGCAATGAAGACTATATTGCACATTGAATATAATATTTCCTATCTCTTTCTCCAGAAAGAGCCCTATCCTTTTAAAGACCTTACCTAAGCTTAGCCTCACAAAGGAATACTCCCTCCCCCCTTTTTTTACAGTTGTCTTTGCCAGACAACATAAAGCTAATCAGTCCAGTGATATCCACTCATCCCCACAGCTGCTTCCCACACTCAAGAAGGAGGGGATTGTACAAGATCCTGGGTCACTAGAAGTCTTTTAGAATCCTGCCTACCATAGTAGTCATGTATCCGGTCACTAAGTTTATCCTCCTAGAACTTAGTCCATTCCTGCTATAAACTTTCCCAAATAAAGGACAAGTAGCCATTCATTACTAATTTTTTAAAAAATAAAAACAAGACCTCAGTTCAACACCTGTAGCCTATCATACTTGCCTTAACCTAATTTTCTGGTGTTCATCTCTCCTTTCCCTCCTATTGCAGTGCTCCAGCCATACTACATGTCCACTTTCCTTCACTTTCTGTTTTTTTTTTGGGGGGGGGGGCTGGTTTATCTTCCTTAATACACATCTGCAAATGCTACCTTTTCCATGAAGTGATTCCTTTTTGGTCCAATGGTTTATGGGTGCTTAATCCTTTATGTCACTGCAGCATTTATTACTTATAGTACTTAAGAGATTCTGCTTGCTATATGCTGTTTTGTTTACTTTTATAAAGAAATAACTGCTGCTCTAATAAAATAAATTCCAGCTCCTTGAGGCTTATTAGCAATAGGAAAACAGCCACTTGGGGAGGGAGTGGCCAGATCTCTCCTGGAGATTCTTCTTCCCCAGAAGCTTTCCTTCTGTGTTTTCTCTGAGTCCTAGTTCCGTGGCCCTGCCTCTCCCTTCTCGCTCATTCTGGCCTACACTTGAACAAATAGCTCATCCTTAATTTTTGTCACAGTGTTTAGACAAACCTGGTTCTTGCAAACAACCATTGACAAAGTCTCATGGAAATAAACACACTATGATCAACACCAACTACACAATCTGTCTTATGCAACTTCTTCTTCTTGATTTTCTGCCTTTTGAGTCCTTTTCCCTCTGGTTCTTGTCTTGTCACCATTTTTGCAAACAGCTTTCTACTGAATATCCACTGTGTACCAGTCATTCTTCTGGGTGCTGAAGATGCATCTGGGGACAGTGTATTTTGGGCTTCTTTTAAAGTTCATGGTTAAGAGAGCAAGACCTGGAGAGGCAGAGACAGATGTTTCATCTCTTACTTATTCATACATATTCATCAAGTGCACAGTATGAGCACAGTTTCTATTTTAGAAACTGGATGTATATTCATACAAGAGGCTTTCCCTCATGGAGGTTATTTTCCAAGGGAAAAGGACAATAACTTAAAACTAACAATAGCCTAGTACTAACAAAAGGAAGTTCACAAAAATACCATGAAAATAATAAAGCAAAGTGATAAAATCAAACCTGTGGTATGTGTGTGTGTGTGTGTGTGTGGTGTATGTGTCCAGGGTGGGCTGGAGAGGGGCAGTGTTATAGGAAGGTAAGGTCAAGGGAAACCTCTATGAGGACACAGCATTTGATTCAAGACCTGAATGATTTGAAAGATAGACATAAGAAGGTCTGGAAGAGAAATGTTCCAGACAACAGGACTAGCAATTGAGAAGGACAGTCTGCTCAGCACGTTCTTTAACTGAGAATCTCCCACTTCTTAATGATCCACGTTGCAAATCATCAGCCCCTGGAAGGGTTTTAGCCAAAGGTTTGGTGCTGTTTGTTCTCTGTTCCATGAAGGAAAATCACACAAGAATCTGAAGCATAGACTGAGGTTTGGGAGAGGCAGAAGTATCATTACATTAATTTATTTCTGTTCTGATGCAAAGACCCTCAAGACAGCTATTGTTGTTCAACTTTTCCTCTCACTGCCTTCCCCAGATTTCCTTACATATCATTGCCTCCTTAACAAATATTTGCTGAGCTGAATCCAACTGAATAGTGATGAGCTAAAAGGGTGTTACATATCTCCTTTCAAACATATTCATTTTCCTATATAAATAGAATAAAAACTATGATTAGATTCCCATGGAACAAAATAACTTGATTTAGCATTTTCTTATTTCCTATTTTTACAAATTCGCTTCAACTGCTTTTCAACTAAGATGTTCCTTAAAATTTTAATGATATGAAAATTAATGATGACTAAACAAATATAATAAGAAATAAGAATTAGTCAGTTCCTTGAGGGCAGAAACTGTGTTTTATGTATTTTTGCATCACCCATAGTCACAGGACTCAAACAAAACCAAAATTAGCATTTCAGGATATATCTTCCACTCTCCTTTTTCCAAGCCTGGGGTATAGAATATTTCTGTGTTGATTATATCTTTATAATCATGTAGTGTTTTGATTTTTTTCTCTTCAATTAAAAATAAATTATGTTATGAGGGGAGTGTATGCTATATGCTATGCTCTTTGTATGCTACTTTATATTCTTCATAATTAACAAATCAGAACAATATGAACACTAAATTTTTATAACCAATTAACATACCTGGTCACGTTTTCCCTTGCATTAACCAATCTCACTTCTACTAAAATTTTTTTCTGATAATGGTGCTATGAGAATTTACCACTATGCTCCCTCTACATACAAATGTGTGTGTGTGTGTGTGTGTGTGTGTGTGTGTGTGATTTTATTTCTAAGTCGTATATATGGTTTTCCCCTTTGATGGAATGCTTGGGGTCATGCCTGAATCACACAGCATGTGACAGGTGGCCAGCTCAACATTTTTTTTTTTTTTTCAGTACTGGGGATTGAACTCAGGGGCACTTGACCACTGAGCCATATCTCCAGCCCTATTTTGTATTTTATTAGAGACAGGATCTCACTGAGTTGCTCAGCACTTTTCTTTTGCTGAGGCTATCTTTGGACTCGTGATTCTCCTGCCCAGCCTCCTGAGCTGCTGGGATTATAGGCTTGCACTACCATGCCTGGTATGCCAGCTCACCTCGGCAGTTTTCCTCTCAGTTTGTTAACTCATTACTTGATTGAGTCTTGGAGTAGCTCCTCAAGCGCTCTTCATGTTCTTTCCATCGTGTAGTTAGCAATCTTTGCTCTGTGGAGCTCTTCTTATTGTCCACATCAGTTTTCCTCCTTCAGGTCTTACAGGTGCCATTTTTCCCCCTTAGTAAATTGAGTTTAAATCCTCTGGTCTTCAAAGAACCTTCTTTTTACTAGCAAATTTTCAGATTTTTTTCTTTGGGTATTACCAGCCATTGCTGTACATAGCAGTTTATTTGAGTCTGACTTTTAAAAAAATTATTTATTCTTTCTTATGGTGCTGGGGATAGAACCCAGAGTTGCTCTACCACTGAGCTATACGTCCTGCCCTTTCTATTTTTTTATTTTTGGTAAGGTCTCACTAAGTTGCCAAGGCTGGCCTTGAACTTGCAATCTTCCTGCCTCAGCCTCCACAATCATTGGGATTATAGGCATGTGCCACTGCACCCAGTTTAGAATCTGATTCTTGCCATTTGGGAAAAGTTATTACTTTAAAAAAGTCTTTTCTTTCTAAAGTCCATCTTTTTCCATCTGACCCCTATGATGATTATTTCCTAAATTGAATTTCTAAGAGCATAACACTTAAATATTTCATGTTCTGGGAATTGTGCCCCACACAATTTAATGAACATTGCCATTATATTTCTGTGTTCGTGTTTTCTTAAGTTGTCATGCATGGAAGACCCACAGGTAAGGAAGAGTTGGTAATGCTGAAGGATGCAAGCTCCTTCTTAACTTCTCCCTCTTCCTGGTTTCAGGTCCAGTCTCTATCTCTCCTAACCTTACACTTTCTTACTTTCTCTTCTTGTCCCACTTCTTTCCTATCATTCACAAGCCTAAATGAAGGTGATAGGCAGTGGGACTGTGGAGAGAAGTTACTGACCCTCCACTACCTGGAGCTGAAAGTCACTTGAGGGAGGTGATCTCATTTGTCTCCTCGTCCATTCAGAGATTCATTCATCAGAAAGAATTCATTGCATCATTGCAAGCATCTGCTTTTTCACCCTGCAAATTTCCAGGTGGAGCTGGAAATCAGATGACCCATGTAAAGCCTTAACAGGATCAATTAAAGTTGGTTAGGCATGGTGACGAATGCTTTAAAAATATGGACAGATGGGAGTGTAGAAATGATAAATATCACCACTAGGGACTAATTTTATTCTTTACTTTTGCTTCAGGGTTTCCAGGTGTTTTTCTAGCTTTTCTTCCTTGAGGGAAGTCGTTTTAAACTGCCCCTGGATATCTGCCCGTGGAAAAGCAAACAGCTTTCTTTGACCACAAATGATCACCTACCAACAACTCCTCCACCCTGTTTTTCAATTTTTGAACTCTGGGGTTAATTCTTGCCTTATAAAATTAAGATCAAGATTACTCTGGCTAGGAGCCAGTCCTGCAAACCAGTTCTTTTACTGGGCAATGAAGAGTGATTGCATAAATGCTACATAAATACTTCAAGTATCCATGTTGTCAATCCTGGTAACTATTGCTGAGCTGTAAACAGAGCTGTAGTGTCTGGATAATGCTGGGGGAGCCGAGTAGGATTTGACCAGACAGGAATTAAAATGGAATGGAAGCTAATAGACCCTGAACAAGGCAAGAGTCAGGGCTGTGGCTTCTTTGTTTTTGGAGTCACAAACCTACACTAAGTATGCAATATTTTTTAAATTGAATTACATATTTTGAAAGAAATGCAAATAGTTAGAAAGAGATTTGTGCTTACCTGTATAGCTAGTTCAGCGTGCATTTTTGAGTTCTCAGGCATTGATGAGGAACAAACCCAAAGAATGTCTTGCTGTCCTATGGCAGTTGTCCTTGTCTTAAAACACTCTGGAGCAAGTTTCCTGGTGATATGACACACACCTAAACCAACATGTGAATGTTTTCCAGATCAGTGAAGTTCAGATTTCATTTGTTCACAAAGCTTTCCTGCATGACTCCAGATCATTATGATTTGATACACAAACAGGCAACAAGAAAATGACAATATAAACGGGCATTTGAATACATTTACATCTCTATGTGGAGCCCAGCTTCTCAAGAGCAAGAGCCATGCATGAGCCCAAAGAGCTCTTTGCCTACAGTAGGTAATCTATAAATACGCTTTACAGAGTGAAGTGCAGTTAGTGAGACCCTAATTCTGTTACCTAACATGACAGAAAGATAAAGAGAGGCCTCTCTTTCTTTTTGTAAATTAGCCTGGCCATATTCTATCCTCATGTTGATAGCAGAAATTTATTTCCCTTTTTAGGCTGCAGCACTACTTGTCTTTTAGTGATGAGATTTTGGGTTACAAAATGTTTTCGATATTTTCTTTCTATGTTCAGCACTTGTTCATGATACTAGTGTGATTGTCATCTTGAAATCTCTTAAGTGACTCATGTCATAAAAGACAGGAAAGTGATCTATAGCACACTTCAACCCCTGGCTTCCTACACCTCCCTTGAATCATATATAGACTTGCTATTTGAAATTAATTCAGGAAATCAGTTACAAGTCCCAACAAAGAGCAGTTTGCAACCAGGCATTTTCCTGGTTGTTTCAAATTGTTCTGTTTCTCCCCACTCAGGTAGGAAAAGATTTTCAATGTGGTTGATCTCCTTGGAAATGCTATAGACAACATCTGGCCTGCTAGGTGAAACAAATCCCACCTGGTGGCAGTGTTTGGATTGTATTCCCAGCAAATGTTAGAAACACAGCTCACTTACAAACACTAATGGGCACAAAGAATGGAGTCGCAAAATGTCAGGGACCTTGCCTCCTAATACAAAGATGGCTCAGAACCAGACACAGTCTCCTATCAGGAAGTTCTGGGCACAAAGGTGAATTCTTTCTTGCCACCTCTGTCCTTCCACAAAGCAAAACCACAGTGTTCTGATTGATGTAGTAGGAGAGGAAGTTTCTCCCTGGGGATGGTCTCCAGGGAGGCAGAGGGCAGAGGGCATGGCCCCATGAGTAGTACACTTGGTGAATTATGAGATGGGAGCAGTCTTTCCATCAGCAACTTAAAGAGCTTCTTTCTTTGACTCTTGACATCCAGCCAGGCTACAAGAGTCCCCTAATAAAATGTAGATATCCCTGAGAAGGCTAACACCTTCAGCATTATCAACTAGTATCAGTTAACACCTTAAGGGAAACTTAGGAGAATTGCCAAAGGGGATAGAGATTGAAAGGGGAAATAGAAACGGTACCCAGTATCAAGTATTGCTTACTGTACTGTTTTGTCCAGGGTCAGCCCTGCCTAAGTCCGCAGAACAAGTGGACTCTGTCTTACCTCAGTGGCCTTGGACAAGTCCTTCAGCTATGCTAGTTTCTAGTTTACTTGTTAATTGGAGAGTATAATTATTCTTTATCTCGTCAAGGGTGTTGGGAGAATTTATGGTCTATAAAACTTTTGAGATTTTTAGTGTGAGGCAGTTCATAAGTACAAAGTATTATTATTGGTTTGATTACAGGATTATAAATGTGATATAGGTAGCATCATAATAGCGATGTTACGTACAATTACTTATCTCTAGTTCTACAGAGAGGTGGGGCTATTTGTATCTATTTGCCAAGCCATAGTAGGAGAACTACTAAATATTGATAAATACAGATTAGGTCTTGATATAATGAAGATGTTGTTGGATTTTATTACCTAACCCAGGTGTTTTATGGTATTGCTTATCTGAGAGTAATATCCGAATGCGTAGCTAAGCCCGGCTCAAAGTCAGACTGGGTATTTTGGGTTTTTTTTTCCAAATCCTGTGAAAATGTGGAGAGGCCTTCTTTTGTTTCTGTAGATATTACTGTTATCTTACTCTTCAATGATAGGACGTACTTATATTCATGCTGGTTTAGAATGCTTACTCATTTGTGGCCCCTGTCTCCTTCTGCACACAGAAGCAGGACTAGAACAGCCAATGGTGGCTTCTCACTTGATACTTGTCTAAGAATCTATAGTGATTCTCCAGAGACTCACATTTGATGTTTGAATTTCTCAGTCCAGAGTTCAAGAGCTTCTATCAATTTACTCTATCAGTTTCATTTCCATTTCCATTTTCCCATAAATTCAATACATTTCTCTAATCTATTTGCCACTAATAGCCCTTCCTCAAGTGTAGGTTCTATATCCTTAGAGTTGCAGAAGGACATAGCAGCTGTTCAATAAATTTATTTAATGCATGAATAAATAATTTAAACTCTGAAATATTTTTCTTCATTCTCTCCTCTAATATGCATTCTCTGAGTTTTCAAAGTCAGGCACAAAATTCAATTCATTCAGGCAACCCTTTAATTCAGTGTTATACATCATTAACTAAACACTGAGTACTTAATACTATGACCTCCTTGACTGAGCCCATCTGATTAGGTTTGACCTTACATTTAGACTCCATATTTAAGTTGGAAATTAACTCCTCTGATTTGCTGCTTTATAAAAATAAGTGTTCATGATTTATTGTGTGTTTTATATATAAGAAAATGAGCTTGGGTGTCAGAGCAGAGCTCTGGATTTGCTCCTATCTCATTGTGATATTCTTAATTTAAGTAATTATCTCCTGCTTGAGATAAGTACTTAGTTTTAATTAGCTGAATCTCCGTAAGCCTTAGTTTCTCTATGTAATACACACACACACACACACACACACACACACACACACACTCTCTTTTCATATATTGGTATAATATTACTAGGTTATTTAGAATATGAAATTAATAATGCTATTATCTTAAATATCTGATCTTCCCTAGAAAGGGAAAAGATTGCTAGGTGTTTTCTGCAAGGACTGGCACCTGCAGGGCACTGCTAGTATAGGGAAGCAACACCATTAGGAGATAACTGCTACAGAATTTATCTTTTGATCCAAAGTGAGAATTGAAAAATAATGTCTTTTTTTTTTTTTTTTTTTTTGGTTTTGGATGATTTTACTTTTTATTGTAGTAAAATACGTATGACACAAAGTTTACCATTTTGATAATTTTGAATTCAGTGGCAGTAAATGCAACCATAACCATCATCCAAATCCAGAACTTTTTCATTTCCCCAAACTGAAATTCCATTCCCATTAAGCAATGATTCACCATTGCCTCTTCCTCCCTTTCCCGGCAACAATGTCTCTACTTTCTGT
>CM053408.1:63608895-63631535 GCA_028644305.1 Xerus rutilus
TTATCAAACATAACAGAAAAAAACAAATTTTCAGAAGCTGTACACACTGTTCACTGAAAACATTTGTTGAGGCAAATAGAAAAAAATTGTTACAATCATAATTTTTCTAACTTTGCACAAAATTATAAGCAGATTAAATTCTTCATATTAAACACCTTTATATGCACTTTCAATGAACAGTATATATATATATTTATATCTATTTTTTATCAACCATCTTGTTGTTGTGTTTTGTAAGAACAGTTAACATAAGACCTATCCTCTTAATAAAGTTTAAGTTTTAGTTAAGGTATTTTGAACTAGTACAACTTGTGTAGTATACACTATATACTAGGTCTTCTGGATCTACCACCCATCTTGCATGGCTGAACTTCACACTCTTTGATCAACATCGCTTGACTTCCCCTTCTTTATACCTTGCAGTAATGTTGTTCAGGGAGTACATACAATTCTGTGTTCCCGGTTCTGTGTTTGATTCAGTGGGCCTTCAATGTGTGGTGGCTGCAAAGAGGAAAATAGGGAATTTAAGTAGTTCACACTGACTGGACACTTTCAAATGCTAGGAGCTGTGCTGGTCACTTTACAAGCATTATTTATTTAAAAGTCATATTCACCCAATTATGTGGTGATTGCTATTGTCTTCCTTTTATCAGTGAGATAATCAGGTTGGAGGGGTTAACTGATAGTCCAAGGCTAAACAGCTAGTAAATGGTACAATTAACATTAGAACCCAGCCACTCAGATTTCAGGACCTATGTACCTAATCTTTGTATCACACGATTTGGAAAAATGAATTAAGGTTAAAGTCTTAGATGAGTCTAAGTTTGAGTGATCATTAAGCAAGTTCCTTCCTAGCCGGATGTGTTTGGGTAAATTATGTAAGCTCTGGAAGTGTCTATTTCCCTAAGAAATAATGGTAATAATAACTACAACCACAAACCTTATTCCTCACAGATTCCATATTTGTAAATTCACCTACTTGCTAAAATGTATTTGTATCCCCAGGCCCTGTTGCTGCTGTTTGTTTTCATGCACAGAGGGTGGAAAATGTGAGTTTGCTGATGTGTGCATTCCCAGCTGAGGCTGACAAGGCCACTGTTTCAGCTCTCACACTATAAACAGCTGTCCTTTTTGCAGTCTATTAAGTGCCATGGTTTTCAAATTTTTTGTGCAATTTTTTTTTTGGTGCATTTGCTATTCAAAACAGTCCCCGTGCTTGGAGTTTAGTTTTTAAGCTCCAAAAAGCTGTGCTATGCCTTATGGAGAGATTGCCCGTGTTAGGAAAGCTTCATTCAGGCATGACTTAAAGTGCTATTGGCTGTAAGTTCAATATGAATGAAATGGCAATATATATTAGATAAGGTGTTTAAACAGCAAAGCACATAAAACAATGTTATATATTGATTGGTTGACCAGAGACTCCCAGAAACCTAATCCTCTTCTTCCTGAGGAGTAATGATTTAGTATTCACTAATTCAATGTTTATGGTAGAACATAACTAAAATGAGAATTGATTCTATCTCATAGGAATATTAGATGAATTAAGATAATAGACTTGGCACAAAGTAGAAACTCAGTAAATAATAGCAGTTAGATTGTTTTTATTTTTCAGGACCTACTATAAAACTAATTTAGACATTGTTTCATGCAAATCTTGATATATAGTCTCAATATATTATTTCTAAAAGGCATCTTTCAAAATACATTTTAGAAACTATATCTCAAGGAAATACAAAAATTTGGGGGTGAAATGTGATTATAGGAGAATATAGAGTAAAAAGTATTTCTTATGATATCCATTGTGATTCCTCTTGTACAGACAAATAGAATTATGGTATGGAATCAAGTAACTGCCATTCCAAAAGTCAAATTCTCATTGTTTCTAATAAGAAGAATGAATTCTCCTAATCATAAGAATGAAACATTGAAAAAAAGAAGCTAATGTAAGTTTAATTAATCAGAATCTTCCAAAAGCTCATACATTGGATCTTTTAATTTTTTGAAAGTTAAGATCAAGACCTTTTCAGTAAAAACAAAAAAAAATATGTATATACAAATATGTATATATATATATATATATATACATAAAACATTGAAAAAACATGGAAGAACTCATGTGCTTTGAAAAAGTCTTGACTTTATAGGTCACTATATTAAAATAGCCTTTATCTGTCCATGTTTCTTAGATATCCATGTGGGAATATGAATCTTAAGTCTTTTAAGCTTTTATTAAATTTCTTAATAATTTCTCCCAAAGAGGATAATTTTTTCATATCCTCAACTCTCTTACCCTCATCTGAAAAGAAACTGAAAGTTTCAGTTTAAGATTCACAAGATCTGCTTCAAATTACAACATTTAAATGCCAGTCCAGTGGGTTTTAATGTGCTGATGAGTAGTCAGTCCCTCTCTTGGGAGGTCCTCAGCAGCTTCCTATGGCAGAGTCCTGCTCAACCTTTGAGACAGAGTTCAGATTTGACTTCTCCCCAAGTTTCTTTTTTTTTTTTTTTTTTTTTTATTATTATTATTATTGTTTTTTTTTTAGATTACCCTCAAACGATTTTTATTAAAAAGTATGATGTTATAAAATAACTCCCCAAGTTTCTATAGCCCAGAGAAGCCTGCCTGTCTTCCTGGTAGCATGCTCAATGCACAGCTTTGTCTTGTGTTTTTCACTCCTACCGCAGACATTGTTATCTTCTTTGTCTTTGCCACAGGGTTGTGAACAGTGCCTAGCCCAGAGAGGGTGCTCAAGAAAATTTGTTGAATGAATGAAGGAAAGAATATTACCCGAGTCCCCAGTATAGCGTGGGTGTTTAGCTATGGCATGTTGCCTGTTACATTGGTGAAGGTATCTCCACCAACTGTAAAACAAACCATCAGCTCTAATACAGCATATGTCAACGTTAATGATCTTACCAATGAATTAAAGATAAGTTCTGTTAAATTCTAAGCCCCACTTTTGACCTCAGTGCCTGGATAGCTGTGAACATTCTGGCATATTTTATCAGTTATACCACTGGTTTGATGAAAACTTGATGAATTTACCAATTTCTTGTTTGTTTTTTTTGTGGTTCTTAGAATGATTAGGTCATTGATACTAGGGAACACTTTTTTGTTGTTGTTGTTCGGTTTTGCTACTGAGGATTGAACCCACGGGTGCTTTATCACTGACACACATCCGCAACTGCTTTTACTTTTATTTTGAGACAGGGTCTCGCTAAGTTGCTAGGGCCTTGCTAAATTGCTGAGGCTGGTCTCAAACTTTCAATCCTCCTGCCTCAGACTCCGAAATTGTTGAGATTACAGGCATGCACCCCCACACTCAGATTAGGGAATCAATTTCTGTCACATGGACTTTCCCAACTAATCCCATCATTTGCGCTGTATCCTTCCTCTTTTATCTTGTCCCTAACTATTCACAACTCTTGTCAGTTCTTCTGGCAAAGATCTTTTTTTTGTTTACTTTATTCTCATTGACATCATTTCTAATCCACATTTCTTTGTCCTCACAACTATGCTAATGCAGCATTCTCAGGAAACAGTTTCCAAACCTTTTGAATTCTTGATTCTCCCTCACATCCATCTGTTTTGGAAATGGCTAATGCATTCATCTTTCTGCAGTATAAATTGATTCCAACTGTCTTCTGAGAAAACCACATTTAATGGCCTCTCATTGTCCATCTCATTAAGGATGAAAGGCCTGGGCACTTCATGGTACAAAACTTCAAGGAGGCTCATGAACACTATTTCCATGAGCTACCCATAGCTGATGCTCTGTCCATCTTTGCTCACTATCCTCATCTTTGCTCATCTATCCTCAGGACCAGTGTGGCACGGGGCACATTAGTAAGCACTTATACATCATTTTGGGTCTAGTAAATCAATTAAGAAAACCAATGTCTAACTTTCATTGGACTTGGATTTCTAAATGAGATGTGGTTCTGTGATACTTCATATTAACATACATAGACTTATGTACAAAAGCATTATGTATTGTGAATTTAGATTTGGCTCTTCTTTCCATCCAACCTACCTATGCTCAAGTTTCCTTGGCATTTTGCCTTTATATATTAAATTTTCCAGAAATAGCAAGGGTCCATTGATGACATATTGTGTCTAAGTTTATAAGCTTTTCTAGATGTTGTTTTTATTCCTAGATGCCTTAGGAATGGAGGAAACTATGAAGGGGTAGGAGGTGTTATTACTTGGCTTTTTCTCATTTTTTCCAGACCCATTGCTTGTAGGTCTTTAGCTTCATGAACCTTCATTTAGTGAGTAGAACAGGTGAGTGGGAGATCTCTCCAGCAAATACGACCTCATTCAGCATTGCTCTCCTCTCCTGCATCTCTAGTGTTACTGCTCTTCTGCTCCACACTTGGGTTCCCTAAGGCTGTGTCATTTACAATCCAGCTTTTACTGAAAGACAGGGACTATCTGGTCCTTATCTCAGCAGGTGCAGCATTATTTTACACTGTCACAGCAACAAGGATCAGCTTTACCACTTTTGCTTTCATTGGGAACTGGCTTTCAATCCTCACTATTTGTCTGCTCTGTTAAATCTTGAGAATTCTTTCCTGCATGGTGACAAAGGCTGGGCTCAGCTGTGAATTTTTAATCAGCTCCCCTGGGACCTCCACGCTGGCCTTTTCTGCTTCTTTCTGGTCCTTTTATTACTAGTTCTTCTCTTCTTCCTGTCCTCCCTGCATGTTTGTGCTCTTGCCCAACATCTGCCCTTGGCCCAGGGGGCAATTTCCAGCGCTGGGTATTGTCTATATATTTTTAAACAACAGCTCCCTCATGGCGGTAAATACATTTGCATTTCAATAGCAATTCCTGGATATGTTTAAAAAATACCACCCACATGTAATGAATATTTAACCTAGGAAATTCTGGTTCCCTTTGTTTTCTGCCTCCCCACCCCACAAAACCCTCTGCTCTCTCACATTATGAGATGTGAGTACAAGCGAAGGTAAAACAGCCCTGGTGGCTTGTGCTTTTCACACTTTGAACTTGTGATGACTGTTCTTCAGCTGAAATTTCTCACCTTTTTCCCTGGGGCCTCTCCCAACTCTGTCTCATATAAGCCACTCGGCTGGGCCAGAGCTTGACTTTCAGAAGGAAGTTGTGAGACTCCTTGCTCTCACTCACACCTTCTCCAGACAAGCCCTCTGAGGGACAGTCCCCATCACAGAGAAAGGTGGCCCAGGACTCTCCAGTTAGTTCCCTCTTGTGTGCCAAAGCTTCTATCTCCTTTCCCGTTCTATCCCTAGCCTCATCCCTCACCAAAAACTATGTACAAATAGGTTGTGAGAGAGACAATCAGTGGCTTATTTTTCTCAAGGAAGTGAAATAAAACAACTTAATTTTCATATATCATTTACACATTTCTAAGTACTCTCATTTGAAAGTTATAATACAGGGAGGATTATTAAATTATATTATTTTATAATAATTTTCCTAAAGAGGAAATTGACTTTTTAAAAAAGACTACCATTCTGCCAATGAACAAACAGACAGACAAAACACACATAACACAAATTACTCTGCAAATTCTATCCTCTGGTAGACCAAGAGGAAGCTCATTCATTTGTTCATTCATCTAAGTTAAAATTTTTCTGCATCCCTTCCATGAAAGAGGCTTAGTGTTGGTTGCATGACTGAGTAATGCTTGTGATAGATGGTCTAAAGTTGTTCTACTGATGTTTTAATAAACCTTTCTTTTTCTGTCTTTTACTGAATTGACTACTTCAGTTCTATAAATTGATTCTCACATGTTAAGTCATCTATTTTTCCCTTATAGATAAATGAGAACCGATTTTCTGTAAGAATCAAGTTCTTTGTAAATATATTTTGTAAAATTTACTTTTTAAAGGACTAATGGATTCTTTGTTCCTCTCAGATTCTACTGCTCATATACATTTCTGTTTGAGTCAGGGTTGGGGCTCGAGTTTCCGAGGTCTCAGTCTATGGATGGCTGACTCCATTGCCCTGGGCTCAAGATGAAGCAGCACATCATGAGGGAAGGGCACAGAAGAGTAAAGCTGCTGAGCTTATGGCAGGGTCAGGAAGCAGAGAGTGAGAGAGGCGTGGAGCCACAGGGAAGCTGCACTGTTATAGAACACATCCAGAGTAAACACCTCCTCCAGCCACGCCCCACCTACCTATAGTTACCATCCAGTTCATTCAAACAGGATGGACTGAGTAGGGTACAGCTCTCACAGTTCAATCACTTCCCCTCTGAGTATTCCTATAGAAACACAGGAGTCTGGGGGGGGACACCTTGTATCAAAACCGGAGCAATTTTCTAATTATTCTTTCTGTTTTGGTTGTCTATTGGGGGGAAAGGGAGTCATATATAAAAATTTCCTATCCTAAGGTTAAAACAGGGCACATAGACATTTCATACTACAATATCTTATTTGACTTTGAAAATAAGACTTCTGATTTTTAAGAGAATACACCAATATTTAATAATGGACAACCAAATTTGAGGTAGTAAACCAATATGTCTTTGATGTGAGCCCTGAAATAATTTGGTCCTAGTATAATAGTTCTATCCATTTGAATACATACAGAGACATATAATGAGGAAGATGTGATATTGCCATCCTGAGGGGGTTTTCCTTTATGAGCAATTAAGGAAAGAAAATATTGGCACTACCTAGGACATGGACAAGAATGTTTTCTCACATTGCAGACGTTCTTATACAACACACAATAGTGATATATTGTAAACTAAAAAAAAAGGTAAACAATGAAGCAATTTGTTAGAAATGGGTTAAATTATACCAACAAATCCATAGCTCCAGTACAAACTGAATATCTCTGCTATTGTACAGAGTCTAGCTTTTTTTGGGGGGGGGGTTGCTAGGAATTAAACCCAGGGCCTTGAACATCCTAAGCATAGACTCTAACACTGAGTTATACCTATTGGCCTCCAGTACCATTTTCCGAGGTAAAATGGCAGTATCTGTGTAAAGACTTCATCCAATGGTCTACTACATTGATTAACAGTTAGCTTAGATAAAATGGTTAAAATGAGTTAACTTGTGGTGCAAAGTTAGTATGTACTGAGGACTATTCTAAGACATTTATATTTATGATCTTATTTAATTATCTTAACAACCTAGTGGAGTAAGTATTATTACCCAGTTTGCAGATGGGGAAATTAAGACTCAGTGGAGTTAAATTATATGCAGTATTTCACTTAACTAGTAAAAAGCAAAACAATTGGGTTTTAGAAACATGAACTCTTGAAAGTCATTCCTTCACATCCAAGTTCTATCAGATATATATTGAAAGGCCACCCTCAGAAAGCTTATCAATAGTAGATGTTAAGTAGCCTATTCTGACAATATTTTTCAAATGAAAACTTAGGACACACAATTTGACCAATAGAAATATACTGTGTGTGGCACACAAAAGACACTCGATAATTTCATGAGGAAGTGAGAGTTGTCTGAATATCTTGCAAATTTTGTATCTATTCTTGCCTTATGCATGAGATATATATTTGATATTCCTCTTTCATATAATCTGAATTTTTGTGTTCCTCCAAAATTCACATATTGGATCTAATCCCCCAGTATGACAGGATTAAGAGCTTGGACTGTTTGGGAAATGACAAACAGTCATGTGAAATGACAAACAGGCTCCACCCTCATGAATGTGGTTAGAAAAGAGGTTGAAGGAAGCTTCTTGGCCCCTTCTGCTATGTGATGGATGATACAGCAACAAGGTGCCATCTATGAACCAGGGAGTCTTTATCAGACACCAAATCTACTAGCATCTTTATCTTGGACTTCCCAGCTCCAGAGTTGTAAGGAATAAATTTTCATTATCTATAAGTTATTATCTATATTATCATCATTATCTATAAGTTCATTATCTATAAGATATGTTGTTATACTCATCTAGAATGAGTTTATTTGATGTGACATTATTTTCAAGGGCTCTTGGTGCCCAGCTCATCATTTATCTATAACTCAACCATTTAATCTTTTTTTGACTTTGTTGTAATATTTGATTTCCTGGTGATATGTGAATTGATTGAATGCTTAACTTACTTGATAGATCAAGAAATCCAAAATTGTTTCATCTTAATTATAATCAATGTTAATTTAGGTTTGATGCAACATTATAGTATATTTTTCCAGTTCAATCAGGATAAGTTGCTCAGAATTTTCTTCAAAATGAAATAATATAGACTGAACCACCATTCAGCAACTAAATGTACGATAAAAGCCATAGGAAGGGCTGCATGTCGGAAAGAGAGAAATTCTTGCACCTAATTTTTTTATTAATATAGGGCAAACATTTCAAGAAGAAACATTGTCCAGTTCCAAACTCCAACTGAGATTACATCTTCCTAAATCACATCTTTGGAAAATTCAAGCCACTGTGTCTCTATCTGACAGGGATCCAGCAGCAATCCTGGTGAGTACCCTGTGTGGAAATTTCAGGCAGCTGGGTGGGTCAGGTCTTCACCCAAAGGAGGAGAAATACAGGGAAGCGAAGATTGGGTTTGGCCTTTTCTCACTTGCAGACTATCCCTTCCCCACCCTCCCTCAATGCCATGGATCTCCAAAGGAATAGCTAAACATAAATTTTACAAGTAAAATTAGCTGAACATTGTGTTGTATATCATAAACATGTACATGTTTTATTTGTAAGTTAACCAAGTAAATAGACAGTCCAATAATAAAAAATCTTGCTGGAACTTAGGTTAGCGTGGAAACCATCTTGAGCATTGACAGCAATATGGTAAAAGTAATATTATAAAATGCTAATTATAATATTAAGTTAATTAAAGTTCCCATGATTCTGAAATTATTTATCAATAAAAATCTCCAAGTAAACTTCAGGTGGGTGAGGTAACCCGAGGAGAGAAGTGATATGTTCATAGTTCATCACATCCCCAGTGACATTTGTGTCTAGGATTTGCATCATGAAATCTCAAAATAATCACTGAATGAGGGTTGGTAGATGCTTATGCAAATATGACAAGTGGATAGTGAGAAATAATTTCATTTTTACAGGTCATTCTACTCTGTGTGTGTGTGTGTGTGACAAAATATAACACTAACTCCTCTGAACCTTTGTTAGATAACACAGTCTTTCTTTAATGTAAAGGTAAATTTGTCACCATCAAAGAACCAAAAACTGGCAAAAACAAGCACAAAAGTATTCTTAGAAGCAGTAAAGCAGGGTAGCTGAGAGCATGGCTGGAACCAGGTGCATGTGTTGAAATCCCAGCTCTACTGCCTTGAGCTGTTATATCCTCCGAAACTTATGTAACCTCCTTTGCCTCAGTTTTTGCATCTGTAAAATGAGGGCAATGAACAAAATTTCTTTTATAGGGCCATTGCAAAGATTAGTAAAGATAACAGAAATCAAGTTCTTAGAACAGAATCTGGCACAAGATCTATATTAGTGCTAGCTGTTGTTATTATCTATAAAACTACGCCCTGCTGAAGAAATAGTCTGCAGGTGTGCAGTTAGTGGAAGTGATCAGGGGCAGGTCTCACTCTAATGGAGGTATCAAAGCTGTGTCTTTGGAAGCAAAAAACAAGAATCATAACCTAGTTAATGTTATTGTACCCCATGACTGATTAAAAATGTACCAACAGGAGATTGGGGACAGCCAGAGGAGACAAAGAGCAAGAATTTATCAGTGTAAACTTGGACCTGGCCTACTTACAGTGTACTGTGCAAACTGGTTGCCTTGCCAGATTTTAGCCCGCTGTGGAGACATACACAATGACAGGTTTTCAATTAATCCAAAACCTTTTCCACTTGCCCTATACTTGTTCTCCATGTCTGCTTCTGAGAAGAACTGCTTCTCATGTCTTGGGGGCAAAAACTGATGGGCTATCCAACCTGAGAATTACAATGTTCTTGTTATCTATATTTCTTGTTATAATTCTTTCTATATACATTTTGGATCCATATCGGATTCTTAAAAAGACAATATAATATTTGCAGAAATTCTCAAATTTGAATATGTAAAACAATCACTAACTTGTTTTTTAAAAAAACCTAGATTCTTACTTCCTCTTCTCCCATAACACACACACACACACACACACACACACACACACCCCACACATAGATGAAGATTAGGAAGATCTGCTGTGGAGTCCAAGAACCAACATAAGCAGTGATTCTGATGCAGGAATTCTTTGGACTATACTAAGTACTGAAATATTGAGGCTGATAAATTTTATAATTAGAGAGACCAGAGTTTAAAACCAAACTCTTCCTCTTCATAAAATTGTATCAATTTGGGCAAGTTAAACATTTCCAAACTTCAGTTTCCCTATATCACAAAATGGAAGTAATGATGCTGTGCTTAAAATTTGACACTGCCAAGCAAAGTGCCTAACGTGTGTGGCCGTTGTTATCTAATCAGCACGAGGCAGGCTGTCTGATCCTGTTCATCTTCAAGACAAGAGAAGCACCTATGAAAATACTCAAAACTGTGAACACCTAGATAGTGACTCCTTTGGAGACTCTGCCTTTTCTGGGTATTTATTTAAAACATCTAAGCCAGAGTGCACACTAAATGGATGCTAAATCCTTTTTCCCTTGTATATATCCCTTGTTTCAACATTTCTAAGAAGACCAAGCAAAATTCTAAAACACACATCAATGGATACATCACACTTTTTCCTATTTAGGGCAAATGACTCAAAATCTGACATGCTTTTGCTTGTTGAATCTCTACATCCTAACTATGCAGTTAAGAAAGTAAACAGCCTGCTGATGCCTTATTTATGTTACAGAGAGATTGAGCTGGAAATGACCTGAAGACCATTTGGCCCAAATCCTGTTCAACATAAAGATGAAGAAACAGAGCCCTGGAGGCGCTCAGAGCCAGGTCTACATTCCTATTTCTTGACTATTCTGTTACTCCTTTTCCAAAACGGGGCTCTAGATGGAGGTGTCACAGCTACTCAGTGTTCTGTAACATGAGCATGATTCAGGAGTGGTGAGTCTCATGTAGGTTGGATTCTGTTCATTGTACAGAAATGGCTGTGCAAGTGATTCTAGACAGCCTCTCTTCACTTTCCAGATGAGAACCTGATAGAGTCCAGGCACTTTAGGCATTACTGTGTGCTGACAAATGATTTGACAAATGGGGGATGTGAAGAGGGTCCTGGATGGGAGAGGAGGCCAATTTTCCCACTGGGAATACTTTAGGCCAAAAGCTAAGAGTTGCAAAGTGACTTGAGTATGTGACTTTTTAAAAGGCTCATTTGATTTAACTGGAAGGGGTGTTTTTATTTTTTTCCCATGAGTTGTTTTCTATTTCATGTGATTTACAATCTCAACTGTCAGAATTGGTCCTTGTTATTATAAAGGCTAAGTTAGGAGGTAATTTTAATGTTAAATTGTGTATCAGGCAAATTCATTATGGGAATAAGAGGGAATGTACCTTGTCAATTGCTTATGGTACTTATTTTCTTTCTTCTGTAAGCCATTGAGGTCTGAGTTACGTGCACAAAAATTTGCTCCTTAATCTTGATTTGTGTGTACCAAAGAGAATGAAAATACAGCTTGGTATCCCAGAAATTAATTTTTATACTCCAAACTTGTAATGGAATTGTTTTCTATGCTTCTGGATAAATCTATTTGATGGGGCTGAGGTTGTGGCTCAGTGGCAGAGCACTTGCCTCGCACGTGTGAGGCACTGGGTTCGATCCTCAGCACCACATAAAAATAAGTAAAACAAAAATAAAGATACTATGTCCATGTATAACTAAAAAAATTTTTAAAAAATCTATTTGGTTCTCACAACACACTTATATACATTCCATGAACAGATCCTGACTCTGTGACCACTTTTTAAAAAATATTTTTTAGTTGTTCATGGATCTTTATTTTATTCATTTGTTATTTATATGTGGTGCTGAGGATCGAACCCAGTGCATCACACATGCTAGGCAAGCGCTCTACCACTGAGCTATAGCCCCAGCCCTGTGACCACTTTTTAATATGCTACATAAGCAAACTTCTTCTCTGAAAATTCAGGATGAATTGTTTGATGTGTAACACTGAAGAACACTTATTATTCTATGTCCTTGATAACTAAAAAACAATAATAAAATAATATTAGAAGAATGAACCAAGCAAGAAGAGAAGGAAGAATAAAAGGAAAGAAAGAAAAAAGAAATGGAGGGAGATAAGGAAGTTGAGACATAGAGAGGGTAGGGGATGGGGAATATAGATTAAGGAGACCAAAGAGAAATCCACTGTGTGGCTACATTAATGGACAAAGGGAAAATGTGGGTTTCTATGAAAGTGAGGGGCTGGAGTAAGTAGAGGGAAGATCATGTAAAAAGGCAAACAATTCTTGTGTTCTCTTTCTGTCTGTGTTTCTGAGAATCATCACTATACACTATAAAGATTTCTCCCCTGTAGGAGTATTTTACTTTTATTTTATTGTTTTTACGATAGCAGAATGCATTTTGATTCATTGTACACAGTGAGGACCTGTTTATCATGTGACTCTTGTGTTATTTCTCTACTCCTGGTAGAAACAAAGGGATTGAGGGGTGCTTATGTTCATTTTCCTCAATTCAATAACTTGCTGATGCAGTCCAGATAGTGTTCTCTAGCAAAGAGGAGTGGAACTTTTAATCACATGTATCAGACCAATAGCACATCTCTTCCGTACCTCTACTGTGTGATCTTGCACATGTTACTCTTTCTTCATCTGCAGAATGGAGATAATAATTGGCTGTCACAGTGGTGTGCTCAAGGGGCCTGGCACCAGCTCATGAAAGCCAGGTGTGTATGTGTCTTCTAACTCCATTGTTAGAGATGCCACAAGAGTAGCTTAAAATTGAAATATTAATAGTGAAAAAATACCATAGAAATTGGCAACTACTACAAATTAGGGCTTTTTTTTCTTCCAGAGAGGCTATTATTAAACTTTCATTACTTCATCTCTGCTTATGAATGACATGAGATTATAAATAGGATTCAATCATTTGTAGGGATGCAATATTTACTGATCTTCACCTCAGCCATTCCTACTGAATATATTCATCTAAAAGCTTTTGATGTCTATGCTTCTAGATAAAAACAGAAATGACACTAGATGTTTACTTGGAAACTCAATTTGATATTGTAATTCCCATGCTTATTTTATCTGACTCAGTATTCTTCTCTGTTTCTCTCTCTCAATATTATCCAGAAGAGATCAAAAAGTGTCTCTTTTCTAAATTCTCATGATATTATGTCCAACATAGTGTCCCATGGAGGTAATTATTACAATGTATTTTGATGAGCTTTTAAGTGTGAATACACAGATAGTTCAATATCTTAAATGAACTTTGGTGAGAAGTTCAAGTTGAAAGTAAGAACTACAATAAGTTTAATACATATTAAGAGTGGAAAAAGGTTTTATGAAGGAGATGACCTTTGTGCTGATCTGTGAAATATAGTCAGACATCTCTGTGAGAAGGACAAGAGTAAAGGGTTAGATTAATGGGTTGGTAAAGATTTAATTGCATGAGAGGACAGAAACCTGGGCTGCAGCTGGAGAGGTCAGTCTCAGTGAGGAGTTGGAGAGACCGTTGGAAGGTCAGGCTGAGATGACAGACAGCAATTTAGTTTATTTACTAGACAAGGGAAGGGCACTGGAGTATGGAATAATCAGAGATATGTACTGGGAAGATTACTCTGGCAGTGTAAGAAATGACTTTGAAGAACAGAGATTGGAGAGCCTTGGGGTCCATGCCTGCCCACTGTGCATAAGAATGTTCTCTTCTAGGAATCACAATGGTCATATGAAGCTATATCTATAAAGACAGACATGCCCTTGGCATACAGCAGATCGCCAGAGGGCTCCTTTCCTCTTCCAAATCTCCACTTTCTATTGTTGCTATTCCTTCCTACAATATGCTCATGTCTCACGTCTAACTGGGAACTGATAACATACAACTGGATGGAAAAGGTGCCAGTAAATTATAGAAATAGATGTAAACTGTTTTCTTTAAAAGGATTTAAGGACGAGAAGAAAGATTGCAGGAGTTGGTTGGGCTGTAGAAATACTGCTGTAGCACATACATTCTGATTCTCCACATTTAAGTAATTAGCACATCTTGACCTGGTGAAAGCAGCCACCCAGCCTCTCCCTTTGATGGGGCAGAGGTCATTGACAGCTGCTACTTGGGCCTTTGGAAGGGATATTCTGCTTGAGACCAGCTGGGGGAAATGGATCCTGGGGAAGAGTGGTCGCTTGATGATGAGAGCTCTGTTCCTTTTCCCTGTAAACAGTGGACACCCCTGAAGGCCCATCTGCACTGTTCTGACACATTCTGCACCTGGGTTTTTGTTTTCTTTGCTGAAGAGCAGTTGCCTGGTGTGCATCAGGAGTTCCCATCTGCCTCACAGACCCGCATGGAGCAATCAACCACAAGCTTTTTATCAGAGAACGAGAGACTGGTTCATTCTCACTCCAAAATAAAATCTCACCCTGACTCCAATTCTCAATATTATGAATGTTTCAGTGGCAGATCCAGATCGTAACAATGAAAAAAATATATATTTACACAAAACTTAGAAATGATACACTTCTTGCCTGATGATTTGATTAAAGTCTCATAATTTTTCAGACTTCAACTTTTGAATTTTTGGCAAACTGCTGTGCTCCTCTGAAAATTTCAAAACACTTTACATTTGTCACTTGGTGAGACATACTGAAATTTACATTTTTTAAGTTAAAATTGTAGGATGCCAAGAAGTTACACATTTGCCAATACCCCTTTTGAAAGTCAGGGAAACAAAAGGGCAGGGATTTAATGCATCCAAAAGCCTCTAAATCCTAATTTAGTCTACTCTTCCTCACAGCGTCTCTCTGCAGGCTGTGCCTGCATCAGTTTGTCACACACAGAGCATTATGTCTTCCCCATAAGGCAGCAGCATTTGACCGAGGGTGCCCTTTTGCCCTTTCCTGAAGGAAGACAGAGCCAAAGTGGTTTCTTGTCCTCCCTAGAAACTCTGCCTAGAAACTCATCATCATGAGAATGTGTCTCCCCTAGTCATTGGAAGTGGTTGAGCAAAGCTGGGACCCCACAAAGAGCTCAAAGTCGTAGTTTAAAGCCAGTTATATTGTCCATATAAACAATGGACTCCAACATTTTTGCTAAAACTTACCACTAGGTGGCAAATTCTCTAGTCCCAGGAAAGTGGATTGCTGTTCTCACTCCTTGGTTCTAATAAAACATTGGCAGTAAAATGTGGAGATCTAATTATGCATCTTCATCATGACACAGTGACTCGACAGCACCTTTCCACAATAAAGGGAGTGTCACTGAAGAACAGGTTTTGACATTGATTGCCCAGTGTGCTTAGATGAGCAAACTAATTCCATGAAGATAAGGATGGCAGAAAGCTTCACTGTTTTCAACAGAATCTTACTTAGTTTGCCTTTGTCCAAATACCTTTACCTTTAGAATGGACAGTAATATGTACCTCACAGTGTGTCATGAGAAAATGTGAAATGACACTTTAAAGGGTACCTGGCAAGGCAGATGCCGTGGCCTACACCTGTAATCCCAGAGAATCAGAAGGCTGAGACAGGAGGATCCTAAGTTTGAGGCCAGCCTCAGCAGCTTAGCAAGACCCTATATCAAAGTAAAAAGGGTTGAGGATATGGCTCAGTGTTTGTGGGTTCAATCTCCTGTGCCTGAAATAAATAAATAAATGGTAGCTGGCATAGACCAGTTCCTTAATAGATATTTGTTCAAAGAGTGACCAAATCAGTCAATAATCAAAACAGAAGTAGATCATTTCCCACAGAAAGGGAAATATAAATTATTTTAAATGAAAACAGACAAGATTCTTTTATAGAACAACAAAAACAAAGAAAAAAATCCATTTACAATTTAAAATATACTCTTCCAAAAGTTTGTACTAAAAGGTGACTCACTGTCTGGAAATTCTATTAGACAAGATTGGATTATCACTTTAGGTCCTGGTTGAAGGGCCTAAAAGCAAGGGAATATGGAAATTCACTCTTGTTAGATCAGTTTTCCTTTGAGCTTTCTGGTTTCTTTGGTGATACTATTGTTGTATATGATGGAAAATGAAGAGGAGAATGCTTCAGTAGTGTTGAGCTATGAAATAAAACTACAAATTTAGATAATTATCAGTAAATCCATGTCTGAGTATTTTGAACTATTAAATAAGTCCACTCCACGCTCAAGAGAGCTTCCCTGGGCCACATTTAAATGTCAGCCAACCTGCTTCCCGGCCCCACATTGTAAAAAGCTCTTGTTCTACCATGAAAAAAGCTATATAAGTGGAAAGAGTGGGGCATATGGTAGACATACAGTCATTTAAAAAATATTTCTCCAAATTCTATCAGTCATGTTTAGATATTTCCATTTCACTGACAAAATTCATTAAAAATAAAACACATTGCTGAACACTATTGCCCCATCTATCTCAATTGCATTTTCATTCACTTTGGATATGGTGTAATTACAGCATAGTTTTTTTTTTATGTATTTCAAGGTAAAGGGTCCTGAACACCTTCCAAGTGAGACAAGCTAGACGTGGTTTTTGTTCCTTCATTCCTTTGATAATGATATTCTATTCTATTTGACCAAGTGCACATTTATTCACCATCTTACATTTCTCCATGCAACATCCCTTCAAGATTCTTTCACTGTGAAAATGAACACGACATGACTAAGAGGCTATTTGTCTTTAGCAACACAGTTATCACTTGTCCTCAGCAAAATCATGATCTGAATATTGGTCTTTGGACTACAAGGCTAATAATACTCCACAAGGCAAGAGGAAAGGTGGTTTTTGGAAACTGAATGTGGATATGAATTGAGTGAGTGGTAGTACAAAGATGATTGCTTCTAAGTCTGGAAATAGTGAAAGAATTAGGAAGATAGGAAAGAAAAAGAAAATATAGATATTTGGAATAAGAAATGACACAGAGGAAGAACAAAAGTAGAGAAAAAACTTCTATTCAACGTAGTGCTTGAAACTCTGGCCAGAGAAATTAGACAGAAGAAAGAAATTAAAGGGATACCAATAGGAAAAAAAGAACTCAAATCATCCCTGTTTGCCAACAACATGATTCTGTAGTTAAAAGACCCCCAAAACTCCACCAGAAAACTTCTAGAACTCGTACATGAGTTCAGTAAAGTAGCAGGATAGAAAATTAATACCCATACATCAATTGTGTTCTTATATATCAGTGATGAATCAACTGAAAGAGAAATTAGGAAAACTATCCAATTCACAATAGCCTCAAGAAAAATAAAATATTTGGGAATCAATCTAACAAAAGACCTCTACAATGAAAACTACATAACAAAAAAGAAAGAAATTGAAGACCTTAGAAGATTTCCCATATTCTTGGATAGGCAGAATTAATATTGTCAAAATGATCATACTACCAAAAGCATTATACAGATTTAATGCAATTGCTATTTAAAATTCCAATGATATTCTTTATAGAAATAGAAAAAGCAGTCATAAAATGCCATTTGGAAAAAAGAAAGACCCAGAATAGCCAAAGCAATCCTTAGCAATGAAAGTGAAGCAGGAGGCATCACAATACCAGACTTTAAAGTATACTACATACATATATTAACAAAAATGGCATGGTATTGGCATCAAAGCAGACTTGAAGACCAATGGTACAGAATAGAAAATATAGAGACAAACCCACATAAATGCAGTTATCTCATACTAAACAAAGTTGCCATAAACACACATTGGAGAAAAGATAGATTCTTCAACAAATGATACTAGGAAAACTGGAAATCTGTATGAAGTAGAATGAAATTGAACCCCTATCTTTCACCCTGCACAAAACTCAACTTAAAATGGATCAAAGACCCAGGCATTAGACGAGAGAACCTGTGCCTACTAGAAGAAAGAGTAGGCCTGAATCTCCATCATGTTGGCTTAGGAATCAAATTCCTCAAGAAGACTCCTAAAGTGCAAGAAGTAAAATCAAGAATCAATAAATGAAATAGTATCCAACTAAAAAGCTTCTTCACAGAACATGAAACAATCAACATTGTGATGAGAGAACCTACAGAATAGGAGAAAACCTTTTCCACCTGCACTTCAGATAGATCATTAATCTCCAGGATATACACTGAATTCAAAAATTTAACACCAATGAAAAAAATAACCCAATCAATAAATGAACAGACACTTCACAGAAGAGGAAATATGATTGGCCAACAAATATATGAAAAAATGTTCAACATCTCTAGCAATTAGAGAAATGCAAATCAAAATTACACCCACTCCAGTTAGGATGGCAATTATCAAGAATGCAAGTAACAATAAATTTTGGCAAAGATGTGGGGGGAAAGGTACACTCATGTGTTGCTGGTGGGACTGAACATGGGTACAACCACTCTGGAAAGCAGAATGGAGATTCCTCAGAAAATTTGGAAGGAACCATCATTTGACCCAGTTATTCCACTCTTCACCATATGCCATAAGACATTTAAATCAGCTTCCTATAGTGATGTGGCCACATCAACATTTATGGCAGCTTAATTCACAATAGCTAAGCTATGGAACCACTCTAGATGCCCTTCAACACAATGGATATTACTCAGCCATAAAGAAGAATATATTAAGGCATTTGCTGGTAATTGGATGGAACTAGAGACTATCATGTTAAGTGAAATAAGTCAATCTCCCCAAACCAAAGGCCAAATGTTATCTCATATATGCATATGCTAACACACAATAAGGGATCGAGGAGGGAAGAATAGAAGTTCATTGTATTAGACAAAGAGGAATGAAGGGAAGAGAGGAGGATGAATCAGAAAGACAGTAGAATGAATTGGCCATAACTTTCCTATGTTCATAAATAAATTCATGACCAGTGTAACTCTATATCATATATAACCACAAGGATTGGAAGTTATACTCCATGTATGTATAATATGTCTAAAATATACTTTATTATCATGTATATCTAAAAAGAAACAAATAAAAATTCCCCAACAACCGTAATATATATCTTTATAGAGGTTTGATGTTATGAAACTAAAATAAACAAACAAACAAATAAATAGTAGAGGACAATGGAGTGAGGTGGGAAAGAGTCACATCCATTTCAAGAGCACTTTGGAATCCCTTCTACACTCACAGACCCTAGGACATGTTTAGTTGCTTCTGTCCTATGTCTTCATAGAATACTGGAAGTCTCCAATTATTGTATCTATTGCATTATATTATAGTTTTTGTTTAAATATATCTCCAATTATTTAGTGGTTTGTATAGAGGTGGTGATATTTTTATATGATTGAGGTATAAAATATGTGCTTATTAGATGTTTAGAACATAAATAAGTGGGAAATAATATAATATCTCAGAGTGCTTATATGCTGCTAGATTTTTGCCCACATCTATTCAACAGGCAAGGAATCCTGAAGCAGGACAGCTTGCTTGAAAATGAATAAAAAATAGATCTTTGCTGGGCGTGGTAGCACATGCCTATAATCCAAGTGGCTCAAGAGAAGTTGAGGCAGGAGGATTGCAAGTTCAAAGCCAGACTCAGCAACTTAGGGAGGCTGTAAGTAACCTAGTGAGACCTTGTTTCAAAGTAAAAAATAAAAATGGCTGGGGATGTGGCTCAGTGGTTAAGCACCATTAAGTCCAATCACTGGTACCAAGAAAAAAAAAAGATCCTTAAGGAGTGGCCATTTGAACTGATTAAATATTTGCACCATTCAAATTGTAATGCAACCCAACCAGTGTGTATAACTATAAAACTGTAATTTAAAAAAACAGTGTAACGCATACTGAGTTATTTTAATGAGTAAAGAGGACACATTTCTGTGTACTGAATTCTGGATTTTTTTCTGAATGATCATTGATCTCTGTTTCTTTATGGTAGAGTTTTGAAATTACATAATTGGACATAATTCATTATAGACCCATATAAGAAAGCGGGTCCATTTCATAATACTGAATCTGTTTGGCAATGAGCAGCTTATTTCTTTTTCGCTAATTTGATTATGAAGCCCCTGTTTCGTTCTCCTATAACAATAATGGCTCTAATGTTTTTTTGATCTGTGCCTGAGCTCATTTGTACCTCAAGAGCTTTTATGCATCTTTTCTATCTTGTTTCATTTCCTGAGTTTCAGGACCACCTCTATTAAAATATTAGGTAATTAAGTAAGAAAATAGAAAGGAAAAATTGCTCTCTGGAGACAAAAAGTTTCTTTAATTGAATTTTGTTATAACATATAAGAAATATTTGAACTTTATAGAACCCCAGGAAAAAAAAAGGTTTCTCCTCCTTTGAATTTAAATTTTACTTAAGCTGGAAAATGGGCACATGGTTTTAGACCACAGAAAGTCACAAAATGCAACTATTCAAATAACTCTACACATTGATTTCTTTGAAAAATTGTTTAATACAGATCATACTGTGTATATCAAACTCAAATGAATGATTTTGTTTTTCTAAAGCTTAGCATTCCTTAAATTTTTTTGAGTTTATAAGATACCAGTCCTATTCTGTCTGATGAAGAATCTAGAAATGTTCCTACATTTTTTAATTGTTAAATTTGAATTAAAAAAAAACAGTTGGATATATGTGTGAGCATGTTTGTATGAGTGTGTCTTCTTTTACATGCATTTCAGACACATCTTTCAGAGGGCATCTTCTGACTGTGTGTGAGAATATGCTACACAGAGATAAAGGATCTGGGATCTTCCAAGAGATATAGTAACCATTTTATAAACCATAGGATTTGGTCCAGTGTATTTTTTTTTATGTAGTGTATCAAATGTAACCTTGCTTTCTGTATTTCTTTATCTACCCTACTCACCCTCCCCCTCTTACTTCTTCCCTTCTCTTTGCTATTTCCAAGTGCTTAGTTAATAATGCTATCTCTAGGTATTTAGTAACTACTGGTTGGTTTGTTACCAACCAGTTTACAAGCAATTAGGGAAGACATGGATGCACACTAAAGCCACAAGGCTGAAGGAAGAGCAGTGTCCCTTGAGGTTGTTGAAGTGACAGCAGCCATGATTGACAGCCATTCCCATAAGGATGGTGAGCCTCAGAAGAATGAGTGCCATGGCCACACTACCCAGTCACTCCTTCTCGTAAAGTTATTTTTGTATTGCCAAGTTTGAAAAACCTTTTATATCCAGAAAATGAAGAGTCTCGCAGCCAGTTTCTGAGCCATAAGTTGGAGAATATATAAAAAAGAATAAAGACCGAGCACTGACACATGCTTGTAGTCCCAGTGACTTGGGAGGCTGAGGCAGGTGGATTCCTAGTTTAAGGCGAGCCTCAGTAACTTAATGAGGCCCTAAGCAGCTTATTGAGAACAGTTCTCAAAATAAAACATAAAATAAAAAAGGGCTGGGGATGAGGCTCAGTGGTTAAGTGCCCTTGGATTCAATCGCTGGCACCCAAACAAACCAAAACTCCACTCCTGCAAAAAAAACCCCACAAACAAACAAAAAAGAATAAAGTATGGTCTTCTAATTTAAGGAATTTGAACTGAGAAGAAAAAAGTTAATACCTCTATCATGTTATATTTTACAAGATACTTTAACACATGTTATTTCATAATTCTTAAGGAGTATGTAATTACAACTGTCTTTTTACAAATTAATACATGCCTAGTGATTGATGTCAGCCTGGGTCACAAGGGTAGAGTAGATCTGCTGTTGCTCTGACTGCACAGAAGATGTTCCTTAAACTATTAGTTCACATGTAGTTTTAATTTTTTCTTTTCTTTAGAAATTCCAATTTATGAAATATTCAAACACAAAAAGTCCAGAAAATTTTATACACGTATGTGTGTCTGTGTGTATATGTATCACTAAGTCAAATAACTTGGAAAGTTTTTCCTTGTATTTTACTTTTCTTTTTTTTTTAAAACTCTACAACATAATACATTTTTCAAATTCTCAAATAAAATAACAGATATACATTGTAAAGTGTTGTTCCAATTCCCCTTTATGCCATGTGCACCTACTATTGGTAAGCACTTCTATTAGCTCCTATTTTTTTGATTCTTACTTTTGCTTCAGTGAAGAACATCTAATAAGGGTTTAATACTAGGGATGCACCTTACTCTTAAACAGTGAAGCAGGTAATAAAGACATACAGATTAATGAAATTGTTACAAATTGTAATAAATTCTTTGAACAAGATGAGAGTGTCTTGTTGGAAATTCTTTGATCCTGAGTCAGTGGATCCCTAACTTGAATGAGTACCAGAGCCATTTTTAAAAATAATACAGCCATAATATAAAAACATATACTATAGAAAACTGTAAAGTAAAAAAGCACATATATCCTCCAAATACTTTCCTCCAGAGGTTGTGTATATGTATATTGCTCAAGGTATTTTATATATAAATTCAAACATACTTATAAATAAATGTAATATTCTTATTATCTTGGAACTCCTACCAAGAAACAAAAAACCTAGAATAATAAGATGGGTGTAAAATCCTAACACAAAATGGAGTCACTCTGGCTCAGGCCTGCATGTATTTGCTAACCTGCTCTTTGTGCTTCTGTGATTAATGCTTTGCTGTGCTTGCTTCTCACGGATGGGGGTGCAAAACCACAGGCTGCCAGACCCCCTGGCCAGTTACCTAAA
>CM053408.1:63632035-63643779 GCA_028644305.1 Xerus rutilus
GAATACCTGCCAAATCATGTTTTTATGAATCATGTAGCTAGCCCACCCTATAATAACCTCTGAAACCCTCACTTCGGGGTCACTCTCTGAAGGAAAGGAGAGCTGACCCCAATCGATTGGCCTGTGTGCCTATTTCCTCAATAAACTTTGCTGCTTTGCAGAGTTGTCTGGGCTGCACTTCTTGGGGAGAGGTGCGGGTAGGATGCAACAATGGGGACCAACAACTCTTCATATTATAAAGCAAGAGATTAGACTGTATAGATATACTTAGGTGCCATGAAGCTTGTTAGCCCTGCTGGATTGCTACTCATCACTAGGCTAAAAGAAGAAACTAGAGGGAAGACATTTTTGGAGAAGAGATTTCATGATTTATGAATTCATTTTCTCAATGAGAGGAACTTGGAGGATTCTTTTACAATTAGTACAAGTGAAAGAGATGCTCTGAGAGACGGAATTAGAGATAACTGTGTTGCTATAGTCTGGAGGGCACAGGGAGCAGTAGCTGACTCAGGCTCTGAAAGTAAAGGACGGGAGAGTCTCAGAGACACCAGATAGCTGGCTACAAGTGCCTGCTTTCTGAGACAGAAGATGGAGGGAGAAGGCAAATGTAGGGGAAGTAGGAAGGATCATTTTAAAAGGGAACTCATCTAAGAGGACTGCCTGCTAGGGCCATGCAACCTCATCAGAAGGCTGGGCCTTCTGAGTCCTAAGGCTGAGAAAGTGACTTAGCAGTCATCCAGAGAAGTGGCCAGGCACCAGCAGTTGTGGGGCCTGGATCTGAGAACTCTGACCTCAGAAGAGACCCACAGGAGAAGGAGTACAGAGCTTTTACATTCACCAAACTAGGGGCAACCAATACCAGATCACAACTGCAACAGAACTGAAAACCGTGTTTCCCCAACTTCCTCTCCTCTTAGAGAGATTCACAATTTTAGAAAGACAGAGACAGCAGCTACTAAGAAGGAAAAGAGGATTATAAAATCAAGAAAGGAGACTATAGAAGAATCTAAGTATGTATTTTTCTCTCATTCTAGATCTCCAAATCCATAAGTAGCCTGCAGACTGAGCTTCATTGATACTGAAACTGCAGAGTAGGCTGGTGAATGAGTGGCGAGTTACGACAGGAAATCATTTTGTGAAGGTCATGCTTAAGCTGACAGCTTTGAGATGGACAAATTCCTCATCTCCATCTCCTTGGGGATAGCAGCCAATATTGTTATGGATGAAGCGTTTGAAGCAAGCCTTTAAAATAATGTGCCCAGTGAGTTCCCTGCCAGTGAAGTTCTGCTGAGATTTCTGTCTGACAGAAAGTGGAAACTGACATAGGGTGGGAGCAGAGTAGGTTAGGTGCATTTTAACTCCCTGCGGCTTGGTGCTTACCCTTATCCCTATGCAGTGAGGTCTCCTGGCTGCACACACACCCATTACCCACACCAGGGAGGGCTCTGCCCACCAGGCCAAGAACTCTTAAACACTCTCACCTCGGCACAAGCAGGAGGCTCTCCAGTTCCTGGGCTCATAGCAGAGCTCACAGAGCCACCTTAACAGCTCTGGAGAAAGGAAGGGTGTGGCCTGCAGCTCTTGAGCATGCAAAATAACTGCCTTTGCCCTGAAGAGGACATCACCCATATATCATCAGAGAAACACCAGTGCCAGGGCCAGCACAGTGCTACAAAATCTGCATAAATGAGCCTCAGAATTGGGGGTGAACAATGAAGATAGCCTTAGAGTTGGGGATGAACAGTGATAGTGAAGATAGAAAGTAAAAGATCTTTCAAGAAAAAGGGGAGAAATGAAGGAATTCTTAGAGTCATACAAGAATTAAAACATATCATAATCTGTGGGATATAGCAAAGGCAATTCTAAGAGGGAAGTATTTACCTAAAAAATCAGGAAAATTTCAAAGAAATAACCTAACGGTGCATCTCAAGAAAACAAAACCAAACCGAGTCTAAAAACAATAGAAGGAAAGAATCAAAGCTGAAATTAATTAAATAGTGAATAAAAGAACAATAACAAGGATAAGTGAAATAGTTGATTCTTTGAAAAGATAAACAAAACTGAAAAAAAACCCTTAGCCAAATTAACCAAAAGACACTGACTAAGTTAATAAAATTAGAGATGAAAAAGAGATATTACAGCAGACATCACTGAAATCCGGAAGACCATTAGGGACTATTTTGGAAACATTTTCCAACAAATTGAAAAATCCAGAAGAAATGTATAAATTTCTAGATACATACAACCTGCTGAAATAGAACCATAGTATAGAAAACCTAAACAGATCAATAACAAGCAACAAGATTGAAGAAGTAATAAAAAGCCCATAAACAAAGAAATACCCAAGATCAGAAAGGTTTATAGCCAAATTTTGCAAGTCCTTTAAGGAAAAACTTACATCAATGCTCTTCAAATAACTCCATGAAATAGAAAAGAAAGAATGCTTCCAAACTTGTTCTACAAAATCAGTATCATCTCAATTTCAAAATATGACAAGGACACATTAAGGAAAGAAAAATACAGATCAATATCCTTAAAGAACATTCATGCAAATATCCTTCATCAAATACTTGCAAACTCAATTCAACAATACATTTAAATTGATCATACACTATGATCAATGCACATTCAAATTCCACATTTCTTCATTATGAAAATCTTAAGGAAACTAGGGATAGAAGGAACTTAACTCAATATGAAAAGGCCATATGACAAACCCAAGCCAACATCATACTGTATGGGAAAAAACTGAAAGCAATTTCTCCAAAATAAAGAAAAAGAAAAGGATGTTCACTCTCACCACTCCTATTCAATTGAGCCCTTAAAACTTTAGTCAGAATAATTAAGTAAAAGAAGGAAATAAAGGAAATGCAAGTAAAAAAGAAGTCAAACTATTCCTACCTGCAGACAATATGATCTTATTTAGAATGCCCTAAAAACTACACTAGAGACTTCTAGGACAGTTAAGCAAAATCAGAAAAGTGGCAGGATAAAAAAAACAACAACATATAAAAATAGTTTTTCCATGCACCAATAATGAATCCAATAATGAATCAGAAAAAGTCAATGAATCTCACTATTAAGTATAATTATAATGCACCCAATACAAAATATAAAAAAGAATGTTTTATATATGAAATCATATAGTAAAATATAAAATGAAATACATAGGAATAAACCTAAACAAGTAGGTGAAAGACCTCTACATAGAACATTACAGAACACTGAAAAAAGAAACTGAAGACAATAAAAGATGAAAAGACTTTCCATGTTCATGGACAGAATTAATATTAAGAAAGAGGCCATATTACCAAAAGCAATCTACAGATTCAATGCAATCTCCATCAAAACACCAATAATATTCTTCACACAACTAGAAAAAACAATTCTAAATTCATATGGAAGAACAAAACAGCAGAATCGCCAAAGCAATACTAAGCAAAACAAAACAAAACAAAACAAAACAAAAGACAAAGCTGGAAGCATGACATTACCCAATTTCAAATTACTATAGAACCATAGTAACAAAAGGAGCATGATACCAGCATATAAACCAAGATCAGCAGAATAGAGTAGAAGACACAGAGACAAACCCACACAGAGTCATCTGATTCTTGACAGAGGTGCCAAAAACGGACATCAGAGAAAAGTCAACCTCTTAACAAATGATGCTTGAAAACTGAATGTCCATATATAGAAGAATAAAACTTGATCCCTATCTCCTACCCTGCACAAAATTCAGCTTAAAATTGATCAAAAATCTAGGTATAACACGGAAACTTTACAACTACTAGAAGAAAATGTAAGGGAAATTTTTCTTATAGTCACAGGAGTTGATGAATGAGATGGCATCAAATTGAAAAACTTCTGTAGAAATAAGGAAATGATTAATAGAGTGATGAGACAATCTTCAAAATGGGAGAAAAATCTTTGCCAGCTACTTTTCAAACAGAGGATTAATATCCAGATTACATAAAAAACTCAAAAAACTCACCCCCTCCAATAAACAACCCATTCAATAGATATTCATATTATAGGAACTGCAGATATTTCTCAAAAGAAGTACAAAAGGGCTACAATAGTATGAAAGAATGTTCAACATCTTTAGCCATTGGGGAAATGCAAATCAAAACTATAATGCAATGGAGAGTGAAATTGATCAAATTGTCTTACTTGAATGTATGGTTATGCCACAATGAAACTCACTATTCTGTGTAATTATATTAATTAATATATAACTATATTAATTTTAAAAATCCTTATTTTTACCATTTGTCTATTTTAATAATATAAATACTCCCACTGTGGACAATATCAAGCTACCAAAGCAGTAATTATTGGCTTGATAAATCCATCAATAGCAAATTAACTGAATTGGTACAAACTAGTAGAGATTGTTTATGTCTAAATGGAGAACACGGGAATTATGGAGGAGCTTCCTGTGGCATGTTAGGTGGGAGTTGGTGTGCAGAGAGGCACGGCCATGGAATCAGTGTAGCAAAGAGCAGTGAAAAACAATTGTACTCAACTCACTTAGCTTAAATATCTATGGAATAAAAGTTAAAAAGAACTCTTTCCTAAATGTTGGGGAAAGCCGAAAGCTAAAAATAAGAGATAAATATCTGTTTTAAATAGGATCATGAAATTCATCTTTTTTCTTCTACATGGTAAACTAGTCACTCATCTGTCAGGACTGATCTAGAAGAGCAAACCACAATTTCAAAATACCACTTTTCTAGAGAAATTTGTAGGAATGGAAAATCTTTCACTTCTCTAATTTTACAAAGGAAGAGAGTATTTCTTCCTCAAGGAAGGTCTTCAAGTCCAGAAAACTTTAGGGAGATTAGATGGCCATGTACTGGTTTTTGACTGGGTTGCAGAAATATGGGGTCAAGTGTAGTCATGAGACATGACCAAGGCATCAGGTATGATCTGGGAGTTGGGCTGAAATGGAGAGTAGTGATTTCTTCCCACCTGCATAATTGTACAAGTGGGAAGCTAACCAGGTGATAAAAAAGGCTGCAGTTCAGTAAGTGGCCCTTTCATCTTTTGGCTACAGCATGTCACTTCCTAAAGAGCAAGGAGTATTCATGATAGTGACTAGGCTTGAGCCATCTAGAAAGGCTGCCTGTGGTGCCACTACACTCCAACTGAAAGGGGTTGTCATAATTTCTAACATTAGTGTATAAATGTGCCATTACATAGATACTGATACAGTATAAAGCTGGGCTGTAGTTTGGGAATGTGTATTTTTTAAAAGACTTTCCCAATTGTGTCTAATATTGCACCAAAAATTTAGTACCCATGGATATTAAGATAATCCCTATGGACATTTCTCCATAGCCATCTGCCTACTTTTCCTTGACACTGAATACAATGTATTCTCAATGAATACAATTAAGTTATCTAGAAATAGTGTACTATGCAAACTCCTTGGAAACTGCCTACAAAAAAAAATGCAAATGAAGATATAGATACAATTATAGAAATGATCTATTTCCCTTACTGCTTTGCTTAAACAAGTGCATCAAGTACTTAGAGAAGACATGATCATCCTCAATCCTAGCCTGTTTTAGAAATTAGAGGGCTTGAAATCCAATAAAATAGATATTTTCTGAGACTTTCTTTTTAATATATAAGAAAATTTTGTTCTCATATTTCAAAATCTTCCATATTCTTCAACAATCTCAAGAAAATACATGAAATCATACTGTAAAGCAGATGACATTTGATTGGTGTACACACATTATATACATTTTTGGTGGGAACAAATTTTTGCTCTTGGTGCTAATTTGTTTTGGGGTATTTACCTTGTGCATTTAAGAATTATCACTCCTGCTAACAAAGAGAATGACAACAGGGTTTGACAGAGTAATATGCCATAGATGACAACATGTCCTTTCTGGCTTTAGTGCATATCTGTGTACACTGCGCTTCCCTTGGTTCCTTTAGTCGAATGCAGTTCCTACTGCTACATTGCCTTATTGCCATTTTGAGACACTGCTCAGGAAAATGGTTGGGATCTGTGCTTTTATGGCACATGGCTGGAGTGATTTAGTCAATAGTTTTGACTTTCAATATATAATAAAGGCCCATCTTTAAAAACTTGAGGCAGTAGGAAAGTTTTCCAGAGTTTAGTCCATGTAGTCTCTGTGGGAATAAAGTATTATTTGCTGGAATTGTACAAGTCTGGCTGCAAGTTGCATCTTAAATCTCTCAAAATAAAACAAAGAAACAACAAACATCAAAATATACATAAATGTATATCTGTCTTTCTTTTGGATACTGGAAGTCTTTGTTTTTTCATATGCAGAAATAAACCAGATGATGGTTGCCTTCTACCTTGTTCCCACACATAGCACCTTCTTTTTCTGCTTTAGTACCAAATTCCAACCAGTTGATCCTGTTATTATCATTTCTTCCATTTCAAATTCCTAACCTTGCATTATGCTGACTCAGACAGACTCATATAATAAAGAATCTACAGATTTACCCAATTTGGGGTCAATGAAACATATTCATACCCAAACCACATGCAGGTCATCGTATGTAGATGCTGCAGAATTACTGATACTCACACTTTCCACTGGGACAGACTTTGTTTGAATGTGTTCAGGTTCTTAATTTCATTATAAGAAAACTTAACTTTGGCCTCCTGGAGTTAATTTATCATGTGTATTTTTTCCATCAAGGATAATATGATTGACCTGTTACAAGTGTTTGGATAAATTGACTGGCAGGTTCAACCAAATTGCCTTTTCTATTTTCTATTGGCAAAAAATACCACACAAGGCTCAGAAAACCAGATACCAAACAAGATTTCAGAAACGAAGTTTTATTTTGCACACCCTGTGTAATGGTCTGTGTAGTAATGGAGAGACAATAGTTTACAAAGTCAAGTTTTGGGCTACGGATATGCTCAGAACTGATTCCACCTGTACATTACCTGAACATCATTTTCTTCAGATTTTGTGACTATTGGAGGACATAGTATTCAAAAATATTCAAAGCAGTGCTTGCATACAGTAAATATTTAGCAAATACTATTTTTACCATTTTTCAACTAAAATTAGATAGAAACCACTCCAAAGGTGATATGAAAGCCTCTTGCATGCATTTTATCTTATGTATTAGTTATATGTTTGGGAAAAATTACAGAAGTTATTTTAAGTGCAACATATGCTGTTATAAAATTTCATCCCTTAGACAAATTTAAGCTATTCCACAAAGATTCTAAACTAATGTGTACAAATAACACAATAGAAGCCAAATTCCCCGCACATTCCCACCCCGCTTCCTCCACAATGAACTGTCCCACTTTCACAAGGTTCACAATTATTGAATGGCATCCTCACTTCCCAGTTTTCCCAGGCTAGGGAGCACTAGTTATCTGCAATCTCTTCCTTCTCAATGGCCAATAGGTCTCTAAATCACATTAATCCTGCTTCCAAAATATTCCTCACACTTGTTTTCTTCTTTTTCTGTCTCTGTCCCTGCCTGGTGATTTCTTGCATGTATTATTGCATTGCCTCCTTAAGGACCGCCAGTCGCTCATCTCTGCAGTCTAATTATTCATTACACTGTGCAGTCTATTCACGTCTTTGTGCTGCCTCCAAACTCACCAGTCCTCCTTATCTCTCTTTCTGCTTCCTTGTAATCTAACCTGAAAACTAAACTGCTTTTTCTTTCATTTCCTCAGAATGCTATTGATATTTCAACTTTTTCTGTTTCATTTTCCTTGGTTTTTCAAAACAAAATACAAACACTTAGGCAGAATACATAGAATTCCTATGATCTTGTCTTTTCCTCTCCTTCTCTACGTCTCACCATTCATACCCAGCCTCAAGCATTTTGTTCCAGCAAGCCTGACTGACTGACAACTCCTCAGCCACGTCCTGTCCTGTCTCTGATATTTCATTGTTAAATGTGTCCCCTTTTCCTGCTATTTTCTTCTCCTTCTTCAGGACTTAACTCAGTAATCAGATCAGAAAGCCTTCCAAATAATCTTTAAATTTTTATAAACTATAAGTATCTCATAAACATCCTGCCATATTATTTATTTCACTTAATTAAAATAGTTCAATTATTTATTTCTACTATCTTATTCTCGGTTCTTATAAATTTTTAGTTCTCAAAGGCATGTCAATATGCCAAAAGTTAAATAACTGAAAACTAATTGTTGAAATCCAATTGGCCCCTTGATGAATTAATGAATGATGCATTGTCTTAGTTCTTAAGCTTCTTGAGGACAAGGCAAAATATGATCAATTCTGTATCCACAATACCTACTCTAGTGCCCAGTGGAGTGGGTGTTTAATATATGGTTTTCCTAGTAGAATTTAATCACTACTCTTTTAAAAAAATTTTTTTAGTTGTTGGTGGATCTTTATTTTATTCATTTATTATTTATATGTGGTGCTGAGGATTGAACCCAGTGCCTCACACATGCTAGGCAAGCGCTCTACCACTGAGCTACAGCCCCAGCCCTAATCACTACTCTTATGTTCCAACAACAGTTTTTTTTTCATTGCAGTACCATTTTCCAATAGTGCCAGTTTAGAAGTAGGGTCAGTGTTAGGAAGGAATAATAAACACATTTTGGAAGTCAAGTAGGAGATTCTCTTTTCTACAAATATTGAGGCAACTAAGCCTGATGGTGTGTGCCTGTAACCCCTGCAGCTTGGGAGGCCGAGACAGGAGGATTGCAAGTTAAAGGCCAACTTCAACAATTTAGCAAGGCTCTAAGCAAGTTAGTGAGACACTGTCTCAAAATAAAAAAATTTAAAAAAGGGCTGGGGATGTGGCTCAGGGGTTAAGCACTCTTTGGTTCAATCCCCAGTACCAAAAATAAACAAAAAACTGAGGCAGTTTCCATATCTCTTCTTTTTATATGTTTCCCACTTTGGCCCATATAAATTGCAATTCCTAAAAGTCCCAAAGCCTAGGAGGACTTTCTGAGGTCTTTTATTTTTGGTTACCACTTCTGGGAAAAACATTCCTGTCTTCCATATGTTGGGCAGGTTTGTCCAACTCTTCTTTTTCGGTCTCTGTCCCTGCCTGGTGATTTCTTGCGTGTATTATTGCATTGCCTCCTTAAGGACTCCATCTAGGGTTCTGAGAAGACATTGTTCGAATAATCCATAATAATCTCATTTCAAGATTCATAATCACAAGCACATTTTTTTGCCATGGAAGGTTACATAGTCATAGGTTTTGGTGGTTAGGACTGGGAAATCTTGGGGGGCATTATTCTGCCTTCCACAATGTAGATAGATTGACATTAGGAGATGTGTCTTGAGTAACTAATTTTGTGGCTTCTGATCTGGTCAAATTAAGGGGAAGTATAGAATTGGGCTGGGGCAGTGGTAGTGAGAATGTGAAGAAGGAGTTGATGCAAGGTTGGAGATATAAAGGAATGTGAAACTATGTGGAAGTTCCTGGATATGGAAACTTTATAACAAAAGAAATAAATGTGTCAGGATAAGGAAAAGATTTGGAAAGAAAAATTGCACATTCATTTTTAGTTTGTTGAGATTGATGTGCCAATGAGTTAGTCAGACAGAAAAATTCAGCAGGCAATTGAAACATGCATCTGAATCTTGGGAGACCAGCTGTAGCACAGAGATATTATTGTAAATATATGTAGATCCCTGTGATGGAGGGTTAAATCTACCCCTAATGATTTATCAACTTAGATAAAAATCCTTGCAGAATTTTTATTATAAAAATAAAGAAACTGACTCCATATTATCCAATCAATACAATTAATGGAGCAAAATTGGTAGCCCCATATTTAATGCTAACATAATATATAATCATTTCACTCGTAAACTTCAAAAATAGGACTTGGCACTTAACATTTCCTTGCACACTTCATTTTGTTTAGTAGATTGCTTTGGCATTTTCAAAACATGGTTATATTTATTTAAAAACTGTCCAAAATATCAAGGGTTGTTATCTTAGGGTAACATCAAAGTAATGAGATTTGCTTCTCAAAAATGCTAACAATTGACACAGAATCCTCTGCATTTAATTTTGGGACTAAGCCACCTCTTTCCTGGCACTTTGCATGTGTTGTTCTGCCACTGACTACTGATGTTGTGCTGAAGTTAATAGAACATCAAGTTATACTTCATAGTGGGCAACAGTAAGAATTTTGCACTATTGGGTGTTTTAAAATTGTTTAGTAACCATCAAAAGAAAAATTAGTAGGCATATTAATGCTAGAAAGAGAATATGATGTTTAAATGTAACACTAACTTTATAAATACTTTCCTCTCTTTTCAATATTTTGTTGCAAGGGATTACTTTTAGGTATTATGTCAGTTAGTTCTAACCAACTGACTTTAGTTCCAGGTCTTCAGAGATTTCCTTTGTGCCAGGAAAAGGTGCTTAATGTTTGTTTAATGAGTAGTAAATGACTGCTTAGTTAGTTGTTATGGTTTTGATGTGAGGTATCCCCCAAAAGCTCATGTGTGAGACAATGCAAGAAGGTTTTGAGAAGCGATTGGGTTATACCCTTAACCTAATCAGTGAATTAATCACTGATGGAATTAACTGAGTGGTAACTGAAGTGGTAGAATGTGGCTGGAGGAGGTGGGAATTGGAGTGTGACTTTGGGGTATATATTTGTTTTTTTCTTTCTATATTTAATTTATTTATTTGCTCTATTTAAGCTTACATGATAACAGAGTATAATTTGATTCATTGTACATAGATAGAGGATAACATCAATTCTCTAGTTGTAAGTTGTATAGAATCACAACATATATGCAGTCATACATAAATAAAGTTAGGGCTATGATGACCATCATTATCCATCACCTTTACTGTCCCCATGCCCCCTCCTCCCTTACACCCCTGTGAACAGAGTTCCACCATTGTTCCCATGTCCTTCCCCACATTATAAATCAGCATCCACTTATCAACGAGTACATTCGGTATTGGTTTTCTGAGATTGGCTTACTTCACTTAACATGATATTCTCCAGATCCATCCATTTACCTGCAAATGCCATAAATTTATTGTCTTTTATTGCTGAGTAATATTCCATTGTGTATATATACCACAGTTTCTTTATGCAGTCATCTATCGAAGGGCATCTAGTTGGTTCCACAGTTTAGCTATTGTGAATTGAGCTGCTATAAACATTGAAGTGACTGCAGCACTACAGTTTGCTGTTTTTAAGTCTTCTGGGTATAGACCGAGGAGTGGGATAGCAGGCTCAAATGGTGGTTCCATTCCAAGTTTTCTAAGGACTCTCCATACTGCTTTCCAGATTGGTTGTACCAATTTGCAGTTCCACCAGCAATGTATGAGCATGCCTTTTTCCTCACAACCTTGCCAACACTTATTGTTGTTTGTATTCTTGATAATTGCCATTCTGACTGGCATGATATGAAAATCTTAAGGTAGTTTTGATTTGCATTTCTCTGATTGGTAGAGATGTTGAACATTTTTTCATATGTTTGTTGATGGATTATATATCTTCTTCTGTGAAGTTTGTGTTCAGCTCTTTGACCCATTTATTGATTGGGTTGTTAGTTTTTTTGGCATTAAGCTTTTTGAGTTCTTTATATATCCTGGAGATGAGTGCTCTATTGGATGTGTGTGTAGCAAAGATCTGTTCCCAGAATGTCGGCTCTCCGTTCACTTCATTGATTACTTCTTTTGTTGAGAAGAAGTTTTTTAGTTTGAATCCATCCCATTTGTTGATTCTTGCTTTTACTTCTTGTGCTATAGGA
>CM053408.1:63643879-63687782 GCA_028644305.1 Xerus rutilus
TAAAATCTCAACATCATTCCTTATAGAAATAGAAAAGGCAATCATTAAATTCATTTGGAAGAATAAGAGACCCAGAATAGCCAAAGCAATCCTTAGCAAGAAGAGTGAAGCAGGAGGCATCACAATACCAGACCTCAGATTATACTACAAAGCTATAGTAACAAAAACAGCATGGTACTGGCACCAAAATAGACATATAGACCAATGGTATAGAATAGAAGACACAGAGACGAACCCCTTACATACAGTTACCTTATACTAGATAAAGGAGCCAAACGTGTACTCTGGAGAAAAGATAGCCTGTTCAACAAATGTTGCTGGGAAACCTGGAAATCCCTATGTAGCAAATTGAAACTAAATCCCTATCTCTCACCATGCACAAAATTCAACTCAAAGTGGACCAAGGACATGGGAATCAGACCAGAGACCCAACATCTAATAGAAGAAAAAATGGGGTATATATTTTTATCTGGCAAGATGTCTCTCTCTGCTTCTTGATCATCATGTGAGCTGCTTTCCTCTGCCACACTCTCTCACCATGATGTTCTGCCTTACTTTGAGCCCCAAAGAATGGAGCCAGCCTTCTATGGACTAAGACCTCTGAAACCGGGAGCCCTCAAATAAACTTTTTCTCCTCTAATATTGTTCTGGTCAGATCTTTTAGTGACAGCAGTGAAAAAGCTGACTAAAACAGTAGTGAACATTCATTCTTCCAGGTATGTGACAGTTTCTTTTTTTTTTTTACTTTATTTTTTTTCCCAAAAGTTGCATTTTAATACATGTTATCAAACATAACAGAAAAAAACAAATTTTCAGAAGCTGTACACACTATTCACTGAAAACATTTGTTGAGGCAAATAGAAAAAAAATTGTTACAATCATAATTTTTCTAACTTTGCACAAAATTATAAGCAGATTTATGTGACAGTTTCTAAACAGGCCTTTAAGTTCTATTAGTTACATGCTGACTGTATCCGGAGACAGTTGCCAGAGAGCTCAAGAACTAGTCCTAAACCCATAACAATTGAGAAGCCCTGCATAGTATTCTACAATGCGTTTCATGAGAGTCAAAGAATTTTGACATGTTAGCATTGCACAGCTGAAGAAATGAGGGCCAGATGCCTTAAAGAACTAAAGCAAATTGCAGGGGATAGAAAAATTGGAAGACAAACTCGGGTCTTCTAAGGTTAGTGAAGGATTCTGGGATGTGTTGGCATCTGTGCTGTAGAGAAGCAATTCATTTTTTTTTCCATTTAAATTCATAGTATCATTTCTTTTAGATGTTTTATTCTTTTTAGTTACATGACAGTAGAATGTATTTTGGCCTATTATACATACATGGAGTGTAACTTCCCATTCTTGTGGTTGTACATGATGTGGAGTTTCACTGGTTGTATATTCATATATGTACATATGAAAGTAATGTCCAATTTATTCTTCTGTCTTTCCTATTCTTATAGTACCTTTGCGTCATACTTTGTATAATAATTTGTATGAAAGGTATGGCTGGGTAGGTTCACAGTCGGCAAGAATATTTGCAAAAGAATTTGGCAAATGTGTCTTTAGGTGTGCAAGTTACTAATCATAGATTTTATCATTTAGATTTCCAAGAGCCTTTTGAAGGTTTTTATTCTCTCCTGTGTGTCTGATTTTTTGTTTTTAGCTTCTTTAACTATTTCTTTGGTATACTTTAGGACCTCACCAGAATTTCTCAATAACAGTTAATTGTTCTTACGACGATAATTTGAAAGAAATATTGATGGTTTTAAAAATAATTGGAAAATTTAAAACTAAAAATTAAGTTTGTAGGTTCACTGGTCTTTAATCTTTAACATGTGTTTGTAAGCTTGCATGGTAAGTGCATGTTGTATACATTATTTCATGCCAGCTACAGAATAAATAAACATCCAAGAGAAAGAAGCAATTATTTTGCAATTTTAAATATTACTTATTACACAATCAAATTAATAAATATCAATTTATTTGGTTTTCTGAAATAAACACAGTATGTTACTAAGTATTAATGTTTCTTAAGAAAGAAATTATTATTTCTCAGAAGAGGAAAACTTTCTAATATTGGTCTTTATCTTTTCTCTTCTTTTTCTTTTAAGTCATTTTTACATTTTTACATTCCATTCCTTGGAAATGGATTCTTGTAATCTTTAAAAATAGATATTATTAAAATATGAATTGTCCATGACAATGATTGGAAGAGACAAAGGAAGACTTGAAATCTGGCATTATCTATTGATCCATTTTCCAAAGTGTAAAAACAGAGAAAATAATAAATTAAAGGAGCCAAGGATCCAAGCTGACCATGTGGAAATAGGTGAAAGAAATTCAAACACTGGTTGAGATTACCATCAGTTATCAGGTCTCAACTTCTTATGGAAGTTTTGCTGGGCTGCTAGAAGCTGAAATATACCAAGGAGAAATTGCTGGATTTATGTTCACTTGGTGGTCATCCTAACTAATACTAAATTCTGTATTACTGTGCCTGTAACTTACAATTTAAAGTCTCCAAGGAGACTGGTAATAGATGTTATTGCACTAGGAAGAAGCAGTTCTTCCTAGCTCTTTAGACATGTTTTAATATAGTAAATTTAAGAGATTCTGCAGGAAATCTCTGTTAACTATAACCTGGCACAGGAGATTGAGAAAGCAAATTTGTTTTAGTATCAAAAGCAAACTTGACAACTTAAGAAAGAACTGGAGGTGCTTCATGCATCCACTATTACAGGATGATCTATACTTGGATTCTGAACAGGTTACCATTTTGCCAACCAGGGAATTTTTGGCAGTGTCAGTAGATGCTTTTTGCTTGTCACACTTATGGAGGGGCTGCTAGTAACTAGAGGCTGTGGATGTTGCTGAATATCCTACAATACATAGGACTTCCTTCCTGTACAACAAAGGATTGTCCATCCCAAAATATCAATTGTGTAATGTTGAGAAACTCTGGTCTATACTAACCACAGAGCTGGACAAGAGTCTTGCCCTCTCTCCACTCTTCATTTTAAAAACAATATCATCACTTGTCCAAATGAAGTATTTCTTGAAACAAAGGATACCTACCTATTCTCGTGTCTTGGTGTTCCACTAGCTCTGCTTCCCAATACCATTTGAGATGGACCTTAATTCTTAAACACATCCTTAAGACTCTTGGACATGTGTACCACCATTCTACCCTCCTCTTAAAATAATGACAAGAAGAGGAGGAGTTTCTTGTAATGGTACGTATACCCTAGGAGGTACAATATTCTTGGGCGGAGATGGGAAGAGCCTGGTAAAAGTACATGGTGGGAATTATAATTTTCCTTATATACATCAAAGCCAGAGGAGAAAGTCTTTCCTCAGCTGAGGAGTGCTGTGCTAATATAAATGGCTTCTAAGGACAGTGACATGCAGTCAGCTGTGGTTGAGGAATAGATATGAATAGAGAATTCAAGCAATCCAAGGGCAGATGAATGGGAACAATGGAAATTTCACCAACTTCTCTGGTAGCACACATAATGTCTAGATAGACTTTATTTCATTTCTGACCTAATTTATTTAAGAAGCTAAAATTAATTGAATATTTATAATATGGTAGATAATATTCTAAATGCTTACCTTGATTGCCTTTTGAATCCTTATATCCTATTGTGGAAGTTAAAAAATGTTAAAGAAAATGTAAAGAATTCATTGTGTGAATGGTAATAAACTTCAATGAACATGATCTTGCCCAAGAAGATATAAAAATCTACTAAAAGGAAAAAAGACTAAAAGTACTTGGTGGTGACTGAGAAACAAACAAATATGTGACTTTAAATGAAGAAAAAGTGAATTATTGTGAAAAGTGCCATGGGAAAAATGAATAGCTATTTGTGAAAAAATATGTGAAATTTCTGCATCTTTCCTTATAGGAAAATAAATCACACATGGATAAAAATGTACATCTATAAATAATATCAGAAGTACCAAAGAATGTTAAATGTTATCATTTTGGAGTGAAATATGAACACTGTTAATAAAAGCACGATTGATTCTGACAAAGTAGGCTAGGTTTGGGGTAAGGTGAGACTTTCAGGGTTCACACTGGAGCAGACACGCTGAAACTGTTTCCTAAAAGTGCTTCAAGCACCTCATTTGTCTCCCTTGATTCTTGGCCTATGAAGACAGAGATCTTACTTTCAATTTCCTATTTTTCAACTGTTTGAAATTTGTCATGAGACTATAAAAGCAATTTTGGAATTAAAAAGAAAATAAATTACTTGATAAAATTAAAACTGAAGAATGGGGATTTCATAGCATAAAAGGATGGAAGTGACATGTAATCACCTTAAAACTAGATCCAAGTGAACTACCATAAATACTGCTACAAAACGGATTTTAAATTTCAATAGAAGACATACTAAAATAACAACAGCTCAAGACTGTATCTCTAGAATAAGTTAATAAATGCTAAAAAATGTTGGGAGGAATGGTAAGATAAATACTCATTTAATAGAAAAATAAAGTAGATTGGTATTTAAAATGTCAGGGAGGGGAAAGAATCAAAATTTTAAAAATTGGAAACTTAATATTCTTTTTATTTAGTGAAAGCACAATCCATGCTGCAAATATCCATGAAGAATAACAAAAGAAGAGCTTCAACATCGATCAAGCAAAAATTGTTATATTTACCAGACTTTTTAAATTTATTTATTTTGCTATGCTAGGGATTGATATTTTGCTGTGCCTGGGTTAGGCAAGTGCTTTACCGCTGAGCTAAAATCCCAGACCTTACTAGGATCATTTAATAATAAAGATCATTTTGTAGAAAATTCTTCCATATCTCTAGTAACATTTGATGGACCAAAATATGTGCATAGATAAACGTAGATGCAAATACATATATACATATATTCATAAAACAAGATACAAAAGGACTTGGATAATATGTTAATAATGTTTAAACACATTAAAATAGATCTTTTAACCATCTGGGGAACATTAAATTAAAAACTAAAAATTTAGTTATATATAAAGTTACAAAGAAAAAATCAGTGAATTCCCACAATTAGTATAAATGCCAGACTATTTGACTACAATGCAATAAAACTAGAAATGCTGTGCACTGGATTAGATAAAACTAATTAGGATTCTTCAAAAAAAAAAAAAAACAACTCTACAACAAAAATCTTAGGCTAGGTAAACACAAATCTACAGGTAAAGAGTATTTGTAAAATAAGAAAAATGAGAACAATAATTCTCAAAATTTGTTGATTGTGGGGGCTGGGATTGTGGCTCAGCGGTAGAGCGCTTGCCTTGCATGCGTGAGGCCCTGGGTTCGATCCTCAGCACCACATACAAAGCAGTGAAATAAAGACATTGTGTCCATCAACAACTAAAAAAAAAAAATCTTTAAAAAAAAAAAAAAAATTTGTTGATTGTGGACAAAGCTGTATTTGGAAGGAAAGTTTTGCCTTAAATGATTTCATTATTTAAAAAAAAAAGAAATGAAAATAATGACTAATCTCAACTCATAGAGTTTGGATAAAATAACAAAACACACCTAAAAAAGAAATGAAGAAGGATATGATGAAGAATAAAAATAGGAATAAATTTTAAAAAAGCAAATCACAATTGAAAAGTGAAATACTAAACTCTTTAAAACCAAATCTCTTATAGGTGAATTATGGCAGAAGATACAACACAAGTTTTAAAAAGAGGAATTAAAAAATTGATATCACAAAAAGTACAGACAAAATACATTACGAAATATACTACATACCATTCTATGAAATATATTAGAAAATTTCAATGAAGTAGAGTATTTTTCTGATAAAAGTTAATTTAAAACATGGATTTTTTCAAATAACAATGAAAGTTTTCTTTGAAAAGCTTTGGAGTAATATGGTTTTACTGTTGAGAATTATGCTAAATTTAGAAGAAAGAGATAATTCAAATTCTACATAAAAACTTTTTTTGGATATGGAAAAAGCCAACTTAATATTAATTTTTAAAAGAACTTTATTCAATATAGCATTTGAAAAGCGATATACTTTAAGAGAAGGAAAAGACAAGTCACCTACTGGAGAAAATGTTTGTAAAACACATATTTGTTAAAAGAATTATATTGGAAATATAAAAAGTGACTCTTAAAACTTGACAACAAATAATCCAATTAAAAAGTAGATGAAAGATATAAATAGATTCCTTACCAAGGAAGATTTACAGATAGTGAATAAGCCTAGGGAAACGAGCTTAACGTCATATGTCTTTAGTACATTGCAGAATAAAACAACGGGGACATATCACTACCCACTTATTAGGAAGGCTTAAATTCAAAACAATGATGACACTAAATGCTGACCAGGATGTGAAGCAAAAGGAACTCATATTCTTTGCTGGTGGGGTCAAGAAACTGGCATAGTCACTTTCTGAGACAGTTTGGTAGTTTCTTACAAAGCTAAACATAGTCTTAACATATGATCCAGCAAGCATGGTTCTTGGTATTTACCCAAACGAATTGAAAATTTATGTCCTTACAAAACCTTTTACATAAATGATTAGTTAGAGCAATTATATTCATAATGGTCAAACCTGGAAACAACCAGAATGTTCTTTAATAAGAGCATGAAAAACAGACTGGCTACATCCATACAAGAAACTATTATTGAGCAATTAAAGAAAAAAGAAATGAGATCTCATGCCTTGAAACATCAGGGAGCAAACTTAAATACATATTGCTAAGTGAAAGTAGTCGGTCTGCAGGGGCCACATACTGTAAAATTTTAACCATCTTTTATTCTGAAAAAAGGCAAAACTACAGTCAATAAAAAGATCACTGGTTGTCAGGGGTTTAAGTGGGTAGAGGGGTTGGAATGAGTAGGCGAGCAAAGAATTTTTAGGGCAGTAAAGTTATTTGAATTGATAGTTTAATGGTGGATAAAAAACAGCAGTCATTTGCTAAAATCCATAGAACTACATAACACAATCAGTGATTTCTAATGTAAATTATGAACTTCATTTAACAATTTTTCAATATTGGTTCATCGGTTGTATCAAATATAACGTATTAATGCCAGATGTTAACAATAGAGGAATCAGTGGGAGAAGAGGTATATGGGAGCTCTCTGTGCTCTAAAAAATAAATTTCATATAAAATTCCTGAAATTCAATATTAAACATCCAATGTCAAAGTTTTATTGGTGAAGGAGGAGGAGGAGAAGGAGGAGGAGGAGGAGGGGGAGAAAAAACTATGTATGTAGAAAGTACTCCCATAAATAGAATTGCAAAAATCCCAAGTCATTGATGAGCAACCCAATTGATAAATTATTGAAGAAATCATTTAAGAAGCACTGCTACCTGGAATGCATACCCAAATTTAGATACATAACAATATCATATAGCTTAATTTTATTTATAATAGTTTCAATTTATTGGCAATTCATTTGGAGGAAAACATTGACATCCCCCCCCAAAAGAAGCAGAAGTATACTTCCCCCAAAATAAAAATGTTAATATTAAATCAAGACTCAGTATCATACTTAATGGTATTTAGCAAAGTGTGATTCACAATATTGATTTCAAGAGATTTTACACAGGATATTCTTGGGTGTCACCCTGACTAATGAAGATCCCTTGAAGACAGGCCTAGAAACACCACACGTTGAGACACAGAGAGGAGCCTGCAGGTATATGTCTACCATCTGCCCTTGACCATTGTTGATTGATCTAGGAATGGATATCTAACCACAGTGTGGGCAATCAGGTTTCCTCTCCTGAGAATTTGAAATGTGGGATTGAGAGAGAGACCGCAGAGCAGTTGGAGGTCAGTTACTTGGCAGAACTTGACAGAGAGGCTTCCAGAATTCTTCTGTATTCTTTCCTTTCCAAGTCTCAGTTATCAGCTCTTTGGATTCCAATGCATTCCTCTTTCTGCTTAAATATGTGATTTTTTTTTTCTTGGCAGATACTTTAAAAAGACAAGCACTCCGCAGAGCATGCTTTGGGAAATATTGTCTTGGTGGTATTCCCAATAAACCAGCATCATTGTCATGATTGAATATGGTTCTGCAAAGTCTTGGATAATGTAATAAGATATGGAAATCAGGCATAATCAGAGGAAAGGGGGAGTAAAAAAATGTCACCGTGTACAATGTGTATTTATAAAATCATAGGGTATTGACTGGAATCTTTTGGATTTATGCTTTGGTAATGAGGACAGGTATAATATAATATTAAAATTAAGCTATAATAATATGTGATGTATAACAGTTTTTATAGCTCTAAGTAGGGTGGGGAATGGAATTTACTCACCATAGCAGCAGCAACAGCCAATAGCAATAAAAGCAAAAGATTGCTTAGCTTTTTAAAAAATTCTGAGCTGGTGAATTTATTGAAGGAAGCATTCATTAATTATTGTGCCCTAAGAAGAGTATCTGGCTCATGATGGGTCCCCCATAAATAAATAGATACTTCCTTGAGATTAAAATAATTAACAGCTCTTATCTACTATTTTAAATCATTTTATTCTGAAAGATACAATGCCATTGAAGAGGCTAGTCATATATCAGGTAATTTTTATCATACATTTGCTTATCTTAGTAAGTTGTATTATAAACAAGAAACAAAAAGAGAAGACTTATCCAGTCACATTGTCTTCATTCTTTTCTTACCACCAGGGAAAAGAGGAAGAAAGAGTTGCTGCTTCAGTGACCTCAGGCCTGAGCCAGGCACCCCCCTTTAGCCCTCCCCTGTACCATATTCCACTGTTTTATCACAGAATTGCCCACATTTCTGAAGAAGCCTATTCATTCACAAGATTAACAGAGCTGCTGTAATTATGGAAAATATAATTCCAGCCTAAAATGGCATAGCCTAACCATATTAGATTTTAAATTTTAGTGGGGGCTGGCCTCCTGTTTGAAGTTCAGTTAAGTGTCTGTTCTCTGGGAGTCTGGAAAAAGAAGGGGGAGTGAGGAAGAAAAGTAGGGGAGAGAGAGGAGAGAGACACAGAGAGACAGAGAGAGAATATAGAACAATTGAAACCATATTTTCTACCATAAGACAAGGTCTGGAGAAACACAGACGCTGGTTTGTGGAAAGAAAAAGATGTGCAGAGAAGAACTGAGTAGTTAGAAATGGAGTTCTGAGGGTGTTCAGGTTTTTATTATATTATTCCTGGATACAGACCTATTCCTTTCTTTTTGTTCTGGGAGACATTCTTATGTTCTCAGGATAAAGATTCAAACTAGATTTCTGTCTCATCCATCCAGAATCCTGCGTAATATACCTAAACTACCACTTGGAGGAAATTACACTTAACTTGCAAGACTGTTCTCTTCAGCTGAGTCTATAATTAGTTTAGAAAAATAGCAAGGAGAAATCATAGAAGTTTTGGATTTTGAAGGGATCTTTAGGAGCCAAAGTCTGGAGAGATAAAGTGATTTGGCCAGTTACCAACTTCAGTTTGCCAAATAGTCTGGTTCTCAACGCTCTTTACTCTTACTACATTGCCCAGTTTCTTGTTTCATTTCCCCTTAGTTGGCTAGCTCAGTCTTTGGTCTCGTCTCTTTGGCCCACTATTCTTTTTGCTGATTTCCACATACATTTCACATATCTCCTCTCTTGGGCCCTACATTCCACCATCAGCTTCAGTTAAGATTACTTTATTCATTCACCTGGACTCACACGCAACACTTCTCTAATTTATATTTCTGCTTTACCGGATGGAAGTCACTTTAATTAACTTACACGAAGGGGATTTCCAAGTGTCAGTAGTTCTATTAGTGTGATTTTGTAACTGTGACAACAGGGCAAGGCAAAACTTGAGCAATATACTCAACACAATCAGATGTCATTTAAATATTCATAAGAGTTGTGGACCTGCAGAGAGAAAGAATATGAAAGCAAAGCAGAACTCATATGAAGCTGTACATAGAGTCATTGGATATCATTCACCCTGAGTAGATGCTGCAAACTCAAGTTAGACAAGAAAATTAGATAATATGAAATCTGAATCCAGGGCACCTAGACAGCCAGACAATTCCAATTTTAGAGGCATGATGTTAGAATCTTCCAAGGTCTAGACTTGAATTAGCACTGGCTGAGATGATATAATCATAAGAAAATGTCTTGGCTGTTACTAGTCTACATCCCATGTTATAGACTGAATTGTGTCCACCCAAGTTCACATACTGAAGTACATGGGTTCATATGTTGGACATGGGACCTTTAAACAGAAACTAAGTGAAAATTGTGATGGGCCCTAATCCAATCTGACCGGTTTTCGGTGCACTGAGAAAAAATCATGAGAACACAATGAGAAGGAAGAATCTGTAAGGCCAGGAGAAAAGCCTCAGAAGAACCCAAATTTGCCAATACTTTCATAGAGTTTCAGCCTCCAGAATGATGAGAAACTTCTGTTGTTAAAGCTACCCCATCTGTAGTATTTACTATGCAGCTCCAGCTGACTAATGCATCCCATAATCCAACTCAAATCTCCAATCAGCATTTACTCTTAGTAAATTCAGTTCAGAAGGTAAAAAAAAACTACTGGAGGTGTATAATTTGTTTTTAGTGTTTCAAATATGGGCATTAAATATAGGAATAATCTAAAAATATTTTAAGCATTTTTAGTATTGTAAATGCCTATATAAAAATATTTAAAATAGTTGTGTTTAAGAGAAGCTTGTATATATTATATCAATGCTTATCAGTCTAATAGATTCTGATAGATAAGCATTGATATATTAGTAGAGTCTATAGAATCTATAGAATATTCTATAGAATCTACAAAATGTAGAATCTATAGACTAATAAATAAGCATTGATATATTATTTAAAATGTGATATTTGAATTCATTCAGATATGGTTTTAAATTGAAGTTCTGTAAATTTATAAATCATATTGGAACATTTGACAATATGAGTCATTATATTTACATTTAATTTATTACATTAACAACAGTTAATTGTATGAAAAGTTTTATTTATTAAAGATTTGAAATCCATAGGAAATTGAATATAACAAAGTTTATGAATAAAATTTAAAATGTTTAAAAGAATTTGGTTAATTAAACTTTAGATGGACCAATGAAAGCAATTTAGTCAAATCTATAAATAAATACAATAAATAAATACATTGTGCTTAAAGTAAAAGGAATGAGGGTTTTGAATTTATAAATTTAATAAATAAAATATTTATTTTATTATAAAACAATCTCAGGCTTAGAAGTTGTAATTATAACACAAAGACCTTTTTTCCTTGAGTTATTTATAAATAATCAGCTGACACAATACCCTTCGACTCTCAGATGCTTTGGAATAATTTCCTCCAATCAACAACATTCTGTTTCATAATCACAATATAATCACTAAAATCAGAAAGTAAACATTTTTACTTTACTACCATGTAATCTTCAGAAGCCATTTGATTTTCACCAGTTGTCCCCAAATGCCCTTTATAGGATATGGATTCAACTTGGAATTATGTGCTATAATTGGTTAAATGTCTCTGTTCTTTGGCCGAGATGATCTCTCCATCTTTCACTTTCACCATTTTGATACTTTTAAAAATTATAGGCCAGTTATTTTGTATAATGTCCCTTTGTTTGGGTTTGTCTGATTTCATTTGATTATATTCAGAGCCTTATGCAACTTTGCTGTTTCTCTTTTGCATGAGAGAAGCCTTGCTAATTCAACTTAAGATGTCATATTTGACTAATCTTGATTCAGTCATAAATTTTATTTGGTAGAGCACAAATTCTGTTTGCCTCATTACTGGTAATATTCTCTGTGATTGCTTGCTATAAGTGGTATTTGCCAGTCATTTCTCTTGATCCCTTTAGAATCAATAGGTGTTTTGTGGAGAAGTACTATGTAAATATCTTCTTCATCAACATTCTATTTATTTGTGTGTGTGCATCGGTATGGAGTCTGGATTCCTATTTGATTTCTGCTCCTATTGTTGCTTTGATGCCCACTGTCCCTGATTTGGCCAGTGGGAGCTCCTCCAAACTGGGTTCTATGTCGTTTTGATAAATCTCCCTTATTTGATGAGTACTTCTTTGCTTTCTGGCAAAATCTGTTCCAGACTCTTGGATTTCCCCTTCCATGAACCTGGAATCAGTTGTTTTCCCAAGGATTCTTGCTTATTTTTGGTGGAAAATGCTGTTGAGAAACTAAGACATGAGTATTAGGTGTGCTCACTGATGTTGGGGTGTTGCTGCTGCTGGGCTTTCAAGGTGGACAGGATAGCATGCAGGGGAGGTGCGCGCACAAACACAATCTGTTGTAAATATTTAAAACTATGAGATCATATCAACACATGCCATTCCAATTTAGGTGCACGCCACTCACCCTGCTTGGGATCTGACATCTTGTGCCATCCCACGGCTTGACACATCCTTCTCACCTCATTTGAACGGACACTTTGTCCTGGACTCTCCCATTTCCACACACCAAGCAGACTCCCACTTTGTTTAGCCCCATCTAATTGCCTCAGTAAAAAGCTGTTTAGATATGGAAGAGAACTGAATGGGAAGAAGATTCACATACTAATTTTAAATAAAATGTGGTCTCTGCATAATATCTTTCCTGCAAAAAAGCTACCCAAAGGCCACATTAGAAGAACATGTTCATTTCCATTATGATGCAGTCATTTCTCTAAAATCCTCTGGTTTCCTTTAGATTTCATCTCAGGTTCATTGTTATGGAATTCATGTTGTCCAGGCACATAAACATATTAAACACTTTAATTGTTTTTTTGTTTTTTGGTACTGGAGATTGAACTCAGGGGCACTCGACCACTGAGTCACATCCCCAGCCCTGTTTTGTGTTTTATGTAGAGACAGGGTTGCTTAGCACCTCACCGTTGCTGAGGCTGGCTTTGAACTCGCGATTTTCCTGTCTCAGCCTCCCAAAGTGCTGGGATTACAGGTTTGTGCCACAGCACCCAGCTTAAACACTTTCATTCATTTTATGATCGTGTCATGGAATATTTGAGATTTTATTTGCATATTCAGCACTTGTATTAATGCAGTATTTCTTATGCCTGTCCTCCAACTTGAAATTCCTTATCAATATCCATTGATTTGAGGAGACAGCACTGCCAGCAATGCCATATGGCATCATGTTTGATCCACTAGATTGGGCAATAATGGGACCTGGAACATTTTTGTTTTGGAAAATTTGAGCTACACAATATGTCACCAATTAATGTATCTTTGAAGTGGCAACAAGATTCTCTTCCATGAACTATTGCAATCAGTCTTAGTGTTCAAGGGGAGAAAAAAGAAAAAGAAAAACCCCAAATCACATCAAGAGGCTATCTGTACAGCACAAAGACAGGCAAGATACAGTTTTCTTTCTAATTTATCTATTAACTTTTATTATTCTAAATTGTTTTCCAGGGCCAGGACTCATTTATATGATTCTAATTTGCTTCTGACTACAGAATCAATTTAAATTGATCAAACAATAAGGAAGCCCCCTAAGAAGTTGATGTTTAAGTCTTCCTTCTGGAAATGTGGTCAAAAATGATCGCTTGTATGTAGAGTTCTGTCTGGATGGGGATTCTAGTGGAGTTGTCACCTGGTTGAGCCTAAAATACACAAATTACACTGTTAGTTCAATCCATGAAACAAGTAGCATTAAATAAATTTACTTTTTGCTTCAAAATTGCAGAAAACAGAACTAAAAAGGCTATTTTCATGGAGAGGTCTCCATCCTTTCTTCCCCTGACTCTCATTCTCAAGAGCAGTGTTGGTTCCTATTAGGAGCTTTGTGGCTTAGGGTTGTGACATTACCAAGAATACCTAAGATCAGAGCAGTGTCCCAGGCTCACACTGGCCTAGACTCTGCTGAACCCCATGAGTTATTAACTCTGTAGAAATTCTAGTGATGAGCTTTACAAATATATGATTTCAGAACGATAAGTCAAAAACAATTCTATCATAAATTTGTTTGTCAAATAAAAATCTCTCAGATGTGGAATGGTGGACCTCTCTATGGTGAGTATCATGAAGTACTGCTTGCTGATCAGTATAAGAACTATTTTTCTGCTTTTTTTCCCTTCAAACTGTAATCCACAGAAAAGATTTGGTCTCTTTATCTTTATTTGGCATTGTCAATCATATTGATATGCTCCTAGGGAGCTCCTGTGGAAATAACCATTCGGTAATGTGTTATTGATAAAGAGAAGACAGAATTGTAGGTGAAGATAATTCTTAAAGGGGGAAAAAATCCTGAAAGAGTTGTATGATATGATAATTGGAAAATATGAGCCATTGAGCCTTTTGTGAATTTGATGTACAAAAGTATGGTGCTACTTGTTCTCTCTTTTATTATAGAAATAAATGATACAAAACTTAGAACTGGAGCTGGAGAGACACTTTAGTATTGTTTGTCCCATATAATTTTTAATTTCTTATACTAGTTGAAAAATAATATTTTAGATACATGTTTTATTAAACAGTCATGAAAACTACAAAATCTTTGAAATGGGTACAACAAAAAGAATGAGTTTCTTTTTTTCATATTTAATTTATTTATTTGTTCTATTTAGGCTTACATGATAACAGAGTGCAATTTGACTCATTGTACATAGATAGAGGATAACATTTCATTTCTCTGGTTGTAAGTGATATAGAATCACAACATACATGCAGTCATATATAAAGTTAGGGCTATGATGACCATCATATTCCACCACTTTTACTGTCCCCACCCAATCCAAGTTATGTTATTCATTTCTTGTATTATTTTACAATTTTTAAAAAATTATCATGTCATTATTATAATACAGGATATTTCCTCATATTTCTTCAATCTTGATTTTTCAAGCTTTATTATAATTCTTTCACTTGTACAAAACTGCTAATAGTAAAAAAATATTATATTCTTGTCTAAGATGCAAATTAATTGTGTCCAGTGAAATGCAATTAATTGTTGCCCTGTATAAAGACCAGTTTTGAAACTATTTTACTTCAGTTTTCCTTATCCTTTATATGTATATGTTCTACTCTTTGAATTCTCCTTTGAAATGATTGTAATATATTTCTGGTTCCATCTATGATTCATTAAATGAATTTTGGGAGGTATATTCATGTTGTATCTGTAGAAGAGTTATGATTATGCCCTTTTAAGAAAATTTCCTTGTAAACATTTTCGAGTGTCTCCTGCTGATGCCTAGTGGCTTCCTCTGATAGCTGAGTAGTCCTGTTGCAGGACAGCATGGTGCCTCACCAGCATCTTCAACCTTGGCATGTCTTCTCTGAACTTCCACAGGTAAATTTTTGTTAGCAATAAAATATAAACTTTACTGATCCTAGATTTCTTTCCATTTTTTTTTACTCTTTTTGTGTTTTGATTTTGTCTTTTCAACTTTTATAATTGATAAATTACTCCCCACTGGTAACAGCAGTGATTCGTAATTTGGTTTTATGGTCTAATTCTTGTGATTTCTGTAAATGGATTATAGAGATTTATTCTCTGCTGGATGACAGAAAATAAAGAATCTAGTTTTTTAGTATTTTATTTTCATTATTTGTGTACTTATATATTTTAAGCACAAATTAAGAATGCTGTGCCTATTGAAAAAGAATACCTCTTTGACATATGGACTGGTGATTTTGTGTGTGTGTGTTTGCTTTTGACCTGTGGATAATGTTGGGACCTGACATCATTAGCTGTTTATGTATGTGTCTCTGTGTGTAAAATGCTTGTAATTTAGGAAGACTTTTGTGTTTTTAGTGTGAATGCACAATATTTTCCCATATCTGAAGTATAATAAATTTGGTTAAAAAGTTTCCTAAAGAAACTCTTCTGATTGACCTATAGAGAGTTCTGATGTAATAATTTATATTACAAGTCAAATATTCATAAAATTCTTAGGAAATAAGGAAATTAAAATTACAATACTTTAAATGTGCAACACTTAAAAGTTATTCTTATAGAAATTCAGAATTTTAAAAAGTTAAGTTCTAATAATTACAGTAAATCTTGGGCAAACAAGACCAATGTAGTAATTTTGGATTAATAAAAAAAAGCTACCTTCCCTGGTTCATCAGTGTTAGGTAATGAGCAACATTTTATTTCACTAGATTTTGTTTATCTTAAAATTATGCAAGTATGCCCGGGGTGGTGGTACATGCCTGTAATCCCAGCACTTTGGGAGGCTGAGACAGGAGAATCGCAAGTTCAAAGCCAGCCTCAGCAACTGCAAGGCCCTAAGCAACTCAGGGAGACCCTGTCTCTAAATAAAACACAAAATAGTGCTGGGAATGTGGCTCAGTATTTGAGTACCCCTGAGTTCAATCCCTGGTACCAAAAAAAAAATTATGCAGGTATGCTCATCAAGACAACTTTACTCACATGCAATATTTAAGATAATGAGCAATGTAAATTTGTATTCAAATAAATCAAATCATTCTGACCATTTTGACTATAATTATGTTTTACCTTTTTGAGTATGTCAGCTTGAATATCCTTCCCAAGGTCTTTATGTAACATAAAACATTAAACTGATATTACATTGAATTATATAATGAAATCATATTTGATATTTACATAATTTCTAACTCAGATAGACTACTGGAAATTTGATACCTATTAGATATAATTCTGTTTACATATTTTTTTGTATGATATGAAAAGTGCTTGTCTTTGGGTTCTGTTAATGAATGTGTTATTTTGTTTATTTAAAATGGTATGTGTCTGCACATAGAAAGTTGCAGTATTAACTTTGCTAGTCTGCTAAAATGTACGTGGTAAAATAGTGCTAAATTCTCTCCCTCCAGCTTTCTCTATGAAATAGAAGTTACTTTGGTTAAAAGTCACTATTAGTATGAATAATTGAGACTATACTAGGGATAATAGGAATAGCCTCCTAGTATGTGTGTTTTGCTCTCAAAGAAAATAAGATTTGCCCTATAGTGAGTGTTGCATAGTAGTATATAATAATGGAATGCTAATATATTATGGTATATAATAATGGAAGAGGGATGAGGAGAAAGAGAGAGAAAGTGGTTTTCAGGCTTTTCCTCCCATCTCAGAACCCCTGTACAATCTTGGGACTTACTGAGGACCCTAAGAAACTTTAAAGTATGTGGTTACAACTATCAATATACCATATTAGAAGTTAAAATTGAGAAATTTAAGAACACTTACTGACTTATTTGATCATAGCAATGATGAATTCATTGAACTGTTAACAGCAATAACATCTTAAGTATTAGTGTAATTTTTTGCGTGTGTGGTCATGGTGCCCATATGAATTTCTGTGATATGAAAAGGCAAAATGAAAGGCAAATTTTGGAAGGACATTTTACTTGACATGGTGTATATTACTGGAGTCTGAAAAGAAGCTGAAATGCGCTAAAACTTTAGTAAAGTTGGTGAAATTTTATGCATGAGGTCCTAGGTTCAATTACCAGCACTACACATGCAAACACCAAATATTGGTCCAATCTGATGGGCTTGCTCTCTTAGCTTACTGATTTCTTTTCTTTGCCTCTTAAATAAGTGGCTTTTCAAAAACCTCCTGTGTTATCATATAAACAGCAAAGATTTTTGTCTTACAAGAATAATTTTTTGTGCTTTGTAGTTGAATTTTTTACATCCTTGATTATTTAAGAAAGAAAAATAATAAAAGAAAGCAAAGAACAAAAATTTCTTACTTATAAAGAGCTCCAGCTCTTTACAAGCACATTAACTTCTATGTTTATTTTTAAATATTTTATTGCTTAAAATGTTTAAATAGCCAGGCACAGTGATGCATGCCTGTAGTCCCAGGAACTCAGGAAGCTGAGGCAGGACAGGAAGATCATGTTTGAGGTGAGTCTGGACAACTTAGACCTGTAGCAACCTAACAAGATCCAATCTCAGAATAAAAAATCAAAAGGACTAGGGATGTAGTTCAGTTGTAGATCACCCCTGGGTTCAATTCCCAGCACCTACACGTACAAAAAAAGACAAGATTTTTTTTCTTCTGATTTTCACAGTTCCATAATTGGATCCTAACCATAAAAGCAATTAAAGTTTTATGATATCTTTTATGCTTAAAACTTCTCAGAGGCCCCTGGTGAAAAAAAGTCACAAAGGTTTGAGTCTTTCACTTTTGAAAAGAAATGTCAAAAATACTTAGGTTTATTTGTAGAATTCTATAAGAAGAGTGGTTAAAAAAAAATCAAAGGAGATGCTGAGCCTTACCTAGGTAAATCTGTACAGATATGACACTACTGACATAAATATTTCAGAAGTTTTATAAGCCTTATGGGAACTCCTTGGAGTTTTGTCATTTCCCTTAGTGTCTTATATGCTTTTGCCCTCTGGGAAATCATTGCAACTCTTAGGAATAATTCCATCAGGTTTTCCCATTTATTAGAGTTCAAGAGGTGCTTTGCCTGATATTAGATAATAATAGTGCAATGTTATTAGTTATAACTTCAGCTGTTTTAAACATACAAATGTTGAGTTCTTTCTCATGACTTACTGAAGTTCTTGGTATTCTTGGCATTAACAGTTATGGCTCAGGATTATTATATGTCACATTTCAAGATTTTCTCTTCAATTAAAATTACTTTTAATTAAATTAATTTTGAATTAGATATATAATTCAGACTTCTTCTAAAATAGATTTAATAATTATCCTTATAGATATTTGGTCTGATTTTTCTTTGTAGTGGTTTTATTATCTTTGTTTTGTATACCACAGAAAGAACTAAAACTTCCTCGTCTGCTGCATGATTCTTATTATGAACCCCCATCTGATAGTTCACATTTGAAAATTGTTAGCAGTAATTCAACCAGAGTCATTTTGAGTCCCTATCATCTATAGATAGAAGTATTTTACTCTGATGCTTCTTTAAAGTCTTTTGTAGGTTGTAGGACAGAACTTTAGAATCTTATGGAAAAGAACTCTATTAGGTACTTTAAATATTGACACTTCAATGCTGAACTCATGTGAGACAGCGTACAGACTGCTTCATGGATGGACTGAGTCAAGATTAGCAGGAACCTTTCCAGATCAAAGAAAAGAGTGGTATATGGTGACAGGATTTAGTGCAACAGAAATTCACTGTAGTATTACTGAATGAACTGATGAGAAAGATCTACTTGTGGTTATTTGCCTGAAATATTGTTGATGTTATTTTCATATTCTGTTTTGTGGATATATAAGAACACCTTTTCTCCATACTGCAACCCATAGAAATCTAGTAGATTCTACTTTTACAAACTAAAATGAACCATTTCAAAATGATATCTATTCTCACTTATCCCTCTAAGGAGTCATAAATGCTTGGTAAGTCTTCTTACCTTCAATGGCCATTTAGTAATTTGCATAAATTCAGTAAGAAGCTATCATGCTTTTTACCAGAATGTAATTGTACAAATTATAAAACTAAGGCCTTGACTGGATGTCATATTTGAAAACAAGGCTTTTTGGCCAAATTTAACTTTTCTTAAGGAAATAATGACTACAAGGCCCTTCAAGGCAAACTGGCCTATTTTTTGGATTCAATGGCCTACGAATATTATATCTTATATATAAATAACCTTAGGATATTTGGGGAACCTTGAGAAGAGAGGAATTCACCCAAATTTATAAATATTGCAGGTAAGATCTAGTGGAGAACATTTCTTGGACTTGGGTTTCTAGCATCAAGAAAATAGATAAAAGGGTAAAAGCCCAATTTGAGATTCCTTGTGAAATTTCCAGGAAGAATTTAATTTTTTTTGTTTAAAATCATATAGCCTAGCATTTACAAAGCAAAGTTAATGTGTTCAATGTTGTGAAATAACACTTTACTGGATCTATGTAAACACTCAGGCAAAAAATAATGAAACCATCCTTATTTTATGAAAAAAATAACCTTTTCTTGAAAGTACTGTGATAAAAGGAGGGGAAGAGGCTGTCAGGGAAATTTGTGAGAAATTTAAAATGGGCAATTGAGATTACTCATCTAGGTTTTCTCATTTTTAAATCTATATGGCAACCCTGACAATATTAGAAATTTGATGATAATTCTAATAATTCTTGTCTGTAATAATGCAAAGTAGTTGTGTTCAACAGAATGGAACTTATTTTCACATTAATTTTGATAAGCCTATTTTGCATTTATTCATAAATTCATGTTAGACTTTCTAATTGCCATAATATGTCTCTGTTCGTTGAGTGTTTCTTCGGCACACCTTTCTGGTCCTTCACTAATTTATGAATTAAAAACCTTACATACATGTTCATTTTCTATCTACATGAAGATCATGATGCTCTTCTTTTAGAATTTGTTCCTTATGTGTAGATGGCAAGTGTGCTCAAAGCAGTCACAAACACAAAGGTAGCAACCAGCCATGTGGCTGGCTGAGAAAGGTCAGCGCGTAGAAAGCGCTCACTTCAAGTTCACAGCACTGCCAGGAGCTGCCGAGGCACATCTGCCTGAGCCATTGCTGGGTTCCAGGAGAGGTGGGCTGCCAAGCCAAGGATGAAAATATGAGTAAAATGAGACACTGGTATAAAACCAAAGGTAATAAGTTACTGAAAAAAAAATATTGATGGAACAAAGTACAGAAACTCCAACCTTCCTACACCCAATCACAGAAGTATAGATTTAAATGTATAAAGAAACCCATAAACAAATTTAGAAGAAACTTTAGCAAATATTTCCCAATCTTAGTAGAGAAATCTTTTAAAATATAGAAACAATGAAATAAATCAGACAGGGAAATCAGTAGTTTACATTATGAAAGTTTAAAACTTTCATAATATAAACCATTATAAATGTCAAAAATACAAAATATCTAAATTTTAGTATGTCACTAAAAATATGATAGCCAAAGTTTTTCTACACTTTAGGCTTAGAATACTTAAAATTAAGGGGCTAAGGATGTAGCTCAGTGATAGAACACTTGCCCAGCATGCACAAGGACTTGGGTTTGATCCCCAAAAAATAACAATATTTTTTTTAAAAGCCCACTAAAAAGTTATAAGAAAATGGGTAGAAGGCAATAACAATTACAGAAGAAAAATACAATATGCTCACATTCATAAGAAAGAGGTGTTCATTTCCAATAATAATAAAAAATGCAAATAAAATTGACCCCAAATAAATGTGGACTGCAAAATTAACAGAGTTTTAAAAGTATGTAAAATAAATAGAACATGATGAATAGGGAGTTGTAAACAGTTCAGGGATAACTGTAAATTGATATGGCCTAACTGTTACACAATTTGACAATGTCTTTCTAAAGCTTTACAAAGTATATATCCTTTGACTAAACAATTTCTACGCTAGAAGTCTGTCTTAAGGAGGGTCTAGCAGAAATTTGGTTGTAGAGACTTCTTAGTTAAACTTGGTTGTAGAGGAACACTTGTTAGTTGAGGGAAAACAGAAACCAATCCTAATGTTCATAAATAGGAGATTCTTATGTGAAATTATGATTAACTCATAGAATAGAATGCTACCTATACTGTTTCACAATTTACTGTTTTTTACTTAATAATGTATCTCGGACATCTATCTATTCACAATAGTACATCAGCGTCAGTGATCAGAACTTTGACTTTTTCAACTACTACACCCTGAGATAGGAATTTGGGGATACAGAAAAGAGAGAGAGATACTGAGTTTTAAAGCTAGAGCTCAAGAGCCATTAAAATTCACAAATATCCATGAAAGGTTGCAACTCCTCAGTGACCTAACCCACACCCTTGGTCTATGCCCTTGATCCTTGCCTGCAACGGGCAGCACCCTTTAAATATTAACACCCCACACCAGTGAGTTGCTGTTTCTCCTTCAGAAGGCAGTGCACATTCTCCCTTGAATATGCCTCTACTTTCCTTAACAAACTTCTGTCTATGTCTCTGACTGGCACATACTGAAATTCTTCTCTCATATGCCAAGAACTCTGCTGGTCTGAGTCGCGTTTCCCCTTCTCTCCGGGAACAACTTGAAGCCTTCCTCTGAGATATTTCTTCCCCTGTCAGTATAATTTTTCATTTTGTGTGTGTCTCATAATTTAGTTAACTACTCCCCAATCATGGACATATAGATTATTTTCAGTTTTTAGCTTTGCAGTGAAAACTTATTATCCTTCTAGAACTTCCATGGTTTATAATGTAATACGCCATCAAGAGGCAACATTCGTTCATTAAGCACCTACTCAGTAGCAGGAATTTTACACATGCTCACTTAATCTTAACAGATGTTTTTATGGATAAGAAAACCGAGGTAGAGAAGTGCTCAACAGGATTAAGTAATTTTCCCCAATCACAGAGCTGGAAAGAACCTCTGAAACTCTAACTTGTTTTAAATATTGCCCTTCTTAAAAGGCTTTTCCCTGCCTGAGCCCTAGTGGCATCCCTGAACCCCTTCCAAGATACCCAGATGTCCTATAGTTATTCTAGCCCTTTCAGCTGTTCCCAGGCATTGGAGGGAGTGGGATTGATTAAGGGACTTAGGCAGGTCTTCAAATATCCTAAAATATTCTATTACTCTGCATTCAGCCATATCTGCTGTGTGTGTGTGTGTTTCAGATAAATCTATGAAACTTGTCAGATTTTAAAGTAAATTTTATCTCCCAAAAGGTGAAAAACCTGTCCTTTGGAGCAATCTCATGTACTTGAGGTAGTTTTTTGGGCTATCAAGTTGGGGTTTCCAAATCTTTTGTTAGTTTCATTTATTATTAGCCAGTAGTGACGGCTTAGATGTTGTTAACATGAAGTTTTTCGTCCTTCCTAATGGCCTCAATCACTCTTTATGCTGTTGTATTATATATTCTAATAAATCTTTCTTTGGGGTTTTAATGCCTTGAAAATTGTAAAATTTCCCAGGGTGAGTGGGTGAGAAGGAAAGAGTCATGGGAGCCTACTACTTGTTCAGTCCCAGAATTCATGTTCTTTTTTTTGAATTAGAAATATTTCCTTAACTGAGATCTTGCACCTGCAAGACCTGTGCCTGGCTCATAGGTGCCTGCTTCTTTGACACTAGAAACTGGGGCTTTGAGATCATGGAGGAAACACTTACTTTGCTTGTACTCCATCATTTTATCTAACAGGAAACTGACTTTCCACTCTTTTCTACATTTCTTTGTTGTTGGTAATATATTTTGTAAAAAATTCAGCAAGAATTGGGGCTAAATTCTTCTCCCAATCCCTCCCTCTTCATTTCCTTGGGTTATGTTTTTCCTCCTACTTTTAGTATCGTGTTTAATAAGGTTATTTTTATAATCACAAGCTGAAACAATTTTTCTTTGTCATGTACCTTGTACTGGGTAGAATATGTACAGTAGAGAGTTATCATGAATACTCTTTTACTACTAAACATTACAATAAAGATAATAATTCAGAATTATATATTTAATCTTTTTCTTTCTTACAGCTCACTTTTCTTGTACTACACTTCATGTATAAGTTCATACATCAGACTCTTAACAGCAATGTGCTTATCTCCAGGGGTTGTTCCATAAATACTGCATATAAAATTAAAATCAGTTTTCCAGGTCAATAGGAGGACATGGCATTTAAATTTTAGGAGTTTTAATTCATAAAAGCCAAGCTTTATTATATAAGTTTTAATGTATTCCTTAAGGTCATTGATTTTAGCAGTAGTTAGTTGAGTAAATACTTAATTTATATGTGGTGGACTTTCGGTTCAGATATACCAGGTGATTGCCCAGAGGAGAAAATGTTTAAAAGCCTACTTAGTATGTGGGTGTTTTAGGGCTATAATCAAGCAAACATTCAGTAATTTGGGCAGCAAAACCAGAAAGTTGGCAAAACTTCAGCTTTACTTAATAACTGTGACTGTGCCACAGTTAAAAAGCAACGTTTACAAGAGGCCTCCAAGGAAAATCCAAGGGCCAAAAAAGTGGTGTTGGTGATTCAGTAAATGTCCCCTGCCCCACTGGCCCTGAGGCGGTTCAGTTTTGCGATGGAGTTTTAGAAGACGTTCCCAAAGACATTGAAGAAACCATAACTTTGCTGACACTAGGTTATTTAGCATGTTCTTTTTATTTTTTAATGTTCAAGAAGAACTCTATCTGTCCCCTGCAAAAGAAGTCCCCCCTGCCCCCCAAACAAAAAAATGTAAAACTGAGGACTTTGACTGGGGGTGGAGCTCCAAGAAATTATACTTGAACCATTTGTCTAGTAGGAATGTTATGGCTTCCATTTTGAGAATAGCAATTTCAAAGCTGTGACAGGTTGGGATTTTAAGGTCTGGGTGGTAAGAGAAATTAAGACTAGTCAATGGGCTCAAAGACAGAAAGAGTGAAGGAAGCCATTAATACTTTCCCTTCTAATAGCAGCAAGTGCTTGGGTGGGAATTGCTGGAGAGAAAGGAACGGAGAAGAGACGAGCTATAAGAAGGTGCTGCTGAAATCTTCCTCCCAAGTAAAGAAAAAAAAGGAAAACAAAAAACAGGTGTTTTATGGGTTGAATTTATTTTCAATTTTAAATCTTGTTTACTTAAATATTCTTCTGCTCATAGAAAAATAAAGCGGAATTTGACCCATTTATTTTTAGTATCTGCATAATATATAATAACATACACATTTATTTTTAAAAATAATAAAATAACTGCTATTCTCATTCATTCGTATGCCTAACACATTGCTTTTGCCCTGCACATCCAAGGTCAGTATTTCAAGGTTCAGCAAAGAACCCTGGGGTTTAATTCACCTACCAAAGGGGAAAAAAAGCACTGGAGTCAATTATTCTGCTCTGTTTTATGTAAAAATAGCTGTAGTTTTACATGTTTCTAGTACTTGAGTTCTTAAAATATGTTAATATCAAAATTTCCACGTTTATTTTTGACCCTACTATTAACTTCTTTAGCAAATATTTCATATGCAATTTATTCATTTCTCAGATGTTTGTTGAGCACCTACCAAGTACTGGGTTGGTGATAGCATTGGCAATACAATGGTAAAACCAGAAAGACTCCCTGACCTACTTTGGACAGTTAATGCTTTACAAGTTTCTATCATTTATATAGTTTCATTTGAGCCTCTGGACGATTGTACTTCACAAAATGATTCTTGAGAAGACAGTGAGAGCCTCTTCCAGCCACTCTTCCCCCATATTTATTAGTGAAAGCATCTAGTGCAGTGGTATTCCTGTAGACGTTGTTCAGAAGTCTTTGGTAGATAGAACTTTCTTATAAAGAACTTTCTAGTTCTTTGTGCAGTCCCAGGAAAGTGTCATTTAAACTAATTAAAATTAAGACGGTTGAACTAAAACTCATTTTAAAGGAATGAAATTTGATTCCTTTATACATATACAGTGAGGTGAAGCAATAGCTAATAAAATATTACTGTGTGAAGCCGTGCATATCAAATCCAGCTAATCTTTAGGATCACCTGAGGGGACTTAAAAATATAGATTACTGTGCTTCACCATAGATGGAATCAATCTGACTTTCCAGAAGTGGAGCCTGGATTCTCTTGACTTGCTGGTGTGAGAGGAAGGGGGGATAAGGAAATGCTTTACCGATGCAACAGGAGTTGCTCCTGGTCAAGGTGGGCTAGATGTTGATGAAGAGGTCTTGTCATGGCAGCTTGTGTTCTAAAGTAGCTCTTTGTTATGGTTGAACAATTGTGAACAGTTTAAAAAAAGAAGAGTTTGGGCTTCTAGGGACAGTCAGGAGTACTGATATTTAAAGAAAACAGAAATACATCTTACTAATTTTACTAAGTCAGTACATAATGTGTATTGCACACATTTCCAAGCTCCGTAACACTCACAATGCATCTAGAAAGGTTTGTTCTGCAAAAGTGTTTTTTTTCATTTCACCAACATTCTCCATCTAATAGAAACTGCACATCTCTGAGATCTTTAAACATGTTTTTTGGTTTGATTTGCTTGTTATCAACCATTCATCAAGCAACCATATTCCAGATGTATTCTAGTACATCTTTCTTTTCTGAGGTTTGGGATGAAGTGAGATCTCTCAAAACTTGTTCAGATACATATATATCTTCTCTAAGTTTTGTCTTTACCTGAGTGACCAAGTAGTTAGAATACTGGAAGCATCAAATTAAAATATGCTAACTATATCAGGATCCCTACCTAATTGTAATCCTCTGCACTTCACCTGGATGATTGGTATTGTGCTCACATTCTTCAGTTTTTCCTCCCTATTCTGAACTATGCTATACCCTTTAATCACCTTAAAATATGCCTTTCATCCTGCTGTTTTTCTGCACAAGAGCCTTGGCCCTTTCCTGTTGACTTCGTTCTAAGAACCCTATCATCCTCAACTCAAGGATTTCCATGATTTCTCCATGCTTAATTCGCACTTCACTCCTCCAAGCCAATGCAGCAGCCAAATAGAACTATTTTATTTTTCCCTTGTCAACACTCATCAATCTTGGCTAATATATTTCATTCCTGGTACTGACTGTCTCTATGTACTGATTCTTGATCATTCTTTGGTCCCAAAGATTACTTCCTCCATTATTACCTAATATATTCCCCAACACTACCCTTCACCATTCCTCTCCACTATGAATTTCCCCAGATCAAAAGGCATCCCTTTTCCCCTGAATTCCCAAAGTATTCCTCTTTTTTGCAACTTGTCACTTTCTATTGTATACTGCAGTATGTTAATATATGCTTATTTCCTCTAAAACAAAACAAAAACACAGAACTAGACCTATAAGCAGTTAAAATCTAGAGTTGAAATCTTGCTCATCTTTGCTTCCCCCAAGGTGTCTCATAATATTTAACTTTAAGCTTCATTGCTATATTCTACTAATAATTACCTATGTGACCTTGAGCAGGTCACTTAAGCTTTCTGAGTCTGTTCATAAATAAAAAGTATGCTCTAATTTAATACTTTCATTGAGACAATTTAAGTTACAAATTATTGGGACCACACAAGAAGACCTGAAAGCACAGACCAAAATAAAGATTTCTCCATAACCTCTATAAAACCTCTTTCCAATGATAATTTCCTGCAATTTTTTTTCTGATTAATTTGGATCAATCGGGATGGGATGTTTGTGTATATTGTTGCTCTCACTGCTAGTCAAACACTAGTAAGGTAACCCACTCAACTTTTGATTAATATGGCATTACTGTTATTAACAATATTATTTGCTTTGGGGGAGAATCATTCATTCAATCATTCATTCAATGAATAGTTTTGAATACTTACTAACCAAGTATTTTCCCAAGTTTTATGGGCTCTCATGGACCTTTTCCATTTTATTGAGTGGAAGTGGGAAGGGAAGAAAAGCTGGTGTAATTAAGAAATATTTTTTTCCTGTTTTAACTATTATATATAATCTTTCTCTTGCCTTACTAGTAGATCATGCCAGTGTTAGAGCACCTATGTCTTGATTAGACTCAAACTCTCATATCATTAATATTTCCTTGAAGTAAAAGAGAAACGCTATTTTTTCCATTAGTCCAGATACTAGAGGTGAGTGAGTGCAAAGGGCTCCCACTCAGTCCCTCTAAAGATAATACACTGGAAACATTTTGGTGGGTGTGAATCATTCAGACAAGCATTCTTCACTCAAAAATAGAAACTTGTCTTATTTGTTCCAGATGTTCTATAGCTGCAGGGAAGTTAAAACCAGTGGTCCTGTTTTTCAATGCAATCAAACTCTTATTGCATTTGGAATTTCTTAACCAATGAACTCATGTTACTTGTTCTAAGACCTGCACAATTTTCTTTTTTCCACTGTTACCATTCACAACCAACTGTTTCATGGGAACTACACTTCAGTCTGCATCTTTGTTGTACAAAAGAAACACATCGTGTTTAACCACTGTTTCCACCTTTCATGTATCTTTTTTTTTTTTAAATATTCTTTTTAGTTGTTGATGGATTTTTATTTTATTCATTTGTTATTTATATGTGGTGCTGAGGATCGAACCCAGTGCCTCACGCATGCTAGGCAAGCACTCTACCACTGAGCTACAGCCCCAGCCCCCCTTTCATGTATCTTGATCTCTTCAATTTTAAGCATAAAATCTTCAAAGAGAATATTTGAAGAATAAAACGAGAGTTGAGTTGTATTGTTCTCATAATATTTTACAGTATTCCAACTGTTGGAGTTATAAGAAGATGTTTGTTTTAGGAAGAATTTCTTGCAAAATTACTAAAAAATATCAAAATGTCATTATTATCATTTGCACTTAGTTATTTAAAAATAAACATTTAAATTTATTTCTTGATTCTCCAATAGGTCCATAAGAAATGCTGTGTTGGATGCATGAAATTCAAATGAATAATCCGAGATCTTTGAAGAAGATATATGAAATTATGCAAGAGAAGCACATGCTAATTTTATATCTAGTCCACAAAAATTGAAATCCAGAAGTGTTAGTCTACATCTCCTTATGTTTGAGAACAGAGTGCTAGATCTCTGAAAGTTACTGTCTTCTTATGGAGCAGGTAATTTTAAGTTGCAGTTCATAGACAATCTGTAGCAGAATCACAATAGTTTCATATTAAAGTATGTACTTCCATGCTCATTTGAGACTAAATCTCTGAAAATTGAGCCTGGTATATTAGAAGGACTCCAGAAACTGGAAAAACCAAAACTCAAAGAAACAAATGAACCAATAAACAAACCCCTATCTTCCACTTGTGAACATTTTTAAAAACCCATGAATGTGAAATGAACTTAGCAAGGTAAGGCTCAGAAATATGTTTCCTAATGCTGAGACCAGAATTTCTTTTCAGAAAGGCTGTCTTTGATTTTTATTTTCAAAAACAATGAAAGCAAAGTAAAATTCATACACTATTATAATTTTTTTAAAAGTATCCAAATATTATCAGAAGTCTCACTGAATAACTCTTTACTCTTATTACTCATTAACAAGACCTTGTTTTTTCTCTAAGATTTAGAGAACTTTTCCTTCAAATTTAAATCATTTTCTTCTGGAAAAAAGAGGAAAATGTTATATTTTATGTATTGTTCACAAAATCTTTGATATATCATGATAATTTTGAAAGTGATCATTTTATTTTATTTTTTTTTTTTTTTTTTTTTATTATTTTATTTTTTTCCCAAAAGTTGCATTTTAATACATGTTGGCAAACATAACAGAAAAAAACAAATTAGCAGAAGCTGTACACACTATTCACTGAAAACATTTGTTGAGGCAAATAGAAAAAAAAATTGTTACAATCATAATTTTTCTAACTTTGCACAAAATTATAAGCGATCATTTTAATTAAAGTTATTTGAATCATACTGAAGTAATAGTTTGCATTCAGTAATGGTTCCCTACAGTCCATAAAAATTACTATTCAATGTGCTGCATCCACGGGAGACTGGAGAGGACTACCTCACTGCGATTGCCCATCAACCAACATGTGGCTCCACCCAAAGCACCTCTATCTTGGGACACTGGGCCACCGCCACAGATCTTCCCACATGGTAATCCTCACTGTGGGATAATGGACAAGGCCAGGAAGCAGCTACCTCCTGCAGCACTGCACACCACAGTGCGGCATCATGGAATAGGCCACCTAATGCCATCTCACAGCCCATTCTCCCAGCTCCATCTCTGAAATCAGCTGCCTCCCTCTTGGGGCACCTCCACTGCCATCTTGGGTTACCTCTGCTGCCACCTCCGCCATCTTTACTTGGGGCAGCTTCCATTTTGGGACACCAAATGGGGCCTGGAAGCTCAACATCAAGGTACTTACAGGCTTGATGCTACTGCTGCCACCAACTAGGGATGTGGCCACTTCCATCTAGGGACAACAACCAAGACCTCGTAGACCAACACCAAGGTCCCTGTGGGCCCAGTTGCATCAGAGGTGTCCCTATGAGGTGTGCTAACAGTGACCATGCTGTTGCAGAGGCAAAAGGGAGCCTTGCATGGGGTTGCCTTTTTCTCTTTTTTTTTTCCTGCTAACAGCCATCTTCTTTGATTCCCCTTTCACTTGTCCTATAATCTAATACCTCTATATTTTCACATACTACCTCATAAACATCAAATCATACCCCCCTCCCCATTCTCTCTCTGTCCACTAGTAGAAACTGTAAATTCTTATGCAAACCTACTGGCTATATGGTATATAATAACCAAACTCATCATTTCTGATTATAGCAACAAAACTGTACATGTCCAAATAGGAACTAATTGATTTATGGCTGTATATTGGTTGCATTGGGTGCTGTAAACATTGGTCTTCCTCTTAAAGGAAAGGGACAAGTAACCTGCAGGGACACTACAAGATTGTAGGGTAGAAACTGCAATACCTCAGATCTGCACTGAAAGAAAGGAAGACAAATAGACAACATGAAAAAACAAGGGAAAAAAGTGCCCCAAACAAACCAAGATACTACAATAATAGAATCCATTGACAATGCAATTGATGAAATGTCAGAGAAGTAGTTCAGAATGCACATAATCAAAATGACCTGTGAATTAAAGAATTACATAAGAGAAAGAACAGCCAAAAATTGATCACTCCAACAGAGTGCAAAGATAGGCAACCATTGATCACAGCAACAAAGAGATAAGGGAGCAAAACACAGGTAGCAAAAGATTACTTCAAGAAAGAGATAGAGGGGGCTGGGGCTATAGCTCAGTGGTAGAGCACTTGCCTAGCATGCATAAAAAAATTTAAAAAAAAAGAGAGATAGAGATTCTGAAGAAAACCCAAACAGAAATCCTTGAAATGAAGAAAACAATGAACCAAATAAAAAATTCAATAGAAAGCATCACCAACAGACTAGATCACCTGGAAGTCAGAACCACAGATAATGAAGACAAAATATATACTCATGAAAATAAAGTTGACCACACAGTGAAGTTAGTAATAAACCATGAACAGATCATGCAAGAATTATGGGATAGCATCAAAAGACCAAACCTAAGATTTATCGGGATAGAGGAAGAAACAAATACAAACCAAAGGAATACATAATCTCTTCAATAAAATAATATCCCAAAATTTCCCAAACATGAAGAATGAATTGGAAAAATCAAATACAAGAGCCTTACAGGACACCAAATGTACAAAATTACAACGGATCTACACCAAGGCACATTATAATGAAAATGCCTCACATATTCTCCTCACATAAGGAGAATTTTAAAGACTGCAAGAGAGAGGAATCAGATTACATATAGGAGGAAACCAATTTGGATCTCAGCAGATTTTACAACCCAGACACTCAAAGCCAGGAGATCCTGTAGCAACATATATCAAGCTATGAAAGAAAATGTATGCCAACCAAGAATCTTATATCTAACAGATTAAGCTTCAGATTTGATGACAAAATAAAAACCTTTCATGATAAACAAAAGTTTAAAGAATTTACAGTGAGAAAGCCTGCACTACAGAACATTCTTGGCAAAATATTCCATGAGAAGAAAATGAAAAACAACAATGAAAATAAGCAAAGAGATGAACTACACAAATGGAAAAGCCAATCAAAGGAGAAACTAAGTTACATTACAAACCCAAAATAAAACAAAATGACTGGGAATAGAAATCATATTTCAATAATAAGCCTGAATGTGACTGTTCTAAACTCATCAATTAAAAGACACAGACTGGGAGATTAGATTTTTTAAAAAAACCAACAATAATCTGCCTTCAAGAGACTCATCTCACAGGAAAAGACATCCATGGACTAAAGGTGAAAGGGTGGGAAAAATGTATCACTCACATGGACCACATAAACAAGCAGAGGTTTCTATCCTCATATCAGATAAAGTGAACTTCAAACCAAAGTTAGTGAAAAGGGATAAAGAAAGTCATTTCATACTGCTTAAGGAAATCACACATCAACAAGAGATAATAATTATAAATATTTAAGCCCCAAACAATGGGGCATCTATGTATATCAAACAAATGCTTCTCAACTACAAGAATCAAACAGACCACAAAACAATAATACTGGGCAACTTTAATACACCCCTCTCACCACTGGATAGATCTTCCAAACAAAAACTAAATAAAGTAACTACAGAACTCAATAAAACAATCAATAATTTAGACTTAACAGACATATATGAATATTCCATCTATCAAAGAGTGAATACACTTTTTTCTCAGCAGCACATGGATCCTTCTCCAAAATAGACCATATGTTATGCCACAAAGCAAGTCTTAGCAAATACAAAAAAATAGAAATACTACCCTGCATTTTATCTGACCATAATGGAATGAAATAAGAAATTAATAATAAAATAAAAAATAGAAGCTACTTCAACACCTGGAGACTAAATAATATACTATTGTATTATGTACAGATAACAGAAGATGTAAGGAAGGAGATTAAAAAATTCTTAGAGGTTAATGAGAACTCTGATACAATATATCAATATCTCTGGGACACTATGAAAGCAGTGCTAAGAAGAGAGTTCATTGTGTTAAGCTCATTCATTAAAAGAAGAAAAAGTCAACAACTAAAGAAGCTAACAATACATCTCAAAGCCCTAGATAAAGAAGAAACCAACATCAAAATTAAAAGACAGGAAATAATTAAAATCAGGCTGAAATCAATTAAATTGAAACAAAAGAAACAATTCAAAAAATTGACAAAACAAAAAGTTGGTTCTTTGAAAAAATAACTAAAATTGACAAATCTTTAGCCATCCTAATGAAAAGGAGAGAGAAAACTCAAATTACTATAATTCATGATGAAAAAGGAAATATCATGACAGACACTATGAAATACAGAGGAGAATTTGAAACTATTCTGAAAATTTATAATCCAGTAAAATACAAAACCTTGAAGACATTGACATATTTCTAGAGGCATATGATCTACCCAAACTGAATCAAGAAGACATACACAATCTAAATAGATCAATTTCAAGCAAGGAAATAGAAGATACCATCAAAAGTCTACCAACAAAGAAAAACCCACAACTAGATGGATACAGAGTCGAGTTCTACAAGACTTACAAAGAAGAATTAATACCAATGCTCCTCAAATTATTCCATAAAATAGAAAGGAGGGAACCTTTCCAAACTCATGCTATGGGGCTAGTATCACTTTGATACCAAAACCAGACAGAGACATATCAAAGAAAGAAAATTTCAGACCAATATACTTGATGAACATAGATTCAAAAATTCTCAATAAAATTTTGGCAAATTGCATATAAAAACATTAAAAACATAGTGCCCCATGATCAAGTGGGGTTCATCAGAGGGCAGCAAGTTTGATTAAACATACAGAAATCAACAAATCAAATCAGTTGACTTAAAGATAAGAATCATATGATTATGTCAATTGATGTGGAGAAAGCATTTGACAAAATACAGCACTCTTTCATGTTGAAAACACTAGAAAAACTAAGGATAGTAGGAACATACTTCAACTTTGTAAAAGCTATCTATGATAAACCCAACACCAACAGCATTCTAAATGGAGAAAAATTGGAAGCAATCCCTCTAAAAATGGGAACAAGACAGAGATGCCCTCTTTCCCCACTTCTATGCAACATAGTCCTTGAAACTCTAGCCAGAGCCATTAGACAGACAAATGAAATTAAAGGCATACAAAAAGGAAAAGAAGAACTTAAACTGTCATTATTTACCTAGGACATGATTCTATACTTAGAGGATCCTAAAACTCCACCAGAAAACCTCTAGAATTAATAAATTAATTCAGCAAAGTGGCAAGATATAAAATCAATATCCATAAATCAAACGCATTTCTATACATCAGTGATGAATCCTCTGAAAGAGAAATTAGGAAAACTACTCCTTTCACAATAGTCTCAAAAAAAATAAGATACTTGGGAATCAATTTAACAGAACTTCTACAATGAAAACTACAGAACTCCAAAGAAAGACATTGAAGAAGACCTTAAAAGATGGAAAGATCTCCCATATTCTTGGATAGGCAGAACTAATATTGTCAAAATGGCCATACTATCCAAAGTGCCATACAGATTCAATGTGATTCCAATTCCAATTCCAACATCATTCCTTATAGAAATAGAAAAACCAATCATGAAATTTCTTTAGAAAAATGAGACCCAGAATAGCCACAGCAATCCTTAGCAAGAACAGTGAAGCAGGAGACATCACAATACTAGACCTTAAACTATACTACAAAGCTATAGTAACAAAAATGGTATGATATTGGAACCAAAATAAACATGAAGACCAATGGTACAGAATAGAAAACAAAGAGATAAACTCACATAAATACAGTTATCTCATACAAGACAAGGTGCTGAAAACATACATTGGCAAAAAGCCTCTTCAACAAATGATACTGGGAACACTGGAAATCCATATGCATTAAAATGAAACTAAATCCTTATCTCATCCTGCACAAAACTCAACTCAAAGTGGATCAAGTACCTAGGAATTAACACTAGAGACCCTATGCCTAATAGAAGAAAAAATAGGCCCAAATCTTCATCATGTCAGATTAAAGCAAAAGTCCTAAAGCACAAGAAATAAAATCAAGAATCAATAAATGGGATGGATTCAAACTAAAAAACTTCTTCTCAGCCAAAACAACAATCAAAGAAGTGAATAGAGAGCTTACGTTTGGGGACAAAATTTTTGCCACATGCATATCAGATAGAGCACTGATCTCCAGGATATATAAAGAACTCAAAAAAGTTAACACCAAAAAAGCAAACAACCCAACCAATAAATGGGTTAAGGAGTTGCACAGATACTTTTCAGAAGAAGATGTACAGTTGATCAACAAATATATGAAAAAATAAGAGAAATGTGAACCAAAACTACTCTAAGATTCTATCTCACTATTTTATTCTCTCAGTCAGAATGGCAGTTTTCAAGAATACAAACAACAATAAGTGTTGGCAAGTATGCAGAGAAAAAGGAACACTCATACATTGCTGGTGGAACTGCAATCTGGAAAACAGTATGGAGATTCTTTAGAAAACTTGGAATGGAACCACCATTTGACCCAGCTATCCCACTCCTTGGTCTATATCTGAAGGACTTAAAAATAGCATACTAGAGTAATAAAGCCACTTCAATGTTTATAGCAGCTCAATTCACACTAGCTAAACTGTGGAACCAATCTAGATGCCTTCAATATATCAATGGATAAAGAAACCTTGGTATATATACACAATGGAGTCTTACTCAGCAATAAAAGAGAATAAAATTATGTCCTTTGCAGGTAAATGGATGGAGTTGGAGAATATTATGCTAAGAAAAATAATTCAATCCCTAAAAACCAGGGCCAAATGTTTTCCCTGATAAGTGAATGCTAATCCATAATGGGGAGGGGCATGGGATGAGTGGAGGAACATCTGATGGGGCAAAGGTGAGGGGGAAGAGGGCCTGGGGGCAGGAAAGATGGTGGAAGGAGACAGACATCATTATCCTAGGTACATGTATCACTGCACAAATGGTGTGACTCTACTTCACGTACAACCATTGAAGTGAAAAATTCTGCTCCATTTGTGTACAATGAATCAAAGCACTTTCTGCTGTCATGTATAACTGATTAGAACTAATAAAAAGTTGTTATTTATGACATATATTCATCAAGTATGCCATTAGTTAACACTGAGACTAAAATAGAGTTAAGTATGATGTCATTCAAAACTGATTCAAAGCTCTGTTTCACACATCTTAAATAAGGCTATTAATCTGCTTATAATTTTGTGCAAAGTTAGAAAAATTATGATTGTAACAATTTTTTTCTATTTGCCTCAACAAATGTTTTCAGTGAATAGTGTGTACAGCTTCTGATAATTTGTTTTTTTTCTGTTATGTTTGCCAACATGTATTAAAATGCAACTTATGGGAAAAAAAATAAAATAATTAAAAAAAAAAAAAATAAATAAATAAATTTAAACTTCTTATTGTATTTAGTTTTGCTTTAAAAAGGAAAATACTTTGTGAATGCTCTTTAATAAGTTTTCTGTACTTGACTCAACTGGTCACAGTTTGACAATCATAAGCAAAGAGGTACTACTAATGTAGAGAGAAGGTGTATTGATAAACTTCTCTCAGACTCATTGATTCGTAATACATGTAACCAGGGAGATTTCCTGATTTAGGAGTTTATTTTACCAATAGGAAACCTGAGACCAAAAAATATTTATGTTCTTTCAAAGGAGATAGCCTTGTGTCGGCAGCTGCTAGTTGTCTACCCAGACCTTTCCCCTTCCTGTCCCAGAGCTCCTGCTTTTAGCTGGCTGCATAGCTACCTGAAGAAAGATTATACTTCCTAACTATCCATATTGCTGGACATGGTCACATGGCTAAGCTCATGCAATGGAACATGAAAATGTTCATGTGGTAGCTTTGGGGGAAAGCTTAAAGGACAATGAGGGCATGACTTCTGCATCCTCTCACCCTGCCCTGTGTGTTCTTTTTGGAATATAGTTGTTTGGGTCGAAATCTATTTGGCCTCTGAGGATAAGGGCCACCCTGATCCAGATGATCTTGGATCTTCCATTCCAAACTTGGATGTTACTATCTAGATTCCCATATGGTACAGAAAGAACCTTCTATCCTGTTTAAGTGACTATCTTGGGATTTATGATACTTGCAGTTGAATCTGCAGCAGTAATCTGTTAAATTGCAGACAATAACCTATTTCTTGCTATAGAGTTTAATCCACTCTTTGGACTCAGTTATTGAGCACATTTTATGTGCCAGGAATTGTACTAAAAGGATATGAAACAAAGTTGTTGTTGTTTTCTAATTTGAATCTTTAAAAGCTTTGGGAAAAGATTTTAGAACCTAAGTTCCCCTTCCCTTTGGCCCACCTTTGCCTCTATCCCATGTGTATCACAAAATTCTTATTTTCATCACAGTTTGACACCCTTTGACACTAACATATTAAAGGAATATTTTCCTGTCTGGATTTTAGACTGATCTTGTCATATAAATGTGAATAGCATATTTTTCAAAAGTTAAGAAAACCCCCAAACAAGTAAACAAACCAAGCACATAATGATGTTAACTGAAGTTTCAACTTTCATCCCCAGACATATGACAGGTCATTCTAAAAAGTCATGATAGAATTACAGTCTTTGAAAATACGTCAAATGTAAATATTTCTCCTTAAATAAATTCAAAATATCATGAGACACATTTAAATAAAATGTGCTTTCTAAGTTAACACTTAGAAATATACAAGTGACATATTTTTTTTCAGTATTAGTCACATACACTGAGAGGTATTAGGATGTGGGGCACCAATGTGAGGTGAGAGTCTCCTTCCCTAAGTAACTCACCTCCCGACTAAGAGCAAAAAGTGACCAGACATCTCCAGATTAAACAGATATATTGTCTGCTGGCTCCCTAATCTAATCCTGCTGCCAGGCATGAAGAACTATTCCCACTCTTAAGGTCTAGGGAGATTCCCCTCAAATTCTTTCTTATCAATTTCTGATAATTTATTTAGCTTTGGAGTTTTTTCTTTTCTTTTTCTTTTTTTTAAGAGAGTACAAGCTTTATGTTTCAAAGGAGTTTTTCATTTCTAAACTAAAACTACTCCAGGGTGTCAAATATGTAATAGGTTTTTGAATTATGTTAGAAATACAATAAAATCTAAAAAGATATATAAATGTAAATCAGAATTACCTTTGGGTCCACGTTGAGAATTTTTCTGTCTCTTTTGTATTTGAAAAGTAAACCTTCTGGATTGTCAGCAATCACTTGATAATTGGGACTTGAGTTACAAACAGCAATATGATTGTCCCAGTTGTAAAAGCTACAAAAATAAACATTTATTAGGAGTTAAGATGTATAATACATTACATTAACAAGTATACTTCAGAGAATATTTAGGGTAGTTCATTATCAAGATAAATGGATAGGGACACTATGTACAACGATGTAGAACACATCTGAGATTCAAATTCTTGCAGAGATCAGATATATTTATAATGATTTTGCATGATTTCCTGGTTTGGACACTAAGATCTAGGACCTATTCCAGTATTAAATTCTCAGGAAGTCAAAAAGAAAATTGATGCAATTTAGAGTTATTTGTTCCACTGTAGACTCGTCAGGGTAGAAAGAGACTGTTTGCTGGAAGGAAAAGCAGGCTAAGTCATTTCTTTTCATTTGAAATTATTTCAAATTAATTTCTTTCTTTCAGACTTTCTTTTTCAATATGTTTCCCAGGGAGCGGAGAAACTGTATATGTTTGAGTGGTTATCATAGGGCAGGCATGATGTGATGTATTGTAATACAACATCCCTGTAAAATTGCTCTCATTTCCCATACAAGGTAAGGAGATGAGGCCAGGTCATCTAGCAAGGTTAAGGTCTCACAACTTAGATACCATGTGGGTAATATTTCAACCCAAATCTGAAATCTCAGTGTTTCAAAGCATACATGTGCTCTTTCAATTATTCAATATTGCTAACATTTTTTTCTTTGTAAAAAATCTTCTATGGAAACTTCCTACTTTTTCCACATGTTGTTTTATACTTACTTGTCAAAACTGAATACAATACTGTCATTTGAATTGGTAGAATCTTCAATTTACTTATTTTTTAATATCTTATTCATAGTAACATTTCTAATATTATTTTGATTTAAAATAATAGTTACAGTGATAACCCATGGATAGCTTATGGACCAATCTACCTCCGAAATACTTGTCATATTTATTTTTAATCAATTTTATCTGATCCTATTTCTGAGTTGATTTGCCCTCTATTTCTCCTTTCCCACCTTTTGAAAGAAATGATTTTCATTGATGAGACTCACTCTGAATTATATTGTTTTTTGAGGCATCAATATTACCACTTTTGTGTTATTACATGAAAATGTAATATGTTTACCATCAAATTTTTCAATATTCAGATGATTATGTAGATCATATATTTAAGTCACTGGGATGGGGGATTTTAGTAAGAACTATTTGCTCCCTTTCCCCACTACCCTTTCTATAATGCAAATAAGAAAAAACGTTTTCTCAACCATCTCTTTCTGTTTAGTTAGTCCTCTGTAAGAAAGCAAGGGTGAGAACTGGAGAAAAGGAGTTGAAGTTCCTATGGTTCTGATGGTGAATTCAATTCAACTGGTAGCTAATTTGACTCTGCATCCATCTAAGATGGATTTTCTAATTCAGTTTAATCCACAAGAAAGAAGATAACTTGACCTCTATATAAATGACTGTTCAGTTAGGAGATCGTTAAACTGGAAAAGAGGACATGGTGTGGTTTTCAATTTGTCATGTATGTCTAGGTAATGATCTATGAGATATTTAAATATAGATAATTCCAGAAAAATGTTTGAGTCATAGCTCAAGTGGCATGGTTTATATCATACATTCCTATCTTGTTGCTCAACTCTCAGATTCAAAGCCTTATGGAACGTGCCCCCCCCATATATAGTCAATTTGTATAGCATATGGTTCTTTTGAAGAAGAAATCTTTTTTGTCAACACTTTTACACTCCTATACAGGGATGAGAAACAGGCTTCATTTCATGTGCCAGTCTTAATAACTAATAATTATTTGTATTTAATAAAACCAACTAGTAATTATTTAACAATTACCATGTGCTGGGTACTATTATGAGCCTATTGAATCATCTATCTCATTTAATCTTGTCACCAATTCCATGGAGTAGGTATAAAACTAAACATTTTATACATGCTGCACTGATAAGGAAATGGGGTCACTTGGATTCAAACTCCTTTGCCGGATTCCAAAGCGTGCTCTGTCAAGCAACATGCTAGGCTTTCTCCTACATACTGTTGGTTGTATCTATCTAAGTTTCATCCACCAATGATGCAAACTGATAACCAGATCTCCAGAATACAACTCAAGTCTTCCTCACTCCGTAGCCAGGTAATAGAAATTTAGCTGATGAACTATGAGCAGAAGTGATATTTGCCACGTTTATCCTGGACCCATTGAAGACTTATATTTTCTATGCTTCCAATGAGCTGAAATGGAGATGGCAAGGTTGGAAGCCATATGCTGAAGATATTTGGAGTCTTGTGAAACATGAGGATGAGGTTGAGCTCACTGAGAAGATACTGGTTTAGTTACTATGACATCTAAGTTGTTGGAAAAAGAAGGAAATTACACACAGTCAAGGTAGTATATATTTCTAGGCTTTCTATATTCCTTTTTTTTAATATCAGTGCTAAATAGATGAATTTATTCTAGTGTTATAGAATATTTAATATTAGATCATAATTTATATTATGAATCTTTCAGACAATATTCATCTAGTCTTACTTGCTCATTTTATTCTGATAAATTTTAGAATAATTATATAATCTACCAATAATTTTTATTGTTTAGATATTTAAATATCTATGCCAAAAATAATACCTAGCAGAGCAAATAATCAACACATAATTGAATGAATTAATAAATGTGGAAGAACTGAATTTTTCAGATCATTCTTAGGAGTAATATACTATTGATTATTATTATAAAGTAGATATTTATTATATTTTCAAGATGATGAATTAAGGAACATTCTTTCCTGTATAAGCATTTATTTTGCATGAGGCTATTCTAAGAAAATTTTTCATTAGTTCCCAGCATTTTATTCCCCTGTTGATCTTCTGGTTTCTTAATTACTGAACTAGTAAGTTAGTAATAATAGTGGTACTACTGATATAAATGTGATATCTTCATTTCCAAAATGAGTCTCCTAAAATTTTCATATCATATGGAATTGAGGAATAAACTAGAAAAAAAAACCCTACCATAAGATAAAGAGTATGAGGTTAAGGTAAAAAAATAAGGTATTAAATTTTACTGAGTGAATTTTCAAGTTTTATTGATTATTCATTTGATGGATTTTGGTGGCAATTTTAATTTTAAATAAAAGATTTTTTTTAAATAAATACATCAGTTTTATTACTATCTCTATACCTGTCACTTTTTGTTTTAGTCAGCTTTTTCACTGCTGTGACTAAAAGATCTGACTAGAACAATTTTAAAGGAGGAAAAGTTTATTTGAAGGGTCACAATTTCAGAGGTCTTAGTCCACAGAAGGCTGGTTCCTTTCTCTGGGCTTGAGGTGAGGCAGAACATCATGGCAAAAGAGTATAGCAGAGGGAAGCAGCTCACATGGTGATGAGAAGGCAGAGAGTGTTTCTACTCTCCACATACAAAATTTATATCCAAAGCCATGCCCTCAAGTTCCACCTCCTCCGGCCACATGCTACCACTTCAGTTACTACTCAGTTAATCCCTATCAGGGGATTAATTCATTGATTGGGTTAAGACTGTCGTATCCCAATCATTTCCCCCAGAACCTTCTTGCATTGTCTAACACATGAACTTTTAGGGTACACCTCACATCCAAACCATAATACATTTTTTTTCCCAAATAGCCAATTTAAGTTGACATTTTCATAAAATCTGGATAAATCATAAAAATCTGCATCATCTTAGGCAATTTGAATATTTCTTGGTTTATTTTGAGTAGACGGGACAAAAGTGTAAATGATTAGATACTAAATATGAGGAAGATAGAGAAATTAGGGATGACTCCAGACATTTGAGGTTCATAAAATTTTTAATTAAATAAACATTTAATTCATACCCAGTATAATCCAGTTGGGTCTGAAATTATATATTTCTGACATAAAATATTTTCTTGGGATACAGCTCTCTAGCAGTGTTTCTTGAAGTGAGATCCAGATAAAATTCCTGGGAATATGAGTTCTCTTTGATTATTCTGATATATACGTATACTGTGAATTATGTGGATGAACACTTTATTATTGACTAAACAACCATATCATCTCAGTATCCATCTGCATGTTTGTATTTACTTTTGTCTTGAGGTAATTTGTAAATAATTCAATTAGCCTTCGATTGATTATTTGCACAATATTTATATAGAGCATTTATACTTTCAATTAAATTCCAACATCTAAAATCTTGCATCTTGTTCAGGTCTAGTATCTAATTAAACAAAGAGGAACATAAACTATAAATAGATGGGGAATAGATAGCAGAAAACAAATAAGATAGAGTCCTTGCTCACCATCAAATGACAGGAGACATATATTAATTGCATGTGAATTCTGTTCAGGAAAGACAAAAGAGCAAGTAGAGCTGGGCTCCAAAGTAAGGGCTTGAAAAGACTTTTTACAGTGAAGCTATGGTAAGCCTTGACAAATCATGTGAGGAATATAAGTGGGGAGAAGGCATGGAAATGTAAAACATCATGGCACTCTTGCGAAAATGTGAATATTCAGTTTAATCGGATCATGGAAGGCACTGTAGTTTAGGGAACATGATGCTAGTGGGAAAACATCACTGTGAACCTTATATGAAATGGAACAATGGCTGGATTTATTCCTAGAAGATAGGGATCCACAAAAGAAAGTGTTAGCAAAGAGGTCATTTGATAAAAATGCAGTTGGAAGCAGCATGGAGAATTATTGAGAATGAGAAAAGCTTACAATGGCGCAAGTAATCCTGAAGTATTTTTATGGATGAAGATGAAGGACTGGATTTGAAAAGACACTAAGAAGTGGAATAGAAGGACTTCGTGGTTATGTGAGAGATAAGGATAAGTCTAGGTTTACTCTGAGATGATAGTTTGGATTCCTGAGTAGATGGAATCATTTCATAGGATTTAAACTACAAGAGATGGAACAGATTGCAAAAGGTGTGGGTGGTTCAGTTTGAGACATGTTGAACTTGAAATCCCTGTGAAACATCCATGAAAATGAAAGTCAGGATCTTTGTGTTATTTGCTGTTTCATTTCCAATATTTCTTAGCTTATGCCTGCCACATGGTAGATGTTGAATGCATATTAATTATATAAATAGATAATGGATGAATTTGTGAAGCTCTAGAGAGTTTTCTAGGATAAAATAGTGGATCTTGATATATTAATAATGCTTAACTTTGAAGAGGTGGCTGACATGGCCAAAGAACACACAGGAAATGAAATTTGGAAACACCAATTTACAAAGACAAGGAATCAGCAAAACAGAGTGAAAAGCTATAATCTGAAATGATAAAATAATCTGAAATCAGAAACAATCAGGAGACACTTATTTTATCACAAAAAAAGAAAGAAAGAAAGAAAGAAAGAAAGAAAGAAAGAAAGAGAAGAGAGTGTGTCAAGAAAGTACACTTCAAGAAAGACAACAGATGGACTGGGGATATAGCTCAGTGCCTCACAAGTGTGAAGCCCTGGGTTCAATCCCAGCACTGCAGAAACAAGAAATAAACAAAGAAGAAACATATGAAGGCTCACAACAGTGACAATTTATCCACTAGATAAGTTATGAGCATCAAAATTGGCACTTGGAGGATTATTTATTAGAGATCAGTTGCAGTGATGTGTTGGGAGAAAATTCAGGTTATAGAGAATTAAAGGAAAAATGAAAAAGATTACTAAATAAAAATAATTATTTTAAGAACTTGCCTGTGAAGAAAACTAGCATAATAATTGGGAAGGTATAAAAATTAAGGACAGGATTTTGTTGCTTTTTTAAGATGGAATATTTTTGAGTATGTTTTTATGGCGTGAAGAGGAAAAGGCATGGCAATTAGGACCTTCAAGAGACAATATCTGTAAAAAGACTTAATAGAAAATTATATGAGTATATATAGCTAATATGCAATATTTCCATGCATTTCTTCATATATGTAGAATACTTTAATTTTAATAGAATACTTTAATTTTAATTTTAATAAGTATTACACATTTCTATTACTATTCCTACTATGTAGATACAGGAACTGAAGCTGAGAGAAGTTAATTAAAATTTTCAAGTTCATATATTAAGTATCACTAGAACAGAATCTCAAACATGGACTTCAGAATACAAAACAAATGCTCTTTTTTTTTTTTTTTTGGTACTGGGGATTGAACTCAGGGGCACTCGACCACTGAGCCACATCCCCAGCCCTATTTTGTGTTTTATGTAGAGACAGGGTCTCACTGAGTTGCTTAGCGCCTCGCCATTGCTGAGGCTGGCTTTGAACTCGCCATTCTCCTGTCTCAGCCTCCCTAAGTGCTGGGATTACAGGCTTGAGCC
>CM053408.1:63688282-63724081 GCA_028644305.1 Xerus rutilus
AACTACCCTAAGATTTCATCTCACGCCAGTCAGAATGGCAATTATCAAGAATACAAACAACAATAAGTGTTGGCAAGGTTGTGAGGAAAAAGGCACGCTCATACATTGCTGGTGGAACTGAAAATTGGTACAACCAATCTGGAAAGCAGTATGGAGAGTCCTTAGAAAACTTGGAATGGAACCACCATTTGAGCCTGCTATCCCACTCCTAGGTCTATACCCAAAAGACTTAAAAACAGCATACTACAGTGCTGCAGCCACTTCAATGTTTATAGCAGCTCAATTCACAATAGCTAAACTGTGGAACCAACCTAGATGCCCTTCGATAGATGTCTCGATAAAGAAACTGTGGTATATATACACAATGGAATATTACTCAGCAATAAGAGAGAATAAAATAATGGCATTTGCAGGTAAATGGATGGAGTTGGAGAATATCATGCTAAGTGGAATAAGCCAATCTCAGAAAATCAAATGCCGAATGTACTCGTTGATAAGTGGATGCTGATCCATAATGTGGGGAAGGACATGAGAACAATGGTGGATCTCTGTTCACAGGGGTGTAAGGGGGGAGGGGGCATGGAGACAGCAAGGGTGATGGAATATGATGGTCATAATAACCCTAACTTTATGTATGACTGCATATATGTTGTGATTCTATACAACTTACAACTAGAGAATTGATATGTTATCCTCTATCTACGTACAATGAATCAATTTACACTGTTAACATGTAAGCCTAAATAAAACAAAAAAAAAGATAAAAAAAAAGAATTTTTATTGTCATTTTATAATATCATTTTATAAAATCAATAGAAAAGACAAATGAAACTAAGAGTTTTCTGAAAATATAAAGCCAACAAACATTTAGTTAGACAAAGAAGGAAAAATACTCAAATAAATAAATAATTAAAAAGGAGACATTATGAATGACATTACAGAAATACCAAAAATCATAAGAATATTGCAAACAACTATATGCCTACAAATTGAATAAGAGAAGAAATGGAAAAAAATTCCTAGGAACATACAACCTGCCAAGATAAAATCATGAAGAGAGAAATTGGAAACAGAGTAATAATGACAGAGAACATTAAATCAGCAAGTAATAAAAAATCCTGCAACAGATAAAAGCCCAGAACAGATGGATTAACTGGTGAATTCTTCCAAATACTTAAAGAAAAATTAACACTACTATTTTGCAGACTTTTCCAAAAGAGTAAATAGGACACTTCCAAATTAATGTGAGACCTGCTTTATCCTTATACCAACTCAGAGAAGGATTCCATAAGAAAATAAAATTGTAGGCCAATATCCCTGCTAAACATAGATGCAAACTTCTTCAAGAAAATACTCACAAACTAAATTGAATAGCATATGCAAAGAATCATTTACCATGACGAAGGGGTTGTGTCCCTGGGATACAAGGAGAGGAGAGGAGAGGAAGAATGAAAATCAAGTATTTATATGAAGGGATGAATATGTTAATTAACTTGATTGTAGTGATCCTTTCACAATATATACCTATATTTCATGGATGTACATTGTATATTAATCATGGGAATATTTAAATGTTAAATATTACCATCTCCTTTTCTTTCCCCCTCTGTAGACAGTGCATAAGCAAGATGGCCTTATAATTTTATTGTCCAAAGTAGGATCTTTCTGAGGAAGAGAGGGGCTGCTATTAATAGTTACACTAAGACAGCAAGAGTAAGCCTGGACTATCCAGACAGAACTGAGATGTGTGGTCTTCACACCTATAAACCATGTAAACATTGCTGATTTAGAGTTGATTTATCCAATGTTTGTGTAAAATTATTCCAAAGTTTAGCCATAGATTTGCCAAAACTATGATAATGATGTTTTAAAAATACTAAAACATGTTTTCTTATGGTTGATCTTTCTTATTTTATTTTATTGCTGTGGAAAAATTATATTACATTGTAATATAATTGTGGTAGAGAGACTTGAAATTTAATCTAGAATAATAAATATTTCTGTTCTTTTTTCTATTTTTCAAATAATTACTGGAGCAGTAAAATATTCTATAATAAAAGTTTTCATGAAATATCATATTGTGTGTAAAAATATGTATGATCAGTTATTTTGGTTGGTAAGAATATGAAATTTAAAAAGTTTAGTGTTTTATGTTAGTTAACTTGGCTTCTATTCATGGATCTATATTGTATCTGTAATTTCAATCAACTGTTTAATAAATGCATATGGCAGTTGGTAAAATATAGATCACTCTTGAAAAAAATCCACTGTAAGTATTAGAAAAATAATTATGAACATAAAGAGTACTAGTGTCAGACAGAAGAATCATTTAGTTTAATTCGACACAATTCTAAACATCTATTCTATGCCAGTAATGGTCTTGAGTATACAATGATGAAAGGAAATACTTCTTACCTTTGAGGAACTCAACAGTCTATGTATGGGGACTAAAAATTTGAACCAAGATTATAATAAAGCAAAAAATTACACAATAGGTATTTGTCTGGCACTCTTGGCAAATAGGTGTTAAAAATAGCATGTGTTTTTGTAAAATTATTCTCTTGGGATTTTTCTTATGGAAAGCTCCAGGGTCAAGCATTTTAGATAGAAAAGATAATAAAAATTAGGTTAGATAAGAACTAGAAAATGTACATCTATCAATGTCAGCCATTATGAGAGCAGACACGGGGGGATGAGGAAGATGATGAATTGGCAAGGATCAAGAATTAAGTGTGAAATGTGGTTTTAACTGTCTTCTACCAAAGTGCCAAAGTGCAGAAATTTTAGGCATATCTTAGCTTTAGGGCAGTGGGCTTAGAGAAAAAGAAGCAACAGAGTTGGTGGGGCCAGCTTTCCTATCACTTAAAGGCAGATAAATAGAAGGAAGATTTCATTGCTTGTTGGGCATCACCTCAAATTCTTACCTGGGGAAGGGCACCTGTCTGGCTTATTCAGCATGTCATGTGCTCTGAACCAAAAATGTGGTGTCAAGTAGATGGGTGGTTTTGGAAGACACTGAAGGAGAAGTGAATGGACTATATAACATCTGGGACACTTACTTGATAAATTGCAGGACCTTAGAGATAAAGAATACTGTAACCCCATGAGTAGATTTCTTAAGCCACAACCAAGGAATTTCTTGTTCAGAGGGACCATGTTTATAGATGGAGGCTCTGAAGAAGGGTTCCATACCAGCTTCCCATACTCTCAACTATAAGAAGACCTCTTCACTGGAATTCTGGTCCTTGGATAGGGAATCTGCAAGCTTCATTTCTAGCCCTAAGCAATGGAGAAAGAATGAGTGATAATAACAGACATACCCATTTCCAGACTTCCCCATGGTAGGCATATAGAAATAGATTTATGAGCAAGAGAAAGCTCTTTCTGATTTTATAATTGGAAAGTAGTTAGACTCATCCTGGATTGCTTCCCAGTTGCAAATGAGGGAGTAAGAACCTCAAGGTCAAATGAGAATACCTCTATTTAGTCCTATAGCAATTAAGTTATCTGGCCATTTGTGGCTATAAAGAATAGGAAGCCTCTTCTCAGAGAAATACAAGGGTGAGGGGAGGCTGGAATGGGGGTGTATTTCACAGATAGTCATACCTTAATCTCACTCTCCTGATATTGTTACAACAACTGCTACTAATGTTACTTTGCACTGACATAGTACATTATCATTTAAGAGAACCTCTAATGTCTACAAAAACAAAGGAGACAGGCAAGGCATGCAGGTATGTGTGTACCATTATTATTTTACAGAAGAGAAAATTGAAGTTGCAGAATATTCTATGTATTTTAGAGAAAGTCAGAGTTACAGAATATTCAGTGTATGATTTTGTGATGATTTTTTTTCATTGCTGGTCTTTCCCAATTATTGCCATCGGTCAGGTTTCTCATGTGAGGGCAAAAGTTCTGCTATCCCGTGGAAGTAGTGAAGATTGTCCTCTCAGTGCAAATCATAAAGAGAGGATGGCAAGGATTAAACTCCAAAGACAGGACTCTTTTCAGCCTATAGTCCCTTATAGTTGAAAAAGGAACAATAAATAAAAAGTTATTTCATCTTAGGGAGTATATAGGGTGATCTTCTCGACAACCATGCCTAATTCACCACATTGCTTCGAGCAAGGCTGGAAACCACTGAGCTTTGCTTGGGTCCATCAGGGCAGGGATAAGTGTGTGTTTTGGATAGGGGATGTTAAAATTCAATGCAGATTTTCTTGCTAAGCCAGAGTGGTAATTGGAATAAGCCCCCCTGTTCAGTCTCCTTGTTCCAGAGCCCCATCTTCCCTTGTACTGATCCTTAGTATGTTATAGACATGAAATGATTCTTACAGGAACAGTTGTTTATGAAAGTGCCAGGGCTATTGCCTAAGTGAGACAATAGATAGAAACTGCTGATCTAGTCTAGGACATCTCCAGACACACAACATCATTCATGGCAATTTTTCCAATCTTCTAGATTGAATGGAGTGCTTTTTACACCTGACACCATTTCCCGACCCTCCCTCTATTTGACTGGGCCATCTTAGAAGTTATAGCAAAGGAAAATTTCAATTAAATAAGGCTCTCTGGAGGTTTTCTGGCTTTAAGGCAACTCTTTTGTTCTATTTTTTTTTCCCAGCAGGCCAAGAATCCTGTGTCTAGAGATCACAAGGCTTACAGCAAGACAAGGAGCTGAACAAAGTACCCGCGAAGTCATTGTCATTCATTTACTCATTCATTCTCTTTCTTTTCTCTCTGTCTCTCCTCTCTACTTAACAGTACAGGAAAGAAACCTCGCCCAGACTGAAGGAGGAGAAAGACTTAAGGAAAGCTTCCTGACAGGAATAATGCTACAACTGGATCTTAAACAAGTAGTAGAACCTTGTCAGGGAAAAAAATAAGATCAAGGATGAAAAAACTCTTTTCTATAATATAGCATGGGGAATCTCTGAACAACTGAGTGGAGAATACTAGGGATGAAGTGGCCAACATTCTTTATCAATGGAACAGAAAGTGAAAGCAAGCACACAGAAAATGAGACCAGAAATGCATCCTGAGAACAGTTCACAGAGGCCCACGTTTGACCACAAGAAACAATATGATCGCTAAACTGCAGACAATGGGAACACATGATGATTGTCAACAGGAAAGTGACCTGGCTAGACAGGCGGTTCAGAAGGACCATCCTGATGGCAGTAGTTGGAGAATGGATTTAAGGGGCTGTGGATGGAGAGTACCAGAACCCAGGGGACCAGTTTTTATAATCTGTTTTAGTAATCAAGGCTAGATTTAAAAGAGATTATAGGTCATGGACATGGAGAAAAAGAGATACTTTTAGGGAACACACAAGACAGCAATTAAAGAAGTCATTAGAAATGCTGCAGATGACTCTTATGTTCCTAGTTTGAGAGGTTGGATGGATAGTGATACTGCCATCTAGGAATGTTTTCTATGCCTCTAGTTTCTATGAAGGGGAATTTTTATTAAGCTTGCTGAACCATTCCTCTACTGATTTGGTGGGAATGAGAAGAGTGGACTGTAAACAGCCCCTAAGAATGTATGCAAGAATCTGAGAAGGAGACAGAGAAACATTCAAGCGTAGGAGGAGTGTCTGAATAGTGCAGTTACCATGACAACCAAAGGGAATAAAAAGTATGAGAAAAATAACGAGGAGATAACCATCATCAAACACAGAAAAGGGAATGAGAAAATGAAGACCAAAATTTGGTGACTGTTACTGATAACTGGCCTTCTAGGGGGTAGGGTATATTTATCTTAGGCTAAGGAGTAATTAAGTAAGTAATTTTTGCTGCTTCTATTGGAATTATGAAATTAAAATTATGTTCTCTAAAAATAACAAACACTCTTTGACTTAACATATTTTCTCTATCCTGGAAGTTCTTAGCAATTCATATTTTGCAACTTCAAAAATATTTTGAGCCTATTGCCCCAGCACCCTCATCCCTCATTTTTACATTATGAAGACTGATGTGCTATTTAGGCTTACTGATGTTTTGCTAGAATTACAATTTTCCAGTCATGGTTGTGATGAGGATTTTCCTTAAAAGAAGTTTGTATACTGAGAGAGGACATCAAGGTAGTTTCTGGGTCCTAGCAATAAAGAAAGAGAGTCAGAAAGAAAAACTTGGGGTATAGGTATGTTTTGAGGGAAACCAGCCAGTTTTTCAGGCTCAGATACTATAGTTATGCCTAGAGGTGTAAACTTTGTGAAAAACTGAAAGATGTGCAATTAGCTATATTACTATAAATGGGTACTTTGACATGAGGTTTAGGCAGCTTGGATCTGTGATAAGGAATGTTATGCTGGAGGAGAGAAACTTCCTTTGCTACTGCTGTATCTGGAAAGATTTTACCAGGTTAGTGGTGCAGCACCTTTCTTAAGTGGAGAGAAGTTTTACAAATTTTGGTGGTAGTGATGGATAGAAATGATAGAAGAATTAAAAATATTTCCCATTATGTGTACCTCATGGTATTACATCTGCGAATATGCTAAGTTCCTTGGCAAAAAGGATTTTCAAGATATAACCAACATTACTAGTTGTTTGACCTCAAAATAGAGAAAATACCCTGGACACAATATAATCATCTGTGGTCTTAAAAGCAGATGGGAAAGACAGAAGTCAGGGAAATTGAAAAGTATTGAGAAGAATTCAGTATGCTGTTGATAGCTCTAAGATGGAGGGGCCATGGGGACTTCATTCGTATAGCCAGAAGGCACTGAATTCTGCCAACAATCTAAATGAACTTGGGAGTGGATTCTTCCCTAAAGTGTCCAGAAGGAATTGCAGCTCTGCTAATACTTTGATTTCAGCCTTGTGAGACCTTGAACTGAGAACCCAGCCCAACCATGCTGGATTTCTCACATGCAGAACTGAGACAGGAAAAATGGGTGTTATTCCAGGCTGCTAAAGTTGTAGTAATGCTCAGTGATAGAAACCTAATGTTAGGTACAGCAAGAGCTTTAAGGTACCTTAAAGGAGCATGTTGAAGAGGAAATTAATATTTTAGGATAGTTAGGATGCTGGGATGGACCAGAGGCTCAGAATTTATTTTGAATATTGAAAGGAATGTGACCTCATTTTGTACTCAAGGTTGGGGAATCAGGAATATAAGTTATAATTATAATGTAGTCTAGGAGAAATAACAAAAATAACACTGAAACAACACAAGCTAAAGTAGTTAGAATTTCCACATAGTAAGAAAAACAACCTTAGGCAAAAAGAGAAGCTAAAATGTTCAGAGCCTTTGACTTTTCACTGGACATTTTTGTATTTCTGTACAAGATATGAAAAATTATCTTTTAAAAATGTCTACCTGAACTATATAGACATAAATCAAGGAAATACATACTGGTTCAGTTTGGACCAGAATTAAACTAGAAGTAGCTGTTTGTAATGGCCCTCTATGATGATACATTAAGAATCAAGGATGGGACTGAGGTTGTGGCTCAGTGGCAGAGCGCTTCCTTGCATGTGTGGGGCACTAGGTTCGATCCTCAGCACCACATAAATAAATAAAATAAAGGTATTGTGTCCATCTACAACTAAAAATTTAAAATAAAGAATCAAAGAGGGGCAATATTTAATAGAAGGAGTTATGGGAGCTCATCCAGCTAGTCTTTCCCGTCCAATACATCTTCTTAAGGCCTTCTTCACTTACATAATATAAGTGTTTAATGTTCTATATTTATCAGTTAGACCAGTGCCTTATATTTCACTCCATAAATTCCTATATTGGAACTCTTCACTAGCCAACAGTGCTCCACAATCTTTTTCTTTGCAACTGATTTTTCTTCTTCCTCTTTTGCATTTTTCATAGTGAAACAGGAAGGAGCAATGTCTTATCATGTTTGTGAGTCATAATTTGATGAATATGAGTCATTAGCAAATGATCCAACTATCCACTATCATCCAGCTAGAAATTTGAGTCATCCTGGGCTTTTCCCTCTCCTTCGCCCTACATCTTGCCAGATCAAGTCTCATAGATTATCTTCTTCATCTCTCTTGTATCTATATCCTTTTTTCCCAAATACTTCTTCACATACTAATTCTTACCTGAATTAATAAAATGGCTTTGCAATCAGTCTCCACCTCTCTGCCACATTTGGCCTGCATTCCTTCTCCTCTGTCATCCCCCTGAAATCACACTTATCTTCAATAATATCACATAGTATATGTTGTCCCTGTTTAAAATACTTTCCCAGTACCAAAGTCTTTCTGGACACACTCAGTAGCTTAGCACACACACACTTCTTAAAACCTGGAAGCTGTCTTCCTAGTCACGCAGTATACTCTCAACTCCCATTTTTCTCTTGACTTTTTCTACCATATGCATTATTTTAAACATACCATCCCAGGCTCTGTGATGCTTCCCTACCTGCAGACACGCTGTTTTCCTTGGTTGAACTGGACTGTCTTCTCTACATGTTTTTTATTTTTTTCTTGTCAAGCTAAGTCGTATTCATACTTAAACTCTCATATGACATAGTATCTCTTCTGTGGTAACCTAAATCCTTAACCAATAAAACTTATATCCAGTGTCTGGGATGAATGGATATTATACTGTAGAAACTATGATTCTATAATCAATGATTTACTATTCTGTCTTCTCAACTGCCTATGAGCTCAGTAAGGTAGGAATCACACTTTATTTGGCTATTCTTACAGTTTACTACAGTACCTGTTGCTTGGTCATTTCTGATAAATGTTTGTTGTTATTATTCTAATTAATAATAAATTATTATTCTGGTGTTATGAGATTGCCATAAGTGATATAACTTGACATTTATCTTTGGCATTGCCTGCTCTTTTGCTTTTTTTTTTCTTTCTCTGTTTTCACATTCTTTTTCCTTTGGTCTTCTCCTTCCTACGAACATAGAGTTGGACATTTTTAAACACTTATACACTAGTACAAAATAATCTGCCTTCTCTTTCATTTGCCAATTATATAGTCTTCTATAATTTCAGAGGTATGTGATCTATCACTTTAAGACAAGTTATTTTTGAGCAGGAACTGCAGAGGTGTCCTGATTCCTCCAAACATATCATACCCTTAACAACCTATTTTGAGGTACAAAAATAACCACCTGTTAGTGTGAGAGAAGCATGAGACACCCCCAATGGTAGTTAAATTGCAAAGATCAGTATAGTTGCATAAAATGCCTTGCATTTAAAAATTCATTATTCCACACTTAAGGGGCTGGTAAGATATTTTTTGGCACATTAAAACTGGATAATGATGATGAAACCTAGACGGCACACTAGCAATATTTTGTAAATTAAAAAAAAATGTAATGTGAAATATTCCAAAGATATCCCTAAGTAGAGAGAACAGAATAATGTTTCCCCAGGTACCCATCATCTACTTCAAAAATTATTCACAAATGGCCCATCACCTTCATCTCTTTCTTCCTACAAACTCTTTTTGCCAATGAGATTATTTTAAACCAAATTCCCATTCCAAACATCCATGAAGTCCATCTGATAAAATTTCAATATGAATCTCCAAAAGATGGTACTTTTTAAAAATATTACTACAGTGTATCATGCCATAAAATTACAATCATTCCTCAATATCTCATAACTATCTCATAAATTTATTTCTTATTAATGTTTTGACGAACTCAGTATCCAAGTGAGATTCATATTTTTCACAAATTCTGATATTTCAACCATTGGAGGACAACGCCAAGCAGGGAACTGAAACAATTTTGAAATAATGTTTGATAATTGAGAATTTTTTAACTAAAGGGTAGCAGTGCTGGGCTTGGTGTTGCATGCCTATAACCTTAAGGGCTTGGGAGGCTGAGGCAGGAGGATCACTAGTTTAAAGCTGACTACAGCAAAAGCGATATGCTAAGCAACTCAGTGAGACCCTGTCTCTAAATAAAATACAAAATAGGGCTGGGGATGTGACTCAGTGGTCGAATGCCCCTGAGTCCAATCCCTGGTATACCCCTCTCCCCACCAAAAAGAGTATCAGTGTAATCTATATTCATAAAGAATTTTCAGAGAGGTTCTCAAGATGGAGGATTAGTGTGAAGCAGCATTTCTCTTAGCTTGGCTACCCAAAACTCAAACAGCAGGAATAACACATCGCCCTGAGGTCTAAAGTGAAAATTCCTAATCCTGGAAGGCAGTCTGCAGTAGCTGAACCATAGACTGATTCATTAATCGGATATATAAAAAAAGAAAAGAAAAAAAAAAAAAACCCTCTCCACCAAGAGCCATCTTGAGACCGTAGTGTGGCAGAGCCTATGGAAACTAGAAATCCAGATCCTTGAGTTTGCATTTCACTGAGAGAACACAGGTTAGAAAGGCAGGAGAAAGCCAGGCTTTTCTCAGCTTCATGAACCCAGAGGCTCATGGGGACTGATGGGACTGGTTACAGTGGATTAGAGTCGGAAAGTTGGAAGAAGGTGTGAGGGCATTTTGCCCTGAGCTTGCCCAGCCAGCTGGTCCTCTCCCCCTACCCAGGGCAGACCTCGAGATGACATTTGGAGTTCTGGTACCAGCCTGGTCCCAGCTCCCTCATCCCACAGTCTGGCATCCACCGGTCTCGGAGTCCTGGCAGATGTGGCATCAGTCTAGCACCCAATAGGGCCTTCTGGCTCCCCAGTCCCCATTTTCCAATCCCTACCTGGCACGCAACCCTGCCCATCACTCAAAGCTTCTTGGCTAACCCACAGGTCACAGTCCCCAATCTTGATCCACTTGTGGGGAAACAGCTGGGTCCCTGATGTTGCTGGGCCCCAGGTTGCTCCACAGCCGCTTAGCCTGCTGACCACCAAATCCAGTGTGCAGCTTCATGGCCGCCTGTATGCATAGCCTTGATCAGCGCCGTGCAGAGCAGCTAACGGCCCCACTTGGCTGCCTGGAGAGGAAGCTGAGGAATTTTTGTGCACCAGCAGAAACAATTGTTTGATTTTTCATTAAGAATTTTTTCTCTTTTCTTTTTCTTTTCTACTCATATTTCCATTGCTTTTGAAAGCAACTATTTTTCATGCATCAGTTTATTGAGGACTGGGATGTCTGAGTATTATACTTCAGTTTTGTTTTATATCCTTTTATTTAGACCTTTTAAAATCTATTTTTAATATTTTAAAATTTTTATTATGTAGATTTTTTCTTTCTCAAATATTTGTTTCCCTTCTCCTTCTCTCTTTCTCCTGCTGGCAATTAACCTTGATTAGTCTCTCTTTTACTCTTCCTATAAGTTTTTGCTTCTGTCTTGTCTCCTCTTTCCTCATGGGCATCACATCCTGCACCACTCCTGTTCTCTCTTTGTCTACTATCTGAAATTGTGAATACTTTTGCAAACTTACTGTTTTTATTGTAGGCAATATCTGAACACATTACTTCTGTTTATTGCAGCAAAACTGTAGACATCATAGCAAGGGCTATTTGATTTAAGGCTGTATATTTTTTGCATTGGTTGCTGTTATTATTTGTCTCTTCCTGAAGGGAAGGGTGCTGGAAAACTCCAGGGACATTATAAGTCTGTGCTGCCTTAGATCTACAATGCTAGATGGGGAGACACAAAATCATCATGAAAAACAGGAAAACAAATCACCCCAAACAAACCAATATGTGCCAAAAATAGAGTACAATGACACCACAATGGAAGAAATGTCAAAGAAGGAGTTTAGAATGTACATAGTTAAACTGATCTGTGAGGTAAAGAATGAAGTAAGGAATAAAATCAGGTATAAAATTCAGGAGGTAAAAGATCACTTCAATAAAGAGGTAGAGATTCTGAAAAGAAATCAAGTATAAATCCTGAACCGAAGGAATCAATGAACCAAATTAAAAAAATTCAATGGAAAGCATCACCAACAGACTAGACTACTTGGAGGGCAGAACCTCAGGCAATGAAGATGAAATATACAATCTTGAAAATGAAGTTGACCACACAGAGAAGATGGTAACAAACCATGAACAGAACTTCCAAGAAGTGTGGATCATGAAAAGACCAAATTTAAGACTGATCAGGATAGATATAGGCACAGGGATACAAATCAAAGGAATGCACAATCTTTTCAAAGAAATAATATTGGAAAATTGCCCAAACCTAAAGAATGAAATGGAAAATCAAATACAAGAGGCTTACAGGATCCCAAATGTATAAAATTACCACAGATCCACCCAAAACAAAGCACATTATAAGGAAAATGCCTAGCATACAGAATAAGGAAAAAAATTAAAACCTCCCAGAGAATAGGTAACATTTAGAGGAAAACCATCTGGATTTTAGCTAATTTCTCAACCCAGAGCCTCGAAGTTATGTCTTGGAATAATATATACCAAGCTGTGAAAGAAAATTCATGCAGCCAAGTATAATATACCCAGCAAAATTAAGCTTCAGATTTGAAGATGAAATAAAAGCCTTCTATGACAAACAAAAGTTAAAAGAATTCACAGTTAGAAAGCCTGAACTACAGAACATACTCAACAAAATTTTACATGAAGATAAAAAAAAAAAAGTGAAAACCAACAAAGGGAGGAACTACACAAAAGGAATACTCAATCAAAGGAGAAACTAATTCAAATTAAAAACCATAAATAAGCCAAAATGACAAGAAACACAAATCATATCTAAATAATAATCTTGAACATTAATGGCCTAAACTCATCTAACAAAAGATAGACGAGCAGATTGGATTAAAAAATAAGACCCAATAATATTCTGTCTCTAAGAGACCCACAAAATAGGCAAAGACATCCACAGACTGAAAGAAAAAAGATGGGAAAAAATGTGTCACTCACATAGATCACATAAATAAGCAGGGGATTTCTATCTTCACAACAGATAAAGTGGACTTCAAGCCAAAGTTAATCAGAAGGGACAAAGAAGGACAATTCATACTGCTTAAGGAATTATACAACAGCAAGACATAACAATCATATTTATGTCCCAAACAATGGAGCATCTGTGTACATCAAACAAACCCTTTTCAATTTCAAGACTGAAAAAGACCACAACACAATAATATTGGGTGATTTTAACACACCTTTCTCACTACTGGATAGATTCCCCAAACAAAAACTAAATAAAGAAACCATAGAACCAAATAATACAATTAATAATTTAGACTTAAAAGAAATAGAGAATATTTCATCCATCAACAAATGTATATACTTTCTTCTCAGCAGCACATGAATCCTTCCCCAAAATAGACCATATCTTATGTCACAAAGCAACTATTAGCAAATACAAAAAAGAACACAGATAATGCCCTGCATTCTATCAGATCATAATGGAATGAAATCAGAAATCAATGATAAGACAAAAGATAGAAGCTACATTAACACCTGGAAACTAAATAATACACTATTTAATGAGAAATGGATAGCATAAGAAATCAAGAATGAAACTGAAAAAATACTTAGAGGTAAATGAGAATAGTGATACAATATATCAATATTTCTGGGACATTATGAAGGCAGTTCTAAGAGGAAAGTTCATTGTATTGAGCTCTTTCATTAAAGAATAGAATGTCAACAAATATATGACATAACATTACATCTCAAAGCCCCAGAAAAATAAGAACAAATCAACATCAAAAGCAGTAGAAGACAAGAAATAATTAAAATGAGTGCTAAAATCAATGAAATTGAAACAAAAGAAATAATTCAAAAAATTGACAAAAAGTTCTTTGAAAAAATAAATAAAATTGATAATCCCTTATCCACACTAATGAAGAGAAAGAGAAAGCTCAAGTTATTAAAATTTGTGATGAAAAAGGAAATAACATGATGGACATTACTGAAATACAGAAGATAATCAGAAACTATTTTAAAAAATTTATACTCTAATAAAATAGAAAAACTTGAAGACATCAACAGATTTTTATAGACATATGAACTACTCAAATTGATTCAGAGGGACATACACAATTTAAACATATCAATTTCAAACAATGAAATAGAAGACACCATCAAAAGTTACCAATTGAGAAAAGCCTAGGACCAGATGCATTCTTAGCAGACTTCTACAAGACTTTCAGAGAAGAACTAACACCAATACTCTTCACATTATTCTATGAAACAGAAAAAGAAAGAACCTTTCTAAACTCATTCTATGATGCTAGTATCATTCTGATACCAAAACCAGTTAAAGACACAACAAGGAAAGAAAACTTCAGACCAATATCCATGATGAACATAGATGCAAAAATTCTCAATAAAATTCTGGCAAATTACATACAAAAACATATTTAAAGGATAGTACACCATGATCAAGTGGGGTTCATCCCAGGGATGCAATGCTGATTTAACATACAAAAATCAATAAATGTAATTAATTGCATCAATAGACTTAAAGAGAAGAATAATATGATCATCTCAATAGATGTAGATAAGGCATTTGCCAAAATAAAGCACCTCTTCTTGCTCAAAACCTTAGAAAATCTAGGGATAGTAGGAATGTACCTCAACATAATAAAAGCTAAATATGCTAAGCCCAAGGTCAACATCATTCTAAATGAAGAAAAATTGAAAGCATTCCCTGTAAGAACTGGAACAAGATAAGGATGTCCTCATTCGCCACGTTTATTTAACATTGCTCTCTAGCCAGAGCAATCAGACAGATGAAAGAAATTAAAGGGATATGAATAGGAAAGGAACTCAAACTATCACTATTGGCTGACAAAGATGATTCTATATTTTGAAGAATGAAAAAATTCCACCAGAAATCTCCAAGAACTAATAGATGAATTTAGCAAAGTAGCAGGATATAAAATTAACACCCATAAATCAAATGTGTTCCTATACATCAGTGATGAATCAACTGAAAGAGAAATTAGGAAAACTACCCCTTTCACAATAGCCTCAAAAAAATATTTGCAGCTGGGCGCGGTGGCTCAAGCCTGTAATCTCAGCACTTAGGGAGGCTGAGACAGGAGAATCGCGAGTTCAAAGCCAGCCTCAGCAATGGCGAGGTGCTAAGCAACTCAGTGAGACCCTGTCTCTACATAAAACACAAAATAGGGCTGGGGATGTGGCTCAGTGGTCGAGTGCCCCTGAGTTCAATCCCCAGTACCAAAAAAAAAAAAATTTGCGAATCAATCTAACAAAAGAAGTGAAATACCTCTACAATGAAAACTACAGACCTTAGAAGATGGAAAGGTCTCCTATGCTCTTGGATAGGCAGAATTAACATTGTCCAAGTGGCCACACTACCAAAAGTGTTATACAGATTTAATACAATCCCTATTAAAATCCGATGACATTCTTCATAGAATGACATTCTTCATAGAAATAGAAAAGTCAATCATAAAATTCATTTGAAAAAAGAAGAGGCCCAGAATAGCCAAAGCAATCCTTAGCAATAAAAGTGAAGCAAGGAAGCATGACAATACCAGACCTTAAACTATACTACAGAACCATAGTAACAAAAACTGCATGATATTGGCACCAAAACAGACATGAGGACCAATGCTATACAATAAAAGACAGAGACAAACCCACATGAATACAGTTATCTCACACTAGACACAGGCACCATAAACAGACATTGGAGAAAAGATACCCTCTTCAACAAATGGTGCTGGGAAAACTGGAAATCAATATGAAGTAAAACGAAACTGAATCCCTATCTCTCATCCTGCACAAAATTCAACTCAAAGTGGATCAAGGACTTAGACACTAGACTAGAGACCCTGCTCCTACTAGAAGAAAAAGTAGGCCCAAATCTTTATCATGTCAGCTTAGGAAATGACTTTCTTAACAAGATCCATAAAGTAAATTTATAAGAAGTAAAATCAAGAATCAATAGATGGGATGGACTCAAACTAAAAAGCTTCTTCACAGCAAACAAAACAATGAACAATGTGAATAGAGAGCCTACAGAATGAAAGAAAATTTTTACCACATGCACCTCAAATAGAGCATTAATATTCAGGATATATAAAGAACACAGAAAACACCCCAAAAAACCAAATAACTTAATCAATAAATGAGCTAAAGAACTGAACAGACACTTCACAGAAGAAATACAACCGATCAACAAATATATGAAAAATATTCAACATCTTTAGCAATTAGACATTTACAAATCAAAACTACACTGAGATTTCATCTCACTCCAGTCAGAATAGCAATTATCAAGAATACAAGCAACAATAAATGTTGATGAGGATGTGGGGGAAAAGGTGAACTTATACTTTGATGGTGGGTCTGCAAATTGGTGCAACCACTATCAAAAACAGTGTGGAGATTCCCCAGAAAACTTATAATGGAAACACCATTTGACCCAGTTATCCCACTTTTTAGTTTATACTGAAAGACTTGAAATAAGCATACTGCAGTAACACAGCCACATCAATGTTTATAGCAACTCAAATCACAATAGCTAAACTATGTAACCAACCTAGGTGCCCTTCCACAGATGAATGGATAAAGAAAATATGATATACATACACAATGGAATATTATGCAGCCTTAAAGAAGAATGAAATTATGGCATTTGATGGTAAATGGATGGAGCTGGAGAATATTAATCTAAATGAAATAAGCGAATCCCCAAAATTTAAAGGCTAAATGTTTTCTCTGATGTGCAGATACTAATTCATAATAAGGGTGGGGGCTTGGGAATAATAGAGGCACTTTCAATTAGACAGAGGAGATTGAAGGGAAGGGAGGTGGTATGGAGGTAGAAAGGATAGTAGAATGAATCAGATATTATTACCCTATGTGCATATATGATTACTTGATCAGAGTAACTCTACATCATGTACAACCAGCAGAATGTGAAGTTATACTCCATTTATATATGGTGTGTCAAAATGCATTCTGTCATGTATAATTAATTAGAACAAATAAAAAATTATATAAAAATTTTCAGAGAAAAAATGTTTGCAATATAATAAGATGCAGAGTTGTATATGTACAATAAGACAGCAAATACATATATTTATGTACATATATAGTTGGCTATTTGCTAGTTGCATTTCAGGCAACTTTTCCTTATAGTAAGATCACAGCGATGATGGGCAAATAAGTTCTTGAAATTTGTCCTTTTGGCCCTTGGAGTAGCATACTGTCTATATGTGATTAATATGTAAAGATATTACAGTGAGAAACTCTAATAAATGGCGAAAGTGAAAGGTTAACACCATCCCATTTATTAGTTCTTGCTATTATTTCCTGAGCTACAGGAGTCCTGTTGAGAAATTTGTTGCCTGTGCCTATATGTTGGAGTGTTCTCCCTATGTTTTCTTCTAGCAGTTGCAAAGCTTCTGTGCCTAGGACTTTGATCAACTTTAGTTGGTTTTGTGCAGGGTAAGAGAGAGATCTAGTTTCATTCTCCTACATATGGATATCCATTGTAGTCAGCACCTTCTATTAAAGCAGTTGGCTTTCTCTGATGTATGTTCTGGTACCTTCGTCAAGAATCAGATTATTGTAGCTGTATACATTTGTCTCTGTGTCTTCTATTCTGTTCCACTTGTCTGTTTTTATGCCAAAATCATGCTGTTTTTATTATTATTACCCTGTATTTTAATTTGAAATTGGGTATTGTGAGTCCTCCAGCATTGCTCTTTTTGCTCAGGATTTGCTTTGGCTGTTCTGGGTCTTTTGTTCTCTCAAGTGAACTTTAGGATTGTTTTTCCTAGTTCTGTAAAGAATGTCATTGGTACTTTGATGGAGATTGCATTGTTTCTGTGGATTGCTTTTGGTAGTATGGCCATTTTAACAATATTCATTCTGTCTATCCATGAATAGGGAGGTCTTTCTATTTTCCAGTGTCACCTTCTGCACGGCAATGGAAGCTTGAAGAGACAGTCCATATAATGACAGAAAATCTTTGCCAACTACTTTTATGACAGAAGATTAATACCCAGGATACATAAAGAACTAAAAAAGAAAAAACCCAATAACAAAAACAAACCACAAAAAAACTCATTCAATAAATGGTCAAATGGACTAAATGGACACTTCTCAAAAAAGGAAGTAAAAATGGCCAAAAATAATATGAAGAAATGTTAAACATCTTTAGCCATCAAGAAAATACAAACTGAAAGGAAACCAAGATTCTATCTCACCCTGCTCAGAATGGTAATCATCAAGAATCTAAATAATAACAGATACTGACGAGGATGTAGGGGGAAAAAAACTCTTATACATTGTTGGTGGGAATGTAGGTCAGTCAAGTTGCCCCAGAAATCAGTATGGAGGACGGTATGGAAGACAAAACACTAAAAATTGAATTACCATATGATCCATACTGTATTAATATATGCATGCCCATGTTTATCAGTTTACAATAGCCAAGTTATGGAATCAGTTTAGGTTTGTGTCAATAGATAAAGGTATAATGAAAATATGGTATATATACACGATGAAGTTTCATTCAGCCACAAAGATAAAAGAAATGTCATATATAGGAAAATGATTGGAACTGGAGAGCACCACATTCAGCAAAAGAAGTCAGGCTCAGAAAGACAAATGTCATGTTTTCTCTCATATATGGAAGTTAGAGGGAAAAACGAATGCCAAGTAAGCAGTAGGGAGACCATTAGGACAGAGTAAGGGGATCAAAGGGAGGAAGGAGGGGAAGGTAAGAAGTATTGAAAAGTAAAATTGATCAAATTATATGCATGTATGAATATGCTACAATGAAACCCACTATTCTGTATAATAAACATGCATCAGTGTTCTTTAAAGAGTGACAGTTTGCAGTGAAAGGGTAATGTAGTTGTAGTGAGAGGTTTACAGTTTAGAACTCAGTTGGATTCAACTCTAACTTGACAAAGTGGGGTGAGGCCTGAGAGTATCAGTAACCCCTCTGCCTACTGGCTGTTGGTGAACTGTTGTGTTAGCAGGAGAAATACTTTGAAGGAATAGCCAGAAAGACCTCCTGGTACTAGCAATTTTTCCCCTGGAGCAGATTATCTAAAGGTAAACAGTTTTGCGGTAAGTAGCTGTAAACTACTGACCATATAACACACATTTGACCTCCAGTTACTGACCTGGTGAACACAATTTTGTCCAATATTTGATGCCTGTCTCTCCTATATATAGATATAGATGTGGATATGTATGTATACAGACAGATAAATATTTATTTACATACAAATTATATATACCTATAGATTATATTTATATTTATGATACTTCAAAATCTATCTAAAATACTTTATATTCATTTTGTATATTCATAACATTTTAATATTTATAGTACTTAAAATTTCCAGTAGGGAGCTTAGGAGTAATTTAGATGTTCTCTTTTATACTTTATACTCTTCTGTAGTTAGCATATTTTTCCTAATGAGTGTGTGCTACTTTTAAATACAGAAAGATAAAAAGCTTTTAAGCCAGAGGAAACAGAAAACCTTTTATTATTATATATAAATATAAATATGTTTCAAGTTGATAAATAAAATACTGGGCTTTTGTTTGGCTTTAAGTATTTGTTTTTAAGTATTTCTTTTGGCTTTAAGTATTTGATATACTTTGTAAGATTATATGAAAAAGCTTGGAGTATATATTGTAGATGATTTTGAGAAACATAGTATCCTTTGAGTTTTTATTTGAGAGAGTAAGAATTAACAGAAATCCATCTGTAAAGAGTGAGCTATTGCTTTACATTTAAGTGCAATATTTAAAATCATACCTCAACTTTTTAGCTATAAAATAATGAAAACATTTGTACATATTTCTTTACCTTTACATATTTTAATTTGTAAGTAAAAGTTTAAGTGTATTTGCCAGCTGCACATTTAAAAAAATAGGTGCAATTCACATACATACAAAATAATATCAACTATCAACCTTCAAAATCAGTAAAGAAAGCTGCCAATCCTTTACACAATATCAGTTCAAATACAAAGAATAAGCTCCTTAGAAAATACCCTTTTTGTCATGTTTTAGTTATTACTTGCATGCAAACAAATTCTACATCCATTTATCACTCCCTAAACATCTCTGTCTACTGTAATCTACTGCATGGTAGACATTCCATTTTAAATTCAACATGTCCTGAATTAGTCACCTGTATTTTCATTTTTATATGTATTGGTGCATCTCTTTATAAAGAAACATATTTTAGACTTAAAATTATGCTTGACTTTTCCTTCTCATCAACCATTTTCTCTCAGCAAGTTTGTGCCACCTTCCACCCCTCAATTTGTTTTCATATTGAGCCCCTTATGGTCTGGCTTCCACCCCTGCCCTAATCCAGGCCCTCAGCAATAGCTTGACTGTCTCCTTGCCTCCTGCCCTGTATGTGCTCAATTCGTCTTCTGCGCCGCCTCCAGGGCTGTTGCTGAGATTTAACTGTGTTTCTCTCAAATCCCTTTCGATGACTCACCCTCACCTATAACATAAATTCCAAGCTTCTTAATTTGGTTTACATGGTCCTTCATACTGCTCCTGGTCTGAGGTTTATGCTGTAACAATGTGAATTGTCAATAGTTTCTCTTTTATGTACCATACTCTCTTCCAGGTTTATGCCTTCATTCATGCTTCCCTCTCTGCCTAATAGCCATGTCCTTGCCTTCATGCCTGGAAATGTCTATATATTCTTGAAGAATTAGCTTTGGCAGCACCTCCTCTAGGAAGGCTGGGCTTTTCCCCTAGCACTAATTCCTTCTACATTCTCTCTGTACTTGGAAACATATCTATCTCATCGTATTTCCCAATCCTTTTATAATTGTTTAAGTCTGCCTTTATCCAAAACAATGTGCTCTTTGACCAAAGGAATTGTCTTATTCATCATTTTTTAAATCACTTTATACTGTGCTTGAAACATAGTAGGATCATGATAGAAGTTTAGGACATAAATTAATAATGTGTGGGAGGATACACTGAATGTTTTCCCCAAACATCTTGGAGATTAAGAATGTGATAATCCCACTTAGTTCTTGGCTTTGTCAGTTACTGTGGGGGAAACTTGGTCATGGCAATTTAGACTTCATGAGGACACATCTAGCTTTAGCAAATAAGAAAATGGTTCTTAGTTAATAAAGAATAGAATAAAAGTCAGGTTAATATAAGGAATGTGTGTTTTTCATAAGGACTAGGTTGAGTAATCTTTAATGGGAAAATGATATTTCGAGCGGCAAATTTGGTTTAATTTTGGTTGCTTTTAAAATCTCAGCCACAGCGAAAAGTAGACATCCTCACCTCACTTTGACTACAGCTCAGCTCATTTTTCTTTCTAAGACCCCTAATGTACTTCAAAAGGTAATAGAAACTGAGATCAGAGCTCACCTCTTAATGCTGCAGCAGTCAGTCATTGCAATTCAAGAGACTTCTGAGCATTGTATCAATAGCAAAAAGCAGGCATAGGTTGAGCCATCATTATTTTGTAGTAAAAAGTGGATGCTTAGGATAGGCCAGCTCAGGAATAGCACATATAAGAGCTAAAAGAAAAATGTGTGATGGGAAGGAAAACAGGAAAAGAGGCTAAAATCAGGGAAAAAGAGGATAGAAGTCAGGTGGTATGCCCTTTGTAGACCCATGGAGAATCTGTGGTGGATCTCCTGTGAGGGCCTAAATGATGAATCTCTGCCCCTTCCATGGTATGATGAAGCAGGTTAGGTTGCAGACTCTACACTACCTCACCCCCACTGCTCTGTTTAGCTTTGGCTCAATATTCAGTTTGGTTCAGTTAGGATATGCTTGGGTCTTGAATAAGACCTCTTATGTTCAATGGAGGAAAGGGAGGTAGGTTTGGGTCACATTCAAAGTGAGGAGCTGCTAGTCTAGCTCGATGTTGGTCCTATGGATATAGACTAATCTTCATTGTGATTATTTGTCAGGAAGGAGTTTTGACCAGGGTTGTTTATCTGGCACCCTAAGTATGAAGCAGACAGAATAAGGGTAGAAATAACTTTAGGTGAAGATTATTTGGTAGAAATGGGAAAAATACATCATACAAGAGTAGTATTTTGGCCAAAAATAGGGCTCGGGATGTTGCTCAGTGGTTGAGTACCCTTGAGTTCAATCTCTAGTACCCACCCCCCAAAAAGTAGTATTTTGCAAAGAGGAAGTTTTATAAGTCTGAATTTTTACTCAGAATTTTTTAAAAAATTATCAGATAATAGTGGATTATAAGAAGGTATGATTGAAGTCTATATTGTGGAGCTGGATCTGGTATCAAAGCAATCCCTTATATGCTAGGCACCCTAAAACCCTGTCTCTGCAGTGATTTGATGTATATATCCAGCTTTTAACAACAGAAGGGCTAGAGTGCATATAAGAAAAATTACAGCTTCTCTTGATTCCATCTGTATGTTGATTTTTGCAATAGTAGTATCTAATGTAAACCTGGAATTAATAGACACTTAATAAATTTTACTCAAATGAACTTGGTGTCCTGATTCTATATGAACCAGATAAGTTTGGATTAAAACAGTATAAAATAATATTCACCTCATAAGAAAACCATCCAAACATATTGAATTTGTGAGTCATGGACTTAGAAGAAAAACAGTTTCTTATGTAGTTTGGACATAAAAAAGCTATTTTAGTTTAAGCAAAGGATCATTCAACTTTACCTGAGGATTCATACTAATCTTGAAAATGGAAAACATTGTAATAGCCTGAAACTATAATAGAAAATTCCATCAATTGAAATTATAATGTGCAGATGACTGCATTTCTGCTTTAGACATGATTGTGACCAGAGGCTAAATTCTTGAACTTCATGTACCACATTTGTCCAATAAGTTGAATTAGAGGGTTGCATGGTAATTCAACATGGTTATTAAAACATATGGAGGTTAAAATACCAATATAATACATTGGATTATAACCTGAATTGTGGAATCTGGAAACCATTCTAACTAGGAATATTCTGTTTTATAATTTGCTCAACTTGTATCCTTGCTTAGAGCTAGTATTTTGGAAGAACCAAATGTGTATTTACTGAAATAGTAAAAAGAAAATAAATTCAGGTCTTTGGGGTTCTGGATTTAGTACCAAATTGTAGAAAATACAGACAATCTCTGGTTTCTGCCTGTAATACTGAAAAACAACAGTTAGACATACTGCTTGGGGTGGGGTGGGGTGGGGTGAGGTGGAGGATCTCTTTCTTCTCATTGACAGGAGCTCTTGTTGTTTCAGGACATCTCAGTGACTATCACCTTATCTAGATTGTTTACTTTCACTCAGCTTCCTCACAGATGAACTCTGTAAATATGAAAGTTCCTCAATAAAATTAAAAATAGAGAGATTGGGGCTGTAGTTAGTGGTAGAGCACTTTCCTAGCATGTGGAAAGCACTGGGTTTGATCCTCAGCACCACATGAAAAAATAAAATAAATAAATAGATATATAGACAAATAAATAAAGGTATTGTGTCTATCTACAGCTAAAAAATATTTTTAAATAATTAAAAATATAATTACCATGTGATCCAGCTATACCACTCCTGGGTATATATCAAAGAAATGAATCCAGAATGCAAAAGAGATAGCTGCATGCCCATCTTTATTGCAGAAATATCCACAATCACTAAGATATGGAATCAGCCCAAATACCCATCAATAGATGAATGGATAAATAAAATATGGTATATAATATGTGTATATATACTTATTATATATATACATATATTATACATATGTACACACAACAGAGTATAATTCAGCCATGAAGAAAAATAAAATCCTGTTTTTTGCAGCAAAATGGATGGAACTAGAGGACATCATGTTAAGCACAATAAGCTAGACACAGAAAAAACAAGTATCTCATGTTCTCCCTTATATGTGGAAGGTAAATATAAGCTGAACTGAAAGTAGAATAGCGATTACTTGGTGACCTTAGTAGGGTGCTGGAGGGGAGAAGAAGAGTGAGGTTGGAGGAAGGGTGAATGGATATGATCAATGCATGCAATATTGTATGTAAATTTCACTGTGAATCCATACAATATGTACAGTTAATATATATTAATAAAAAAAGAAAACTGAAACTAAAACAAAACAAAAACACTTCCCTGAACCCAGAACGTCTTCTGACATAGCAGCTGTCAAAGCAGCCCAAACACCAGCATAAAGGTCCATTGGCGTTTCCTCCTACCCTCCTCCAGTCTTCCCCTACTTGTGCAACCTGTGTGTGGGTAGGGGTAGGGAAGTTCCTTTTCACCATTGGGGTTGGAGAAAAGGTTATTGGCAGCAAATATTAGAACTTACAAAGCATTTTATATATAAAATAGTATTATAAATAAAGAAAATTGTCAGTATGGCCTTAAAAGGGGACACTAGCACATGTGTGTATACATAGGTGTGTGCACACGCACGCACACACATTATACAACTACTAGTATCAAGCGTCTACATAAAAGACACAAATGATCTCGTTAGGCAAATAAAATAAGCATCTTTAAAAGCCAGCTTGCAAACTTCTGTAGTAAAAAATCATTTGTATGTTGGGGTCTACAATGATAGGATAGATATGATTAGTCATGAATCAGGATGTCTTTGTTATCTTTTCCCACCATTTAAGTTGGGGCAAATTTCACTTTGTTATTTATTCATAGCCATGGAAATCAGAAGTTTATCTCATAATCAGAGTCATGGCATGTACTAACAAAAAACATATAAGCAAATGCTTGTTTTAGACATGTTGTGAAATCTACTGAATCTTTGAAGGCCAATTGGAGATCACCCAGGGTTAACCAGCTGCTTTGTGAGTGTAACAAAAACCAGGACAACAGAAGATACTGACGCTTAAAAGTTGAATAAATCAAGGGAACTGTGCTTGATTGGTACCTTCTGATCTTAAGAGAATTTTTAAAAAGTGTTCACAAACGAGCAGTGGTAATGGAATTTCAAGTAACGTTAAACAGAGCATTAAGAGATTTAGCTCTAGTTCTAAATGTGCCAATAATCTGGACAGATGCCTATTTCATTCCATACCAATACTCTCTACATCTGCATAATAAAGCAGCTAGTTGATTTCTAACATGCCCCAGAATGTTATACCTCATGTCTTTGTGAAGCAGCACTGAATGGTTTGCTACCCTAGGAAATTGTTTATGGAGAATAGACAATTGTGACATGTATCCTGGCAGCTGCCTGTATCACAGAACGAACAAAATAACAGTCTGTTGTGTTTTGAGAGCCTGGTTTTGCTGTATAAAAATTTTCATCAAAACACAAAAAGCTCAGATTCTTTGGGAAATGTGCCATGGAAAGGAAATGAAAGCATTAGCCTGGCAACTGCTGGTGGTGACTATTGGAGGCTTGTTTATCTGAAAGTTAGCCAAAATTCTGGTAAAGAATATGGGCTGGAGTTCCCTCAAACACAGCATTTTATATGAGGCTTCCAATACTTGTATAAGTAATTGCACAGGAGAATAGCTTCCCTTGCGTTATTATGATATTTCTAACTCCTTTTCAAATCTAAAAACCAAAAGGCACTCAAATATATAAAATAGAGAAAACAGTATGAGATTTTCTTTTACTCAAGTACAATGGACATAAGGATAGAATTGTGAACTTCAATGCATTCGAAAACCCACTAAAATTATCCATATTGACTGTCTTCTCTTCCGGATTCATGTCCCTGCCCAGATCTATTATCTGTGAAAGTGTGAGATTTTGATGGCCTGCAGGACACTGTTACTTGGATATGCTGCTTTCATCATTAAACACAGGTCCGAAGCTTACTCATCTTCTCCCATTTAAACCTGTTCTCCTCACCCATTGCTTTTGGTATCACCCTGGCTTGAAATCTTGGAGTCCTCTTCAACTCGTCCCTTTCCATTCCTAATATCATTTTCTCCAGTATGTCATCATATTCTTCCTTCCAAATATTTGCTCATATTGACCATTTTCCCTCTTTCTACAGCTCTGTGCTCATCCCTGCTGAATTGCTTCTAGATTACTTAACTGATTTCCTAGCTGACCTCCTTATTCCTAGAGTTTCTTTGCTTGAATACATGGAACTCTATTACTTCACCCTGGATTACATTCCTTGTATATTGTATCACTTACCTCCTAAGAATGAATAGTTATATCTCTAGTTTTAAATCAAACAGAAATTTGGTAGTTTGGCCTGACCTTCAGTGTCTTTCATAATTTATATTCTCCTATGCATGTAACTGTAATGTAAACAGCAACTACTATTCCCCTTTTATTTATCATTTTTCTGGAAAACACTCTGGCTACATTGATGAAATAAAGAATTTATTGAAAGTACCAAAGGAAGAATTCCCAGTACTCATACAGGGTTGGAAATAGATTAATTTTTCACACACCAGAGTGCAGAGAACTTACAATAAATAGGTTAATAGGAGCAAACTAAACCTAGACTGTGTATTCTGAACCCGCCCAAACATATCTTAAACAAGTGTTCGAGGAATCATATTCCCAATATCTTAATTACATTTTAAGATAAAGCACAACATTCTTTAAAGGGTACAGAAATATCTAGGACCAACAATGTAAAATTTACAATCTCTAACATCCAATCAATGTACTATACAAACAAAGAAAGAGGAACATGTGGTCACAAACTGGTAGAATGTCAATTAGTGGAAATCTGTGAAATGTGTACTGGTTGTATTAACGCTTGACTATGAGTCTCATCATCTTTGTCATTTCTGAGCCTGCCTTATACACATGCTCAAATATGTTTATTGTAGAAAAAGAACATGAAAGATAGGAAAACAACAAAATTTTAAAGAAAAAAATAACTGAAATAAGAACTACATTTCATGGGATTAATCGCAGATTAAAAATTGCAGAAGGAAAAAATGATTTAAGCTCAAAGACATAGCAATGGAAACAAAAAATAATCAACTGAAGCTCAGTGAGCTAATGTATGTATGAATGGGATTCTACAAAGACAGAGAGAGGAAGGGCGAATCTGAGTGGTAAAGGGGAAAAAATGAAAGAAACAAAAATCTAAAATTGTTTAAATTTAATAAAAGCAATAAACCCATAGTTGTAAGAAGCTCTATGAAACCCAAGGAGAGCAAACATTAAAACTAAACAAAACCAACCAACAAACAAAAACAATAAAACAACCAATCCTTAAATATGCCAAATTATGGATAATTGGTTGTAAAAAGAAAAAAAAAATCTTAAAAACCAGAGGAAAAAAATGTTAAAATGATAGAAGATACCTCATCAGAAACTATGTAAGCTAGAGAAAATGGAGTGATCTCTTTCAAGTACCTAAGGGAAAACCCTGCCAACCTAGAATTCTATGTCCAGTGCAAATGAAATAAAGATATTTACAAATGAAAATGATGGAGAAAAATTTCTAAAAACTTTCAAGGAACGCATGGGTCAAAGCAAAAAATCACGAATGCATTTATAAATATTTGAAATTAATGAAAGAAAAAGTGATAAATAAAAATTTCTAGAATGATTCCAAAGTTGTGCTTAGAGGAAATATGTAGTGATAAATCCTCATAATAGAAAAGGGATCACAAATCAATGATAGAAGATAAAACATAAAGGAAATAGTAAAATAGGTAGGAATTAATAAAACTGAGGCTAGAAAAACAATAGAGAAAATTCTATGGAAACAAACCTTGTTCTTTGAAAAGATTAATAAACTTCATGAACCTCTAGCTATGCTGAGGAAGAAAGAAATAGAGAAAGCCCAAATTATTCATATCAGGAATTAAAAAAGGGGAACATCACTATGTCTTCTACAGATAGTAAAGGGGATAATGAGGTAAAGAAATGGATAATTTTATTTTAATAAATTTGACAATTTGAATGAAGCCGACAAGTTCCTTGAAAGATACAAACTACCAAAGGTCAGTTGAAGAAGGGGAAAAAAAAAACCTCCAAGGGCCTATATAGAACTCATGCAAATGTGCATACTGCCATTCATCTTTAAGAAAATGTCAATCCAATCTATGGTAATACATCATGAGTTGGTGGTTCTCAACTGGGTTGGAGAGTTATTGCCTTCAGGGAAATTTGGCAACGTCAGGAGTCAGTTTGGAATGTTAAAACTGGAGAGATGCTACTGGCATGCAGTGGGCAGAGGACAGGGATGCTTTGAAACATCCAAAATGCATAGGACAAAAAGTACCTTGCCCAAAATATTAACAGTGTTTGGGTTGAGGTTAAGAAGTCTGACACCACACACACAATAGAATAGATTAAATCCAAGACAACACTAATATTTTCAAGAATAGAGAGAGAGGGCTGGGGTTGTAGCTCAGTGGCAAAGTGCTTGTCTAGCATGTGTGAGGCCCTGGGTTCAATCTTCAGCACCACATAAAGATACATAAATAAAATAAAGTTAGTGTGTCCATCTAAACTTAAAATACATATTTTTTAAAAAAGAATATAGAGAGAAAGGAACTCATATAAATGCTGGTGGGAATGAAGTTATAGAATCATTGAAAATAGTTTGGTAGTGTCTTATGTTGTTGAACATGGGCTTATCGTATTCAGCAAGCCTACTGACAGGTATTTATCCAAGAAAAAAATGAAAACTTTGGTCCACCTTGTGAGTCAGCTTCCCATTGCTGTGACAAAATATCTGAGAAAAACAACTTTAAAAAAGGAGAGACTGCATGCCAAATCAGGAAACCCCTTCTGTAGCTATGGGCTTCAGAACCACTTAACCTTTATCAAAGTCAGGAAGTTACGATTTCAGAGGTATCCATACACAGTTTTTTTTGACCTCCTCATTATTTTTGGCACCTGGTGAGGCGGAACCTCCTGTTGGGGAAGCGGGGGCTTGGGGGAGGCAAGGAGCATGGACAAATGTACCTTCCAGGGTATTCCCCCAGACCCGCCTCCTACAACTAGACCTCACCTCCTCATTTTTCCAAACTTTTCCCAATAGCTTCAGCAGCAGCTGGGGACAAGCCTTCAATACAAGAGCCTTTGTGGGACATTCCAAATCCAAATTATAACATCCATACAAAATTCTTGTTCTTTCCTGGCCACTTTATTCATAATAGCTGTAAACTGTGGAGAACTCAAATGTTCATCAACTGGTGAATGAATAAACAGATTATGGCATATCTATACAATAGAATACTACTCAGCAATCAAAAGGGACTGGGGCTGTGGCTCAGTGGCAGAGCCCTTGCTTAGCACATGTGAGGCAGTGGGTTTGACCTTAGGACCACATAAAAATAAACAAACTAAAGGCCTGCTGTTCATCTACAACTACAAGATCTTTTTTAAAAAAGAAATTAATTAGTAATACATGCAACAACATGGATGAATCTCAAGAGCATTAATCTACGTGAAAGAATCCATACCCTAAAAACTTCATACTGTTTAATTCCCTGTATGCAAAATTCAATAAAAAGTCACATTACAGTATTCTTCTTTTGCAGATCAGTGGGTCCAGGGTTATGAAAATGTTCTAGAGCTTGATTGTGATACTTGCATGACTGTGGATGTTTGCCAAAATTCAAGAATTATATAGTTTAAAATGAGGAAGTTTATATGCAGATTGTACTTCAAAAAAATCAGATAAGAAGAAAAAAAAGAGTAACTCCATGCCAAGTTAGGGAAACCTAATTAGGTTTCCTAATCTGGGAAATCAGATTAGGCAAAGACCTTATAAAGACTCTTATATAACTATAGGTTTCAGAACCAATCAGACTTTATCAAAATTAGGAAGCCTCCTGCTCAACCTGGAAACTGCCTCTAGGATGCCGTTTCAAGTCTACCTCATCAACCATTGTCTGGACCCCCAAACTAGACACTGCCAGCCTGCCTCTCTTTCCATCAGCATACTTCCAAATTGAAGGAGGAAAGTCTACTTCTCAGCCAGAATCCTAGCTGTGATGGAATCTGAGTGTTTCATTGTACACTGAAGGCGTGTTAAATGGAAGTTGGAAACAAAAATTAATGAGCCATTCCAGAGGACTTATTGTAGTTCCCCGGCTCATCTTTAAGTAGTGACTGGCTAGTCTCCTCCCTGCTTTTCATATGTAATATTTATTTCCTTCTTTCTTATTTGGGATCATTGCCCTGAATCTTCCAACTTTTCCCTTTCACCTACTATCAAGTTCTCCTCTTTTCTTATCTGATCCTTTCTCTTTCAAAGCTTAGCTTCAACTATTTATTTACCTATTTATTTATTTATCTATTTATTTATTTATTGACTGACAATACTGTCTGTGGGCCCAGAGAAGCAAGACTTACATCTCAGGGGCCCTATGCTTTCAGGGTACCTTCCTAAAAATGTTCTATATAGCCTTACAGTGGTACATAGTGGTGGGGACTGACAGGACCAAGCAGTGCTATTTGGATGGGAAATCAGATTAGGCAAAGACCTCTCTTACCCTTTGTCCCTCTGTCTCACTTTCAGTGTGGTTGCTTACCCTGTTCTCATTCCTGGGTTCACCAGAAAACTGAAAGAGCTCAGAACTCAGCCACTGCAGCTGTCCTATAGCCTAAGATTGGGCCTATGTTCCAGGAATGTGACCTGATCAGTGGTTGTGCTCCCAATGGCCGGTACAGTATTTACCCTATAGGTTTATGTGAGTTTGTACCATTAAAATTAGGATGAAAACGTTGGTTTGGAGCCATTCTCATTTATGTGGAACATAGGACTGTGGATTCACAATTCTGGATCATTGCTGATGTTTGGGTTTAAGCTGCATATGTGATCCAGGGTCAACTCTTGCCTTTATTCCAATTACAGCATTGTTCAGATCTACAGTATTCCAGCTTCTCTGAAGACCTCATATGATGGGGGATGCAGTAGCCCAGGGGTGACCAAGTCTATCTTCCTGAAAGGTATTCATCACCATTGTTCTGCTGTGCCAGCTGGCTCTTCCACTGGATGCCTCCAATGGATATAACAACATGGTGGCTCAGGGGCCCATCGTAGCTCTACAGTTAGGGCTGAATCTTCCTTGCTTGTTCTGTCAGTAGGTCTGTTTACCCTCATGGTTCAATGCGTGAAAAGTAGGAATATGGTGATAATTCAATGCTTAACTATTCTCTAACAGTAGCCTAAGTGTTGATTGTTTTCTGGTGGAAATAGTTTAAGATCTTGAAGAAACACCATCGATATTTTACATTTATTTGCATTTTTCCTTGCACCTAGATTTCTGTTAGACACTAGCATGTGATCATTATTTCATTTGTTAGTTTTTGTCTGATAGATTGAAAAGCCCATAAAATACTCAACCTTCCCAGTAAACCAAATATTTCTTTTAAGGGATCGAATGTATGCTTAATATTTTTTCTCTAAAAACTGATGCTATTAAATGATGTTGACTTAGTGTCACCAGGATATAATTACTCAAGTAAAAACAAAACTAGAATATATATTTCTTTTTTTGGATGATTTCAGACAAACTTTGCCATTGAACTGAGTTCCATGTCTGTTATATGGTTAAAGACTAAGCCAGTTTTTGAGGGTATGGAAAAAAAAGTAAATGGACACAAATTTCTTGAATGTAAAACAAGTGCCTCTTCCTTTTTTGTTAATTATTTTCCTCTGCAGAAAGTATTTCTCAGAGCATTGTGCTGATGCTGACAGAAGCAATTCTGTTGTTCTTTCTTTGGTATGTGGTATGGTATTAGAGGTCGATGTGATGTACTTTAGTATGACATGAAAGTCACCGTGAGATTTATGGAATTGACCAGAATTTTATTGCAGCCAGATTTTTTCCTAATAACCTAAGCCTGACATCAATTTGGATGATGAATGCACTCAATTTAAATTTCCTTTTATAATACATACAAATAAATGTTAAAAAAAAACAAAAAAAATCTGCATTTGGAATAGATATCCAGTTCCAAATCTATCTATCAAAAACTTGAGTTAGTAATACAACTGAACAAGAAAATGTTTTGATTATTGTTCTTTTTAAATCAACACACTTACCTGTACATTTGGTATAAACATTCTTATAAACTGATTTGTATTTATGTCAGAAAAATGTCTTCAAATGTGAGTTTGGCTAAATACAATGGGAAGAATGCATGAGTGAAAAAGTAGGAAAAAAGAGAAAAGAGAATAATTATAATAGAGAAAAGAACACATAAAATGGCTAAAAGACAAAAGCTAAGAACAAAACAAAATTTAAAAAAACTTTGAAACAATATAGAAAGCACCTCAGAGACAAGGGAACATGCCTCTGTTGTTTTATTTTGTTTAAATACTTTGAAGCACTCAACTGTAAAAGTTTTCATATACTAAATATAAATACTTAAAGAATAAAATAGGAAGTTTGGAATTAGTCAATAAATCAAATGCCAAAGATTAGGAAAAATTTAGTAAAACAGGGTATTATTTAATATCTAATAAATGATCTAAATGGATTTTTGCTTTGGAATCATTTCCATAGTCTGTGCTAAATACTGGAGGGAATAGAACAAGTTCTGTAGAGAACTCAAGTTTATATTTCCAGGCCAGTCTACTTATAGAATAGACAGTGATGATCATGACCTGTTTTAATAAAGTTTATTATTTATATTAAATAGACTGTCAATTCTGAGGTAAAGTTTAGATGTAAACTTTGTGTGCTAACCTACCATGCTAAGAGAGCTTTTTGGGATAAAACATATTTTGTTGTTCTGAAACATTTTCTTGTGTACTGAACTTAACTATCCATTTGTGAATTTTTCCAAGCATGAATTAACTCAACAATTGTTACTAAACTACAGCTAGTCAATATTAACAGTTTGTTTTTCTAATTATTCAATTATTTGACTACATGTAATCATTTTGATCATTTAAAAAATGTTTGTTTTAAGCTTGTTTCAGAAAAATACTGAAAATGAATAGATTCTAAAGCATGCTGTTTTTCAAACTTTGCATTGACCTTATGTTCCTTTTTAAACCATAGAAATTTCATTTGTGATATTGGACTATTGAAATATTTCAATTTTTAAGAGAATAAATATTTTTAAGTTATAATAAATTCTTTTTCCCTTTGAAGTTTAAGAAAAGCAGGAATAAAAAAACTTTCTCAGAATGAAAAATTTAGAACTACAAGGCATACACATTGCATATCAAATGTATAGTTCAAATGTTTTTAAATGATGTATTATTAAATGTTTTAAAATTTGTATCTTATTCTTCTGGAATCATTTGACAATTGCCTAATAGATTGATTTCTCATATCTGTTTAGAATAGTTAATGTTTGATTTATTATTTTATTAAAATCATTATTATAGCAAAATTACAAATATTAATCTAGTGCCAAAGCACTATAAATTAAATCTTATAACAAATCTCTGTACAAGCTCTTTTAGAAAAGAATCAACTTCTTTTTATTGAAGTTTGGGGAAGACCAAATCAACTACAGTTAATTCTAAGTAGTCAAGCAGTGGAAAAAATAAAGGCCATCAGTATGACAGATCTGAATTCAAATTCATAACCACTACTACAGAGGTTTGTTTTAAGCAACTGACTGTAGGTTTTGTATTTGTAAGCTTGTGTCAATTGTCAGAATTAACAAAATTGTGTGTGTGTCTTGTATAGTACAAAGACTGGATCATGATAGAGAATTTCCAGAGGTTTGGAGGCATCATCTCAGCATGGACGTTTGAGGTAAACACCTGACTCCCATTACCTGGGGGTTCAAATCAGGTATAAATAAGGCAGAAGGTGTGTGTGCATGTGCGTTTCTGTACACATACTCATGGGAAAGGTGTGTGTGTTTAAAATGTATTTACAAATGTTTGGATTAAGTCCAGAGTTATGTTTTTGATATAGATCAAGCACAAGAGGAATGAGATGATGAGAGAAGTGACATTAACACATAAATGTAACATTAATAATCTTGCAATCTGCTTGAGCAAATATCTATACTACTGTGTATTGACCATTGAGCAACCCTAGCAAAATTACCTGAGGCCTGGTGCATAAATACTAATTAGGCAATTTGGTGTGCACATTTACTTCCAAAGAACATTTTGATCTGGAAATATAATGAGAAGCAGCAGCTGAAGGACATGCTTTCCTTCTGGTGACACTATTGTGTAGGGGCAGGTGAACCAATACAGACTATGGAAGAGTAAAATTTTGACATGTGATCAAAACTATTTTGGACCACTACTTCACTAATTTTTTCCAAACTTCGTTACTTAAGCAGGTAGGAATGTCATGCTGAATCCATATTCTGAAAATATTAAACAAGAAAGGGGAGAGAACAAAAACTGAAGTAAAAAAAAATTTTTAAAGTTTAAACTCTATGGGACATTCTATCAGCAAAATAAATGAAGTGTTATTGACTTTGTATTTTGTGGCTATTTTTGCAGCTCTGTTAAATGGAATTCACAGGAATTATCCACCACTATCTGAAGTTAAATTGTCACTCTACAGATGTACTGTCAACTGCAACACCACAGTTCACTACATGCTTGCTAACTTAGTAAATATTGTGGATCATTGAGAGAATAGCAGAAGAATTTAAAATTCCGACATCAAAAAACAAGACATTTTAGGCTTCCTGAACAAAGTTTGAAATCATTTTGCATTTGCCTGTCAATTTTAAGATGAAAAACACAACCAAAAATTGCAGGGACAAGCTCTTTGCCACAACAAAACTCTGCATGGAAAGCGAGTGAGAACTAATAATTGTTTCTCTATTGCAGAAACAAGGAGATGTATGGAGTCCTGTAAGCTTCCTGGCAGGTTTATCTTGGTGGACTCAATGCTTTTAATACATCATCCTTAGGTGAGGGAAATTCCTAGTAAAAACATGTTCAGGAGATTTTCTTTGAGCACTAAGAATATTATTGCTGGGCACTTGCAAATGTTTGGAATGACATCTTTTTTTAAAGATATATTTTCTGGTTACAATATATTTTAATGATAAGAAGGAACAGTGAGAATCAATCTTGCTGTCTCAGTTCAGGAGCAGGAATCACTCTCTATATTAATGGTCAAACTCACTAGTAAGCATAGCTGACAGTTTTTTGTTTGTTTGTTTTTGTCAAATGGACCAGGTTAAAATTACCGACTATTAAATTGATGGGATGAAATAATCAAATGGTTGAAATGGTAAGTTGGCAGTCAAATAAAGGATAGCATTTGCATTGCAACTGAAGAGTATTCTATTAATTTAAGCTTTTGTAGTTTTCCCCCAAACTCAAGAAATGTAGACCTTTAATATTAAAAAGTATGGGGGAAGCCGGGTATGGTGGTGCAAGCCTGTAATCCCAGCACTTAGGGAGGCTGAGACAGGAGAATTACGAGTTCAAAGCCAGCCTCAGCAACGGCGAGGCGCTAAGCAACTCAGTGAGACCCTGTCTCTACATAAAACACAAAATGAGGCTGGGGATGTGGCTCAGTGGTCGAGTACCCCTGAGTTCAATCTCCAGTACCAAAAAAAAAAGTATGGGGGAATGAAAGTACAATGTCTTTTAAAAATTGTTTTATTGTAATAAAATTTAGATTTTTTTTATTATGGACTTTTGTCACTTAACATATCATTGATATTTCATAAATGCTTTTAAATACTGTAAGGTTGAACATTTGAAGATAAGATTATCATAATGCAAAAGCACTTTTTTATTTATCTTATAAAATACACTACATTTTCCCTCACATTATATACATGCTTTTATAGGCTGTGGCTAGGCTTAGGACGCTCATTTGCTGCTTAGGTTAGACATCTGGAGGCTTCCTGAACAGCAATGTAGTTTCACTGAAAATTCATTTCTTCTCACTAAGATCTAAGCATGGTTGTTTTTTTTTTTTTTTTTTTTTTTTTTGGTACTGGGGATTGAACTCAGGGGCACTTGACCACTGAGCCACACCTCCAGCCCCATTTTGTGTTTTATGTAGAGACAGGGTCTCACTGAGTTGCTTACCACCTCGCCATTGCTGAGGCTGGCTTTGAACTCGCGATTCTCCTGTCTCAGCCTCCCTAAGTGCTGGGATTACA
>CM053408.1:63724181-63739604 GCA_028644305.1 Xerus rutilus
GCATGGTTGTTTTTCATCATTTGACTTTTCTCCCAACATTTCTCTCTGAAGTTAGGCGGGACCATAGGGGAATACAAAGGATGGCTTCCCCTAGAGCAAAGACCTGAGGCCTATGGCAAGCATGCTGAACAGCTTCCTTAAGTCCCTTTTTTCAAGACCACACACTTGTATCAATCCCTCCTGAACATTCCCTACTAATTGTGAGGAAAGTCAAACTCCAAGGAAAAATCCTTCAAAGAAAAGTTAAGTTTCAGAGTATGAAAAATAAAAAAGTAAAATTACTCACTGTAGAGTTTCTGAAGAAGTGCTCCCATAGCACCCAAGTACAAAGTCCCCACCTGCCAATTTGACAAGGATCTCAGGGTGAACAGAAGCAGATGTCTTTATTGTAAGCAGGAAGCCTCACTCATTAACTTGCTAATATATGCTCCAGATTTCTAAGGAGAAACTATTCTCAATCTGAGTTGACTCAGGTTTTTGTCAAGTATTGCTGGGATCCATTCTTCTTCACATCAAAAATGTTAATCTCTTCAATAGGATCGATGTGAAGACTAATATCATTAATACTGAGCCCCATGCCTCTAGGGAGAGAGCAATGAATGTAACATTTCCAAATGTAATACAGTGGCAATAGGGAAATTTCAATTTTACTTAAAATCCATAGATAATCAACTAATTTCACCCTTTGTAGCTTTAAATAGAGCCAATGCACACAGGAACATTATGAGAATTATTTCAAAATTATGTGTTTGAAGTGTATCCTTAAACAATCTAATGATACATTTCTTTTAACCAAGTGTCTAAATCTTGTGAATTTTAGAAAAACTTTCTATGTTCCTTATTAAGTATGAATTTAATTTAACTTTATTTTCTATAATTTTTTAAACTAATGTACTTTTTAAAATTTCGGTTTTGGTAACAGGGATTGAACCCAGGAGAGCTTAGCCACTGAGCCCCATTCCTAGTCTGTTTTTATGTTTTATTTTGAGACAGGGTTTTGCTAAGTTGCTTAGGGCCTCGCTAAGTTACTGAGGCTGGTTTTGAACTTCTGATCCTCCTGCATCAGCCTCCCAAGTCGCTGGGATTACAGGTGTATGCTGCCACTCCCTGCTGTAATTCTTTATATAAATGAAGAATAAAAATCTCTTGAGACTAAGTACTATGTGTTATATTATTGCATATGTTACAGCTAATCAAAATTATTTAGTGGATTTCATTGAACTGACAAAGCTACTTCTTAGATATATATTAGAAGGAATTTTAAAAAATGTATGATAGTAAGATTCAAATTTTGAAGGAAAGCTATATTAGCATCTATGTATTATCTATATCAATATCAATTTTGATATTGCTAAATCTATAGCTCTATACACAAAGGAATGCTAGAAGAAAAGTAAGAAGTCCAAATAATAATAGTAAAATCACAGGTGATTTTGATTTCCTTTATACTATTAAAAGATAAAGTCACAACAAATCTGGTTTTGCAGAACTTAGTTGCAGTTCTTGAATAGAGCAGCAGTCTGGACTGAAAATGATTCAGAATGCTCCATCCATCCCACTACTATAAATATAAATGCAGTTTATATTTATAGCTGGAGAAAGGAAGTGACATACAGAAAAGGGAAGTGAGGTACAGAAACACCTGGATTAAGTGTTTCCACATTTGCCTTCTTACCATAGTTTGAATAGTTGGCCTGGCTGTGATTGAAGTGCAGCTTCTGCGATTGGCTGACACTCAGCTATTTATTACAAAGGCAAATTTCAAGTCAGGTTTTCAGTTTGTGTACTAAGTTAGGTTGCAGTTAATTATGTGAGGACATAACTGGAGGCTTCCCCAGGCTGATTTTAGCTTGATTTAACAATACTTTCGCATACTTTCTTTGTTGTCTTCAGTAAAGGTGAAGTATATTTATAATTAGAACAAAAATAAAGCTATCATAAAAAGAATTTCTTATGAAAAATTTCTTTAGATTTTATTTCAATATTTTTCTGTGTAACAGAAAGAACAACAAATGTACCTTCATGGATAATAGAGATTAAATCTTTCCCTTTTATGTTCTCCAATTCTCTGAAGTTTTAGGCTCTTTCTTAGACTAACAGCAAAAATTATCTTTTGAGATTCCTACTGACATGGACATGAACACAAATGACTTTTTACCCCTGATGTTTCTGTGGATAGATACAGTATTATTTCTGAGATCAGAGGGGCCAGTGTAGACAACAAACATCAAAATGAAAGATGCTTTGTTAACATTTCCTATCCAAAAAGGATGGAAGCTTCCAATGTCTTACTAAAGATTTAGTTTTCCTGTTTTGTCTTTATCAATAAGTCCATGGAAAAGGCTTGTTACCTTTAATTCAGGATTTCTAAGAATCTATTAAATTGATTTAGTTATAATGTAGTACTTTTCAGGAACTTATACTAAAGTATTTAAACAATCACAATTTCTTTGCAGCAGAATAAATATTCATCAAAGGATGTTTATAATAGGTATATATTTATGAAATACATACAATTCAATAAAACATGAACATAATATCCTATATATACTGTATTACCCCATAAAAATAATTTATTCTCTGATGTGAACAGTGACAAAACCAAATTGGAGGTAAAAAGTAGTTTATGAATTTCTTCAAAAATTGCTTCTAGAAGTCAGAATTTGTAAAAAAAATAATGTTGTCTTGAAACAATATCTTACATGGTTAGCAAAACAACCAACCCTTCATTACTACAGATTGATAATATAGTGTGAACTACAGAATCCCTAAATTATTAGGTTACAGATAAAACAAAGAAAGAATGACACTAACAGGCAGGAGATATCTTTTGCTACAGATATACCATGAGCATGTACATGGTTGGAACAGAGCTTATTCCCATCCTCTTGATTACATGCCCAGCCTTTTCTCCTACTTCAGGAAAAATGTTCAAACTTTTCTCATGGAAGGAGTGCAACTTCAGGGCATCCTTCAATGAGAAAGAATGAGGCAACTGACTGAGTCAGAAGATGCCATAACTGAATTATTGAAAAGTGCTGCTCTTGAACATTGAATTCCTCAGGATGTGTGTGTATGCAAAAGTGTATAATTTTAGCAATGGCAAGATCAGAGTTGGGGATGGGGAAACAAAGTTTAGCCTAAGCCAAGAGTTAGTTGGCTCACTTGGGAGGAAGGGGAAGAATTCAATTGGCAATCCTTAAGAAGAAAAAATGAAAACTATTCTAAAACTCTAAGAGACGATTTAACTTGGAGTTCTCTTTGGAAATTTTAGGCTTAAAAAGCTTCGAGTCATAATCAAGCTAAATGAGGCATCCTTATCTGAGAGAAGTGAGGAATTGGACCAATAGCTGGCAATGACTGGGCCAAGACAATAAAATGTTAACAATTATTAAATTTGTAGTCTGGAAATCTGTTATTCTAGACAGTAGAATAAGATGAAAATTAGCATAGTAATTCAATTTCAGCTGGTTTTCAAGTTCCAAGTTGATAAAAAAAAAAAAGCTGCCATATACCTGTGGCAATACCTAAGGGTCATGGGGCATCTTAGAATTGCCAAAGGGAAACCAAACATGTTTCTAAAAATATTTACTACTTTGGATGACATGAAAGCAAATGAGTTCTTTTTTTTTTTTTTTAAACTTCAGAGGGACTGGAATGTTTAATAAGAGTATCTGGCAACATTGATTACATCATTTATACTGCTTCTTGGATGATTTGCACAAAGGAGCAAAGAATTTTTCTAACAGATCCTAAGATCTGTTAAAGAAATAAATCTGTTGATAAAGTAATGAACTGGAAAAAATAAGTTGGTTGTGCGTGTGTGTTTGTGTGTGTGTGTGTGTATGTGTGTACTACTAGATCTAGTTAGATGTTACAAGAATAAATTAGATAACGGAAACTATGTTTTATGTTGTGCTAGGTACAATCTGTTCTTCCACATCCCCTTTCCACCTCCCTTAATGAGCAAAGGAGAATCCTATCTCAACAAGCAATCTTGGCTTCTGATTTATACCTACTTGTTTTCTATGTTTGTGAGTTGCACTATATGTTCTAGAGCTGTCTGATTTTCAGTTTCATGACCAAAATTATTTTAGCAATTTGTATATTTTTTCAAAGTATAGTTTATGTTATACTTTATTAAAATATTCATTTTTCTTTGCCTTAATTCTTTCTATTTTACCTTACCTTTTAAAATCAGCTTTGTAATTCATTGATAATCATTATTACTAAAGTGGATAAGAGCACCTTAGTATATTAAGCGTCTACTATGGGTTGGTTTTGTCCTAGTTGCTTTACACGTAATCCCATATTGTGGACTCACAATAACAAACTGAGGTAGATATTATCTAGATAAGATGTAGAAACTCATGTCATAGAAGTCAAGGAACTTGCTGAAGATAAAACCAGAATTAGGAATAAGATTTTATTGATTACCAAACTCAGATGATGATGATGATGATTATTCTAATATAACAAACTATTTATTGAATCATACTAAATGGAGTAAATCATACTATGGAGTACTATCATTTAAAGTTGAATTATCAGCATTGATTCTTATTACTTCTAACCTTTTCCTCTAAGACTTTTCTACTCTTTTATTTGAAAAAAACATTCTATCTTCAATATTCTTATTAAATGTATGTTACCAATAGCTGAGTAAATGCAGTCATCATAGAAAAAGATTTACTTGGAAGACAGATCCATTCACTGATAAACCAAAGGTGTGAGTTAGTCCTTAATCCAGATAAACTGCTTCAACACATGTTGGCATGTCTGTTTTACTAGATCTTTAAATATAAGATAAACAACACAATAAGTCATTGTGAGTTTGATTAGCTCTATTATATTTATTGTATAGCTACAGAACATATAAGAGAAGAAAAGAAGGACATGAAAGAGTTGATTTAAAACGTCATAGGGTGAAGTAATTTGAATACATTTCCACTTTCTTTGTGCTCTTATCTCTTATTCTATGACTCTCTTAGTTCCCATATCTATCTTCCGTAATGGACTGCTGTTCCCATTTAATCTGACGACACACTACTCTCTCTCACACACATTTCTTCCACTTTCCTTTCATTTCTATTCTTGTCAAAATTCTAGAGTTTTCTACTCATTATAGTTCTCCTCCACCCCCAAGTCACCTTTCAACTTATTACAACAGGGTTTACCTAATCCAATTCCACCACTACTTGGCTGAAACTGTTCTTCCAAAGGTCACCAATGATTTTCCTGTTTCCAGATGTGATGGGCATCATTTAATGCTCATCTTAACTCAAGTGGCCACTTCTTTGTTTTTGTTTTTGTTTTTGGTACTAAAAAAAAAACAAAAGACATTGAACTCAGGGGCACTTGACCACTGAGCCACATCCCCAGCCCTATTTTGTGTTTTATGTAGAGACAGGGTCTCACTGAGTTGCTTAGTGCCTCGCCATTGCTGAGGCTGGCTTTGAACTCATGATTCTCCTGTCTCAGCCTCCCAAAGTGCTGGGATTACAGGCTTGCGCCAATGCACTCGGCTCACTTCTTTGTTTTTATAAAACTTTTCTCTCTTCTGTTACATGAAATAATTGTGTTGTTCTTCTCCTTTTATGCTACTGTATTTTCCTTCTCAATTGAGTTTTCTGTGTTCTTTTCTTCTTCCCAACATCCAAATTATGCTGTTTTTACCTTACATCTCTTCTCTTGCCTAGTTAGCTGTATGCCTTCCCAGGTATCTAAGCACTGACTTTGAGTTTGTATTTCCATGTCTCTCACCTCTAGACATACCTCATAGAAAACAAAAACTTAATGTGTTCAAAAATTAATAATAGAAAAAAAATTCATTGCACATGCTATCTGTGGTCACTGTTCTAAATGCTTTGCATTCATTATCTCATATAATCCTCATAGTAGCCTTCTATATAGGTATTATTGTTATTCTGATTTTATAAAAAACAAATGACAGACTTTCATTAACTTGCCCAAGATCACCAAGCAAGTAGGGACAGAGATAGTTGAACCTCATTCCAGAGACCCTGCTGTTTAACTGCTAGACTCTGTATGGTATCTTTCTTTAACTTTTCCTTACTCTTCACATAGGAAGTTGGTAAGCTCTTCTCATCTTTTAGGAATCAGCCTATATTTGAAATCTGCAGAGAGGCTGTGACATCTTGTCCAGAGTAGCTCCTATTTATCCTCAGTCTTGGCTTCCTGTTCGTTTCTCAGAAATTACCTATAAAAAGTTGTTAAGTTCACTCATCATTTTTATCAGGCATCCTGGATCATTTTACTCAATACCCATTTTAAACTATTTCTGGTGTGCCTTCCTGTATGTACTACAGAGGTGAGAGTTAAAATAAACTTTTCTAAGTGTACCTTAATGCTGAGATTTAATTTTCATAAATCAGAAGCTCTCACAGAAGACTTTAATTTGGAACCAAGTTATGTGGGAAAGACTCAGGGCATTTGAACAATTTTGCTCAGACTATGTAAGAGAAGACATAGTTCTAGAGCTGTCAGGTGTCTGAAGCCTAGGGCTAATGTTGGTTCCTGATTGTTGTAGGAAATGTTTCTGGAGCAGTGCACAGTGGTGGAAGTTTCCCTTTTATGCAGTTTCTTGCCTGTTGTAGAAGCTCAGTTCTTCAGTGGGGCTTTGGAGTTATTATGAAAACTCTATCTACAGTTAGTTTCTTTAGGCTTTCTAGTGATATTGTGAAATTTTCATATCTTTTAAAAATCTTTTTGTGCTTAAACCAGCATTTGTAGACTCTTACCTACAATTAAGGACTCTGACCAGTACATCTAATCACTTTTGTGTCTGTCTTCTCTATTAGAATTCACATACTCGGAGAGAAGTTAGCCTTTTACCCTCTGACGAATTCCCAACAACAGGCACGGCTTAACTCATAGTAGATAATATATAATTACTGAATTTCATAACATAAAGCTTTAGAAAAGTTGATCTCGTGTAATGTTAAAAACTATTCTGAAATACTTTGTTAAATACTTCTGATATCCTACTGCCCTCTTTTCCTGTGTCTTATATTACATTTCAGCTTGGTTCTAGAATATATCTAGGGCCTTGAGATATATATCATAGGGTATATTGCATATATTGCATAGGTATCAATTACTCATGGTTCCTAAAATCTGCCATCATTCCTTTCATGCTTTGGCTTAGATTTGCAATGCCTCACCCTCCTCTTTTCTGTTGGGCAGATTCCTACTAAATTTCAAGGATAAACTGAAGTATTTTCTTATAGCAGTCTTTTCTAATACTTCCCCCACACCTTGTGTTTCTGTAACACTTTGCAAATAATTTATTGTAGCATTTCTAGAATAATAGATCACATTATTCTAAATTATTATAACTAATAAGTGAAATAAAATATCTAGATGAAGGTATATTGAAATGATACAATTCTTGTTAAAATGTGCTATAAACTCAAAATGTAAATTGATATCTATTATTACATGCAGAAGCAGAGAAAATTATGACTCAATTTCACTTATTTCTCTTTTTAGGAAGGCACACTTCTGATTTATTGTGTTTACCTTCTTTTTATAAATTTACTTGCTCTATACATTGTCTGACTTTTTTAAGCCCTGGAAAGAAAGACCAGGAAGTCTGAAAAAGCCACATTTGGTTGTGTGACTGATGTGAAGAGTACAAGGCTCTCTTGGAAAATGGAAATAATTCTATTTGAAACTGATTCACTCCTGCACAGAGATATGATAACACCATCCGCAAACAAATTAATCTAAATGTGTGATATTTCTTCTTCATTTCCTTTCAAATGAAAGTCACGCTGTATAGTATGGATCCCAAAATACTCTACTAGCCATTTTGGAACTTGGAAAATTATTTTATGTATTATTTTATGTATAGTTGAATCTAATTTGACCAATAAGAGTAATTATTGTCAATGTTTTTATTTTTTATTCAAAGTTTTTAGTAAGTCCATGTATGTAACAAGATGTAATATTTTGTTTCGGGGTACTTTATTTGAAATATTAAACAACATATCTCCACTGGTTTTTATTGTACTTTTGTTATTTAACCTAAATTTACATACAAAATAAAATCAAATAATGAAATAGATAGTATTTACAATATTAAACATAAACCAGATGGAAAAGTATGTTTTTCCAGATTAAACATTTACTGAGTTGGCAGGAAAAGAACTTCCTCTTTCATCCAAGTGTGTTTTGCTTTGAATAGATCCTAATTTCTCATCCCCTTACCCTTTTCACCATTTTTCTGTTGCTTTGTGTACTAACAGTGGTTTCCCTACCACTGCTGTCCACAGTTCTGCACAGCTGCTTCCCAGATGAGCTAAATAGCTCATCTCATCTTCAGGCAAGTGTAAACTATGGGCAAACCTATATGGCTTTCACATAAGAGGTGACTAATATCTCTCTGGAGAAGTTATCATTGCTATACAATATTTTATGAGAGAGTATTAAAGAAAACTTGACTATAGAAAATGACCAAATATTACCTAGCTACATATTCTTCAAATTATGGATATTAATTGAAAACTAGAGAAGTAAAAGCCTATATTTGAGAAAAACATAAAGATGTATATTCAGAAAACAAAAACACCTGACTTTTCTAGCAAAATGAGGATGTTTCTAGGTTTGTTCTTAACTACAAAAAGTTCATTAATCAAATTTGACACAGCATTTCATCTAGTTTGAAACTCTGTATAGAAGTGACAAGTCAATATGAAGAACCAAAGAAATAATACTTTTTTCCTTAGTTTTATTGAGGCATAATTGACAAAATTGTATATATTAAGGTATACAATGTGATCTTTGGCTATAAGAATACATTATGAAATGACCACCACAATCAAACCAATTAACACATCCATCAGTTCACAAAGTTACTTTGTATGTATGTGTTTGTGGTGAGAACACTTAAGACCTTTTTTCTTAGCAAAATGCAAGTATACAATATAGTGTTATTAATCATAAACCCCTTGCTGTCTATTAGATCTTCAGAACTTAGTCATGCTATTATATGGTTTAGATATGGCATGTTCTCCTAAAACCTAGTGTGAGACAATACAAGAATATTCATAGGTGAAAAGATTAGATTATGAGAGCTGTAACCCAATCAGTGGTTTAATCCACTTGAGTGTATTAACTGAATGGTAACTGTAACCAGGTAGGGTGTGGTTGGAGGAAGTGGCCTTTACAGTTTTTATTTTGTCCTTGGTGAACTGAGCTCTCCCTGCTTCCTTGTTGACATGTCCTCAGTGTTTTTCTTCTGCCAACCCTTCTGCCATGTTTTATCTCATCTGAGGCCCAGAACTATGGCATTGGCCAACCATGGACTGAATCTCTGAAACCTTGAACCAAAATAAACTTTTCCTCCTCTAAGATGTTCTTGTTAGGTATATTGATCATAGTGACACAGAAATGACTAAAACATCCCGCATAACTGAAACTTTGTGAATTCTGACCAACACCACCCATTTCCATCCCTGAGTTCCTGATAACTACCTTTTAATTCCCTGATTCTATGAATCTGACTTTTTAAATTTTACATAAAAAGTGAGATCATGCAGTATTTTACTCCCTGTCTCTGGCTTATTTCATTTCTTGTTGTGTCCTCCAAGTTTGTTCATGTTTGTTCCAAATAACAAGATTTACTTCTCTTTCAGGACTGAATAATATTTTATTATGCACATACGCACAGAGTTCCATATCAATAATGCTGGAAGGAATAAAGTAGTATAGGTATCTTTTTCAAGTTCTGGTTTCATTTCTTTTTGGATAAATATACATAAGTGGAATTGCTGGATCACATGGCAGTTAGATTTTTAATTTTTAAAGATTCTTCATACTATTTTCAGTAATAATGATTCCAACTTATGCTCACATTAATAATGTAAAAGTTTTCTTTTTTTTCAGATCCTTGCAACGATTTCATTTTTTTTCTTTTTTCATAGTTGTTCTAACATATGTGAGGTAATACATAATTTTAATTTCATTTCTTTGATGATTTGTGAGGTTGAGCATTTTTTTAATATACTTGTAAGACAACTTGTAGTTTTTTTTTTTTGAAAAATGTCTATTCAAATGCTTTGATCATTTCTTAATCAGGATTTTGTTTTCTTGCTACTGAGTTGTTTGGATTCCTTATGTATTTTAAATAGTCCCCTTTTCATATGTATACCACGTAAATATTTTCACCCACTCTGTAGTAGGTATCTTCATGCTATTGATTGTTTCCCTTGCTGTGCAAAAGTTTCTTGGTTTGATGCAATCCCATTTGTCTATTTTTTGCTTTTGTTGTCTGTGCTTTTGCTAGACCAATATAAAGAAGTTTTCCCTATGTGTTTTCTTCTATATACTATTTATTCCTTGAAGCTATTTAGAGTTGATTTTTCAATACATTGCAATATAAAGATCCAATATGTTTTTTCTGCACTTATATATTCAGTTTTCCAACATAATTTATTGATGAAACTATTTCTTCTCTATTGTGTATTCTTGGAACTTTATCAAAAATATCAATTGGGGGCTGGGGTTAAGGCTCAGTGGTAGTGTGCCCGCCTAGCACGCCTGAGGCACTGGGTTCGATCCTCAGCACCACATAAAAATAAAATAAAGACATTCTGTCCACGTACAACTAAAAAATAAATATAAAAAAAATATCAATTGACGTAAAATGTATGAATTTATTCCTGGGCTTTCTGTTCTACTCCATTGGTCCATATTCTGTTTTTATGCCAATACCATGCTTTTTTGATTACTTTGCAATATATTTCACAATCAGGAAATGTGATGCTTCCAGTGTCGCACCTCTTGTTAAAGATTACTGTGGTTATACAGAGTTTTTGTTGTTGACATGGTGGAAACCAAACTGGTCACTAATGGGGAGGTTTTAGGTCATGGAAGGTATGCAGAATTATACTTACCTTAGTCTCTTCTTCCTCTCTCACTTCATAACCATTAGGTGAATGCTTTGGTTCACCATGTATGTGTTATTGCCATGCTGTGCTGCTTTGCCATAGGCCCAAAACAGCAGAGAATTTATCATGGACTGAAACTTCCAAAACAGTGAGCCAAAATAAACCTTTTCTCCTTATAAGTTGATCAATTCTGGTATTTATTACATTAACAAAATCTAACACAAGTAGTATTGACATCTTAATAAAATTAATTTATTCTATTAACATAGGATATATTTCTATTTATTTGTGACTGCTTCAATTTCTTTTTATCAATGCTTTATAGTTTTCAGTGTATAGGTCTTTCACCTCTTTGGTTAAACATGCATTCCTAACTATTTTATTTTTGGTGCTACCATACTATTTCCTTAATTTCTTTTTCAAATAGGTTGTTGTTAGTGTATATACATGTAAGCAATTTTTATATGCTGATTTTGTATATACTTTAATTTTAGTGAATTAAATTTCTTTATTAGTTCCAACATTATTTGATGGAGTATTTAGAGTTTTCTGCATATAAGATCATGTTTTTTTGCAAACAGAGGTAATTATATATTTTCTTTTTGCAATTTGTACACCTTTTATTTCTTTTTCTTGCCTCATTGCTCTGGCTAAGACTTCTAGTTCTATGTTGAATAGACACAGTGAGCTGTGCATCCTTGTCTTGCTCCTGAACTTGAAGAAAAAGCTTTCAGATTTTTATCATTTAGTGTGATGTTAGCTGTGTTCTTGTCATACATGGTCTTTATTATGTTGTGGCTCTTTCTTTCTATACCTAATTTTTTTAGAGCTTTTTTTTTTCTTGTGGTGCTGGGAATTGAACCCAGGCCTCACACATGCTATGGAGAGTTTTTACAATGAAAGGTGTTAAATTTTGTCAAATGTTTTTCTTTATTTAATGTGACAATCATGATTTTTAATCCTTCATTTTATGAAGGTAGCATATTGCACTTATTGATTTGCATATGTTTAATAGTCCTATCATAGCAATTAAATCCATGTGCTCATCTTGCATCACCCTTTAGATGAGCTTTTCAATTCAGATTGCTAGTAGAAATATTAATGATTTTTGCATGTGTATTCATCAGGGATAGTTGTCTGTAGTTTTCTTTTTTTGTAATGTCCTTGTCTGGGTTTGGTATCAAAGTATTTCTAGCCTTGTAAAATGCATTTGGAAGTGTTCCCTCCTCTTAAATTTTTGGAAAAGCTGTGAGATTGCCATTAATTCTTTTTTAATGTTTGATAGACTTCAACAGTAAAGCCATCTGGTCCTGGGCTTTACTTTGTTGGAAAGTTTTGATTCCTGATTCAATCTCCTTGTGTATTATAGATTGAGATTTTCTATTTCTTCATGGTTCTGACTTGCTAGATTTTCTGTTTCTAGGAGTTTGTTCACTTATAAATTATCCAATTTGTTGGAATATATGTTTTCATATTAATCTCTTGTAATCATTTGTGTTTCCATGGTATTTATTATAATGTCTCCACTGTCACTTAAACTTTTACTGAGTGTTCTTTTTTCTTAGACTAGCTAAAGTGTGTTGATTTTGTTTATCTTAAAAAAAAAAAACAAGTTCTTAGTTTCACTGATAGTTTCTTTCTCTATGTAACTTATTATGGCTCTGCTATTTACTATGTAGGGGTTTATTGCTATATACTTCCCTCTTAGAACTGCTTTTGCTGCATCTCATAAGTTTTTGGCATATTGTGTTTCCATTTACATGTGTCTCAAGATATTTTATTGATTTCCCCTTTGGATTTATCCTTTTCCCCAGTGATTGTTTAGGAGTAAGTTGTCAAATTTCCACATATTTGTGGGTTTTCTGAAATTCTTCCTATTCATTTCTATTTTCAAATTAATGTGGTTGGAAAAGAAATTTGATATGATTTCAATCTTCTTAAATCTGTTGAGACATTTTTGTGACCTAACATATGATCTATCTTGGAGAATGTTTTCTATGCACTTGAGAAAAATGTGTATTTTAGTACTTTTGGATGGAATGTTCTATAAATGTCTGTTTTGTCCACTTGGTCTGTAGTATTCAAGACTACTGTTTTCCTATTGATTTTCTGTCTGGACAATCTACCCATGCTGCAAACAGTGTGTTGAAGTTCCCTGCTAATTTTCCATTGCTATCTTTTTCTTCTTCCATGTATTTTTAAATTTGCTTATAGATTTAGAGGCTCAGATAGTACATGAATATACACTTACTAGTATATCCTCTTGATTGGCTGACCTCTTTGTCACTCTTTGATGACATTTTCAAATCTCTGTGACAGTCTTTTTAAAGAAGTATATTTTGTCTAACATAAGCACTCCTGCTCTCTTCATCACTATTTTCATGGAATTTTTTTTCAAATACTTCACTTTCAACCTATTTGTACTATTAAAGCTAAATCAACTCTCTTGTAGGGGTCATATAGTTAGGATATTGTGGGGAATTTAATTCACTCATGTTTACAATAATTAGTGAAAGATGAACATATAATATTCATTTTGTTGTTTTCTGACTGTCTTGTAGTTTCTTTGTTCTTTTCTTTCTTTCCTGCTTTCTTTGTGATCTGATGATTTATTTTTTACTGGTGTGTTTTCATTCCTTCTCTTTATATTTTACATACTACAGGCTCTTAATTTTTGTGTACCTTGAGGCTCATAAAAACATCTTATGGTTGCAATAGTCTATTTTAAGCTAGTAAGAAGTTAACTTAAATCACAGGGAAAAATAGCACTTTTCTCCCCTACATACTACTCTGTCATTAAGGTCACAATTTATGACTTTTGAACTATATTTCTAATAAATAGTTATTGTATTTATAGGTATTTTAATTTTTTTTAAATTTTGGTATCAGGGATTTAATTTAGAGTGCTTAATTATTGAGCCACATCTCCAGCCTATTTTTTATTTTGAAACAGGGTCTTGCTAAGTTGTTTAGGCTGGTCTTCAACTTGCAGTCCTCCTGCCTCAGCCCCCCAAGTAGTATTTTAATTCTTTTACCTTTTAACTTTTATGCAAGAATTAAAAGTGATTTATGTACCTCCATTTTAGTATTGTTCTATATTTGACTGTATACTTACTTTTAACAATGAGTTATGACTTAATATATTTACATGAAGCTAATTAGCCACCTTTCATTTCATCTTGAAGAACTTCTTTTAGCATTTCTTTTCTTTTATTGGTACCAGGGATTGAACTTAGGGGTACTCGACCACTGAGTCACATCTCCAGCCCTATTTTGTGTTTTATTTAGAAACAGGGTCTCTCTGAAGTTGCTTCAAGCCTCACGAGTCTCTGGTCTCAGCCTCTCAAAGTGCTGGCATTACAGGTGTGTGCCACCGCGTCTGGGTTCCTTTTAGCATTACTAATGAGGCATGTTTAGTAGTGATAAAGTTCCACAAGTTTTGTTGTTTGGGAAAGTCTTCTTCTCTGCTTTATTTCTGAAGCACAACTTTGTTGCTATATTATTCTTGGCTGGCAGTTTTTCTCTTTCAGCTGTTTTAATATATCATCTCATTTTCTCTGGGCCTGCAAGGTTTCTGCTGAGAAATCTGCTTACAGTTTTATGGGGACTTCCTTGCATACAATAAGTCACAATACACTTGCTGCTTTCAAAATTATTTGTCTTTGATTTTGATAATTTAATTATAATGTATCATGGTGTAGATCTATTTAAATTCAACATTTTTTTGGTTCCTTTGTTCTTCATGAATCTGTATGTTCATTTCCCTTCACAGACTGGGGAAGTTCTGGTCATTATTTCTTTAAATAAGCTTTTTACCCTGTTCTCTCTCTTCTCCTTCTAGAACTTCCATAGCACATATATTAGTTCTCTCAGTGGAGTCTCATTTTTCCTTAGACTTTCTTTATTCTTTTTTAAATATTTTTTTAGTTGTCAATGGACTTTATTTATTTATATGTGGTGCTGAGGATTGAACCCAGTGCCCCATACATGCTAGGCAAGTGCTCTACCACTGAGCCACAACCCACCCCTTTTCTTTATTCTTTTTAAATCCTTTTTTCTTTCTTTTTGTCTAACTGAACAATTTTAAATGATCTGCTTTTTTTCTACCTTGATCAAATCTGCTTTTGAGCTCCTCCAATGATGTTTTCATTTCAGTTACCCTATTCTTCAGCTTCAAACTTCTTGTTTGAATCTTTCTTAAAGAAAAGAACTTCTAACCGCGCCCAGCTTGGGGCCATTTTAAACAGCAAAATCAATGAAAAGCACAAAAACTTGAAAGAACATGGTACTAAGTAGACCACAAAACAGACGCTTGTTCATGGCATGAGCTGAAGCACAACAGCAGCACTGCCCTGTTCAACCTTAGCTAGAAACATTTGCATGGAGCAGCTCAAATAGCTCATCACCTAGCCCCCTACCCCAGCCCCCCACTCTGCACATGTTTCAGAATAACAGTGAAAGCTTTATGGGTATGGATTTTGGGATTACAAATAATTTTTAGCAAGTAGAT
>CM053408.1:63747455-63792217 GCA_028644305.1 Xerus rutilus
AATAATCCAATCAATAAATGGGCTAAGGAGCTGAATAGAAACCTCTCAGAAGATGATGTACAATCAATAAACATATATATGAAGAAATGTTCAATGTCTCTAGCCATTAGAGAAATGCAAATCAAAACTACCCTCAGATTTCATCTCACCCCAGTCAGAATGGCAGCTATCCAAAATACCAGCAACAATAAGTGCTGGCAAGGATGTGGAGAAAAAGGTACACTTAAATGTTGCTGGTCGGATTGCAAATTGGTGCAACCAATCTGGAAAGCAGTATGGAGACTGCTTAAAAAACTTGGAATGGAACCACCATTTGACCCAGCTATCCCACTCCTTGGCCTATACCCTAAAGACTTAAAAACAGCACACTACAGTAAAGCAGCCACTTCAATGTTTATAGCAGCACAATTCACAATTGAATTTTTTAATAATATTTTATATTTTTATGATAAGTCTTTCAAATCAGGAGTGTATTTTATACTTACAGTATATCTGAATTGAAGATTACCCATATTTCCACTGGTCAGTACCCATATGTGGGTAGTAACTATCCTCACAGGCCTGGAGCATTCTTCTCAAACTAACATTGCCATGATTTGAATGTGTTCCCTCCAAAATTCTTGTTGAAACTTTGGGAAGGGGTTAAGTCATGATAGTTCGGCCCTCATGAACACATTAGTACAAAGGATGGAGAAAATTATCTTAGACTGCTTTCTTCTTTCCTGTCCCTTTTGCCATGTGAGGACACAGTGTATCTCTCTTCTGAAGAATGTAGTCAATATGGTACCATCTTGGAAGCAGAGAGTAGTCCCCACCAGACTAATCTTGCCAGCCCCCACCAGAAAATAATCTCAACAGTGCCACCATCTTAGACTTCCCAGCCTCCAGAACTATGTGTAATAAATTTTTATTGTTTATAAATTATCTAGTCCAAGATATTTTGTTATATCAGTATAAATAAACTAACAAATATACATAAGGAAAAAAATTGAAGATTGTGCTAATGTGATAATTCTGATGCAGTGGTTGGGACTGAGCTCACAATATTTTACTTATTCCAGGGCCCCAGGTGATGTCAATGCTAGTGGTTCATGGACCACACTTTGCAAAGCACTGTTGTGGCAAGTCTCCTTTCATCAATATCTTTTGGTACCCAAAGTATTTCCCCCTCTTTGAAATTTAGTAAATATATGTTGAAAAGACTAAACTGATAATCTAATTATTACTGACCATATTTTAACGTGCAACATTTTAGTAACTTTAAAAATAAGCAACATTTAACGTATCTTTTTAAGCAAGGCTGTAGGCATTTACTCCTTTTTATTTCCTTTCTAAATGTGAGAAACTGCCAATATTACCAGAATGCTTTCTTAAGATTGCACTTAAACACAAGATAAGTGCTTATAATTCTAATTTTAGGAGTTTGGAACATTTAACATCTTAACAAAATAGATTATAGAGCTGCAAGTAAATTTGACCATAATACCTTGGGAAACATTAGTATTAAGGGCATTCTTTGGTCAAGGGTATGAATATTTCATAGACTCTCCAAAGAGAAAGGCAAGAGAAATTTTTCATTTCCCCCTGATCATATCTGAGGAATGGGTGGTATTTACAGGCTGGTCTTGTATGTGTATTCAACAAGCACATAAACATGAAAATGGAAGCAGGGCATAACACAGCTCAAGGATTCCATATTGCACTTTGTCCTTGACATATGGAAGTTCAAACATATAATCACAAAAAATTTGAATGCCTAAGAACTTGAGAATTTGTTCATACTGATCACTGTTTTTCTTGTGAACTTTAGCATGTAGTTTACTTTTTATTTTATCCTCTCACAGATGGTAAGAACAATGCTTGTTGTATCTCTGTCATGAAGTTGGAGGGGAGTATGAAGGAACCTGGTAAATGGTAGAACACTATCTGTTCATAAATTGCTCAAAAGTATTCAGAGAAGACAGTGAACCTTAAACACAATCAAGATTGAATCTGAAATGAGAAGATGATCAAGTTCTGCTGCATCTCAGAATAGTTGCAGCTTTCTGTTGATATTTATGTTTTCCACCGTAAAAATAAAAGACGGGATTCTAATCACAGAAATGTCTCTCTATACAGCATAAAATAACATGTTGAAAAATAAGAAACTAAAAAAGAATTTATGTAATTTTTAATTTTAAAATATTTTCTCTAGTTCTGAAGCAAATTAAGCATGGAAGGGATGCTTAATAAGGAGGATAAAGAGATTTCCCCCCACATTTCAACTGCCTAACACTATGTACAAGATTAATTCAGGTAGGTTAAAGACAGAAAATGAAAAAAGCAAAATTATAACACTCTATAAGACAGTGTCTTTGTGACCTCCAAAAAGATGAGGATTTACTCAACAAAATTCAAAAAGTGCACACCAGACAGGAAAAGATTAAAATATATGAATCTGGCTATTAAAACTTCTGATTTTAGGCCATAAAAGTCAGTGTAAAGGAAATGAAAGATGATACTTTTCAATACACATGACAGGCAAAGGATTAATCAACATCCAAAGTAAATAAAGCAAATTCCTGCAATCTACAAGAAATGAAAGAATAACCCAACTGAAAAAGTGGGGAAAAGTCTTAGTAGGTTCTTCACAAAAAAGGAACCTGAATAGCCAATAAAAGATGTCCAATCTGATTGGTAATCATAGAAACTAAAACCACAATGAGAGATCATTTATATATATTATGTCACCATAGTGGGAAAAAAATTGTTAATACTGTGTGTTGGTGAGGATGTGAGCCAACCACATCATTAACATGATACTTCCTGTTGGTACAAATAGGTATAGTCACTCTGAGAAACAAGAAGGCATTATCTGGGTACACTTCTGTGATTTTGGTTTTGCATTTATTTTCATAAGAAACATAATTAAATATTTATTTCATCTTTCTGCATGAATTATATTTCAGGTTAATGAAGTAATTGACAAGAAAAAGTTACTCTTTCTGGAGTAATTGTAGTTTAAAAATGCAAAATGAATGACAGAATTAAAAAATCACCATTATGAAGCACTTACTGAAACTATTTAGGTAACCTTCCTTAATGAATGCTAAAAGCACTGGCCAAAACCTGATGTGGAACTTGATGGAATGATTAGGCTGAGGCTACCTCAGGTGATCTAAAACTGGGTCAATAGGAAATACAGTTTATGGAGAATAAAGAGATAGAGATAGATTGTAACAAAAATATGAGAGTCATCAGTCAAATTGAGAGTGTGAGATGTTTCAGGATAAAGTTTTCTCTAGCAAATCTGTAGCACAGAAGATAAAAAGGAGGAGGGGAAACTGTTATAAAGTAAAAAGGGTGAAAGACAGAATAAAAAACACAATCTTATTTAAATTTGATTAGTCAAACCCACTGTAAAAATTTGAGATAATCAAATATGAACAAAGTAATTAGGCATTAGGTGACATTAATTAATTACATTGATGTGTCTTATAAAATGTTATCAAATATACAGACAGAAATGTTTGCAAGTGAAATGATATGTTTTTCATTTGCTTTAACATTACAAAGCTGTTAAGGTAACAATCTAGTGTTTTTTAAAAAAATATTAGTTATGAGGGTGTTGGTAGAGAGGAAGAGATCTGGAATAGCATCTTGCTTTTGCTTTCATTTAATATATTTTTATGAATTAAATTAATTTTAACATTTAACAATTAACAATTTAAATACACACCTAGGTTGAATAGGAAAGTGGTAAGTCCATTCAAGTGATGAGGGGTTAGGAAGTCTTTATAAAATGGCAATAAGGATAAATAGAGTGTCACAGGGTTCTCAGAGGGGAGTACTGATACAAGTGTCAAATAGTGACCTGAATACAGTACTGGAGAGTGAAGGTAGAATGCTCCTACTATTTTGGGGTTCTATGGTAAGGTAGAAATAGTTGAATAAAAACTTTTTGCTGAAGTGCCATTCAGAAGGGGGCAGAGGATCATTCTGTCAATAGATTGACAGTGTAGAATAGGTCCCAGGCACCTGGGATGAGGCAGCCAGAGGAAAGGGTAAGGATCAACAGTTAAAAGAAAGATAGATGTGAAGGAACTCCAGAATAGGCCTGTGATAAGAAAAGGTAGGTGAGGTGGTCAGCAGCCAAAGTGCAGGCTGCTGACCAAAGAAAGTGGGATGACAATATATTAAATGGATGGCTTTTGAGGCTTCTAGGCAAAATATCCCACATGGTGGCAAGAGACTTCTGAAGTCAGAGATTTTTAGGCTCTACTTAATATATAAAATAAATGTTGCTGACTTACCTTGTCTCTGAAGTGTTATCTTTTTCAGATTATTAAAGGGGGAAAATGCATCTATGCTCATTCTCCATTTTAAAATTTTTTAGAAGTTCATAGTCATCAAATTCCTTCTCTATGCACATTACCGTTCCAGGTACAACATAGAACATAAAAGAAAAAATATTCATCCTTGCCACTGAACATGCAAGGATTATGTACAATGTACCTCAGATCTGTAGGCTTTGGAAGAAGTTTTCTTTTCTCATTAAAGTAGACTTCAAAATCTTCAGTCTTGAGTCTGTATGCGTAGTCGATGTATCCTGACACTTCTTGCCCATGAGAATTTTTGTCACGAATGAAGATCACAGACTGGTAGCATTAAAAAAAATAAAGAATAGAGAGGGAAAATGTATAAAGTCATTTGAGTACACTGCATATTGTAACAGCAATTACAGTTGCTGAGCATTACATATGCCAGGCTCTATTTCAAGTGCTTTATGCTTCATCTTTACAATGATGTTAACAGATAGGTACTACTCTTTTCTCCTAACACTTATAAAAGTTAACTCAGTATGCACATAATGTGCATTTACAGTAATTTTGTAAAGCAATATCAAAAATACTCTTATAAAAATTTTCCTACAAAGACATTATTTCAAGTGTTTGAAATACATTTATTTATTTCCCCTTCACTATTATTATCTTCATTTTAGTCATTTCTTGCATAAGAACACTAAGTTGCTTGATGTCTCAGAGCTAGTAAATGGCAAAACTGAGATTTGAACCCAGGCTCATGGATTTGTCCTTCTAGCTACTACATTTTTTTCCATTTGAAATACTATAGAGATGTAGCAGAGAATAAAAAATAGCTATGAGAATAAAGAAATAACTTTATTGTATTGTTTAAAATATTTGTCATTCATTTTAATTTCTTCACAAATATCATTGAGCACCTTCCACATGTCAGGCACTATTGTAGGTGCCAAGATACAGTAATAAATAAGGTCCACACTGTCTATGTTTTGGTGAGAAGAGACACATAAGTTATGAACATAAAAACAGAAAGAAAACTTCCAGTAGGTCATGCAATCAAGTGATGAAGATGGAGATTAGGTACAGAACGAGTTGGTAATGGAGGCAACTTTAGATAATGAGAAAAGACTGTGAGGAGGTCAAGACGTTAAACCAAGATTGAAGGAAGAAGAGAAGCAGGCCATGAAAAGAAGTGGAACAGGAGCCCATGGGGAAAGGGGCTGGGTAGGAAATGAGGGAGTGCAAATGGAGGACCAGCCTTTCCTCTTTTAAATCAACAGTCATTTTTTTATCTTAATTTCAAAGAAAACAAGACGACAACAACAACAACACCCCAAAACAACAACAACAAAAAGGAAAATAACCCTACTCTAACTAGAAAACTTCTAAATGTATTTATTTTCAAATTGAGAATAAATTGTTTAATTTCATGGCAAAATTCTATATTTAGAAGAACCTATGAGATTTCATTTTTCTCCTCAGAAGGAACTTGATTGTTTTTTTCGTTGGATCTTTTGGGCAGTCAACTGCAGGAAACACTAATGTGGGTGACCTTAGGAAGCAAAGTTACCTACACAGTGAAGTTAGAAAATGGAAAAGTTTTTTTTTTCCCCCACCATATCTAAGGAAACATGTTGTTAACAATATCCTCACTGAAAAATGACAAGACAGAGATACAATCTTCAGTAAGTTATTATTCTGCTGATAGGTTTCGTCTTGCCTATCTGGTTGTTTGGAATTGGGCACTGGAAATACTGTGCTGAGAAAAATTCTGAAGCAGGTCTGGGATCAAGGGGACAATGTGTTGTGATGGATGAGCATCACTTCCCATAGATATTGCTGGAGTGGCCAGCATTCATTGTTATCTCTGTGTGCAATGCTGTACAGATTTCAATCCTTAGTCCTTGTTTCCCCCACATAACTCCATGGTAAATTAATTCAGATTTCTTTGTGCTTTTAGCCATTTATTCTTCAGATTCTGCAGTACAGTTTCTACATTAACAGTAATCCAAAGAGACCACCTGGGACTCTTACTATTCAACCAATAAGTAACTCTGCTGTGGACAGCATGAGAGTCCCAAAGGTGCTTGACCTCCTCTCACCATCAAGGGAGAGAGAGAGTGAGAGTGAGAGAGAGAGAGAGATTCAAAATGAGCCCTGTGGTTCCACAATGGAACTCTTCTCTCTCTCAATGAGAGATATATCAGTCTTATTTTGCCAGCAGAACGGCAGACTATATATTGAAACTAACTTTGTGCCAAAAATGAATTAAAATTCTGGATAAAATCTAAAAAACTATAAATGTACTTTATAAAAGTACATTTCTGCCCTCAGCAAGAAGATAAAGTTCAAAAACTATTTAAATAAAAGCAAGAACCCTGAGAGAAGAGCAGAACCCTAAGTCAGTTTTGTCCTGCAGGCATTTGCCCAATCTAAAGAAAATTTGAGAAAGGATTTCATGACCTTGTGGTCATGAATTGTAGGCTTTCTGGTTCAGAGGCTAATAGGAATTATTGCCTCAAAATAAAACTGAGAAATCCAAAAAGATTGAAATAATATCTTTGATGTGCTCAGAGAAAATAAGAACCATCCCAGAATTGAACTCTCTGAGGAAACTTCTTTCTAGTGAGCAAGATATTGACATTTTCAAATGAAAAAAAAAAAAAAAGTGAGAGACTTGACTAACAGAAGTCTCTCGCTCAAAAACATTCTGCAAGATATATTTCAGGAAGTGATTCCAGCTAGAAAATCAAAGATAAAAGAATTAAAATTGAAGAAAATTATGAATATACAGGTAAATAGAAACAAATCTAGACAGCATAAAACAATAATAATTACCTCCATACTCAAAGTAATGTCTGCAATTTTGAAATAGACATGTATGTTTGGAGTGAGCAATTATAGTTAATATGTTTGTATGTCCTTGAGTTATTTTTTTTTTGTATCAGGAATTGAACTCAGGGACACTTGACCACTGAGCCACATCCCCAGCCCTATTTTGTGCTTTATATAGAGACAGGGTCTCACTGAATTGCTTAGTGCCTTGCCGTTGCTGAGGCTGGCTCTGAATTCGTGATTCTCCTGTCTCAGCCTCCCAAAGTGCTGGGATTACAGGCGTGTGCCACCGTGTCTGGGTTGCCCTTGAATTCTTCAAAATGAGGATACATACTCGAATTAACTTTAGAGTCCAATAGATGTTTGTATAAGTTTAAGACTATCATTACCAAAGAGGATCAAATGTATATGACCTTCAAATTATTAAAGAAAAAAAATCAAATGACAAAAAATAATGAAATATAAGTAAGAAAGAAGGGGAAAATATAGAAGAGACAGGACAAATAAAATACATAAAATTTATTGACAGTATTATGGGATGCATTTTGTCCTCCCAAATTTATGTGTTTTAGTCCTAACCCCTAGTGTTTCAACTTATGACTTTATCTGGAGATAGAGCATTTAAAGATATTATTAAATTAGATGAGTCTGTTGGCATGGGCCCTACTTCAATCTGACTGGTGTCCTCTTAAGAAGTGAAAATTTGACACAGCAGGTGTTCATGTGCTCAGAGGAAACCAATACGTGAAGTCCCAGCAAAAAGAGGGCCATCTGGAGTTCAGGAGAGAGACCTCAGAAGAAACCAAACTGCCAAAATTTTGATCTACTTGAACTTCTAGCCTCCAGAACTATGCTGCTTAAGCCACCCAGTCTGTGGTATTTTATTGCAGTGGTCTTTGAAAGCTACTGTAGATAAGAATAAGTTAAAATAATTAATTAATTTCAATAGCTATAAATGACCAAATGTTTAAGTTAAAATTGAAGGTTATTAGAGTGGGAGATATAATATAAAACATAAATGCACTAAAAGGCTGAAAGTTGAATGATCAAAGGATATATATAAGAATTTCCATATAAAAGAGAGTTGATATCAGTATTTTAATGTTAGACAAAAAGGACTTTAATGCAAAAAGCATTACTAGAGATGAAGACTCACTACAGTATGATAAAAGATTCATAAAAAGATATAACAATTCTGAACTTGAATGAGGCTTTGAAAATCAAACCTCAAAGTATTTAAAGCAAAAGAGATATAACTACAAGGATAAATAGAAAAATCATTATCACTATGGTTAAATTCTTTTCTTATTAATTTCTAGGATAAGCAGAGAATAAATGCATACATATTATAATATTAGTATAGAGTTTAAAGAATTGAAAACACAAGACTGAACACATGATGTTTATCTTAGGTAAATACCTAAACATCTTTTATCTTCAATGTTCTTGTGGATAAAATGACTGATGAACTAAAATTGTACACATTTGACCATAATTTCACTATTACATTATGTATATAAAGTTCCCTTTCCCTGGAAATCTGATTAAATGTATTTCCAATCTCTCTGCTTCAATTCCGAACGTTAAGGGTCTACTCTGTGATTTTTGTGAACATTTGGGTTTTCTGATGATAGAGAACTTCAAGGGAGGTCAAACTAAGTATAAATGTGAGTCCTTCTAGGTTAACTATACATCCTGGGGCAAGTCAATCAAACTTTTAATGTATTTCTTCTACTTATAAGTTCTATGCCCTGCAGACATGGCCCAAGGGAGCCCAGATACTGCTGATAGACCAGGCCACTGAAAAATCCAGCAAGTTTCTATCATAAATAGAACAAAGCAAAACAAAAAATAAACCATCAAAATTTTGCTTGGACCCAAGAATTTAGTTAACCCATCTTGAATATTCTTCCTTCTTTCAGTTTCTCACTAAACTCTACAGAGAAACAAAATGATCCCTTCCTTTTGACTTACATGGAATTGCTCAACTCAAATTGAGATGCTATCAGGGTCTTATCTTCGATCTCATACTGTTTCTTTCTCAATTGGAATTCTGGTGGTAAACCATAGTATCTATGGTTTCTTTTATTTTTAATAGGAAAATACGCTTAAGTGAATTTGTTTATAATTCCAAACCAAGAGAATATAATCACATGGATCCCTTTTCGCATAAATTGTACAGGGCAAATAAATTTGTTTGTGTCTTTCCAAGAATGGGAACATAAATGTATAAGTCAACTTTAAAAGATATTTTTTAGTGAAATAAATAAAAGTTGGTGTTATGATTTGGATATGAGGTGTTTCCCCTGAAAAATATTCTGTGTTGAGCAAGTATTCAGAGTTGAAAATATTAGATTACAAGAACTATAATCTTATCAGTGGATTAATCCATTTGATGTATTAAGAATTTGAATGGACTAACTGGTAAATCTCATCAGGTGAGGTGTAACTTGAGGATGTAGGTCACTGAGGGCATGCCCTTAGAAATTATATTTTTTCTCTCACTTGTGCCTTTTACTTCCCAGTTACCATGAGTTGAGCAACTTTCCTCTGTTATGCCCTTCCACCATGATGTGTAGCCTCATCTCAGGCCTGAAGCAATGGAGTTGGCTGACCATGGATTAAATCTCTGAAATTTTGAACCTAAAATAAACTTTTCTTCTGCTAAGTTGTTAGTGTCAGATATTTTGGTGATAGTGATGAAAAGCTGACTAACACAGAAGTGGGAACCAGGTTATTACTGTGACTAACCTAACCAGGTTGTTCAGAAGCTTTGGAATTGGTTCTTAGGAGGAGTTTGGAATAATTGGGTGATGCAGGATGGGAGAAGCCTTAGAATACTGTATGCAGAGCTTAGACAGGTGATTTTTGTTGGGTGTGGGAGGGCAGGGAAAAGACCAGAATTCTGATAGGAATGTAGATAGTAAATACTCTGCTCATAAGGTTTCAGAGGGAAAAGAGGACTCTATTGGGAATTGACTAGAGGCGATTCATGTTACATTATGGCAAAGAACTTGTCTGTATATTTTTCCCAAGTCCTGAGACTTTCTATGAGACTAAATTTAAAGAATATAGACTAATTAATCTAGCTGAGGTAATTTCAAGGCAGCACAGCATTCAGGTAGTGACATGGACATTGTGGCAGCTTTTAAACAGTTTTACTGTGAGAAATAGGAACAAAAAGCAGGGAGGAAAGATTCTAAAAAACTTGCAGTTTGGTCAGAGAAGAATCACAGGTAAGACTGGTTTCAAGAAGGTGTGGTTCCTAAAGATATTACCTCCACTAAATAGACGCTAAATACCTTGTACAGAAACAACAGGAAAAAAGGCTTTGAGATCATTTCAGGAATCAGCAAGATGCCATCCATGGCAGCTTCAGAGTGTAACAAGTGAAAAATTGTTTGAGAGACACTGCTTTCAGAAGAAAATCCTGGCAACAGGACTGCCTAGAAACCTGTTTCTCCAGGGTTCATTTCACCATGCTCAGTCACCCAGGCACTCAGAAACCACTGCAGGCATTGTCCAAATACAGCTTGAGATGGTGGCAGACCATGGTATCATTCACATGGTGCTGGTTTTGAAGGAAAGCTAGATGCTGGAGTTAAGTGTCACAGAGCCTTCCCATGAGATTTCAAGGGAAGGCCTGGGATGCCAAGCAAAGTGTGGCCAGGTCAGATTCCCTTCACACAGTGCCCCAGCCTCTGAGAGGGCAATGTGTGAAGTTGTGAGAAGGAAGCCAAAGCTGGAATGAATATCCCCAGAATTATGAGATACCACTATTGTGGGATGCCTGCCAAGGAAAGCCAATGGCCATGGACAGAGCCAGGCTAAGAGAGAGAACAGGTAGGTTACAAACAGGAAGATCATAGAGGCAGGGCTTGCCCAAGCTCTTTGTTGATCACATCTTGCTTCCATGTGCCCCAGATGCCAGACATGGAGCTGCAGAACATTTGTGCACAGTTGAGTTTCAGTCTTGCTTGAGTCTCATCCCTTATTTCTATGTCACTATATCTTCCTTTTGGAACAGGATTGTTTACTGTGTCATTGTATATTGAATGAATATAACCTGATTTTGATCTTTACAGAAGTTCACAAGGCAAGAGTGCCTTGAATCTCAAAGGAGACTTTGGACTTAGACTGTTGAGCAGTCCTGGAAATTGTTAAAATTATGTGAACTCTTGTAAATATACTAAATTCATATTGCATTGTGAGATGGACATAAGCTTTTAGGGGTTAGGGGTAAAATGTTATGGTTTGGATATGAGATTCCCCCTCCCCCAAATTACGCAGCAAGCTAGGAATATTCAGAGGTGAAATGATTAAATTATGAGAGCTGTAACCTCATTAGTGGATTAATCCATGTGATAGATCAGTAATTTAGATGAATTACTGGATGGTAACTGCAGTCAGATGTGGCATGGATGGAGGAAGCAGGTCCCTGGAAGCATGCCCTCGGGGATTTTATTTTGTCTCTTACTTGTGCTCTGTCTGATTACTAGCAGACATGAGCAGAGTGTCTTTTCTCTACCATGTTCTTCCACCATGATGGGCATGCCTTGCTTTGGGCTCAGAGCTGTAGAGTCAGCTAACCATGAACTAAATCTCTAAAACCATGAGCTCAAAATAAACTTTTTCTTCCTCTAAGTTGCTCTTGTTAAGTGTTTCGATCATAGGAAGGAAATCTTAAGTAATACAATTGGCTAAAATGAAATATATTTCTAATGAACAAAATGTTTCATTAAATTGTTTCAAATATGATTGGAAATTTTGATGTATAGTAATTGCTGATGAACTGTCAGAGATTAAGTCTCAACATCTGACTTTAGGAGTACATCATTATAAAGGCAAAGCATCGGCTTATGGGATTAGAAGAGGTGAAAATAAGGTGTCAATAATGGAACAGAAGAGGTGACAGTTGTAAAGAATTAGCAGGCTGGTTGAAATCTTACTCTCTGGTTTATTTTGTATATTGTGGGTTGGCTGAGAATTACAATAAATCTAGCTATCTAACAATCTTGGTTAATTCATTGAATATATATTTGCTTCCAAAGTGAATAGCAGTTACTTCTACCATAAATATTATTTGCTATCAATGAGATGCCACAATGTTCTGAGTATTAGAATCTTTATATTTAGTATAAAGAATATAAATCTTTACATTCATTATCTTTATATTCACTATCTGACTTAATCTTCTCAAAAATTCTGTAATGTTTAGACAGCATCATTATAAGTGTGGGAGCTGAAAGCATTGAGCATTTGAGTAACTGCCCAAGGACATACTGATAGAGTGGGGCAAGCACACACACACCCAGGTCAGCTTCCCATGTTGCCCATGTTCTTATTGAGTGTATAATGGACAGATTTGGATTCAAATGCTGGCTCTTCTGCCTCTTCCTGTGTGACATGGGTAAGTTAGTTATGTATTTTTATGATTGTATTCCCTTTATTATAAAAAGAGCATAATAACATCTGCCATTAGAGGTCGTATTTGAATTAAATGAATCTATTTTTACTAAGCATTTAACCTGACTTGTACGAGGCAAATAATAAATAGTTATCTATTGCTTTTTAAAACTTTTGCTATGTCTGGTGCTGTTGTATTAGACTGTGATAAGTTTTATCATTTCCTTAGGCATATGGAAATGGAATAATCATTTCAGAATTCCATTGCTTAGGTGAGTATAATTATGTTTAGCTTGAAGTACATGTTTCCATTCCTTTGTTTAGTCATTTTAAATTAAAACTTTGGATGTATTTTAAAATTAAAATTGAAACATGCTTTTTAGGTATTATTACATATATATATACAGTATGCACCTAACTGACAATAAAGCCGTGATTCTGGTATCCAGAATGGGCAAAGTAGGTCAAGAGAGCCCTTGATGAAAGAGGTTTATTTCAGCCCAGTGTGGCCTAGTTCAGTAATGGAGAGCTTCATTATTCAGAAGCCCTCCAATGTTTTAAAATAGTTGAGAAATTTTAGAAATATTTAGATTTCTCTAATAACATTTTTTATCTTTTTATGATAGCTTGATTGAGGTATAGTTTACATAAGATGAACAATTAAGTGATTTTTAGTAAATTTAAGGAGTTCTGTAACACTATGCAGTTGTAGGATGTTTTTATCACTTCAAAGAGTTTCCCTATGGCCATTTGCAGTCATCTTTATTCCCAACTCCAGGCAATCACTAATCCATTTTCTGTTCCTATACACTGCCTTTTGTGGATTTTTCATACAAACAAAATCATACAATATATGGTCTTTTTCATTAGAATAACAGTTTTTAGCACAGTTAATTTCCCAAAAGGCACATGAAAACTATACATATTAAAGAGCTCTTTTAAATAATGTTATATTTATAAAAGAAAAACTTCCAAAAACATGCATTTTTCCTTAGATTAGTCTTTTTAATCCTCTGTAGAACAAGTCAAGGTCTAACCACAAAAGTATTAAGAAATCAGATAATATACATTTGAAGCTGAGAATACCGATCCACATTTACTAGCAACCCACGAAGGAAACATTAGTTTTTGTTCAACCACTAAAACAAAAAAGAAAACAAAACAAAAATCCTACACAAGAAGCAACTGAGAAATATCAAGATACATTGCTACTGATACAGAGGTGGGGACAGGGACTCCATGGAGCATGTAGAATCTGAAATTTTACTGAGATAGTCTGTGACCTCAAAAGTGAACCAAATTAGTTGAAAAAGCTTATGGAATAAATACTATTACATTTTGTGCATTGGAAAAAGATGAATTAAAGTAAAATTTAGACCATTAATATATCATTGAGATCTTTGGCTGCTTGTCTTTTCCCAGAAGTGGATTAAAATACAAATTCATAAACTTGTTATAAGTTGAGTACATGTGTTGCCTGATTTCTCTTGCCAAATACTAATGAGGAGACATAAACCTGATACATTGAAATGGGACTTTGACTACAGCAAAGCCAAAGTCACAAGAACAAAAAAAAGCATACTAAGCAGTATGTTACTTTGCTAAAACTGAAACATCCATTTTGGGAAATGAGAGCTGTCGAACAAAGCTAAATTCTTGTGCTGCCCCTCTGAGACTTTCTGTGTTTTCTCTGAAAGAGACAAATGAAGGAATTTTTATCTCCTAGAATTTTAAAACTCTGAAATGCTCTAATGAATCATTAATTTTAAGGAATCTTTTCTTCAGAAGAGAAGTGATTTTGCAAATGGAGTCAAAGTTCTCTGGGGACCAACAGTGGTTTTTTAACATTTCAAAGGTCTGTCATCATAAATTTCTCTGAAACAAATTATTTTATGAAAATTTTATGCTGGTAATTACTTTTAAATTCTATGTCCTCTAATTCAGTTGCAGTTGGATATATATATTTTCACTATTCACACAATCCTCCAGGCTTTAGGACCTTCTTTCTTTCCTCTTGCAGGCTTAGCCTCAGAAAGAGCACACTATGTTCCACATCCTGTTGGCTAAGACAGGTCACAGCCCAGTCCAGATTCAAGAAGGAGGGGAAAGTGACCTGATCTTCTCTTGATGGGAGGAACTGCCAAACCTCAGTGGAAAGGGGCATGGATAAGGGATGAGGTGGAGAATTGTGGCCACTTTTGCAATCAATAGTAATTCATCATAAAGAACCTAGAAGTTTGCATGTAGCTGGCTTGTTAATTTTGCAACAGCTGGGGGTTTTATTTCTGAAAGGGATTATTTTTCCACTCCAAGTTTGTAAGACATATCCATAATTGAAATGTTGAGAGTGAGTTTTTTATTTGTTTCTTTACATATTTGCATTAACTGTGAGGATAGGAATAACTTGAGAATATCTAGTCCTACCATTAGCATCCAAGATAGTCTGGAAGTTTTAGTGAATGAAAATAATATGAAAAAATAAAAAAGCAAAGTCTAAGAATTGGAAAGGAGAAAGTGAAATTACCATTTTTTATATAAACCAGTAATTTGTTTAGAAAATCCAAGACAATTAACTGGAAAACTTAATACAGTTCAATAAGTTGATCCAACACAAAATATCTATACAAAAAATAATAGCTTGGTTTTACACTAGTAATAAATCATTAGCTATTATGCATGTAGTCTTTGTTAGGTTGGTTCAGAGTGTCTGGTTTGGGGCGGCCAGGGCAGCGACAGGGAACAAAGCAGCCCACATACTCAGGTGAGCAGCCAGGCAGATGCTGATGTCAGCAGTAGAGGTGCCTCCTGTAGATCAGTGGGCTTTTCTTGACTCACCCTGGAAGGACTCTGACCTCATCAGGATCCCCTGACCTTCTCTTCCTGCCTTAAGCCCTCCCCTTCCTGACCGGGCCTTTTAAAATTTTCTGTACCCTGCACATGCACAATTCTCCACTTCCTCTCTGTTGAACAGGAATTGGCCCATGAGCATACCTCCCAAAATATAGCTTGTCCAGCGGTTTTATTTTACTTGCTTTTGGTCATCTGGCTTTACAGTCTTTATTCATATTATAAATTTTACTAAAATTGTAACATTTCTCCAAACATTTTTGTGAAAATTTTTTCCAAAATAACATAAAAAAGTAAACAAAGAGACTACATAGCTGAAGAAAAGTTATTATAAAATAAATGTATTGAAATTCTAAGCAAAATCCCAATGGGGTATTTTCCCAACCAGGCATTGAGCCTAGAGACACTTTTACACTAAGCTACGTCCTCAGTCTTTTTTCATTTTTCCTTTGAGACAAGGTCATGCTAAGTTATAGTACTTGTTAAGTTGCTGATGTTGGCCTGAGTAGCTGGAATTACAGGCAGGTGCCACCACTCCAGGCTTTAAAGGGATATTTTTGATTACTTAAAATTGTACCCTGAAGAATAAATGGTTAAGAATATCAAGAAAATTTTGAAAAGGAGGAAAAAATAGTAGAACTTGTGTTACTAGATGTAATAAAGTTACAAGAACTAAAGCATACGTCACTGATACAGTGGTGGATGAATGAATGAAAACTAATGACTTCAGAAATAAACTGATGTATATAAATGGGTATTTTATTTAGTGAAATGCTTTTGCATTGAATGATATTTTCTATATTTCCTATAATGAATATCTACTCTTTCTTTAACTACAGGATTCCAAAATCTTGTCTTTCAACTCTCTAACATTCATCACTGTTCTTTCTAGCTCACATACTCTAGAAGCCCCAGTGCAAAATCCTTTTGGCATCTTGGAGCCACTAATCCTTTCAGCCATTATGATCGCCTATGAATTACAGTTGTCCATTCTAGTCCATTGACTAGTTTCTCTACCTTCAACATATGTGGTCAGATCCTTGCATATCCCTTGAATCTCAATCACTACCATTGTCATTGTATCTCACTCTAACTCTAGTGGTATTGAGCTCTGGTCAAATTGTTTCTGCTGTTGTGGTATTTTCTCTGCCTAAAATAATCTTTCCCAGACATTTAAAACCTTGGTCTCTCACTTCATGTAGATTCTGCTAAAATTCTACTCTTCATGGAGTCTTTCCTGATCATTCTGACTAAAATAGCACACACACTCCAGGCTTTGTCCTGTTTAATTTTTGTCATAACAGTTTTATCTATCTTTTATTCATTTTCTTTTTTTAAAATGTCTTTTCTTCCTCTTTTTAATTGTAGGGTCCATAGAAATAGGGATTTTTTTTGGGGGGGGGGGTTTACTGGAGATTAAACTCAGGGGCACTCAACCATTGAGCCACATCCCCAGCCCTATTTCGTATTTTATTTAGAGACAGGGTCTCACTGAGTTGCTTGGTGCTTCGCTTTTGCTGAGGCTGGATTTAGAACTCTTGATCCTTTTGGTTAATTTGTTGTATACTCTATCAGCGATGTCCTGCACAGTGCCTGGTATGCACTAGCTTCTTGATAAATATTTGATAAGTGATGGAATTGAGGGTGTTTCCAGTATGCTGTACCAAAGCAAAGAGAGTAGCCAATCGTGTTTCGTATTGCTGAAGTTTTGATAAGATCCATAATATGGATCATATTGTAAAAAAAGCATTTTTAGTAGATGATGAAGTCAATTGTGATGGATTAAAAGTGAGTTTGGAAATGAGGAAATAAAAATATCATCTTCTTTTAGATAACTCTTGAGAAATCTTTCTGTTAAGAGTAAAAGAGAAGTGATGTTCTAGCTTGAGGAGAATGTAATGTCATGAAATACCACAAACTGATTATGCTTCCTTCTTTACTTTGATGTGTTAGAAAATAGAACCAAACTCTGTTTATCATAAAGGCAATTTCTGAAAGCTTCTCAGTTTGACTTATCTTAATATTTTTTTTCTTCCTTTTCTCACTCTCTGACTTCTTCATTTTACTGAGTGGTTCTCTCAATTTATATAATAATCACCCGATGGGCTTATTAAACAGATTGCTGTGCCCCACCCTAGAGCTTCTGATTTAGTTGGTCTGGGATGACGTCCCAGAATTTGCATTTCTAGCAAAGTTATGAGATGCTACAGATTCTACCACTCTAGGGCAGTGCATTTTGACAATTACAGTTCTCTGGTGAGGTGTGTGTGTTTTAATGCTGACTTGGCACACAGAAAGACTTGCAGCTATAAACACAGGTAGCCCCTTACAGAGACTTCATTGACATACTGGCTCAAATATCTCTGCTCTTCTTTTTTCTGGATGTTTGATCTTTGTTCCTTTCACTTAAGAACTTTATTCCTTTACAATTGAAAAGTGTTGCTAAAGTCTACTCTTTTGCCTTCCAATGTACTCCTTACTTTCCTTCACTGCTAGTCACTTCATCTACTCACTCACCAAGTTCTGACAATGTCATCTTCAAATATTTTATGAGTAGTGCTCCTCTGGTTTTAATGTACGCATACATCACTTACGGATATTATTAAAATGAGGGTTGTATTTTAGCAGGTGTAAGGGCTAGACACATTTAATAAACCAAACATAATTTAGTATAACACCCAGATTAAACCACAACAACAAGGTTACTACCTGCACTCCAGAAAAGAGCTCTAGTGGACAAATTGTGTTTCCCTAAAGAAAAAAATCTAGGGAAACTATGAGTGCTACTTATACTGTGAAGTTTTTGTAGGTGTAATGATTAAGAATCTTTAAATGAACAGATTGTCTTGGATTATTTGAGTGGAACCCTAAATGCTATCACAAGTGTCCTTATATAGGAGGCAAAGGAGATTAAACACATGTATGGACTGGCCAACACCTTGATTTGGGATTTCCTGCATCTAGAACTTTGAAAGAATAAATTTTTGTTGTTTTAAGCCATCAAGTCTGTGGCAATTTTTATAACAGCATTAAGAATCAAATAGACCAGTCTTAATTCCTTTTTAGGTAAAATACCCCTCATTCTTCAGGGTGATTAAGGAATATCCTTTTCAGAGAATAGATTTTAGGAAGCCAGGAGATAAATACAAAGTATTTTGTATGTTTATATTATTGTATGATATCATTTGATCATTTTCCCCATTTATTTTTCAATTTTTGGTGCTTTTACATATTTAGTACTGAAAATTTTCTCAATAATTGGGCATATTTTCTTAATTCACTATCTGTGTCAATTCTTAACCTGGTTCAGTACCTTTGCACTAAACCAAAAGTATTAATTATTCATTGACTTTAATATATAAGTATACCATTTGATTCTTCAAAGTAAGTCCTGATTATAATATTTGAATAACTCCTTCTGGCATACAAGTAATTTAAATTTATTATTATATTGTTTTCTATGCTATTTACAACAAATTATCACAAAATTAGCAGCTTAAAAACAACACAATTTACTTATACCTTATAGTTTTGTAGGTCAGAAATCTGGCATGGCTCTTTCATTTAATTTTGGTAGTGGGGATTGGACCCTGTGGAGTTTGACCACTGAGCTATATGCCCAGATCGTTTTTAAAATTTTGAGATAAGGTATTGATAAATTTTCATAAGAAAGTCATGAATTTGACATGTACTGTTACCCACTAATTCTATTTATACTTCTCTAAATTCCACTATTACTTCTGTGCATGGTGGTTCATGCTTGTAATCCCAGCAGCTTGGGAGGCTGAGACAGGAGGATCACAAGTCAAGGCCAGCCTCAGCAACTTAACAAGCAACTTAGTGGGATACTGTCTCAAAATAAAAAAATAAAAATAGGGCTGGAGTTGTGGCTCAGTGGTAGAATGCTCGCCTCACACTTATGAAGCACTGGGTTCGATCCTTAGCACCACATAAAAATAAATAAATAAAATAAAGGTATTAAGTCCATCTACAACTAAACAATACTTTTTTATTAAAAATTTTATTTATTTATTTATTCTACTTAGGTATACATGATAGCAGCGTCATTTTGATTCATTGTACATATATGGAGCACAACTTTTCATTTCTCTGGATGTATGTGATGTAAAATCACAACATACATGCAAGTTATACATAAAGCTAGGGCTATGATGTCCATCATATTCCACCATCTTTACTTTCTCCCTGCCCCCTCCTCCTTCCCACCCCTGTGACCAAAGTTCCTCCATTCTTCTCGTGTCCTCCCCCACATTATGGATCAGCATCCACTTATCAGAGAGAACATTTGGTATTTGTTTTTTGGAGATAGGCTTACTTCACTTAGCATGATATTCTCCAACTCCATCCATTTACCTGCAAATGCCATAATTTTATTATCTTTTATTGCTGACTAATATTCCATTGTGTACATATACCACAGTTTCTTTAAAGGTATTAAGTCCATCTACAACTAAACAATATTTTTTTAAAAATAAAAATAAAAATGGCTGGGGATGTGGCTCAATGGTTAAGTGCCTCTGGGTTCAATCCCCTGTGCAAAAAAAAAAAAAAATACTGACTCATCACCTTTCTAAATGTATTAACTGGATGTACTGCCTGCACATTAGAGAAAATTAGTGAACCCTCATTTGCTGAACTTAGGTATTTGAACAATTCTATTATCTCAAATCCATAAATTAATTAAAACCCATTCACATTTCCCTTTCCAATGAGCCTATCCTGGGCATTGTAGCCTATAGCAACACACTGCTTCTCCCAAAACCTTACACTGCTTACTTGATGGACTGATCAGATGGTGCCTGTAGGTCGTCTTGAATTCATTGCCTTTTACATGGAAAATCATTTTCCTCCAAATGGATTGTAAATTGGTTAGTGGCCAATGGTATGCTTCATATCCTTTTTGGTTTAGTATACTTCATGACTATTGTAGTTCACTATACTTACTGGTAGATCAGCATAGCCTGTCCTCATCATGTGCATCATCAGGAAGTATTTACTAAGACAATGACTAGTTCTTTTATGGTACAGGAAAGAATGTCCTTGAAAATGCTGAAAACATATTTTTCTCCTTTCATGTCTAGGTAAGGAAATGCTGCTTTTTGTACTGGTGAACTCATGGGCCAACTGTGAGCACAAAAAGGCCATGTGAGCTAGAGGAAATCTCAAGGAACTCTAAGAGTCTGGAATTTGCCTCCCATTCCCTCAAACCTTCATAGCAGCCATGTCATCTCACATCAATAAAGCTGTTGCTTTGTTTCTTTCATCTGTAAAATGGTCAGTCTAGTAAGTTCTTTCCTATGTACCTTACTGAGCTATAATGCAGCTAAAACAAAAAAAAAAAACCAACAACAACATAAGGTAAACTTACAAAAACTGAATTGTTACTCATGGTCATTTCAAAACTACATTTTGGATGAGAATTTATAAGGGAGAATAAATGGTTTTTAAGAGATATTCTCTTTGGAATTCCTGTTTGAAACTTCCCCTGATCATGTTTCAAGGAAGTAAGAGCCCAAGCTCCGCTTTGAAGAGTGATACTAGAGCAGCGCTCATTTGCTTTTTCTCGCTTGCAAGGTCCCAGCAAGGAGAAACTGGGCCTCCTCTCAAGTCTGATAAATTAGAGTTATCATTATTGTTCCCATTTTACAGATGGCACAACTGTCTTATGTGATTGTTGTGAGTAGCAATGAGATAACTTGTGAAAACCCTTACACACAGACTTATTTATTTTAGTAGCTTAATTCTGGAAAATTGCTAAAATTGATCTGTTACTTGATAAGCTTTGTTGGTATTAATAAGAAGCATCATTTTGGGCTGGGGTTATGGTGCAGTGGTAGCGTGCCCGCCTAGCATGTGTGAGTCACTGGGTTCGATCCTCAGCACCACATAAAAATAAAATAAAGATATTCTGTCCACCTACAACTAAAACAAATAAATATTTAAAAAAAAAGAAGCATCATTTTCATAAAAAAGTTATGAATTTGACATTTACTGTTACCCACAATCAAAATATGAACTAGATGTAGATGTTGTATTCTATTCAAGTGTAGTATCAACTACTTGCATGGTTATATCTATCAAAAATATTTACATATTGGAATGTGTGTGTAAAATGGGGAAATAGATCAAAGAAGCATAAAGGATTTGTGTGACTTGATATTTTGAATATCATTGAAAGTAGAAAAGATAGTATTTTGTCCTAAAGAGAAATGCTACTGGGTTATTGTGATTTACTTATCATGGTCAAGAACAAAAGTATTTTACATGGCAGATAAAAAAGATAAATATACATTTATTATTATTATTTTAATAATAATTGAGAACACAATTCTGTATTTGCACACTGTCCTTAAACCACATCCTGCATACTTTGGATTTTAGAGACTCTAGGATTAAGGGCAGTTCTTTTATCTCATGCTTACTCTCAGAATTTGTTTGGACTTTTTTTTCTTCCAGCATGATGCATAAGAGTTTTGAGTGGTTTAAAGATCTTTCAGGATTTAGGAGCACAGGAAAGAGAGGATTAAGATGATTGTATTTTAATTTAATATTTATTAAACACACAAGTTATTCCAGAATTATTGGAAAACACCAAACTAGAACAGCCTCAAGACAATTGGTTTTGTCTGTTATATTTTTAGAACCATTCAAGTGTCTCATCAATCTTACTCCTTTCCTTTTACAAATGAGATAATTGAGTCACAGAGAGCCTAATTATTTATCTCTGGTTGCATCTAGATAAAGGCAGAACCGTGAGTAGGCTTTGATGTTTCTGATTCCACTCTGTCCAGACGTTTTTCACTATACCAAATTGCCACTTACAGCAGCTAAATGTGTAAATATATATTAGAATGTGAGAATGTTTCTGGGAGGAATGTGTCTTGTTTATCCATATGGCTCATACCTAATCACAATAAACAATTTATAAGTATATAAATTTTTGCATAATTGAGATGCTTTCCAGCACTCATTTCACTGTATGATATACCAAAGGGAATCAGTGCACCATCTTTGACACTGAGCATCTCAACTGAAGGCCAAGCTATTCAATTTGCCTTCACTTTGTGGTCAAGTCATTGGCAGTAACTCCTCCTACCTAGCAGGAAATATCAGCCTCTAGAGTGGAGGTCTTAAAAATCCTAAAGCTTGAAGTGACCATATCAAGGTCCCTGTGCACATATCATTTTAAAATCCAGTGTGATGTTCCAATGCAACCACTGACTATATTGTGATGCTGCCCAAGTGAGCAATTAAGTCCACTTAGGCTCAGTGATTTATAGCATAAGTAGGTAATATTTTAAGAAACAAAATAATTACAAAATTATAAAATCACTGTGATAAGTGTAAGTTACATCTAAGGTTGTATTAAGGTTATATTTGATTCAAAACTATATCATCTAGCAACTAAAACCTGCACCATAACAACCTTCCTCAAAAGGACCTTAAGAAAATAATTCAAACAACTGGGCACACTGTTTTAAAATGAGTCATTTTTGTTCCAAGATACATAATTGACCTAAGCTAAACCACATGAATGACACCTTTCTGCCTGCCCTAGATATTGTCCTAAATGATTAATTACACTCAAATTGGCATAGAAGACCTTGTCTCCTTTTAACTCATACCCCCTTCTAAATCTTTATTTAGCCTAATGATAAGAAAGTCTTGCTAGGAAAACAAGCTAGAGTATCTTTTGTGGAACCAAGATGAAAGAGCCTCATCTGTTTTCCCTAGTCATGGTTTCAAAGATCTTAGTCCCAAAGATGGCAACTCCATTGCTTTAGGCTGCAGGTGAGGCAGAACATCATGATGGAAGGGTGTGAGGGATAAAAGCAACTCAGGACATGACAATCAGGAAGCAGAAAGACTCTTGTACACCAGGGACAAAATATAAACCCCAAAGGATGCCCCCCAGTGACCTACCTCCTCCAGTAATACCCTACCTGACTATTGTTACCACCAAATTAATCTATTCAGGTGAATTAATGCATTGATTAGGTTAAGGTTCTCATAACCCAATCATTTCACCTTTAAACTTTCTTGCATTGTCTTACACATTAGCTTTTGGGTATACCTCACATCTAAACCATAACAAATGGCCTATAGCAATTGTGCTAGGTACATATCCTGAGACCTGGTCATCACTTCTCCTGTGGAATAGAATGAAGGGAATGGCTAGAGGGGGGTGGGAGAAATGGGAGATATCTTTGGCTTTTCTGCTAGATATTAAAAAATTATATGTAAATGAAAAGAATCTGTAGTCCATTATTGGGCAATATCCATAGGCTAATGATACTGTAGATAGGTGAACTTGGATAAGGTATGTGCTGTTGTACGTTAAACATTGATTCATGATTGGCATCTCTCTCTCTTTTTTCTTAATGTGTCACTGGCTGATGATCTCTCCAGCGTTTCTTTACTTTCAGGATAGTAGAGAACAAAATGGTGAACAACATAGCCTCAGGAATCTGAAAATTTTGGCTTTTTATTTCAACTCTGTGTTAGTTTGCTTTTCATTGTTCTGACCAGAATACCTGAAAAGAGCTACTTAGAGGAGGAAAAGTTTATTTGGGCTCATGGTTTCAGAGCTTCAGAGTATGGTCATCTGACTCCTTCACTCCAGACCTGAGGTGAGGCAGAAGGGCATGGTGGAGCACAATTGCTCACTAGGAGCAGCAGTAGCAAGGAAGCAGAAAGAACAAAGGAAGAGCCAGGGGAGCAAGATATAATTCCTAAACTCATGTCCCCAGAGACTCACCTCCTCTAGCCATGCCCTACCTGCCCACAGTTAATAAACAACACAGTGGTCCTTTCAAATTATTAACACATCAGATGGATTAACCTACTGATTGGGTAACAACTGTCATAATCTAATCATTTCAGCTTTGGAGGGGCACTCATATCCAAATCATAATAAGCTCTGTCACAGATAGCTCTATCTTGGGAAGATGATTTATCTTCCCTTAGTTTTCTAATTAGCAAAATAGGGCTGATAAGTGTGTTGCTTTGTATGTTCATTGTGAATGTGAGGTGTAATAATGCATGTAAAGTGTTTAGCACATTACATGATTCAGTTTAATCATCAATAAATATTAAATTTTAATGACAATAGCTGAAATTTGAGTGTGACCTTTCAAGGCTGGTAGAAAGACGAAGACTTTCAGTCAAGTGTACTTCTCACACTCAATGTCACCTTGAACACCTTATAACAGCTGTCCCTTCACATGGTTCAGGTTAAGTCCTCAGGCTATGACAGCAGGTATTTCCAACAGAATCTCAAAGTCACATGAATGTTCAGTAGCCTGAAATTGTCATTTCTCTTAGATTCTGTGCAGTTGTGGGTACTGGATAAAGTTTGAGGATCTAGAATATTCTTGTTAAATTTAATCTTATTACAACTACATACTTTTAGTCATACTGTAGATTTAATGCCAACATACTGTCTTAAACATGAATAAATAGAATTTATGTCTACTTGCTCATCTTAGCTGCAGCAGTCTGAATGGTTGGGCAAAGCCTTCACTCTGTTTCCACAGCTCAGCAATCGTTTAACTCTATCCATTTATCTACTCAAGCTCCACGTCTTCCCCAGGTTTTTCAACTTCTTCAGTGATTTTATTAAGTTAAAAAGTTATTAAGTTAAATAGGCTGCTCAATGACATCCTATTATGTTTAAATAAAATTAAAAGTCATCTTTAGAGTCTCCTTGGCCTACATACCCTCCCTGCTCCCTTCTCTGCTGTCACTATAATCCAGCCACATTGACCTTCTTCCAATTTTTTGGATAGGCCAGGCTATTTCCTGTCTTGGATCCATTATACTTGCTGTTCCCTCTGCCTGGAATGTTCTTTCCTAATATCTTCCCATGTCTGCCTTCTTACTCAAGTTTCAGTTAGAGTATTTCCTTCTCAGAGAGATTAATTCAATGCCATATCTGTTGGGTTCCTTCCATTTAATATCAAGTTTATTGTTCTCAGAGCACAATAACCCTGTCTGCAATTATTTGTTTATACCAGCACCAGCACTTGCACCAGCACTTCTCTTTCTGGGTGGTGGAGGGAGAGATCAAGTACTTATTAAACCTTTGGGTAAACCCTAGAGTTTCCACCAGAAGAAATTCTCTTTCACATAGCATCATTTGGAGATATCTGACCTCAGAAAACACAAAGACCTTTCTAAATTCTTTGAGTTTCTTCTGTGCCATTTAAGCTCTGTCAAACCTCAATGTTTTTTACATGAGCATTATTTATTTGTTCACTGCTATGTTGTTCCTCATAACTATATTTATTCCTTTCTACTTTTGGTTGGATTTTCTACATACCGAAAAATAAAGCTCACAAAAACCTAAGCAAGGAAAATAACACTCACCAGGAATTTCTATCATGCCTCATTTTTTTTGTTTAATCATTCATGTAACAATTTATCATATACCTAATATGTGCTGTACATTGTTCAAACTCTGGGAATATACTAATAAACAGGATAAAGTCCCTAGCCTCAGGTAGTATATATTCCAGTAGATGTTGACAATAATAAATTTAAAATAAAATTACCATGTTTATGACATACACATAGTACATATTATATTTAGGCTTAGAATACATTCAACTTAATTATCCATCTTAAGTCCTAAGGCTTAAAATTGTGTTTTGTTGTAAAGTAAGCATGATATATATGAATGCTGCTGCTCTTAATTAGATCATGATTATTAAAGTAAATATGCTGCTATGCTTTCATGTAAGCATGGACAAGCATGTCCTGTCATTTTTGATTTGAGAGCTTTTTAATAAAATGTGAATTTACAGTGAATAAACAAGAAATATGCTATCCATTTCTAGTAATATCAAGGTTCTCCTGGTATGGCTCTCCCCTCAACTCCAAACCACCACATGCTATTTGCAAATTCAGATGTGATGGCATGATTTTAGAGATGTTTTCCCTAAATATTTGAAAGGTCTTATTAAGTTTATAGGAAAGCAGCTACTTCCTTCAATCCCTAATCTAATTAGATGATAAGATTTTAAAAGCTTATACTATCAACTAAAGTAAGAAGTTTGATATTTTATCTGAGTTCAAGAAAAAATAAGTCACCCTGTGCCCTAAGTGGAAGCCCCAAGAAATGAAATAGGAAAAGTGAAATAAAATTTGAGTCATTCCTTTAGATCACACACATTGTATAGAAAGGACAGTGTGAAAAAAAAAGAAAGGAAAGTGTGAGTCTTCATAACTCCCAGTCTATATACAGGATTGAGGACGTCTTCCCAGAGAACGAGCTCATTGTCAAAGCAATAATTTAGAACTCATTTAGAGTCTTTCTTCCATGTATATTGAAATGCAAACTGAGATACTAGAGGAAGCAAAGACATGAATTTGTAAATATTCAAAGTTCCAAGTCGGTCACGTAGCAATGTAGGTCCTTGGAAACTATTTAATTTTTCTTAAGCCATTAAAAAATAGAAATAGAAATAACTAACTTATCAGAAATGCAGGCAAAGCCAATTTCATGTAGATCATTATCAATAAATCATGATGTATTTATTAATATTTTATTATTATTTATTAAATATTGAGAAATTATTACTTTTTGCCATAAATCATGCAAATGACTCACACTCACTTTGAGGTTAACATAAGGAAGGTGATAGGAGAAAGGTCTCTCTATCTTCTCTTTTATGTTGTTCATTTATGCATTTAATCAATGAACACTATTGCATGTCTTCTCTGTTCTTGATGTGATGCTCAACTGGAAAGTCCCTGATCACAAGCAATTCCAAATCTAGTAGGGGGACAGGTCAGTAAAGAAACAAATATGATACAATTTGATAGTGTTAGGAAAGAACTAAAAAATGGGTCCTATGAGAAAACTACATGGGGGAGTGAAGAACTGGTCCACGGAATTCTCCCAAAAGATGAATCTCAAAGGATAAGAGGAAACAGCCCTGGGGGAAAGAAGAGGAAACTCATTCCATGTTCCCAGCAGGAGAACTCATCCATCTTCACTAGACTGTAAACATCATGAGATCAAGTTCTTATTTTCTCCAATATTGTATCTCTAGCACCTAGGGCAGCACTTGGTACACAACTGTTAAGTATCCTTGAATGAGTCCCTATAAAACAGTATGATTGATCTATGCTACTCAGCTGTCTTTATTAAAATATACAGAGTCTTTTTAAACTCAGAATTTTAGGGAGAAAAATGAAAGAATCTTTTGAGGTTTACAAAATCTAGTCTATAATAAGAAATGTAAATAATTTACTACACATTCATATTCAACAAGTTAAAAAAGCCTATGGAATGGGTTAAGATATCAATTTGCAGTTTCCCTTGCCTGAGGAAATGGTTTTAACCAATGATTGGTTTTGTTAATTCATTAAATCCTATTCTGGCTTGGTCATATCCTCTATTGTTTGTCTTAGGATGCTCTTATCCCGCTGGAATGACCAAATTCTTTCACACTTCCTGATTTCTGATTTTTTTTTTAGTTTTTTGCTTGTGCCTGAAACACTTTGATACAAACCAATGCACTCTGCAAATTGCTAAATGCCTATCCTTCTGTTGCTGAGAATGCCTGCACAATGGTACAGTCCTCATCTTGTTAGGTTCCAAGATTGTCCCTCATTCTCCCAGTCATATTCTTCCCTAAAGATTGATGCTCCAAAAGTATTGACAGTAGAAAGGAAATAAAAATCCCTTTGATCAGAAGAATCACTTTGTTTTGGGAGTCTCAAGTGAAAACACAACCTCCCTTCCTCCCTGCCACCCTGCAAGCATAGCATGGTAGTAAGATCACAGGATCACAGAAAAGGCCCGGGTGCTAATCACAGCATTACCTCTACATTTTCCTAGTAGCCTTGCTTTACTACTTTAGATGCCTTTCCACCCTATTTTCCACCCAGGGAGGCTACTTCAAGGGGAATACAGATCTGATACCAGAGTTTTAGCCCCAGTCAGATTTCAATGGTATGAAGTTCCTGCAGGAAGAAGATTCTGTGGCCTTCCTTCATGGAATCATCCATAGCTGTCTATGCTCCATAACATAGGTCTCTGCTCTTCTCCAAGTTCCTCGCAATCTACATTTCTCTCATTTATTTTTGAGTTCTGGTAAACTCTCTCCTGGGAGTGAGGTGAGGGAAGGCTAGTGGCTGGGATAGTACCAGTTTCACAACTGGTAGCCCTGGTGGTGACTCTACTCATCATCCATTAGTCCTCATGCAAACACACAAATGTTGCTCTTGTTTTCTCTTGGAATCCTGACTGACACACTAACCGCATAACTGTAGGCCAGTTACTTAACCTTCTTTGCTTCAGTTTTCTCACCCATAAAGTGAGATAAACAAATGTACCTACATGAAGTGTCTTGAGTTAGGATTAAATGAGAGAGTCCTCGCACATAGAAAACACTTAAAATATGTTAGCTTTTAGTGCTATTGGAGTATTCTGTTGTATGATGATACATTCCATAAAACATTATTGAATAAATAACACCATAGAAGATTATCTTGTTGACTTTAATTACTTCAGTTCTAAAACTGTGCTGGTGATATACCTGCCATGAACAAGGAGCCAGAAGATAAGTGAAGGATATGAAATAAGATAAGGATGTGGTCTTGAGTCAGCAAGGACTTCAAAAATTATGTTAAAAGTAATAAGTGAAAATATTGAAGCATAAAAAAATTCTGTTATAGGATCCTAGGTGAAAAGCAGAGAAAATTCTTAAGATACTAACAAAAATAATGCCCTTAAGTTGTAGTTAATTCTGTTGTAAGCCTTGAAAGCATCAAGTAGAGGTAAAAAATGAATTCCCAAAGACAAATATCCAATAAAATAAACTCTGAAAGAATGTGGATGTACTGAGAAGGTATTGTTGCCCGCCGGCAGGAGACAATAATCACGCCGTTATTCTCAGAAAGCAATCTTTATTTTTGTTGAGCGCTCTTCTTGCCTTCCTTAGCTCTCTCTTGTTCTCCCTCATTCTCTCCTTGTTCTCCCCTGTTCTCTCCTTGTTCCCCCCAGCCTCCTTCTCTCTCCTTTTTATACAGCAGGAAGTATTACAGAGCAGAGTTACAACCAATCAGAAGGAATAGCATTATCAAGCACGAGGGGAATGCATGAGCAGAATACAGGTGTGTATCAGAGCAGGCATTGCCCACGAGCCAAGCATGCACAGTGACGTTACCGCCAGCCAATGCTGTGCACTTCCTTAAGTTGTCCACCTGTTTACTGCAAGTTTCTGGCATACAGCCAGGTTGCCATCTCGAAAGGGCAGGGCAGCTCCCGGGCCCAGAGAGCCTGCCCCCAACAAGAAGGTACTTATGGATCTGCTAGAAATTTTAGAGTGGATCAGTGGTAGGTACATAGAAAACTAAGGGAATAAAAGGCCAAGGCAACTAACCTCATAAAAATTTTAAAAAATGCTCCAAAGAAAGGAAATATGATCATAGCAAGGAGATTAAATACCTTGACCTTTCTGATTCTATAGCTCGAGTGGCTAATGTTTAAAAAGATATCAAAACTGTGTTGTAGTCAGCTTTGCATTGCTCTTATGGTTTGGATATGAGGTGTCCCCCAAAAGCTCATATGTGAGACAATGCAAGAAGATTCAGAGGAGAAATGACTGGGTTGTCAGGTCCTTAATCCAATCAGTGAATTATCCCCTGATAGGGATTAACTGAGTGGTAACTGAAGTGGTAGAGTGTGGCTGGAGGAGGTGGGAATTAGCATGTAGCTTTGGGATATATGTTTGTATCCGGCAAGTGGAGACCTCTCTCTGTTTCTTGATCATCATGCATGCTCCTTCCCTCTGCTACACTATTCCTGCTATGATGTTCTGCTTTACCTCAAGCCCTGAGGAATGGAGCCAGCCTTGTATGGACTAAGACTTCTGAAACCATTTAAGGAGCCCTTAAATAAACTTTTCCTCCTCTACAGTTTTTCTGGTTGGGTCTTATAATCACAGTGGTGAAACAGCTGACTAAAACAATTACTATGACCAAAATACCTGACAAAAATAATTGAGAAGTGGAAAAGTTTATTTAGGCTCAGAGTTTCAGAGGTCTCAGTTCATAGACAGCCAACTCCATTGCTCTGGGCCCAAGGCAAGGTAGTATGTCATGGAAAAAGGGCCCTGCAGAGGAAAACTGCTCACCTAATGAGGTCATAAAGCAGAGAGAGGGAGCGAGGAAGGACCACAAGGAAGATGCAACTTTCCAGGGTATGCTCCCAGTGACCTACTTTTTCCAGCCATGCCCTACCTGCCTACAGTTCCCACCCACTACTTTCAAACTAGGATGGACTGATTAGGTTATGGTTCTCACAATACAATCATTTTACCTTTGAACACTCCTGTATTAATAACACAAGAGCTTTGGTGGGACACCTCATATCCAAACCATAACAAATTGTAAACACTGACTAATCACGTAACCTATAATTGTGACATAGCTCTATTGGAGAGATGAGAGGAGGCAAAGTTTAGGAATGGTTTGATGAAAAAAAAAAAAGGAAATACGTGAGAGAAAACAATCCTCATCTTCTACAGTAAGAAGTAGCCAAAAATATTAAGGATTATCGGTATTAATATGTTGTTTAGGAACAACTAAAGAGTTTGAAGAGGTTGTCTGAGGAGCAGATATATAGATTAGGAGGATAAAAGAAAGTAATATTATATTTCTTGATAAGCTTTAAGGCAGTATTTTGTTTTTCAATATATGTGAATGCACTATTGAATAAAACAAATCTAAATATGAGGTTGAACATAAATCTCTTGCACATGAAAGAAAGAGGTGTATAGTCCTGACATCAGATTATGGATCATCTGCAATACTGAACAGACCACACTTCAGAACTTCATATAGCTAATAAAACAAGGAAAAACATATTCAGATTTATGTTTACTGAGAAATGTCTGGAATAGCTTTGAAGATGACTGGAATGAGAAGTGAATGATGTTGGGAAAATTAGTTATAATTTTTTTTTTGCAGAAAAAATGATGCAGTTTGAAATACAATGTAAATACATGATTTGAGAAACTCTCCAAGGTAAAAATTTTAAAAAGTAGTAATTAGATAGGGGAAGTAAAAGAGAACTCATTAATACAGAAATTTCTATGTTTTGGTTGATGATTTAGTTAACTGCTGTTGTACAAAGCACAATTAAAAGCAAATTTCAGAATGATGTGATTTTACGAACTAAGATGCATGGATTACATCTAGTTAGAATAATGTAGCACACAGAAACACAAAATTTTTAAAATCAGGGAAATCTCAAAGCTGGAGAAAAAGAATTTGAAGGCTTCTGGTATATAAGTAATAGTTGAAAACATTGCCTTGTAAAATAGTTTCTGGACAATCTAAGGAACAACTATTTAAAAAGGAGCCAGTAATAAAGTGTTTAAAAATTCATTCATTCACTTATTAATTTAATACTTCTTTCAACAAATATTTATTAAGCATCTAGTAAGAGCTAGACTCTAATAAAAGGTCATCAAAATTTTCCTGTGTTTCTAAGAAAATTCTTTCAAGTATCAAGTTTTTGGGCACTTATAGAAGAAAGGAAAGGAGGCATGTGTAAATTTTATTATTGAGTAATTATGTCATCTTATATTTACGAAAATTTAGGAAAAACACAAATGGAAAGAAGGGAGAAGAAAAGTCAAGATGCATGATCAACTACATAGGGGCTGAAAGACAACAGGAGGATGTCTGGATATTTGAATCAACCTAGTGTCAAGAACTGATCCATGAAGGGTGGTGTATCAGTGGTTTGAAGTATGGAAGAGCCCAGTTAAAGCATCAAAAGTATGGAAGAGGCCAGTTAAAGCATCATCAGAGAAATCAAATGAAGTCTAAGACCATGTAGGAATAATAGTTTTACTATGAAAATGCGGGACAGGTTGGGACCATTTGTTTCCAAGGATATCCAGTGGATCTATCATTTTGATATTGTAATGATCTCATGCATCTCAGCTGTTAGCACTTTGTTATGTTAGTTATAGTAACCCTGGTATGGGAATACAGATGAATTACTATAACAAACTCTAGTGGTATTGTCAGGAAGGTTCAGCTGCTATTTATTATAGATCAGAGAGTGTGTTACTATACGTATGCTGTCTTCTACAAGGATGAATTGGGGCTTCTTTTGGCAATTAGGAGACTATCAAGAGGTGTCAGTGGAGAGCCTGGGCTTTTAAATTCAGACTTACCCAGCTACCTGACACTTTAATTATTTAACTTTTTTTGCTAAGTCTAATGCTCAGTCTTTCCTTCCTTGCTTCTCTTCACTTTTCTTCTGATCCTTCTTTTTATCTTTCTTTCCCTTTATCCTTGTTTGATAAAAACATTGACTTAACCAATGATTTTTTTATCACAACAAATATTCTTTTAAAAGAAAACATATTCTCTAAGAGGGGACTCAACTTTTGTGACCAAAAGCACTACTGTTCTGCAAATAAACCAGAGATCATTGATGTAAATAATTGAGATTAAAATAAGCACACATTTATGTTTTAAATTAAATCCAAATGAAGAACAAAATCAGAACTTTTATATTTACACTAAAATTTAATATTTTAAAAATTTTGTATAAGCATTTATGTAAGCAGCAGCTATAATCTTTATCACTTTTGTCCTGAGCTAAATTATCAATGATGTCATTTTTGATTCATACATGTCTTGCTTTTCTTTTATTTATCAATATGCTTTTAAGTTACTTTAATCAATGAACTTGCATGTAGCATATCAAGTACTGGACATTTTTTCCCAACATGACATAGATAAAAGAAGACTCAGTTTAGATTTTAAAACTCCCTTAGGATATAACTATTGCCTCTGAGCAATGGCGCTATATTGCACATCATAGACCACAATATGGATATCACCCCCTGGAGTCATGCAGTGCGTATCCTTTATCACTGCATAAGACAGCCCTAATAGACCCATGGGAGGGAGTCAACTTCAGGGGGGCACATAAAGTCCTTGAGCATTAAAAAGTATTTTGGAAAATCAAAGGAGAAAAAACCATTTATATTGTGTACATTGTTCTGACATGGAAAAACAAATCTGACATGTGTTTTCTATGTAAGCCTTATTTGGAAAGAGGAATAAATGTGCTGTGGCCTAGATTTAAAACGAATGGCACCGTATGGTTCTGACATGCAGAATTGTTTGGAACACCATTAGAAACACCAGCTCATGATAATACAAGGATTCGTGTTCTCTCTTTCCCATAATAATGACTGACTCAGAAAAGATGAAAATGAAGTATTATGTTTTTAGACAGTTTACAGGAACAGAAAGTTATTAGGTGCTACAATGATATGCCTTGATAAAGAGTGTCAGTTTTACACATTTGTAAGATTAATAGCTTAGATTTTTATTAAGTTATTCTTATAATATAAATATAGATAAAGATCATAGGCTAAGAGCAGTCAAAATTTATTGAAGGTAACTCTCTTGGAAATTAAAATGCATTTTCTAGGCCCTACTCCCAGACATTCTGATGTAGAATCATGGGGATGGCCCTGGAGTCTGCATTATAATAAGCACTCCTGGATTCCTATTTTAAGGAATGTCATAAACTGTATATGATGTTGGCTCAAAGAACAGGTATCCTTGAGGAGTTCAAGAAAAATGCCTATGGAGCTGGGGCTATAGCTCAGTTAGTACAGTGCTTGCCTCACAAGCACAAGGCTCTGATTCAATCTCCAGCACCAGAAAGAAAAGAAAAAAAGAAAAGAAAAGAAAAAGAAAGAAAGGAAGGAGGGAAAGAAGGAAGGAGGGAGGGAGGGAAGGAGGGAAAAGAAAAGAAAAGAACTCTCACCATATAACCACTGCATGGGATAAAGTCTAAACGTGTAGTTTTTAAAAATTCTATAGACAACTCTAATTCGCAGCTAAGCTGAGAAATTCTATTTAATAGAATTACTTTCTGTTGCTGCTTATTATTTATTTTAGTCAGCTTTTTCACTGGTGTGGCCAAAAGACCTGACAAGGACAGTTTTTGAGGAGGAAAAGTTTATTGGGGAGTTTATAGTTTCAGAGGTCTTAAAGACAGCTGGCTCCATTGCTCTGAGCTCAATGTAAGAGAGAACATCATGGCAGAAGAGTTTGATGAAGGAAAGCAGCTCAGAACATCACATCAGGAAGCAGAGAGACTCCACTCTCTATGGACAAAATATATACCTCTAAGCCATGCCCCAATGATCTACCTACATCCTGACACCACACCCTACCTGCCTTCAATTACCACTTAGTTAATCCCTAGGAGGGGATTAATTCATTGATTGGGTTAAGGCTCTCATAACTCAATCATTTCACCTCTAAATCTTTTTGCATTGTCTCACACATGAGCTTTTGGGGACTCCTCATATCTAAACTGTAACATTATTAAATGTTAGTTTAATATTTTTTTGAGAAACTAGCATACTGTTTTTTATAGCAGCTGTATGCAATTTATATTATTAACAACAGTGCACAAAAGTTTCAGTTTTTCCATATTCACACCAACACTTGTTACTTTCTATTTTCTTTGATAGTCATCCTAATAGGTGAGAGTTTATCTCATTGTGGTTTGACTAGCATTTCTCAAATGATTTGGTGACCTTGAGGGGTCTTATCATATGACTATTGTATATTCATACAACATCTTTGAAGATGTTTCTTCAAGTACTTGTCAAGCTTTTAATCAAAAATTTTTCATGTCTTTAGGAATTCACTATATATTTGGAATATTGATTTCTTATTGGATATATGGTTTATAATTATTTTCTCCTATTCTGTGAATTGCCTTCTCACTCTTCATAATGCTCTCTGTTTTGCAAAGTTTTAATTTTCCAGAAATACAATTTTTATTCCTCTTCTTTTTTTTCTCTTTAATTTCTTTTTCTTGTCTAATTGCTCTGGCCAACACTTACAGTATGATGTTAGATAGAAGTAATGAAACTGGGCATCCATGCCTTGTTCTAGATCTTAGAAGAAAAAGTGGCATCATTTCATCAGTGAGTTGATGTTTGTTCTTGCTTTTGCACATTTAGCTTTTTGTATTTAACCATGGAGCCTTCTATTTGTACTTTGCCTTCTATTCCTTGTTTGCTAAGTGTTCTTGTCATGGAAGAGGGCTGAATTTTGTCACATGTTTTTTCTACATCAATTGAGATGATTGCATAATGTTTCCCCCTTTATTCTGTTAATGTGGTGTATAATATTAATCATTTTTTTGTCTTTTGTATCATGTTTGCATTCTAGGAATAAATCATACTTGGTCATAATATATAATGTACTATTAAATTCACATCATTAGTATGTGTTCGGAATATTTGTATCAATGTTCATAAGGGATATGGGTCTGGATTTTTTTGGATTGTCCTTGCCAGGTTTTGATTTCAGAGTACTGCTGGACCTGTAAAATGTGTTCAGAAGTATTCCTTCCTCTTAAATTTTTTTTTGGAAAACTTTTTGTCTTTAAATCCTGTAGTGAATTTTTCATTTGTTTTTGTATTATTTTAGCATTAGAATTTCATTTTACTTCTTTCAAGGTTTGCTCTTTTTTGATATAACCATTTTGTACAAACATCATTTCTTGATGTTCTCCATGTCTTCCTTTAGTTCTTCGAGCATCATTAAGATAGCTGTTCAAAAATCTTTGTTTAATAAATCTGTCATAAGATTGTTCTCTCTGGAGCCTTTCTGTCTGTCCTTCCTTCCCTCTTCTTTTTTGAATATCTTTGGATTTATTTGTTGCAAACTGGACATGTGAAATTAATGATGTGGTTGTAGTGGCACCCCCCTCCTCCACAAAAGATCTTAATTAAGCTACTCGAGAAATCTGCACCATAATTGACCTTAGAACTATCAGCAAAAGAGTCTCTACAAAAGAGTTCAATGTAGTTAAACTTCCTACTGACTTGGCCAGGAGCCTAAAAGAGATAAGCACTCCAGGTGCTGAAAGTCCCTTTACTAGTTTTTTCGCAAACGTTTATGGATTATCTAGTGTAGTGACAATATAATAAGTTGTAGAAGTGTGCTATGAAAGACAGGTTCTTTAACAAGGCCTCTGGCCTTGAGCCTGAGCTTCACAGAGATGTTTACATTTCAAAGATAAGAGAAGATGTTACTAATTGGGCTCCATGGTAACAGCTGGCAGGGGGAAGAAAGGGGAGAGGCTCTCCCCTTCTCAGGTGCTGTCCTTGAAGTGTTAACTTACCCAGAATAGTGAAAAAAGCTGCTTTTGTGTGAACTTCTGCAGATTGTGAACTTCTGAGCCCCTCCTCTTACACTCTGGGTATAAAGTTCTGAAACTGCCTGAACTCGGGGTTCAGGGGGATTAATTGATTACAGCAAAATCTTTACCCTCTGAACTGACTGCAGTCAAATAAAACTGTTTCCTGCTATCTTCAGTGCCTCGTCTCGTCTGTCCCTACAACATGGTGAGTCGGCAAATAAGATTCTCCTTCTTCCATAGCAATTTTCTGTTCTCATTTTGTTTTGCCTTATTTAATATGATGATGATGATGATGATGGTTTTAGTCTGCATGTGAAGGATGAGTCTGAAATATAAACTGAAGTCATCACCTGTCTCTCTGAACCTATACTGTTCCCTAATTATGCACAGTGACTTTCTATTTTTTCTCATCTATGCAGTTATTTTTGAATATCCTACTCTTTAATTTCTGACTTCAAAAGGGCAAAGAGAAAAATGAAAAAGAAAAGAGAAGGAAACATTCTGCCACTTTAAATTTCTGGAAGTCACTTGGGCTTGCCGCAAAGTAACAATGGCTGCCCACCCTTGTATCTTCACCAATACTTGTAGGACAGGGTCTTACCCCCCACTTCATTTCACACAAATTGTGCAAGCTGCTCCCTGAACACCTGCACAGCTACTTGCCTTGGGGTTGGGGCAAAAGGGCAGTTATTACTGAGCTAAGAGCTGAACTGGACTGATTTATGTGTAATTTACTGGCAGGATGTCCCTCAAAGTTACAAACCTTTAATAGGTTCCAAAGTTCAAAAATGATTGTTGTGTAGATGGGCAGACAGAGTCTGGGGGCTTCTTATTCCACCAACCTCCTAGGATCCTCTTTAGTGACCTTATTTTATATTAGTGTTTGTAATGTTGTTCCAAAGGGATATTAAACAAAAATAAGCTGTAACACAAACAGTTTCATGGGAATGAAAATAAAAAGTGGTTTCACTCATGATATTTTAGTACAAATAGTCATGAACATATAGAAAAATGTAAAGAACTATAGTAAACTGTTATACAGTTGGCTTCTACATTCTATCAGTAACACTTTTTTGCAAGAGGCTCTATTTAAAATACAAATTCTGTAACTTCTTAGCTGATGACCTTGGGCTAATTTCTTAAACTCCCTGAACTTTATTTTCTTTATCTAGAAAAGGTAGAAATGATAGTACTCACTTCATGTTTTACTGCCATGCTTACATGATATAATCTAGGCAGGGTACTCAGCCCAATGCCAGACACAAGATATGGTATCACAGTAATTAGTATTTGTTGAATGAATAAATGAATGAAACCATAATGAAGTTCCTGAAGATGCTCCTTAAAGGAACAATAATATCTACATTTCAGCTTCTGGATTTAGAACAATAGTGTCTTTAATTAAAGACAAGTATATGGAAGTATGTGAACACATGTTTTTTCTTAATAGCTGAACCAATGTACCTACAAAAGAATTGAAGCAATCCAGTTATTTACTATTCTGTTTACGTGCAATGAAAGACGATTTCCAGTGCATCTCTTTGATTTACCTCATCAAAATAATAAAAAAACAACATGAGGAAATGCTCTACTTTCTGATTTATCAATACATGACATGACGACTAGCCCTGAGTTTCAGTATCCTGTTGGAGCAAACAGAGGCAAACGAAGGGCCAAACTAGGGTTAGAGAGGAAATAGGAGAGCCCTGAAACAATCTTGCCAACTCTGACTCTGTCCTAAGCCTCTTGCTCTCTCCAGGTTGCATTCCTGTCCCTGAGGAGGCCAAGGGCATGTGTTTAGGTTAAGGCAAGGGAGGTGCTAAGTAGGTCCAGGTGGAATTCTTTAAGGCAAACTGGCTTTTCTCCAGCTTCGGATCTTACTCACATACTTTCTCCAGCTGCACTGCTGCTTAAACCACAGCTGGTGTGTTCTTGCTTGTCCAAGAATGGTTTGGACTATACCTAAAACTTGATGTAAGTGATTTTTAATACCATCAGAAAGATACACTTTGCTAATGAGAAAACAAATGAGGCAAAACCAAAAAACTTAAATATGCTAGAATCTCTAAGTCATAATTTTAGAGAGAGTGCTCACTATGGATCAAGTCCTCATTTTTCTTACACAAGACTGCTCTATCATTGAAAAATTGGACTACACAATATTCTAGAAAGAGTGCATTGTATCAAAGACTTGGAATCAAGTTTCTATGCTCACTCTGTCCCTACCTCATGTGGTCCTTGATTACATCATGTTGCATTTTTGGTTTCAATATTTTTCTATGCTTATGCATACTGATAGATCTTATCCACTTCAAAAATATTGCAGTAAGGGAATTTAATCTTAAGTCTTTGAAATTGTGCTGCTATAAAATCAACTTTCTTTTATTTCTCCTGTCATGAAGAAACATCAATCAACAACACTGAATTTACTGAATATCTAAATACCTAAGCAGGCTCCTTAAAGATGCTAATTATTGTATTTGAATATATTTGAAATAAGTTACTTTCATTACATGGTGAATGTTATTCTATATATTCCCATTGATCCATTACACCTTTAAATCATATTTTCTGAACTATTTAGAAAAATATTTCAAACTTGAACTCAGAGTAAAACAAGATCTTTGTTGTCAATTCCAAGAAACCCAGTTCTGAAAAGTCTTCAAATGTTAGTGAAGGCTTTTCAGGTTACTTGAATGCACCTGCTTGATCAGACCTTCAACTAAGTATTTTCATTGGCAAATATGTAATTTATGAATAAATAAGAAGTTGGAGCCTGAGAAACTGAAGGAATAAGCTCAATGCCTTGAAGTCTTTGTAGAAAGGCTTGCATGCAGTTTCTACCAAACTTTTACAAAATTAATTTCAGCAAGTCCAAGTACTTTGGGTATAAGGGATGACTGCATACAGAGGCCTTTTCACACATGGCTCCCACAGTCTGCAGTTCTTTTCAATTAGCTCTCTTGGCAGCACAGCAGGCCCTCTGGAGGGTCCTTGGTAAACTTCTTTCAGGTGTGTGTGTGAGTGCGCGTGTGTGTGCGTGCACGCCTGTGTGTGTACTGAGCCAATGGATGGCTACCCATCCACCCCCAGTCAAAATGTTTCCCCCTTGGGTGAACAATCCTGCACTGTGAGTGTTCTGCAGGTGTCTCAGGGTGTCAGCTGGCCTGTGTTTATTATTCGTGTGCTGTGTACAGGGAGGCCAAGCTGGCCATCAGTAACAACTCTCTGCAAATGGGTCAAGGAAATGAAAATAAAGCCTGTACAGCAGGAACTTTTAGGGTCTGGGGTTTTGCTGGCAAACTCGGCCCAAGTTCCTCTTTAGGTGCTACTTTAAAATTGCTACTTGTTTGACTTGGCCACAGCTTCACATGGCGAGGCCATGTGAGACTGGTGAAGGGGGCCCCCGCTGGAAGCAGGTGTGCCACTTTTTCACTTTTACCAGAACACATCTTCTGCTCTCTTCTTCAGAAGCTTGTTTGTATAATGTGTTTTCCAAAAAAATGAAAGAGGTGAGGGTTTACTACTAAAGAAGTTAGGAATCATTTACTTGATTCTGAACTATTTTGCTTTTCAAATCTATTACTCATAATTGAATAAAATGAAACAAACACCTCTTAAAATTGAAAACTTGTCCTTCTCAGCTTACATTTTCAATGACCCAAGAAGAAGAATGAAGTTTTTTTGTTGTTTTTTAAATCAAGGTTTCTCTGCAATGAATTTCCAAACACCACTAACACGCAGAAAGAACACTGGATTACTTAGTAGGCTCACTCATAGTAAAGTGTACAGCAAGATTAATGTTTTAATTGCAGTATTCAAAACCGATTTTTTTTTGCTGAAAATTGCTAATTTATAGAAGTTCCTTAGCACAATCATTTAATGATAAACCAGTTCTATGACCATCACTGACATCTTGCCCAGTAGCTACTCTAATATTATTTTGGACCCTGTTCACTACACTTAAAAGGATCTGGTCAAGTTGGATGGAATTCAGGATTATTAGTCTGAGAGTCTTTTAACTGTTTCTTAGTGTTTAAAAATTTTCTCTCTGCACGATGATCTATATTATGCAAAATGGCAGCTTATGCAATTTGAGAAGTTGCTATTTATTCTTAAATCCTGCAATCAGTCATAAAACGTCTTCATTGATCATTTATATATTTACTTAATGAACATTTATTGAACCATGAGATGGAAACATGGTAGGCCAGAGAGAAGGGACACACAGAAAAATTCTGCCCTTCCAACCTATTCTCTGCTCAACTACCATACTGACCAGCAGCCACTCGAGAGAGAATCCTTTTAAAACTAGACTATATGGCTGCTCCTCTGCATAAAACTGCTACAATCACCCCTGGGGCCTTACAAGATGCTTTTGACTCCCTCTCCAGGCTCATGTGCTTCACCACCCTGCCCTTGGCCTTCTCCTGCAACACTGTCCTTCTTAGCATTCCTCCAACACAATGAGCTTCCACCACCAAAAGTCTGTTCTTCAAACTGTTGTTGCAGACTTCTCTCATGTCCATCCTTTACTTCTCCTCTGATTCTGTTGCCAGTAACCTCTAGCTTTTGTCTCATCTCTTTAACTTCCCTAAGGCAGAGATTTTTATTGTTTCATTTTGCTCTCTTGTAGTTCCTGTGTGTGCAACTAGTCCTCGATAGAATGGAAATTCAATAAATAATCATTGAGTGAATGAAAGAATTGAGTGAATGAGAGAACAAATGTACAAAAACCCAGTCTTTATTAGAGAGAGATATGAGTAACTAATAACGTGTCATTAGAGCATTACAGTGTAAGATGTTAGTCATAGTACTTTTCTATATTTCTTAAAATATAAATTTACTAATATGTAACTCCAGATGATATTAAAAAGTGTTTGAAAGTCAAATAGAGCAATATTTGTTTCAAGCCTTCTTATATTACTAATATTCCTTTTGACTACAGTGATAGAGCCGTTTTCCCTTATAGTTCTTTTATCACTTCTCAGACTGGAAATCAAAAATAGAAACAACAAAGACACATGCGTGCGCGCGCACACACACACACACAGATGACTACCAAAGAGCTCTTAGTTTTCCATGAATATTAAACTGTTTCTCAAGAACTTTGGCTGGAAATTTGCAGTTAATCTTATGGATACAGCTCCTGAGGCTTTCACTAACCATGAGAATGGAGCCTTTTTGAAAATCTCTAAAAGAGTAGGAGAAGGCTGCCGATAACATTCTTGTCTTTGCTTTTTCTGGTTATATTAAGACTCTCATGGTACTATGGAAGCTAAAAGCTTTTTCCCCCCTCAATGAATTGGGATGTTTCCTCATAGATCCTTTTAGTTTAGAGAAATAGAAATGACTAAAATCAATATTCATAGAGATAATTATTGTAGCCTAGCCTAGCAAGGAATAATTCTATTGCTTCTCTACTTATCCTTTTCATAAGTTAGATAAATTCTTTTTCTATATCAATTAGCTATTTTTTTTCTCTTTTACTTGTTAACAAATCAAGTTAAAATACTGATCACTGACCTGGTTCATTTGATCTGAAAACTTACTCCCTATGGATGTGTTTAGCTCATTAGTAGCAATTTTGTCTGTGTTGCTTCTCTTGACTATCTCCAAAGCCTACCAGTTGATTTAATATCTTCTTTAAAAATATTCCTAGTGGGAAATCCTCAGTCACCTGCATTCACCTGACCAAGTCTGGCCTTTAGTGCGTACTTTTTATGATGAGGCTATTCAGACACAGTATATTGTCCCTGCTTGAAGTTCTCAAATTCCACATGGCTGATTCTCTTGATTGTTCCAGTGTTATCAGTTTCAACCTTCTCTTGCCATACATTCAATCAGTATTATATACCATGATTTCCTGATATACCTAATTTTTTAAAAATCGCATTCTTCCAGTTCTCCTTACATTGCATATGTCCATCAATCCTTCCAAGTAGTTATCCAAGTCATTTGAAATTAATGCACACACTTTCAAACCCAGCTTATGTAACGCTGTGAAGCTGAAGTGTTTTCTTTTCCTTTATGTGCCATTCCCTTGGAGAAAAATATGCTTAGCTGAACTCTCCTGTATGTGCTTAAGTAATTTAGGTGTTTCTGATTCTTTCCGTGCTTCAGGATTCTGCTTGGAGAACTCTAAAACCATTTTGAAGTAAAGAGAATGTTTACATGGCCTAAGGTGACAATTTCATGTGACAGCTATTTTTAATGCCTTATGTCTAGCTGTTATCAAGGCACCCCAAATATGTTTTGATAACTTGCTTTAATCTGCTTTTTCCAATTTCTGCAAATTATTATACAACTAGATTCTTTTTTTATTTTTTGATGAGTAAAGGATATTTGATAAAACGATTCCTTTGAAATAATGTAAAAATTATTAATGATGTGCTCAATCAAGTAAGAGCAGCTAAGTATAAAGAATATTAAAAAGCTACAATAATTTTACTATTCTAATAATAGCAAAGATTTTGTCAGATAGAAAAACAGAATGAAATACAATAAAATAGACCCAAGAACATATAAAACAGTTTCAAAGAAGAAGTAAAAGAGTTTATAGACACTCTTAAAAAAAAAAACTGGCAAACTTTGGAACCAAACAAAAAGAGAATACCAAAAAATAAAGAGGAAATCATAAAAACACTAGAAGAAAATAGTCAGTCCTGCATATCCATGGGATCCACACCCATGGTTGCAAACAACTAGGTTAAAAATAATGGAAATAATTGAACACGTACAGACTTTGCTTTGCTTTATCATCATTCCCTAAACAATACAGTATAACCCTTTTATAGCATTTACAATTATAAATAATTATAAATAATCTAGAAATGATTTCAGGTATACGAGATGATATGCATAAATTATATGCAAACATTATGTCATTGTATAGGCTGTTGTGCATCTGCACACTTTGGTATTCACAGATGGTTCCAGGGTGTGTGCCATGGAATGATCCACCATGAATACTCAGGCATGGCAGTAATGACATTAGAATAAACTTGGATTGATGGTGAATGTTCTAAAGCCATAGAGGGGAGAATTCTTCCTCCATAAATAGTTTCTTTTCAACTTTGCGTTTAAAGCACAGATAAAAGACAAATTTGGAAAAAAAAAATTGAGCTTATGTACAGAAATGGTTTTTAAGGAAAATAATTCTAATTTCATGCTATATGCCAGATTTGTCCTGAATGAAAATGATTGCTGATTCTTGTTATCTTGAGGTTTCTAGTCCAATGGAATGATATAAAAAATAATATCAAGGGATCAAATTTGTATTTGAAGGTTTAGAAGACCATGCTAAGGTAGTTACATTTGTAATATAATTTTAATGTTTTCATACTATATAGTAAAACCAATTAATTTTAATTTATATATCAATTTTTATAAAACATGGAATATGAACTTTTCATGTCAAATATGTTACTATTTATCAGTTTATATGTTGATGTACTATGTATTGTATTCTTAATATATAACTCTTCAGTTTAATAAGAAAACTAGATTTAACCTAATGGAGAAAATGTGCAAGTAGATTGGTGGCTCATCAAAGAAAATTCATAAATATTCGATGAATATGAAAAACATTCAATCTTCCTTGTTATAAAAAATACAACTTAAAAAGAAGATATTTTCACAGCTTAAACTGGTATAATAAAAGATGCATTCCAAGCAGTCTCAAAGATGTCTGGCTGGAAAGTTAGTGCAATCTTTTTGGAGGGAAATTGAGCCATAAGAATCTCAAATTTGAGCATGGATTTTGCTCCAGAAATAAATATCATGCTGAGAAAGGCATCCTAAGAAAATTAGCATGCATCATTACTAATTTGTATATGTGTATGTTTATTTTCTGTAGAATCATTTTAATAACAGAATTTTTCAAACCAAAAGTCCATAAGTAAATATATAGTGCCTTGCTTCATTGAAACATTATGCAGCAATTCAAAGTGATAAAAGGATATGTCATTTATAGGGTTAAAGTACAGGTTATGTAGGCTATCACATTTTTTTTTTAATTATTTTATTTTTTTTCCCAAAAGTTGCATTTTAATACATGTTGGCAAACATAACAGAAAAAAACAAATTATCAGAAGCTGTACACACTATTCACTGAAAACATTTGTTGAGGCAAA
>CM053408.1:63792717-63810836 GCA_028644305.1 Xerus rutilus
CCTCAGATTTCATCTCACCCCAGTCAGAATGGCAGCTATCCAAAATACCAGCAACAATAAGTGCTGGCGAGGATGTGGAGAAAAAGGTACACTTAAACATTGCTGGTGGGATTGCAAGTTGGTGCAACCAATCTGGAAAGCAGTATCACATTTTTTTAATAAAATAATTATATATGGAAAATGTCCATAGTAGTCATGGTTATGTATATATTTATTTTAAAGATCTTTTTGCCTTTCTATTCTTTTATTTTATTATAAACATTTACTACTTTTACTTTTGTAAAAAAGTTACTTTCAAATGGAAAGAATATTTATAGAAAGAAAAAAGCAAAAAAAGTAAACTAAGCATTATTAAACTTGGAATGCGTAAGAGACTGAGAAGACAGGCTGTCTTATGTAGGATTTCTATATAAGTAAGCACATTCTAAATGAATTTTTACATGAAGGAAATTTTGGGAGGTATTGTTTTAAAAATCAATACTTGTGAAAAGTAAGGGAAACAGGACTAGCCAGATAGAGCAGTTGAACTACGAAGCAATTGCAATTGATGCCTCAACTATTTCTCTTGGGTGCTTTGGAGCTGAATGGTTTACTTGAAATGTTGGAGATGTTCTACTTGAGGCAAAGGGGATGGGCCTGTTAGGGTAAACCCTAGTCAGTGCCTAGGAAAGCTTTCAAATTGCTTTCAAATTGAGGTAGCTCCATTCTACCATTTCTATATTAAATTTATTTTTCTTTACTGCTAAAGAAACACTGATAAATTCTTTTTTCTCAAAAAATTTCTAGACTTAAAGTATAGAAACATTATATATATATAAAACATTTATATATAATTATATATATGTCAGTGTATATTATATGTATATATATAAACATTACATATAACATTTAATTTATACCTATTATAGTGTATATGTTGGTTCCAGATTTGGAAGAACCTCAAACACACCTATTTATAAATTACCTGCCAGGGTGAACTGATTTGGGGAAAATTTTGCATTTGCTTTACATAAGTTTTCCTAGAAAGAGGGTATCTATGCTTTTTAAGCTTGTGCTCAAATGTTGACATACTCAAACACATTAATTTAAAAAGTTTCTTTATAGAGGTGATTTCTAAAACAGGAGTTTTATGATTATATGTGTAATAATTTTCTGAGCTCAAAGTATTTTGATTGATAGAATCATCTTTGGAAAGTAGCTGAATCTTATTTTTAATATTACAAATATTGTAAAAGATAATTAATTGCAAAAAAGAATACTCACTGCATTTCTCTATCCCTATTCTCAAACCTAGCTCAAATCCTATTGTGGATGAAAACATTGTTAAAAATAAAATATTTTGAGTTTATATTTCAAGTCCCTTACCTGTGTGTATGGTAATAATTTACATATCATTCCATTACTTGCTTTAATTGACTTTCATGTTTTCTTTGGAGAACATTTTAGTCTTCCACCATATGCTTATAACAAATTGATGAAAATAGTATGTATTTTATAGACAAATGTAATTAATTCATATTTTCTTTGATTATCAATGTTTAATATCTTATTTTTCCTTCCATCTTATTAATTTTTAAACTAAGGCTACATGAGTCAATGCCATGTGTTTATAAGTGTAACTCCTTCCTTGTCTCATGACTCTAACTGTATTCAATGTCTCTGTCTTCCTTGAGTTCATTTCATATTGCTGGTGTACACCCTTCTAATTATAGTAAATGAAAATAATTATAATATCAAGCATTTGTAGTTAGTGACATTCTGAAACTTGACTCTGAAAATTATCTTTTTTGTTTTTTCTTCCATGCTAGTTTGTCTGAATCTAGAATTCTGTGTTCTAAATTGTTTTTATTAAAACATGGAAGGTACTTTACCCATTATTTCCTAACATCTAATGCTGCTGTTAAGAAGTGTGACAATTTGGTTTTTAGGAAAATATCACCAACATTTTAAATATAACTTTAGAATTTTCTCCTCACCTTGGAGAATATATATGTATGCATATGTATATGATGCAAATATGCAAATATGTATATGCATACAGACATATATACATACACATATATACATATATTTTGCTTTTAATTTGGGAAATTTATTTCTTTAGTTCTTCCTTTCCTTCCTTCCTTTCCTCAGCTGCACCCTCTAGAACTCCTATTGTAAAATGGTAGTATAGGTTGAGCATCCTTAATCTGTAAATCTGAAATCCAAAATACTCTAAAATCTGAAAATTCTTGAGTCCCAACAAGATGATGCAAATGGAAAATTCCATACCTGATCTCATCTAATGAGTCACAGTTAAAATGTAGATGCAATGAAAATATAAAAATATTGTATAAAATTAACTTCAGGCTATGTATATATGGTATATATGAAACATAAGTAAATTTTGTGTTTTGATTGGCATCCCATCTCCCAAATACTACATTATGTATACGCAAATATTGTATTCCCAAATCCAAAACATGAAAAATCAAAAAAATTTCTAGTCCCAAGCATTTTGAATAAGGGATACTCAAACTGTACTTTTAAATTTATATTTCAGGCTTCAGTTTTTCTCTCATATTTTCCATTTTCATGTCTTTTTGTGTTGCATTGTAGATAGTTTGATCTTTCAGTTCATTAATTCAGTCTTCAAATGTGTCTAGTTTGCTCTTTACCCCTATCCTTTATATAGAGCCATATTATTTAGTTAACCCATTCATATGTCAATCAGAATCAGCTGCAGTTTGGCTAGTTTATAAAAAATGAAGTCTTTGATAGATGGAACTGGATATTTGCAAAATCATCTGAAGGTTGGGAAGGGAAGGCTACAACTGGAAAATCTAGGGAACACGATAGAACTGGTGCTTCTGCCACTTTGCAGAATCTTCCACCTGGACTGCTGGCTCCAGGTCCACCTGCCTCAGCCACAATCTGAGGATAAGGTGCCTCTACATCCGCTGTTGGCTATAAGACCATACAGCCTCAGCCCTGACATGGACCAGTAAACAGACGTCATAGTCTGCTTCTGAATGCCTATGAAACCAGAGTACATTCACAGAGCTACCACAGAGAGCCAAATGCCTCCTTGGTTGTATTTGCCAGTAGACCCAACAAAAGCTGCTTGAGAGTGGCCTCCATCTCAGCACGTTCACTTCTGCCTTCCAAATTGCACATCCTATATATCTCCTTTGAAGAAACTGGCGAGGGCTCACACATAACCCAAGGGGTAGAGGAAATGCAGACTTCTCTTCTCTTGTGTGCAAGAGAGTATGCCACAAAGGAATTGGAATAGAGTTGGCTAAGACAACACATCTTGAGCACTTGCCACATGGTATATTTAATATTAAAATTTTCTATTTCTTTTTGACAGTGGCCTAACTTTCCTTTGCAGATGTAACATTATCTCTACTCTTAAGTATATTAAATGCTAACTTTGAAATTTTTCTTTGTTGTTGCCATTAAATCTTTTTGGTTGTTTATTTTTTGGTTGGTTGGTTGATTGGTTCTTCATTTGGGCTTTATATTTTCATCAAGTGTTTTACACCATTGGTTTATTTCTTCGTATTTGGACTTGATAAGTCCGCTTTGCCTTTGGTGAATGTTGTGGCCAGTTGTATTTGCCAACTTGTGTGATACTTCTGTGTGTGTGGGGGGGGGGGGTAGAATGTGTATCCCCTGAAGATGTCTTCTGGACTTTATGTTGCTTTAGGCATTGCCCTGTTATCATGGGTCAGAATTTTCAATGAAGACTTTATCCTGGGAGCAAATTTTGTTCCTTAATTCTTTTAGTCCCTTGACTATTCTTACAGAGATAAGAGGTTACCTCAGGCTTTGCTGTGTTTATTTTTCTAGTGTCAATATTCACTTGGGAGTTCCTCTCAGCCAAAAAAGAAAACCAAGTTTTTTAACCTTTGTTTTAAATTAATAGCTGAACGTAAGTAAAAATAACTAATTTTGAGAAATACTCCAAGGAAGTATTTTAAATCACATACTCAGAGTGCAAATTAGTCAGAGACATTAAAATTACTCCCAAATTACGAAATATCTTAGAAAAAAAGAATCTCATGAACACTAAATTCATTGGGGAGTTGATTTCTTACATACTTTTCTATTGGAATGTGTGTTCTGGCTCAAGTAATCCTCTTTTATTGAAACTATCTAAAGGCCTTCAAAATCTCCTATAAACATGGGAAAAAATGCCTTTCTTATGGTCTTACTAATGACACAATGACATTTGTGTCCATCTGTGTTTGATACCAGTTGCCAGCATCATGTACACTTCCAGAGTACAAAAATAGGCACGTGCTCTTAACAAATTTGGGGATTGCTAAGTAACACGTGTGAGTGTCTCAACAAATATTTTAAAAGGAAAGGATGTAATTAGCTCACTTTTGGGGGGAAGTGATGAAGTGTAATACAGATCAACCTGTTCAAACACACTTCCCAAAGCTTTAAGAGGTCGTATTCTTCTCAGAGTTTTGGGAAAGAGCAATGGCAGAGACAAAAAAAAAAAAGAAAAGAAAAATTCTTGTGCTAAATAAAACATTCTAGTACTTTTGAGAATTAGCTAATATATAAATAATCAGAGCATGTTAAGGTAGATAGATTAAGGTACGCTAAGGTACGCTAACTTTTTAAAACATAAAGGAAAAAAAAGTCAAATGTAGCTTGTCTTTACTTAGCAACAATAATAAATTCAGATAAATTGATCAATTTGGTTTCACAATAAGCTAAGGACTTTTAAAACAATCCTTCAAAATTTGCTGAGATTTCTATTTTCCTTTTTCAGTAGGAAATCATACCAAGTTTTTGACTACATTGAGATTTGGTATCAAATTTATTCTTAAACTTTTGCCAATAATTGAATGGTGTTATTTTTATTTGTCTTATACTTATTATTGCTAACCACATATATTTTTTTCCTAAAAGACTAGGTATGTAAATGAACTCATTTTCTAAACTTCTGTGTTCCATATGAAATAAATCAAAGTCTTTCATTAGATAAGTTGTCTCATTCAGTAAAGATATAATTGATGATATACATATCTTATTCATAAGCACAAAAACCTTCCTATGTTGAAAAGATACCTACCTCTAATCATTATTGGGTTGACAGAAAAGATGTCCTTTCAGTAAATACATATGGGGAATTAGGGAATTACTTTAACTCATTGTTTAATTTCCTCTGTACACATTTGCTTGACTATTAACAAAAATTCCTTGTGGAATATAATAGAATTTTAAGAATATCTAAGTTCCAGAAAAATTCCTTTGTTCTTAGAAATTTGCCTTTCATAAATCCAACTGTTGAGTGATAGAATATTGCTTCTAAATTTGGTATGGCTTGGACACAAGATAATTTTTCTTGTATATTTAATGACATTCTAAATTTTGATAGTGTAAAATTTTCCTCCTGTGTTAATAAGTGTATTTTTATGAAGTATGCAGATTTTTGAAGGTATATGAATATCTGTTAAATATTAGAAAAAACATTTTATATACCCGCTAGATATTATATCTTAATATGAAGATAGTTTCAAATTATTCATAGATTATGTTCTATTAAAATATATCCAAATTTTAAAGCAGTACATTTTTTTTCATCTAATATTTTCTGAAAGCTTATTAGTAGATCAGTGATGGCACATAAGACTTCATGTGAAATTTCAATAATCTGTTACAAAAATGTTCACAGACTGCAGTGAGTATGCCCATCAATATTTGGTGATATCATTAGACTCAAACCGTGAGATATGAAATCAACATACACTGTAAATAAGTAATGTAGCAATCTCAATGTATTTTAGCCAGGCTTTGGGACCAAGTGATCTGAAAATCATACATGAAAATTATGATCAACTAAAGTTATTTCCTATTTAGCCATTCCGTTTGTAGTATGAATGCCCTAGTTTTCCTAAGTGAAATTTCTTATCAGCTGGAAAACTATTGGTGTTGATCTGGCCACACTGGTTGTCTACACTAGCCTACGAGGGCCAGGTTAGATTATAAAGCTGGAAAGGTTTTCAAGGGCCTTGCAAATAACAGATGGTTCAATAAATACTTGTGAAACAAATAAATGGAATAAATGACAGCTATTTCAAATGGCAGGTTCAGTGATTCCACTGTTTTTAGAGCCTCCTTCTTCATTTTAAATGTCATTTCATCTGAGAAGCTTTCCTTGCACAATCCCAGGATGAGGGAGGGGACTGTCTACTATAGAATGTTAACCCTCCACATACAAACTCCTATTGAAACACTTGTCATCTTGTACTTTAATAGTGCAATGCGCCCACCCACACTGAGGTCTCATGGGAGACAGGGACTGTGTCTACCAGGGAAGCTCTGGCACAGCAGAGATGATGAAAATTCAAGCCAATTGGAAGACAGAGCATTCTACTTGTAACATTCTACTTCAGTCACAAGTAGAAGGCTGGCCACCTTACCTTAGTGGGCACCAATCATAGACACATACTCTTCGATATTTTCACAAACTTAAGTCTCTTTCAAAGGAGATTTCATCTTCCACTGTCGAAACTTTGTGGCTGCTATTTTAATACTTTCTCACATGATCCTTTTGTCTTTCAGCTCCCCTTTATTTTAAATCCTTTCTAAAGCTTACATCTCTTCCCTTTATGTTTTAGTATATTTATTACCTTCCTAATGTTCTTATTTAATTCCAGATTTGTACTATTCCCTGTTTCTTTCCAAATTCCTCCCTGTGTGTTTCACTAAACTTTTTCATCTCCTCTCCTTCCCATCCATTTGTGGCTCTGGGCCATCAGTTTACACCAAGATTAACCTCCAAAGCTTCAAGTGTCAGATGCCTTATCTTCAGTCTTTGAAGTCCTTCACAACCACATCTCTAGCCATGCAGCTTTTTGACTCACTGGCCTCTGAATATAGAACAGACGTATCTGACCCAGTGCTGGAAGGTCACTTCTCTGAGTGACCACAAATGTCTGAGTCAGCCAGCTGTGGTAAAAGGGACGGTCTGTAACTATGAAACAGAGTAAAATTAACCAGACCATCAGAGATCAAACCTACATCCTTGGCCACAGTCCTCAAAGCATTAATTATTAACAACTAAGTGAAACAGTCACCAATGCACCTGCTGTATTAAGTAGGTGGCGAATTCAGGTGACAGGCTTTCAAGCATGGAAACATTTTCATCTAATAAATGAAAACCTAATGTGAGAAGCAAATTATTACCATGACTGATCAAAGTTTATGCAACTAAATCATGTTTTAAGGGATGGCTACATTATGATGCTCACAATATATAACATAACATGTGCCTTTGCTTGGGGAACATATTTTTGCAATGGACATTGGACACATATGCTTTTGGGTGTCATTGAAACATGAGATCACAGAGAAGGTATTATCATTTGAAATATATAACTTCCATATTAGAAATGTTTTTGTAAAAGTACTGCAACTTAAGTAACACGTTTTTATGGCAATTTTTTAAGATTTTTTTTACAAATATAGAGAACCACATTATTTCAAAAGTTCAGAAGTGATTGGATTGAATCAATTATCATTTTTCAATCCACAGTACTGAAGTTGCTATAGAGTATGAAAAGGTGTGAGGCTACATACGGCTACATACATACAAAGAATATATTCTTTTTTTTTTTTTTTTGGTACTGGAGATTGAACTCAGGAGCACTTGACTCTTGAGCCACATCCCCAGCCCGAATTTTTGTGTTTTATGTAGAGACAGGGTCTCATTGAGTTGCTTAATGTCTTGCGGTTGCTGAGGCTGGCTTTGAACTCATGATTCTCTTGTTTCAGCCTCCCAAAGTGCTGGGATTACAGGCTTGCGCCACTGCGCCTGGCAAAGAATATACTCTTGCTGTGGAGACAAGGCATATTTGTCCATGTGCAGAGGCAACAAGACAAGGAGGTAAGAACCAAATGAGTGGGGCAACTGGCACATTTCAGTGAAGGTTCAGAGCAGGGCATGATTGAATCATGAAAGTTTCACTACACAGGTGGGAACTGAAATGAGTTTGGAAAGATGGATAGTATGATGCTCATATATTAGCTTCATGAGGCTGCCATAACAAATGACCACAACTGGATGTTTTAAAACAAGAGAAATTTATTGTCTCACAGTTCTGGAGGCAAATAGCCTGAAATAAAGTGGGTGGGGTTAGTTCTTTTTGGAAGATCTACATGAAAAACTTTTCCATGCTTTTCTCCCAGCTTCTGGTTGCTGGAAAGCCTTGGCATTCCCTGGTTTGTAGATGCTACATGGCAATCTCTGCTCCCATCTTCACATTGTCTTCGTCTCTTGACTCTCATTCTCTCTTCTTCTTAGAAGGAAGGTTAACAGTTTATGGATTGAGGACTTGCTGTAGATCCAAGATAATTTCATCTCAAATTTCTTAACTCATTACATGTGCAAAGATCCTATTTCCAAATAAGGCTGCATTCTGAGGTTCAGCACCAATAGGAAATGTGGGGAGGGGGCCACTACTTAACCCACTGTGGATGGGAACCCCGATTAAATTCACCCTGGCAGAGAAGCCTGATTAAATTCCTTCAGGGACTGGGTAGGTAACATTAAAAAATGTGAAAACTATACTGAGAGTCAGACACTGTTATAAGTGTTTTATGTGTATTATTATTATATTAATATTTCTCTAAAACTCTAAAATGTGAGTGCTCTTATTAGTTCCACTTTATAAGTGAAGGTGTCAAGCCTTGGTGTTATGAAGCAGCTTAGCCCCAGTCATGTATCTGGTAATTGGTGCATTGGACCTCAGACCCAAACAATCAACTCAGAAAGCTAGGAGCAATTCCAAACAGTATTGATGCAGCACAATAGGAGAGGATACAGGGAAAAGAAAAAGTGGCGACAGTTTGGGAGGTCTATGAAAGTTAGTTGAGGGGAGCTGGTCCATATTCTGTATGGGATGGAGTTACTGAATTTTTTGAGGATATGCATAGCACAATGGGAATAGGCTAGGGAAGATTGAGCCAATGGTTAGTGTTAGGATTGACTGAAGAAGGGGATTTTGATGCAGTTTGTTAGACCTTTGAACTAGGATGCTCTTTCCCCAAATCATCCGGAGAGCCTGTACTAGGGTAATGGTGATTATGACTCATCTCAAACATATGCCTATGTGAGATCCTTCTTTCTCTTTTCTGTTCTTTTTTGTAGAATTTAAAGACTTTTCTAAATAGTTAGGGAAGAGTTTGAAGTATTATCATAGAACACTTGCATGGTTTATTGTGTGGACAATTTTAATTCCTAGGACAATTTTCCTATCTGTCCCCTAGATTAAAACAATGCAATTCTTCTGTTCCCACCAAAAGGATTTAGCTATAATACACTATCAACCAAATCATGAGTGATCCCTTCCAGTATAATTACAGGGTGTGCCACAGTACAGATGTCTCCATGCAAAGCAGGAGTAGCCTGCAATTAGCAAGAAGAATTCTGCAGCAAATGTGGTTAGAGGCAAAAGGTTTACTCTAAATTTGACAGCTCCAGCTATAAATAGTTTTGGCTTTTTTTTTCTTATTTTGTCTTTGTCAAGGACATCTTTGCTTCATCTGAGTATTTTCTGCAAAATAATGTTACAGCAATGGATGCCATATGTAAAAGCTGTTTTTGCTTTGGATTGGTTTCTCTCTACTCAAAATGGTCTGAATAATCCATTATGAAAATGTCTCTGCATTTTCCTTGCATCTGGAAGGTATGCATATGAATTTATAATGCTTATGTGAGGCATAAGTCAGTGGTTAGTTCATCTGATTATAAATCATGTGACTATGTACCATGACCACATTAAAACTGAACCACAAATAAAAAGGGAGAATGGGCTCTAACCTATAATTATGGCTCTCAGAATCAAGACCCTTGAAAGCATTTAGTCCTAAATGTGTCACATGTAAGAAATGTTTGAAAAAAATCACATTAGTTAATATCTAACATGTGCAGCACATGGAGTAGCAGGTTACTAACTTTTGAAATGCTTATTTTATGGAAAGACAAAAAAGATAACTATATACACCATGCAAATTCATTATGGCTGACCATGTAACATATACTGAAATCAAAGATCTCTATTTGATGAAATTCAGTAAATTCCCTGCACATCAAAATTGAGAATGTATTTTAGAAAATTTTGGAATTTATATTTGAATAAAAAATTAAGTTAAACATTTCATTATGTTGAAATATAGGAACATAGTTTCTATTCTATAGGAAAATGACAAAATATTTTATATAAAAATATATTCTATAGGAAAATAACTTAAAATATACATCCATGTCACACTACTATGTTTGATATTTCAGGTTAGACTAATGCTGCTTTTGCATGCAAATGTTCTCACAGAGGTCAGCCAGGGTAGCAGCATATTATCATCTATGAATGCCAAATTCCTCCTCAAATAGAAGTCTGATTAGTAACAAAAAGAATTCTGAACAGATATGGTTTTGTCATAATGGTCAACATACATATCCTAGAAAACTTTAACAGCTAAATTAATTGGTTTAACTCAGTATTTCATTGTTTTGGTATCAAAACAAAAAAATATTAATTTTATGGACTTCTGAAGTTTACATAGAAAATCCTTTGACTTATGCATAACATTTTTTAAAGTTCCATCTCATGAAAGAAAATGCTATTTTCCCCTTTGTTTCCCTTACTAACACTAACTGTTTTTAAGTTGCTCACAGCCTGTGGGCAGGTTTTCTTCTTAGTTTTCTCTATTTGTGACATCAGCATGCAGTTACTTAAAAAATTTTAGAAGTAAGTCTTTGCAATTAATGGGGTCCCCTTATACCTTCCTGCCATAGACAGTTAATTATATATTTCTTGAAATGGATTATTGCTATTTATTTTAATTTGTTTTCTTTCAAAATGAAAATAGTTTTATTATTTTTCTTGATTATAAGAGTAATCATATTTATTATTACAGAAGTTTGAAGATCATTTGTATGAAAAAAAATAGTAATTATAGCCTGAAATTTAAAAGCCCATACAGGACTTCCACTTAAAAGATAACTCAGGTAGTAACTTTGATATTGTACTTTATTGAAAAGGAAAATGTTGATGAGTGTCTTTTTTGAAGACATGTTATTTTTGAATATGTGAAATTTGATATTTCAGCATTTGAAAAGGGGAAACATAAAGGTAGCTTTCTAATCTTTTCTTCAGAACTGAAATTCTAGACTTTACTCTAGCCTCTGGGCCTTAGGCTGCACATGACTGATCTAAGCATGCTTGGGACAGCTTGTGAAGGGCTAAGTGGGCCTGTGAGGCCTGGAGAAGCCTGGGAGCAGCATCAGGCCCTAACTGTTTGTGAGACTGGAAGAATGTCACAAAGGAAAAGGGAGTGATATTCAAGTATCTAAGACCTGAAGCCAAACCCTGACTTCTGGGAGATCACAGAGTCTGACTGCCATCATATTTGTCCACCATCATATTTTTATTTTAACTACAGGATAGATTGCTAATGTACTGAGGCTCCCTAGGAAGTGAGTTTTAAGATGGGTGAAAAATGTCATCAGTCAAGGGAATGTAGTAAACTACTAACACAAATGTTTTATGTGAATGCTTTTTATCATGTTTATTCAACATGAAAGCTCTTTTTCAAAAATCAATTAGAGCAATAACAACAACAAAAACAAAATAATAGCATCTTCCTTGGACACCATGCCATGACTTAGGGTTGAAAGATGCCAGGATCTTTATTAAAGGCCAAGTTTTAAGAGTGTATTTTCCTACCAAAGCTTATTTATTAAAAATTGACACATTTTTACATATTGCTTTGTGTCAAGGAATTTCTTTAAAACATTAAATAAATGCCCTTGATAGTTTCTAACCATTTTCTGGTGCTTCTTTTTGATAAAAGAACACAATAAAAAATGTGTAAGGCATGGCATAGTGCAATATGTTAATAATTTCATACTTGGCAGATGTATGTATTAATTTTTAATACAAAATAACCCCCAAAATCATGGTTTATTCCTATGTTGTGATTCATGAGATGGTTGCGCATTTGCAAAATATGCTTTTATTTTTAAAAATAATGCTATTTGAAGTATTTGTCTTTATCTGTAGATGAAAAGGGGTGCCAAAATATATTGTACTTATTTTCCCCTTAAAATTACTTTTCTTTTCCAAATTAGTTTATATATTTTAAAGAAAAGAGCTAATTTCTTTAAAATGCAGAGCCTATTTCAGGTAGATAATTTGCTCCTAAGAGAAGCAGCAATTGTTGCAACTTTATAAATCACTATCCCTCAATAGACATTTTGACACCTCGTGAATTACTCTAAAGGTAATTCTTTCTAATTTTCAAAGCATACATAAAACAATTGGGTCTCTATTCTTTTAATTATTAACAGAAACTAACATCTTCAGATGGTTGACAATTAACAAGATACATCCTAGTGTATGGACTGTATGCCATCTAATAGAATTTGAAGTTTCTCAATTTCTTATCATCTTACAAGGAAGGAGTATTGTGTGTAAGCAGTGGTACATCACCTACTTCAGTGTTCTTAGAAAGGCTGCCATTTCCAGGGTGATGTCCAGTTACTCCTGGTTGACCCCGCAAATTCCAGTTCATTTTTCAAGGTCCACCCTAAATACTTTGTAATTTTGGTTGACTCTTTGTAATCACTGGGATTAATGATCTCTTCATGGAAGGTCCAATGGGACTGAAGGATGATAACTCTACCAGATAAGAATTTTGCTATGTCTGTTTGTAATGTGTTACAATTTGGATGTGAGGTGTCCCCCAACAGCTCACATGTGAGACAATGCAAGAAGGTGCAGAGGAGAAATGACTGGGTTTGGCTTGATTAAGAGTCTTAACCCAATCAGTGAATTAATCCCATGATAGAGTTAACTAAATGGTAACTGAAGTGGTGGAGTGTGGCTGGAGAAGGTGGGAATTGAGATGTGGCTTGGGGGTATTTAGCTGTATTTAGTTGGCAAGTGGAGACCTCTGATTTCTGATCATCACGTGAGCCGCTACCCTCTGCCATACTCTTCCTCCATGATATTCTGCCTCACCTGGAGCCCCTGGGGAATGGAGCTGGCTGTACATGGACTGAGACCTCTGAAACTATAAGCCCTTTAATAAACATTTCCTCCTCTACAGTTGTTCTGGTCAGGTCTTTTAGTCACAGCAGTGAAAAAGCTGACTAATACATAATGTATCTTCCATAATGTATTTTGGTAATAATGACTGCTCAAGGACTGAGTTCAAAAATATTTGCCAAATGAATCTCTTTGCAAATTCCTTATAGATTTGTTTCCCATTTATATTTTGGTTCTGTACTTGATTATCAAATTCCTCCAGGATGCCTTTACAAATACATATCCTAGCACAGGATCTGTCACAAAGTAGATGCTTATTAAATATCTAATAGATTTAGATTTTTAGTAACATGAATTTAGAAAAGCAAACTAAGTATCTTCTTCTGAAAACTGTAAACAGATGAATAATATGAAGAATTATGGGTAAATCTCTTCAGTGGGACTTAATGTTAAATGATAACATGTGCTATCCTTATCAACAAATGATATATAAAAATCTGCAATTTTCTAATCATGAAACCAATCAGCATATTATTTATTTTAAGGATATGAAGGAAAAAAATGAGTCCACAGTGTCTCTTGGTTGCTGTTGAGTGGCTTTTAAACACATTCTTCTCATACCTAACTCATTATTATTTTACTTAGTATAATTCTGCCATAGTATATTATAGGATCCTTGAGTTCAGAATTTATTATATCTCTGTTCTACCAGAGTCTTTAGCATTACTGCTATGCTCTAAATAGGAATTAAAAGGCTACTTGCTCTTTTATTTTTTAAATATGTTTTGGCTTTAAAGTTATTTATTTTTTGAATAACAAAAACCAGTTCCTGCTTTTATGAAGCTTATAATTCAGTGAAATGACCCCCTTTATTTAACTTTCCTCTGAAAATCTGTGGTTCCTTTCTTTTAAAGAATGTGTGGCAACAAAAATTTTACTCTCAGACTACTTAAAATTTGAAATCATGCCAGGCACAGTGACGCACACCTGTAATCCCAGCACTTTGGGAGGCTGAGACAGGAGAATTGCAAGTTCAAAGCCAGCCTCAGCAACCGCGAGGCACTAAGCAACTCAGAGAGACCCTGTCTCTACATAAAACACAAAATAGGGCTGGGGATGTGGCTCAGTGGTTGAGTACTCCTGAGTTCAATCTCAGGTACCAAAAAAATTTTTTTTTTGAAATCATAATTTTTATACCTCTCAATATATCCTCTAACAGATTCAATTCTCAAAACTTTCATACACATATATATGTATATATGTGTGTGTATATATATATATATATATATATCCTAAATATTGCATCCAATGTTATGCCTATGTTGTCAAAATGAGAATTTCAATAAAGAAAAAATGGACAGTCTTGTCACATAGTGCCTCATTTGTCTTATTCATAAATTGAAAATGTTAACAATGGGATTGGTGCCAAGATGAAGTTATAATACAATAACCCTTCTAACATAACAGCTATCACTACTTTACACTCATATCTCCTATAATTTTGTATGTATTCAATTTGCCAAGGTCATCTGTAATTTAATTGAATTCCAAGACACTTTTTCCAATGTAATTTGCTAGAGAGAGTTGTGCCACTAAGGAAAGATAATGAATATATGAGAGGAAAAAACATCAGTAGAAGTAATATCTAGAACAGATGAGAATGGAGCAAGCAATGGTTAAATGATGAATTTATATACTACCTCCGTGAAAATTTCACAAACCACAACAGAAGTCCATGTGATTGTATAGATAAAAAGAAATTAATTTTTAAAAAGTTCCAACACATTTGCTAACATAGGGACAATATGTATGCCTCTATTATAATCACAATGCTATCGCTTTAAGAGTATTCCTTTAAAATTACTAATGATTCCCTATTAGATTAGAAATTAAAACAAAAGTTCAGCAAATTTTCATTTACCTAGACTGAGGCAAATGCTTTAGATACAAAGAAACATCTTTGCACTTAACACATTTATTTGTCTTTCTTGCTTGGCTTTAAATTTTCTAATACTTAACTTATTCCCTGGCCATGGTAAATGTTCAATAATTATTTATTGAACAAATGAACAAGTGTACATTCTGCTCTACCATGTTTCAATGCAATGTCCATGGTCACCACTTAAATGCCCAAGTGTTCTAAAACCTCTGTCCCATTAATCTTAAAATATATTGAAAATTTAGTCATTACTCCCTCTTGCCATTCCTGTAATCCCTGCATGTAGTCTTTCTCTTGTAATTAAGCCAAGTGTCTTAGCTAAGAATATTTAATTTTTTAAAAAATTACAATGACTGCAACAATAACATTAAGACAATTTTCAGAGAAATTCATTTTATATTTTATTTATTTTTTAATTTGCTTATTCTAATTAGGTATGCATGACAGCAAAATGCATTTTGATTCATTGTACACAAATAGAGCACAATTTTTCATTTCTCTGGTTGTACATGGTGTAGAGTAGCACCATATGAGCAGAAATACATGTACCTCGGGCAATGACGGCCATCTCATTCCACCATCTTTCCTGTCCCCATGTCCCCTCCGTCCCTTTGACAAAAGTTCCTCTATTCTTCTGATGCTCATTCCTCCATTATGGATCAGTAACCACTTGTCAGAAAACATTCGGCATTTGGTTTTTTGGGATTGGATTACTTCACTTGGCGTGATATTCTCCAACTCGATCCATATACCTTCAAATGCTGTAATTTTATTCTCTATTAACGCTGACTAATATTCCATTGTGTATATATACCACAGTGTATTTATCCATCCATCTATCGAAGGGCATCTAGGTTGGTTCCACAGTTTAGCTATTGTGAATTGAGCTGCTATAAACATTGAAGTGGCTGTGTCAGTGTAGTATGCTCTTTTTCAGGGTATAGACCCAAGAGTGGGATAGCTGGGTCAAATGGTGGTTCCATTCCAGGTTTTCTAAGGAATCTCCATACTGCTTTCCAGATTGGTTGTACCAATTTGCAGTCCCACCAGCAATGTATGAGCGTGCCTTTTCTGCCACAACCACACCAACACTTATTGTTGTTTGTAACCTTAATAACTCCCATTCTGACTGGCATGAGATGAAATCTTAGTTTTGATTTGCATTTCTCTAATTGCTAGAGATGTTGAACATTTTTTCATGTATTTGTTGATCAATTGTATATCTTCTTCTGAGAAGTGTCTGTTTAGCTCCTTAGCTCACTTATTGATTGGGTTGTTTGCCTTTTTGGTGTTAATTTTTTGAGTTCTTTATATATCCTGTAGATTAGTGCTCTATCTGATGTGCATGTGGCAAAAATTTGCTCCCAATATGTAGGCTCCCTGTTCACCTCATTGTTTCTTTTGCTGATAAGAATCTTTTTAGTCTGAATCTATGCCATTTATTGATTCTTGTTTTTATTTCTTGCACTTTAGGAGTCTTGTTAAGGAAGTCGGGGCCTAATGTGATGTGATGAAGGTATGGGCCTACTTTTTTCTCAATTAGGCACAGGTCCTTGATCCACTTTGAGCTGAGTTGTTTTTTTTTTTTTTTTTTTTTTTTTTGGTACCAGGGATTGAACTCAGGGGCACTCGACCCCTGAGTCACCTCCCTAGCCCTATTTTGTGTTTTATGTAGAGACAGGGTCTCACTGAGTTGCTTAGCGCCTCGCCATTGCTGAGGCTGGCTTTGAACTCGCGATTCTCCTGTCTCAGCCTCCCTAAGTGCTGGGATTACAGGCTTGAGCCACCGCGCCCAGCTTGAGCTGAGTTTTGTACATGGTGAGAGATAGGGGTTTAGTTTCATTTTACTGCATATGGATTTCCAGTTTTCCAAGCACTATTTGTTAAAGAGGCTGTTTTTACTCCATGTATGTTTTTTGGTGCCTTTGTCTAGTATGAGATAACAGTATTTATGTGGGTTTTTCTCTGTGTCTTCTATTCTGTACCATTGGTCTATGTATCTATTTTTGTGCCAGTACCATGCTATTTTTGTTACTATACCTTTGTAGTATAGTTTAAGTTCTGGTATTGTGATGCCTCCTGCTTCACTCTTCTTGCTAAAGATTGCTTTGGCTATTCTGGGTCTCTCATTTTTCCAAATGAATTTCATGGTTGCTTTTTCCATTTCTGTAAGGAATGATGTTGCGATTTTAATTTGAATTACATTAAATCTATATAGTGCTTTGGGTAGTATAGTCATTTTGACAATATTGATTCTGCCTATGTAAGAGCATGGAGATCTTTCCATCTTCTAAGATCCTCTTCACTTTCTTTCTTTAGTGTCTTGTAGTATTCATTGTAGATGTATTTCACCTCATTTGCTAAATTGATTCCCAAGTATGGTTAGATAGAATGCAGGGTAGTATCTCTATTTTTTGTATTTGCTAAGACTTGCTTTGTTGCATAACATATGATCTGTTTTGGAGAAGGTTCTATGTGCTGCTGAGGAAAAAATATATCCGCTTGTTGATGGATGAAATATTCTGTATGTCTGTTAAGTCTAAATTACTGATTGTTTTATTGAGTTCTATGGGTTTTTGTTTGTTTGTTTAGTTTTTGTTTGGAAAATGTGTCCAGTGGTGAGAGAGGTGTGTTAAAGTCACCCAGTATTATTGTGTTGTGGTCTACTTGATTCTTGTAGTTGAGAAGGGTTTGTTTGATATACATACATGCCCCATTGTTTGGGGCATAGATATTTACAATTGTTATGTCTTGTTGATGTGTGAGTTCCTTAAGCAGTATGAAATGTCCTTCTTTATCCCTTTTCACTAACTTTGGTTTGAAGTCCATTTTATCAGATATGAGAATGGAAACCCCTGCTTGTTTGCGGGGTCCATGTGTGTGATATGTTTTTTCCCACCCTTTCACCTTCAGTCTGTGGATGTCTTTTCCTATGAGATTAGTCTCTTGAAGGCAGTATATTATTTGGTCTTTTTTTTTTTTGATCCAATATGACAGTCCATATCTTTTAGTTGATGAATTTAGGCCATTCAGATTCGAGGTTGTGATTGAAATATTATTTGCAATCCCATTTTGATTTACTTTTGGTTTTTAACTTGACTTAGTTTCCTTCGATTGGCCTTTTC
>CM053408.1:63810936-63845049 GCA_028644305.1 Xerus rutilus
TGCATTTTAATACATGTTGGCAAACATAACAGAAAAAAACAAATTATCAGAAGCTGTACACATTATTCACTGAAAACATTTGTTGAGGCAAATAGAAAAAAATTGTTACAATCATAATTTTTCTAACTTTGCACAAAATTATAAGCAGATTACATTCTTCATATTAAACATCTTTATATGCACTTTCAATGAACAGTATCGCTCACTGGCCTTTTCTTTAGTGTAATTTCTGTCTTTGCATATCTTCACTGTTGATTATCATTTCCTCCTCATGGAATATTTTGCCAAGAATGCTCTGTAGTGCAGGCTTTCTTGCTGTAAATTCTTTTTATTTCATCATCAAATCTGAAGCTTAATTTTGCTGGATATAAGATTCTTGGTTGGTATCCATTTTCTTTCAGGGCTTAGTATATGTTTTCCATGATCTTTTGGCTTTTAGGATCTGGGCTGAAAAATCTGCTGAGATCCGAATTGGGCTCCCCTTATATGTAATCTGATTCCACTCTCTGGCAACCTGTAAAATTCTATCCTTATTCTGTATGATGGGCATTTTAATTAAAATGTGCCTTGGTATAGATCAGTTGTAATTTTGTACATTTGTGTCCTATAAGGCTCTTATGTTTTATTTTCCAATTCATTCTTCATGTTTGGGAAATTTTCTGATATCATTTCATTGAAGAGATTGTGCATTCCTTTGGTTTAAAATTCTGCTCATTCTTCTATCCCAATAAATCTTAGATTTGGTCTTTTGATGCTGTCCCATAATTATTGGATGTTCTGTTCATGGTTTTGTACCATCTTCACTGTATGGTCAACTTTAATTTCAAGATTGTATATTTTGTCTTTATTATCTGAGTTTCTGTCTTCTAAGTGATCTAGTCTGTTGGTGATGCTTTCTATTGAGTTTTTTATTTGGTTTATTGTTTCCTTCATTTCAAGAATTTCTGAATTTCTGATTGGTGTTTTTTTCCCCCCTGCAATCTCTAGCTTGCTCTTGAAGTAATCTTTTGGTACCCATATTTGTTCCCTTATCTCTTTGTTGGAGTGATCAGTTTTTGCCTGCATTTGCTCACTTAAGTCACTCTTTAATTTGCAGATCATTTTAATTATGTACATTCTTTATTCTTTCTCTGAAATTTCATCAACTGAGCTATCAATGAATTCTATTATTATAGTATCTTGGTTTGTTTGGGGCACTTTCTTCCCTTGTTTTTTTCATGTTGATTATGTGTCTTCCTTTATTGCAGCGCCAATTTGAGGTATTGCAGTTTCTATCCTATAATCTTGTAGTGACCCTGCAGATTACCTGTACCTCACCTTGGAGTTTGCTTCTAGTACCCAGCAGGTGTTCCCAGATGGATGCTACTGCAACTAAAGATGGTGGCAGTGGTAGCAGAAGTAACTTAAGATAGCAGTGGGGGTAGCCCAAGATGGATGTAAACATTTCAGAGATGAGGCTGAAAGAGTGGGACTTACAATGACTTTGGGCTGACTGTTTGAAGATGCAGCACTGTGGTGTACTGAGCTGTGGCAAGCAGGGCCTATATGTTGTCCCAAGGTGGAGGCTACTACATGGGGAGCATTATGGCAATGGCTGCAATGTCCCAAGATGGATTCGGGAAGAGAGTGACAGTGTGAAGCTTCAGTTTATGCATAGGCAGTCCTGGGCCTGGGCTCTCACACAGGTCTGCAGGGGTGGTCCTGGGTCTGACCTTGGCCTGGGCTCCCACAGTGGTACCCAGAAGTGGTCCTGGGTCTGGGTTCTGGCGTGGGGATTGGCCAGTGGCAGTGCTTAGCCTGACCTTGGTCTGGGCTCCTGAGGGTGTCCGAGAGGTTATCCTGGGCTTAGGCTTGGGCTCCCATGGACACAGAGAAATTCATTTTAAAGATTTAAATAATGTTTTGAAAAATATAATGTTTTGTTCTTTATGCTAATTTGTAACTTCCTGTTTCAACAACCAAACTAAATGGCCTTAAAGAGACCAAAAAAGAAAACAAAACAAAAGATGTTTTTCTGACATCAAAAAGTGCTTGCAAAACATTGGTGTCCTGAATTAGTTTAAAATGAATTAAAAAACAAAGAATTATGTTTCTACTGAAGTTTAACAGGAGCTTGAACATGGAAAAAACAATGCCTTGGGTAAAACAAACTTGAGATTTTACTTAACTCATTCTTGTGAAATCTTAAAGCACCTGTCTTTGTAGGAAGGTTTTCCTATTTTAAATTTATCAATAGTTTGTATTTCTGTCTTTTGTCCTTTCTTCCCAGTTGAGTGTAAATACAGAAGTTAAGAAGGATTTACAAGAACCCAAAGGCAATAATGGAACATGAATGACTCAGCCATCCTAATTTCTTCTGCTGAGCATCAGCCAGAAGAATTAATTATATTTGTGTCAATCATGAATCTCGTTTCACAATGCTTTCTTTTGGGTATGGATATGTAAAAAGTTATCAAAACCATAGTTTCAAATTCTTAGCATCTTCATCACTTAGCATGATGAAGATGATATTTGAAGTTCAAAATTATGTTTTGTTTCTATTGTACAAGAAATATATCCCCAATTACATATTCAGAAAAGAAACAAATTGATTTACTACCTGTCTACTTTTACAAAAGCATTCCGAAAGGACAAAGCTCAGAGTCTCCCTCTGATGCACCATGAAAATTCTACACAAAACTTTAGGTGGCTAAACTTTCAGTTGGACTTAGTCTAACATGGTTTTTGTCTTTTTAGCTGTGTTTTGGTTAAAGTAGGAATTCACAAATTAATATAAAGAATAAAACACTGTATCTTTCAAAATATGACTTACACCTTCAAAATGAATGAATCTAAAAATCGGCCTAATGTGATTAATCCATTCATCATTTTAATTTGAATATTTGAAAACATTCTTATCTTAAATACATGACTTATTTTGCAAAAAAGGTACATTGATTTGATATATTGTTCCTGCAAAATTCAAATCTGTCCATTGTGTTGTGGAAGGATTAAATGCTGAACAAACATTTCCCAGCACAGGTTTTGTTGGGAAATGTTTGTTTTTATTGTTGGTGCCCAAATATAAAGAAAAGAAATTCCAGAGAGTTCCTGCGGACTGGCAGGAGCCGAAGAGGGTCCAAAAGAGCCCTCAGGAAACTCTACAGATGTCCAGCCAAAGGGGGACCAGAGACTGCTAGCTGCCAGCCACAGGGAGCACGCACCCAGGGTAAGAGTCGCTGCAGAGACCCCAGCATGAGGAAGCCCCACCCATGTGAGGCCTGAGACCACCCTAGTTCCGCTCCAGAGTTCTTGCGGACGGGCAGGAGCCGCAGAGGGTCCAAAACCACCCTCAGGAAACTCCACGGGTGTCCAGCCAAAGGGAAACCAGACACTGCTAGCTTCCAGCCCCAGGGGAGTTCACAGCCACAGTAAAGGTTGCATAGAGACTCTCCTGCTTGTGACCCTGCCTAAGTGAGGCCTGGGCCCGCCCCCAGTTCCTCTCCAGAGTTCCTGCTCACCAGCAGGAGCACAAGAGAGGGGCAAACAGCACTCAGGGATTACCACAGGAGCCAAGCCAAGGCCACTCCCACTGCCCTCTAGAGGTACATCCACGGCCTCCGCCACCAACCTTAGTGACAGTAGTGTCCATCTGCTGATACTGGGGGAACAGAAGTAGCTCCAAGGTGAGATACAGGTAATCTGGAGTGTCAATACAAGATTATAGGATAGAAGCCACAGTACCTTAGATCAGTATTTTAAAGAAAGGAAGATACACAATCAACATGAAAAAAACGAGGGAAGAAAGTGCCCCCAATAAACCTTGATACCACTGTGACAGAATCCAATGCCAACACAGTTGATGAAATGTCAGAGAAAGAATTCAGAATGTACATAATTAAAATGATCATCAAATTAAAGAATGACATAAGTGAGCAATTACAGGCAAAAATTGATCAATCCAACAAAGAAACAGGAGAGCAAATAAAGGCAATCATTGATCACTCTAATAAAGAGATAAGAGAGCAAATACAAGTAGCAAAAGATTACTTGAAGAAAGAACTAGAGATTGTGAAAAAAAAAACCAATCAGAAATTCTTGAAATGAAGGAAACAATAAACCAAATTATAAACTTAATAGAAAGCATCACCAGCAGACTAGATCACCTGGAAGACAGAACCTCAGATAATGAAGACAAAATATACAATCTTGAAAATGAACTTGACCATACAGTGAAGATGGTAAAAACTCATGAACAGAACATACAAGAAATATGGGAAAGCATCAAAAGACCAAATCTAAGATTTATTGGGATAGAAGAAGGCACAGAATTTCAAACCAAAGGAATGCACAATCTCTTCAAGGAAATAATATCAGAAAATTTCCCAAACATGAAAAATGAAGTGGAAAATCAAATACAAGAGGCTTACAGGACACCAAATGTACAAAATTTCAACAGATCTACACCAAGTCACATTATAATGAAAATGCCCAACATACAGAATAAGGACAGAATTTTAAAGACCGCAAGAGAGAGGAACCAGATTACATATAAGGGGAGACCAATTTGGATATCAGCAGATTTTTCAACCCAGACTTAAAAACTAGGAGATCATGGAACAACATATACCAAGCTCTGAAAGAAAATGGATGCCAACCAAGAATCCTATATCCAGCAAAACTGAGCTTCAGATTTGATGATGAAATAAAAACCTTCCATGATAAACAAAAGCTAAAAAAATTTACAGCAAGAAAGCCTGCACTAAACAGCATTATTGGCAAAATATTCCATGAGGAGGAAATGATAACCAACAATGAAAATCCACAAAGAGAGGAACTACACTAAAGGAAAGACCATTCAAAAGAGAAAACAAGTTAAGGTAAAAACCAAAAACAAAGCAAAATGACCGGGATTACAAATATATTTCAATAACCCTGAATGTAAATGGCCTAAATGCACCAATTAAAAGACGCAGAATGACAGACTGGATTAAAAAAAAAAAAAAGACCTAACAATATGCTGTCTTCAAGAGACTCATCTCACAGGAAAAGACATCCACAAACTGAAAGTGAAAGGCTGGCAAAAAACATCACACACATGGACCCCTCAAACAAGGAGGAGTTTCTATCCTCATATCAAATAAAGTGGACTTCAAACTAAAGATGGTGAAAAGAGATAAAGAAGGTCATTTCGTACTTCTTAAGGGAATCATACATCAACAAGACATAACACTCATAAATATTTATGCCTCAAATAATGGGGCTTCTACATATATCAAACAACTACAAGAATCAAATAGACCACAACACAATACTTGGAGACTTTAACACAGCTCTCTCACCATTGGATAGATCTTCCAAACAAAAACTTAATAAAGAAACCATAGATCTCAACGAAACTATCAATAATTTAGACTTAACAGACATATATGGAGTGTTCCATCCATCAACTAGCAAATACACTTTTTTCTCAGCAGCACATGGATCCTTTTCCAAAATAGATCATATGTTATGTCACAAAGCCAGTCTTAGCAAATACAAAAAAATAGAGATACTCCTCTGCATCCTGCCTCTCCACAATAGAATAAAATTAGAAATCAATGACAGATTAAAAAATAGAAACTACTCTAACACCTGGAAAATAAATAATATGCTATTGAATTATGCATGGATAACAGAAGACATCAGGGAAGAGATAAAAAAATTCTTAGAGGCAAATGAAAACTCTGATACAACATATCAAAATCCTGGAATACCATGAAGGCAGTGCTAAGAGGAAAGTTCATTGCCCTAAGCTCATTTATTAGAAGAAGTAAAAGTCAACAAATAAATGAATTGACTCCTTATCTCAAAGCCTTAGAAAAGGAAGAACAAATCAACACCAAAAGAAGTAGAAGACAGGAAATAATCGAAATCAGTGCTGAAATCAATGAAATTAAAACAAAAGAAACAATTCAAAAAATTGACAAAACAAAAAGCTGGTTCTTTGAAAAAATAAACAAAATTGACAAACTCTTAGCCACCCTAATGAAGAGAAGGAGGGAGAAAACCCAATTACTAAAATTTGTGATGAAAAAAGAAATATCACGACAGACACTACTGAAATACAGAGGATAATTAGAAACTACTTTGAAAATTTATACTCCAGTAAAGTAGAAAACACTGAAGACACCAACAAATTTCTAGAGGCATATGACCTACCCAAACTGAACCAAAAGGACATACACAAATTAAACAGATCAGTTTCAAGGAAGGAAATAGAAGATACCATCAAGAGCCTGCCAACCAAGAGAAGCCCAGGTCCAATGGATTCTCAGCTGAGTTCTATAAGACCTTCAAAGAAGAATTAATACCAATACTTCTCAAATTATTTCATGAAATAGAAAAGGAGAGAACCCTTACAAACTCATTCTATGAGACAAATATCACCCTGATTCCAAAACCAGACAGAGATACATCAAAGAAAGAAAACTTCAGACCAATATCCCTGATGTACATAGATGAAAAATTCTCAATAAAATTCTGGCTAATCGCATACAAAAACATATCAAAAAAAATAATGCACCATGATCAAGTGGGGTTCATTCCAAGGATGCAAGTTTGGTTCAACATACAGAAATGAATAAACATAATACTTCACATTAATAGACTTAAAGATAAGAGTAATATGATTTTATCAATTGATGCAGAGAAGGCATTCGACAAAATACAGCACCCTTTTATGTTTAAAACACTAGAAAAACTTGGGATAGTGGGAACATACTTCAACTTTGTAAAAGCTATCTGTGCTAAACCCAAGGCCAACATCAGCTTAAATGGAGAAAAATTGGAAGCATTCCCTCTTAAAACGGGAACAAGACAGGGATTCCCTCTTTCACTACTGCTATTCAACATAGTCCTGGAAACACTAGCCAGAGCAATTAGACAGATGAAAGAAATTAAAGGGATACAAATAGGAAAAGAACTCAAACTATCATTATTTGCAGATGACATGATTCTATACTTAGAGGATCCAAAAAATTCTACCAGAAAACTTCTAGAATTAATAAATGATTTCAGCAAAGTAGCAGGATATAAAATCAACACCCATAAATCAATTGCATTTCTATACATCAGTGATAAAACCTCTGAAAGAGAAATTAGGAAACTATCCCATTCACAGTAGCCTCAAAAAAAAATAAAATACTTGGGAATCAATTTAACAAAAGAGGTGAAAGACATTTACAATGCAAACTACAAGACACTGAAGAAAAAAATTGAAGAAGACCTTAGAAGATGAAAAAATCTCCCATGCTCCTGGATAGGCAGAATCAATATTGTCAAAATGGCCATACTTCCCAAAGCGCTATATAGATTCAGTGCAATCCCAATTAAAATTCCAACGTCATTCCTTATAGAAATAGAAAAGGCAATCATGAAATTCATTTGGAAGAATAAGAGGCCCAGAATAGCCAAAGAAATCCTTAGCAAGAAGAGTAAAGCAGGAGGCATCAAATACCAGACCTTAAATTATACCACAAAGCTATAGTAACAAAAACGGCATGGTACTGGCACCAAAATAGACATGTAGACCAATGTTATAGAATAGAAGACACAGAGATAAACCCACTTAAATACAGTTATCTTATACTAGACAAAAGAGCCAAACATGTACACTGGAGAAAAGATAGCCTCTTCAACAAATGGTGCTGGGTAAAGTGGAAATCCATATGCAGCAAAATGAAACTAAACCCCTATCTTTCACTATGCACAAAATTCAACTCAAAGTGGACCAACGACCTGGGAATCAGACCAGACACCCAACACCTAATAGAAGAAAAAATAGGCCCAAATCTTCATCATGTCAGATTAGGACCATACTTCCTTAACAAGACTCCTATAGCACAAGAAGTAAAATCAAGAATCAATAAATGGGATGGATTCAAACTGAAAAGCTTCTTCTCAGCAAAAGAAACAATCAATGAAGTGAACAGAGAGCCAACATTCTGGGAACAAATCTTTGCCACACACACACATCCAACAGAGCACTAATCTCCAGGATATATAAAGAACTCAAAAATCTTAACACCAAAAAAACAAATAACCCAATCAATAAATGGGCCAAGGAGTTGAACAGAAACTTCACAGAAGAAGGTATACAATTGATCAACAGACATATGAAAAAATGTTCAACATCTTTAGCAATCAGAGAAATGAAAATCAAAACTACTCTAAGATTTCATCTTATGCCAGTCAGAATGGCAACTATCAAGAATACAAACAACAGTAAGTTTTGGTGTGGTTGTGGCAGAAAAGGCACGCTCATACATTGCTGGTGGGTCTGCAAATTGGTACAACCAATCTGGAAAGCAGTATGGAGATTCCTTACAAAACTTGGAATGGAACCACCATTTGACCCAGCTATCCCACTCCTGGGTCTATACCCAGAAGACTTAAAAAGAACATACTACACTGACACAGCCACTTCAATGTTTATAGCAGCTCAATTCACAATAGCTAAACTGTGGAACCAACCTAGATGCCCTTCAACAGATGACTGCATAAAGAAACTGCAGTATATATACACAATGGAATGTTTCTCAGCAATAAGAGAGAACAAAATTATGGCATTTGCAGGTAAATGGATGGAGTTGGAGAATATCATGCTAAGTGAAGTAAGCCAATCTCAGAAAACCAAATGCCAAATGTACTCATTGATAAGTGAATGCTGATCCATAATGGGGGAAAGGACACGGGAACAATGGAGGAACTCTGTTCACAGGGGTGTAAGAGGGGAGGGGGCATGGGGACAGTAATGGTGGTGGAATATGATGGTCATCATAGCCCTAGCATTATGTATAACTGCATATATGTTGTGATTGTATATCACTTACAACCAGATAAATGAAATGTTATCCTCCATCTGTGTACAATGAATCAAATTGCACTCTGATATCATGTAAACCTAAATAGAACAAATAAATTAAAATATGAAAAAAAAACAACAACAAAGTATGTGGAGCCCCATCTATTTTTTCTCTCATACTTGGTCACTGGTAATTTACTCTCAAGTCTGAAAAATCTCCCTAGAGTGTTGAATTGCAGAGAGCAATGACAGAGATTGGGAGAGCAGTGTCTGAGATTGGGGTCTCTGATGACCTTGTGGCTGTGGCAAGCCTAGTGCCTGGGAATGTTCCTGTGCAAGGGTGCAGGATGCCTTGCTGCTGTGGCAATGCCCTGCATAAGAAGGCTCTGCAGAAGAGTCTTATCAGCCTCAACCTTGATCTCAGGTACATAGTTACTGGGAATAGAGGAAGCTCCTGGTACACAACCACAATGTTTCAACAGCTCCACTACTTTCAAAGCTACAGCTAGAAAAAGCTCCTAACATTGCACATTGCAACTGTAAACTGCAATTGTAAAAAAGCTACATAAATGTTGCTAGCCCTGTAACTTTCTGTGTACAAAGAATAATGCTTGCATAGTCTTTAACCTGATAATGAGACATGTAAGTAAAAATTGCTGGCATAACTCTTTAGATATACTTCTCCATCAGAGAGCAGCACTCCACCTGATCCCAGCTATTTATGTTCAAAGAAGAAAAAAAAAAAGAAATTCCAGGTATGCTTTACTTAATTTTGACTATTTGTCTATTGCTACTATCTCAGACCTATGATCACTGAAAGAATAACATTTAAATGAAACAAGCTTTAAATGTTTAATCATTACAGTGACAGCATCAAATGTCAATACCGTGATTTCACATAATGTTTTGAGTTCTAATGCATTTCTACCTTCTCCAAAAGTCGTTTAAAATTTTCACTGTATCTGGGAGCTATTTTTGTTTTCATTTGTTTAGTTTATCATTCATGGCTTAGGAGTTTAATCCTAAAGCTTAATAAAGTCTATTCCTTCTCCACCAATGACATAATTTCTCAGATTTCAATGTTAGGTCCTTTAGTGTGCACAAATGGTTTTTATTCTATCTTATCAGCATAATTAGCTCTCCGGTATGTGCTATATCTCAGTAATTAGTGTAATTGCTGATATATATTATTAAGGGCCTCCTGTGTGTAAGAATGGCAATAAATACATTTTGTAGATTGATTTGATCCTTAACCCTAGCCTTAAAAGTAGGTATCATTATCCCTACTGATATCGTTTTGATTGAGTCAAAATTAAATATTTTTCGAAGATGACCCCACCAAAATATAAGAGTTAGGATTTAAATCAATTCTGTCTGAACTTAAAGACCACATATTTAAATATTTTCCCCTCAGACTTCCATTCATAAAGGAAAATTTTATCTTTTAGTTTCATGAGAAAAGGAGACTGGTGAAATAGCATTTTTTTTCTATAGGAATAATAACAATGAAATCTGCAAACAGAACATTCAACTTCAAGTTAGGTTCAGGTATCTTTAAGGCTATTTAAGATACAGTCATAGAAAACTTGAAAGTTTTTATTTTTGTAGTTGTTGTTACTGTTTTTTGGGCTTCTTTCTTTAGGATGGGGAGTGGGAAGGAAATGTATGTTGTTGAATAATTGGAACATAGCAAAGCTTCAGTTTTATGTTCATAGATGAACACATATTCCAAATCCCCATTTGAATTTTAACATGGAAACCATTTCTGCTTACTAAGGCTTGGATATAAGGTGACCCCCAAAAGCTCCTATGTTATTTCAGCAATATTCCAGGTAAAATGACTGGACTGTGAGAGATAAAACCTAATTAGTTCATCCTAGTTTGAATGGACTGACTGTGGGATATCTGTAGGCAGGTGGGGCATGGCTGGAGGAGGTGGGACACTGGGGATATGCCCAGAAAGCTTCATCTTCCCTGTGGCCTTTTCCTCTCTGCTTCCTGGATGCCATGAATGAGGCAACACCTCCTTCATCATGCCCTTCCACCATGATATTCTGCCTCACCTCAGGTTCTGAGTAATGGACTCAGCTGACCATGGACCAAGCCTCTGGGACCATGAGCCAAAACAAACTCTTCCTCCAAATTGTTCTTATTGGGTATTTTGGTCATAGCAATGCAAAGCTGACTCACATTGCTATTTAGGATTTTATGTGAAATATTTCTAATTCCATCATTAAGTGAATGTTTTTTGGTCACAGTATAATATTCATGATGCATTCAGCAAATAAATCTCTTCAGTATATGAAGAGTTTTCTGCTGATAGTAATTTCTCTTAGTTCAGGGTGCTATGAAAATGTACCATAGACTTTGTGCTTTATTAAAAAATTTATTTCATATAGTTCTGGAGGCAGCTTTAAATATATGAACACGTTATTAGATCTTCATGCTTAATAAGTGAGATATAGTCCACTCTAGATGTGTAATTAGGATTAGTCTAAAATCTGCTTTCTAAGGATTATTTTCTTGGGTAAATCTCTATTATTTGGTATTTCTGTTTGTTCATCTCTATAGCAGTGATAAAAATAAGTCATGCAAACAATAAATATGTCAAAGAGCTTGAAGCAATTTACATTTCAATAATGTTTAATTTTTTTAATTTACAGAAGATGAAAGTAAGCATCTATCTATATGAATGGTTGGGACAGAATGATTTATCAGAGTGACAAAATCGGTTTCTAGCAATTCTATATCAGGTAACTTTTTTACTGCTATTAACTCTTGCCAAAATTATGAGGTTATCTAAAGCAAGTAGAAAAAGTTAGGTTCAAATCAAAGTTAGTTCTTCTAATTAGTCCTAAACTTCATGTTATTTTTCCCCAGTCCTTCACCAAAATCTGCCATCATTTTCTTTTGGTTGTTTAAGTCACTCTAGCACAGGCATATGCTCACTTTTCAGGACTATGACGGCCTGTGAAATCCTGAAGACCTCATAGAATGAAGCACCTTCTCAAGCAATATTGGTAAACCAGAGCCAACTGTATATATTTATGAAGACAATAGCTATTTACCTATATTTCCTCAAATCTGAGACATTTTCAATACCAAAAGCCCTCTATATTTTAGTTTGCCCATATGTAAAATCTCCAGATGGAAAAATAACCTCATCCTACATGTTAATCATTATTTAAAAGCTGTATTTCAGCAACCCTCAAGTGACTTGGCAATGTGCCAAGGAAGGCAGATATAGGAGACAAAGAAAGTATTAGATGTTTATGTTAAGTCGACCACACTTAATTTAAAGGCTTACCCATTCCAATGAAAGCGAAAGCTTTGAAAATCCAAGAACATATTGTCTAACCTAAAACCACTTTTAATAAACAAGAACTTTCCAGCTACCACAGAAATTGTGTTTCAGAGGCCTATTATGTGTCCTCTTGTCCTCCCTATATAACCACTTTTCTCTTCCTTCTGATTCTCCTGGCCCCAACCCATTGAAGGTAGCCAATATAAATTGTGCATGTAATATTGTTAGCAAATACAAGAGAGATATTTATTCAATAAAATTTATTCATAAGTCTAATAAGATATCACTGTTTAAGATGTGCTGGCCAATGAGGTCATCACTATGTACACACACACACACACACACACACACACACACACACAACCATAGAGAGGACTAACCAAGTATATATATTTATATATATGGACAATATATGTCAACAAACTTAGTTTAATATTCTCAAAACAGTGAGACATGATAGGCACTACTTTGTAATCCCCAGATGAAGATGAGGAAACCACAGGCTCAGCAGGTAAAATCAGTTGCACAAGTTATCCAACCATTAGTTCAGCTAGTTACTGATATATTAAGACAACACATCTTTTGCTACCTATCCCCCAAACCTATATGTAAGCTTTTATTTTCCAGTACTGACTGTTCACTGTTCATTGAATATATTCACAGAAACTGTGCTCAGCTACTAAAGGTGCATTTCAAGACAGATAAGACCAAGTTCTTTGCCTTCAAAGTGCTCACTGTTGAGTAGGGGAAACTACATTGTCTCATTTTCTACATTTAATTAAAATATAGAGCAATGGTCCTTTAAATGTAATCTCCAGATTAGCAGCATCTGCACCCTTAGCATCTGCATCCTTAGGGATCTTCTAGAAATAGAGACTCTTAAGCCCCATATGCCAGAACCACTGAAGCAGAAACTCAGGTTGTGGATCCCAGGAACCTGTGTTTTAACAAGCCCTCTGGGTAGTTTGAGAACTAGTACACTAAAGACAAAGGAGTTGGAGGGGAACTGTAACTTTTCTTGGCAAAGTGGGAGAGGGCTTCTTGGACAAAATGACACTGAGATACTTTAGAGAGAGTTTACGTTTTTTTTTTCAGGTAGACAGGACAATTTTAACAGAACCAGAGAGGGAAGAGATCCATGTACTCGATATTCCTAGAGAGTGAAGGCCACAGCCTGAAAATCATAATGGATAAATTGAAATAAGGATGGAGATAAAGTTTTAATATTTTAGGCCTTGTTTTATAAAGTATTTGGCATAGGGGCTCTAAAAATAACTGGAAATAACTACTATGAAAATGGCCTGAAAGTGATGTTTCTGCAAAACTTGGGTTTCCTGCTAGCTACATCACTGTGATTGACCACAGTTCCCTTGGGCTTCCTGAGGATGCTCTTGGGTAGTTGGGAGAGATACCTTTCTGTCCAAGAAGGGGATTCGAGGCAATAAGAGAAAAAGAAGGAAGCCTTAGACTCAGATGCTTCTCAGATGCTTTGGGACCCAGCTGGGCTGTGACAAATTTAATGAAAGGTGATTGAACTAGAGTAAAGAAAAGCATGAAGTGGGGTGGAAAAATGAGAAGAGGCAATTTTAAGTAAGATTTAACTTCATTCCAATTTTTTTAAAAATATACAAAACATACAATAATAAAAATGACCAACACCATTAAAAGGAAATTGAGATTAACCATATAGATATATACATATGGATAGCATACATTTACTGCATATATTCAGTGCACAGACCAGGAGACAGGCCATTATCTAACTGCTCTTGACAGTGATAAAGTCAAGGCTCAGCACTCCACATTTCCATTTAGAACTTCCTGTATCTTGACAGCATTCTGTTGTTTAAAAGTGGGGACATTATTTTCTAATCATTGAATCTATTTTATAGTGATGGTCTTTGAAAATCTTATTTTTCTATGATATTAATCAAGTGTGTCAGTAGGACAAATTATGTTGCATAAGTGGTATAAACATTTTAAACAGTGAAAGATTATATTTCAAGAAAATATTTTGCATCAGTCACAGGAATCTGGGTTCCAGAATGTTGCTGACTTCAAGAATTGGTAGCATTGTAACAACCAGAGAACTCTTTCAAACACTTGGGACTCCAGCGGCCAAGGCATAACTACAAATTTAGCATTCTCTCATCGTAAGCCCTCCAAAATATTTTAGTGATTGTCTTGATAGAATTCCAGTAAAAAACAGCTGTCAAAATGTATCAAATATTTGCAAACCTCCTACACAGCACTGTTACTATAATTGGTTGAGGTTTTTTTTTTTTTTTTATTTGACATTAAAAAGGTTGTGGAGAGCATAATTTAGGTTTGGTCAAATTCTTATTAATATTCACAGGAGTATTATAGTCCATAATTAGACTTCAGTTTTTAAAGTATTTCATATTTGAAAAACAATAAAGCATGTAGGTGGCAATTTATCTTTATAGCTTCATCAATCTGAAAGTCAAACCTTCTTGGGCTATTGTGTGTACATATAGTGCTGTAAATCACCACTGTTTAATCTGTTGGATCTGGTCAGCAGTGTTTTCATTGGTTCTAATATCTCCTTTCCACACTAAACTACAACTTAATTGTACTAAGGTTGTCCTTTTCAAACCATGGCATGAAGACAGCTTGGAGTACCACAGTTGTTTCTGTAGAAACTGTAGCCCATGAAATACAGGGTCTATTTTTACTAATCATGCATCTATTACAAGTGTGTAAAAATTTAGGGTAACTAATTTATTGGTTAGGCAGGAGCCAACGATGATAGAAATTCTCAATTGCAAGACTTCTAGAAAAATGTGGAGGTCCTTTCTGATCCTAAAATTTTTTTTAAAGAAAGAAAAAAAACAAAACCTTATAATATTTTTTATTTTGTTCTATTTGGCCCTGAACATAGAGTTTTATTGCCAGACTCAAGAAGGTTACCTCAAAAAATATTATTTTAATGCACTGAATTATTTTAACTATATTTTGAAGCAAGGTACTTTCTTATATTGAAGAAAGTAATTATAGACTCATTTCCATTTTTTAAAAAAAGTTACACTGTGTGGAAAATGTTAAGTCCACTAATTGCTAGGGAAAAATATCAATTCATATTTCTTCAAAAAACAGCTGTGTAATTATGCCTCATAGATCAGAACTTGTATCCTGAACTATTGCCCTCCAGGTAGTCTAATAATTCTTATTCTCTACAGAACATTTCTGTTTCATTGTTAAACAAAAATCATGAAAGTTTTCATGATTTCAAATTTTCACTATTTCTATTTAATACTTTGAGTATTTAATGCATGAACCCAGCCAGCATAGAGTTGCCAGAGGCAATTAGAATGTGGGCTGAAATTATAGCTGTGGAAATGGAAAGGAAATGATGGATCCTACAATGCTTGGTGAGAATAATTGTAGACTTGATGGATAAGAGAACACCTTATGGTAATCTCAGTAACTCAGGAGGCTGAAACAGGATCATAGGTTCAAGGTCAGCCTCAGCAACCTAGTGAAGTCCTATGCAACTTAGTGAGACACTGTCTCAAAAAATAAAAAGGCTGAGGGTGTAGCTTAGTGGTAAGGTGTCCCTGGGTTCAATACTCAGTACAAAAAGAAAAAGGAAAAGGATAAAAGAAAACATCTTATCTCAAGGACAGTGCTACAATGGAATATTAAGGGTGAAAGAGTAGAATGCCATATACTGATATCCATGAAAATATAGCTATAGTCTCCTCAATAACTGGTGCTGGGAAAATGGATTTCCACATGAAGAAGTATAAAAAAAGACCCTTATATTATACCATATAAAAATCTAATCAAAATGGTAAAAGATCTGAAATCATAAAATTCTTAGAAACATATAGAAGAAAAGTTCCTTGACATTAGCCTTGGCAATGAGTTTTCGGTCAAAAATTCAAAAACATCAAAAGCTTGGGCTAATAATAATAATAAAGCAAAATAAGTAAATAAATAGACTAAAGAAAGAGGATTTGGCACAGCAAAGGAAGGAAATAACAAAATGAAAAGGCAAGATATGGACTGGGGAAAAATGTTTGCAAACAATGTTTCTGATGAAGGATTAATATACAAAATTTATAGAGAACCCATACACTCAATGGCATTAAAAAACTCAATGTTTTTGGGTCTAGATATGAGGTGTCTTCCCACAGTTCATGTGCAAAACAATGCAGGAAATCTTCAGAGGTGAAATGATTTGATTAGATCTGGAACCTAATCAGTAGATTAACCTGATACTGAATAACTGAGTGATAATTGTGGGCAGGAAGGTTGTAATTAGAGTCAGTCAGTCACTGAGGTGTGACTTTGGGGTTTACATTTTGTCCCTGGAAATCAGGGCCCTTTCTCTGCTGCCTGTTTTCCATGTCCTGAGCTGCTTTCCTTTGCCATGCCCTTCTGCCATGATATTCTGTCCCATCTTAGGCCCAGAGCCATGAAGTTCTCCACCTGGAACTGAACCTCTGAAACTGTGAGCTAAAAGAAAATTTTCTTCCATTATCTCGTTCTTGTCAGGTCATTTTGTCACAGTGACAAAAAAAAGTTAACTACTCAATTAAATAATGGGTAAAGGTCCTAAATAAACATTTTTTCCAAAGAAGGCATAAAAAAATGGCCAGTAGGTATATGGCAGGTGGTCAGCAGTACTAATCATCAAGGAGATATATATCAAACTTACAATGAGATCCACTTCTCATCTGTTAGGATGACTATTATCAAAAAGATGAGAGATAAAGTGTTAGAGAATGAAATCACTGTATACTGTTAGTGGGAAGGTAGATTGGTAGAGCCACTATGGAACTCAGTACGGAGATTTCTAAATAAAAAACAGAACTACTGTATGATCCAGCAATCCATTTTCTGCATAGGAGATGAAATCACCATCTTGTAAAGATATCTTCACCAGTGTTTATTCCAGCATTGTTTATAACAGCAAAGATATGGAAACAATCAATGGAAACAATCAATGTACCCATCAACAGATTAATGAATGAAGAAATTGAGGGGAAAACACACAAAATTATAATTCAGCCTCATAAAAGAGAGAACGATGATGACAGAGAGTCCTGCTGACATCACTCCCTGGCTGCTAAGTTATATAACCAGCACACTAATCCATATATATAGGGACATGAGAGTGTAGGAGGTGAGCACAGGCCACCTGGAGCATGCCAAGCCAGCCAAGGCCTCATGCTGAGATAGCCTTGCCCTATCCAGTCTGGACACCTACTTCACACAGAACCATAGCCCAGAATCCCAAACATCCACCATCTACAGACCTCAACTTCTGCAGAAGCAAGGATTGTAGGCAAGTGGTAAGAAAATGGAAGTGGAGCAGGCCTCAATGGAAGTTTAGACTCGGGAGTTAACCAATGTACTTTTAAAAAACCTGATTAGCATAACTTTTAGCCAATAATGTCAGTTATTTTTCAAAATCCTGATTAGCATAAATTTGGACCAACCCATGTGCTATATAAAACCCTGGACTAGCACATTCAAGCGGCAACCTCTACTGGGTTCCCTCTTGCCTTGCAAGAGCTGTTTCTTTTCTTCCCACATGAATAAATCCTACTTTCTTGCACCCACTCTTCCCTGCCTGTGGATTTTATTCTTCATATCATAAGACAAAAACCTGGGAAGAAGTTGGTGGTGAGCTGCTGGGGTCTGCTGTAACACTGGAGGGCAGAGTCCACCATTAAGAGCTACAACATATTTTGGCTACAGAGACCTGCAGATTATGCAAACCTCAACTGCCAGCAAAAGTGGAAGAACTCTGGTTTCACTGCCATACACTACAATAGGGATGAACTGAAGAATAGTGATCCATGATGTTAAATGAAGTAAGACAGAAGCAGAAAGAAAATATTGTATGATCTCACTTATATGTGTAATTTTTAAAAAGCCAAATACACAGAAATAGACAAACCAACAAACAAAAACTGGTTACCAGTAGTAGGAGTAGTGAAGAAGAGGAAATGGAGAGATACAGGTCAAAAGATGCAAAGTACCAGATATATAGGATGGACAAATCTACAGATCTAAAGTACATAAGGACTAAAATTAGTATTGTATATGGGATTTTTACTGAGGAGATTTTTAGCTGCTCTTGCTACAAATATCAAAAATGGATAAATGTATTAGGTGATGGATATGTTTATTTGTTTCATATAGTAATCATCTTACTATCTATATGTATCTCATACTCCTTAATATACACAATAAAATTTATTTTAAAAGGGCCTGGAGCTACATGTGATGAAATGGCAAAGAAATAATAGATGGAAAGAGGGAGAAGAAGGTAAATGACTTTCACTATTATTTCTCTAATGCTGTGCTAGACAGTTGGCTTGCCTGGTATCATGTAATCCTCACACCACACCAACAAAGTAGGATATACAGCAAGTTAGGGGCTTACCAAGTTATGATATAAACTCAGGACCACAAAAATAGCTTTTCTGCAGCAAAACTAGATAACATACTGAATAGAGGTATTGATTTAAAAAGGTCTCATTTAATGCCCATTAAGAAGACATGAGGGCTGGGGGTGTGGCTCAGTGGTAGAGCGCTTGCCTAGCATGTGTGAGGCACTGGGTTCAATTCTCAGTACTGCATATAAATAAATAAAATATAGGTCCATCAACAACTAATAAAAAAAAATTTTAAAAAGAAGACATTAAAAGGCTGGAGTTGTAGCTCAGTGGTAGAGCACTTGCCTATCATGTGTGAGGCACTGGCTTCAAACCTCAGCACCACATAAACAAACAAATACATAAATAAAGGTATTGTGTCCATCTACAGCTAAAAAAAAAGACACAGAAGAACTGAAATCTGAAGTCATTTGTTAGAGATTAAAAGGCAGAGATAAAAAGAATAGACTATGAATCAGACTTCCTAATTGAAATTTCAGCTGGATGACCAGTTTACTTGATGATTCAGGAGTAAGGTCTTGACCCTCTCTGTAACTCAGACTTTTTGTAGTAAAAAGGAGAAACTAAATTGTGTCTACCCCTTCAATGATCTGAGTATCAAGTGAGCTAATATATGTGAAATGCTTAGAACACTGTTGGATATATTTTAAATATTAACTATTAGTTATTATTTTATAATAATAAAAATTAGGACATAGTACCTGTACAAAATCACACAGGTAATACTGTGTGGGTTAAACTATGTAGAGGTTATATGTTAACCTATGTATAGTTTAAACTGAATTTTTTTTTATAGATAGTTACTAATTTAGTATCTCCTCCTTCTTCATAAACACTGTTGGTACAAACTAGTTTAAGGCTCTTAGTGCATGACTAGGACCTAGAACTAAATGTGTGTACATTAATGAGTACAAAACTGAGGAAATCTGAATAAGATTCATGGATTGTGTCAATGTTAATATGCTGGTTGTGGTGATATGCTACAATCTTGCAAGATAGGGAAATTATGGAAAGGTATTATTTCTTAAAACTGCATGTGAATTTACAATTATTTCTGAACATATAGTTTAATTTTAAAGAGGTATGTAAATACCTCTTTAAAGTAAAGTACCACTTTATAAATCTATGGAGGAAATGACTGCATTACAGGTCACTGGTTTATACAAAGGGAAAGATTTCATGTGATTTAGAGTAAAAAGTCACGTCCTCAGGGCCTTAAGCTAGTTTGCATAAATAGTGCTTGTGAAGAAGAGGATACTAAATTAGTAACTATCTATGAAAAAGAAAAATTCAGCTTAACTGGCAGTGGATTCTGGAAAATAGAGAAAATATTCAATAATAGCAAGGTTATCACATGAGTTGTATAAGGATACTCAGGTAAAGCCTCCACCAAAGGAATGTGGATTTTTTTTTTTCATTCACACAAAGGATCTCTGAGGTACAATGGAGCTTCGAATTGGTACAAAATAAAAAGCATGGTTTAAATAAAGGGTTTCTAAATATGTATTGTACTCCAGCTACAAAATCAACTTGAATTAGTTTCTACAGCACAAACTAAAAAGAAAGAAAATTTCAAAAAATCAATCCTGACCCCCTATTTGAGGATATTGAAACTTTAGAAGCTAAAATTAAGTTTTGACTTTTCATGTCTCTGAGAAAATACCCAGGATCTGGGTATTTTCTCAGAGACATGAAAAGTATATCTTCTCAGATATGACTTTTTTGTTGAAATACAAGCCAACTTTTTTTAACTCCAAGAGCTAAATAAGATTTTTCTTTTTAAAAAAGTTTTGGCTTTTGTATTATAGAAATGTTTTAAAAATACAATGCTAGATATAATAGTGCAATGGAATTTCTATAGGGCTGGGGTTTGGTTAAGTGGTAGAGCACTTGCCTAGCATGCATGATGCACTGGGTTCGATCCCCAGCACCACATTAAAAATAAATAAATAAAATAAAAAGTAAAGCTAATTCCTTTATTTAAAAAAAAGAAAACAGAAATTCCTACAATCATTGACAAACTTCCAAAACCATTAACATCAGTGGCTTGGGAGCTTGAGGTAGTAGAATCACAAGTTCAAAGCCAGCCTCAGCAATGTAGTGAAGCCCTAAGCAACTCAGCAAGACACTGTCTAAAAATAAAAAAATAAAAATGGGCTGGGGATGTGGCTCGGTTGTCAAGTACCTCTGGTTCAATCCCTGATATCTCAAAAAAAAAAAAAAAAAATTAACATGGCAAATCTTGCTTTACCTATCCATGTAGTTACACTTCCACTGAACTATGTTAAAGGAAATCATAAATGTCTAGTTAGGACATGTCTCTAAGAGGCCAGGGCCCTTTTATAAAAATATCTAATATCAAATTATTACATCAAACATCTCTCAGTTGTTTCTTAAATATCTTTTTTCAAGTTAGTTAAAATCAGGACATAAACTAGGTTCCAATATGGCTTTTGGTTAATATGCATTTTAAGATAATTCCTTTTCCTTCAAGATTTTTATTAAACTGTCCAAGATCATACAAGTATTCAGCGATAGAACTAATATTTGAACATCAGTGTTTTACAGCTGTATGACTTGTATTTCTGTGTGCCAGGCTGAGAAATTGGGGGCTTGGTAATAAGTGCAGCACTCAAGTAACAGGGGACCTGGCTTAGCTTGAATAAAAAGTAAAAGCCAGCACAGGAATGCTTAGGTGGAAGGTGAAGTCACACAATTAAGTGACCTAGATAAAAAACAGGAAAAGCCAGTAATTGTCACTATAGGGCAGAAATGGGAGATGCCAAATTTCATTATACTTTATGCAATATTAGCAAAATGGTATCTGAAAATGTAAAAAATTGACAATATAAGCATTTGCTATGGCTTTCTACAAAAAGTAGATGTCTATTAATATAGGATCAATGTAGAGAAAAGGGGAAGGATTAGTTTGTTTGTTTTTTTTGGTGTATGTCTTCTCAATCACAGCTGGAAACTGCAATCTGGGAATGACCTTCTAACCATTAAATTATCAAATTAGAATGTGTATGTAAGAGAGAGGACTCTCTGTCATCAAGAAGGAACACTTAAGAAAAAGGGAGTGCTTAGAGAAGAGGAGAACTTCAAAAGAAGAAGGTGAATGACTTTTTTCATTTCGAAAATTATAATTAAGTCTAGTGACTAGACTTATTTTCTGTCATCCCAGAGGAGTTTGGAGGATAGAGAAGTAGAAGCTGTTATTGTACTACCATTTTGTATCTGACTTTTCAATTTTCTGAACTCTCAGAAGTGGAATTAACTACCTCTGCAGTGATTCTTAATTCTTTTGAAGTTACATACACTTTTGAGAATCTGATTAACATATGGACCTTAACCTTTGCATCCAAAAATTTGCATATAACTTAATCCCAAAAACTCATTTGGGGACTTCTTTTGATTCTATGACCCCAAGTGAGGAACCCTCAAGAGATTGATAGTTCTCTGGCGGTAGAAACATTCAAGTTGAGGCTGGGCAACTACTATGGCATGACACCATAGAGCAAATAGGAGCAATGCTCCGTGAACTTCTGGAAATGTTTCTAAAAGGATTGAGAAAACTGCCAAGTTAGCATGATATATTTGTATCTTCATACTTCTGATCACCTGTACAAGTATTTCCTTGTATCCTAAAGAGTTGTAAAAGCCTCTGTTACTTTGAAGCACTTCATCCATGCCACCTTTTAATTATTGCCATGGTGTTAGAATTGGCAAAAGACTACTTTGAATCTGAGGGCAAAAATCTACATGGGGTGGGGGTGGGGGGAGGAAAGAGATGCAACCTGAGCCAGAACCACCATCTGCTCTACAAGACAATTTCTTTTATAAAATGCCAATATCCTCAAATGGCATCAAATTGTCATATTTATTTTGTTGACTCAGTTGGTTCCCAAATTGCAATTCAAATCAGTTACTGGAATATTTCAATGTGTTAAAAATAATATCGAAGCAAACAAAGACTCATGCCTTTCTCACTTTATACAACCATTTTGTTTATGAATTTGCATCCCAGAAAAACATGTTTTATTTGGATGGCTAGTTTTTCAAAAATATTTTCCAAAATTCTCAGAAGCCTAAGATTCTAAGCCTTTGACAAATAATCTGAAGTGATTTTTCCCCCATTTTTGGGTTCTGGTTCTTCTTTTAGTTAATTTTCAAGTTCTTTCTCCTTTTGCAGGGTAGTTTAGGGCAAATAAAACTTGATAGAAATTTGAAGAGTGTTCTCATTCACTCCTCAAACTGATTAGTTATGTGATCTAAAAAAAAAAATACATCAACTAAACCAACTGCCAAGAAAACAAATATGGTTCATTACTTATGGAAGAAGCCTGGTCATGAATCAGTGAATACAATAAATACATACAATTAAATATACATTATTTATTACATTTTAGAATTAAAAAAATATTTGTGATAGTTAATGTAATACTTGCTCACTGAAGAACACCTGGATTTAAGAGAAATATAAGAAAAAATACTTGAGTTAGTAATTTTAGTAGATGAGATTATTACAATTATGTCATAATACTTTCTTGTCTTCTTTTATGCCTTATAAATATTTATCTGTTAGGTATTTATTTGAATTAGAAGCATATTTAAGTAGAGGTATTTACATACTTATTTATGTAAATAAATTCAAAAGTATTTAGAAACAGAATCACAAGACCAAGGACATGGGATGTTATATACTACTAAGTACACATTGCCCTTGTGACTCCTGAGAGACTATAGGGTCTCTGTTATATCATTCATGTAAGCAAGCATTCATTTCACACCACTAATTTCACTAAGTGTTGATTAAATGATTGCCACATTGACATATGAAAATTATGCATTATCTTAATGTACATGTACTTAATTGAAGATGTCTGAACACTTTTCATGTATTTATTAACCATTTCTAATCCTTTTGTGAACTGATTAAGATACTTTTTAAAAAAATGTGGTTTTGAAAGAGGAGAAAATAAACTTTCAGTATGTAAACATGTATGTGCATATATTCGTACTTGCAAAGAAAAGTGTAAGTGAACATACACCACTGGGGGTGTATGTTTAGGAGTGCAGAAAGATTGTTTATTTTTTATATGCCTGAATTGACATTAATTTACTTTTAATATAAAGTATCATTATATTTGCTCTAAAAGGATACTTTTGGTTATTCTATGAGTAATTTATGTGCTAGGAAAAAAACTTTATAGCTATTTGGAATTTTCAAATCAATATTAACAATGTCATAACTGTAGAGACCTGTTTTACTTAAGGTTTTAAGTTTAAATTTTAAGTTATCTTACACTTTCTTCCTTATTGTTTTCATAAATTGAGTACTTTTTAATAATTTCTCTCAAAGAATATTTTGATTAATGAGTAATCATCCTAATATAAACAAATTGAAATTTCTTAGTTTCTACCATTTACAAAATTAATTAAAATTTTCAAACACTTTCAATCATCTACATCTTCTCTATAAATTCAATATATTAACTTTCTTTGGAAGTAATTTAATAAACTATTTCTTTGGAGGTAATTCAATTTGTGTGAGTTAGCAAATTGCTGGAGTAATTAAGTTACTTTAGTGATACTGGAATCTAATAGCATAAAATTATTTTACAACTTCTGATCTCAAAATCTAAAAATTATTCAACTGAACATTTAATTTCAATTAAATACTAACTGCCTGAATACTCTAATATTCCCCAATTCCTTTATTAAAATATTTAAACTATCTAATGAAACTGATTTTCTAAATTATTACGAAGTAAAATTCCTATTTCTAGATTTGAGGCTTATGATTATAATTGACACTTTATTATCCATATTTGCAATTCTACTAACTCCAGGGTTTAAAAGAAAACTATCCAACAAGGGAAACAAAGTTGAGACTACCATCTCTGTAGAATGATGAAAGATGAAGAACAACAGCAGAGAGAAGGTAGACTTTTCCCCTTGCCACGAAGGGATAGCCTGAGCCTCTTTCTCTAGTCAATGTACTATGGATTTCAGTCCACACTCTCCAGATGGAATGGGCTGATAGTACTTATCTTACCTTCAAAAATTCAAAAGAAAGTTTCTTCTGTCTGATTTGCATCAATAGCCCATACCCGGACATTTTAGCACTTACTACAGCGCTTACTACATCACAACTCATCTAGTACCGGCTTCATACTTCTGTGAATTTCTTTTAAATTCTTACAATATAATCAGGTCACAATTCTTATGGATATTAAAATAATATCTGCTTACATTCTTTATCACTCCCAGGTTGATTCTGTGGTTAAATCTTTAAACTCATACTAATGACAATAATAAAATAGTGCATGTTAAATTGTGCTTTTTCAAGTGATTATAGGCAAAGGTCAATATAATTTTATGTGACATTTTAGTTTAATGACTTACACAGCTTCTATTTAGCACCTTCTGATGCATTCTCTGAAATGGGATCACAACCTGAATCAGAGTTAAATAAAATGAAAACTCCCAGATGACCACGCTGTTGTGTTCCCATGTTCCATGTGGTCAATCATATCTCCTTTTCTTCTTAGCCCATAAAGTGGTCAGATGCCTGCACCATACTTTTTTTCTGGAAACACATTTGTCACTGTTTTCCAGGCTGCACTGATGTTTATCCTGCCCTTTGTACCGCAAAGGATATCCACTAATCTCTTATTGACTACTGATCTTTACCATCTGCTTACTTGGCTGGTACTTTAAAGGTATTTCTCTGCCCCAAGCCAATAAAACTTTGGATTTTCATATCCTGTGCAATACTCCTGCCCTTTTATTTGCTTGCCTCTGGTCATCCAGAAAGGATAGGTCAAAAATATTCATCCTAATCTGAAATACTGGCCAAAAATCTTTGGAAAACAATTACAAAACATGTGGTAGTCAGTGCTAGTGATCTTCTGATTTCCATTTTACCTTTTTATATAATAATAAAAATTTTTTTTCTGTGTCTGTTGTTGAGCAAAAACTAAATTTCTTAGACTCCTTTGCAGCTAAGAATGGACATTTGAATAACTCTATGAAAGGGGATGTGGGAAGAAGCAATGCTCACAATTTCTAGTCATTCTCTTTGATAGAAATTTCTGTGTCCTCTGTCCTTTCCCTTGTCTGTTAGCTGGGATTATGGCTGGTGCTAGAGAAGCCACCTTAAAGCCACATGATTTCCTCTCCCTGGTATGTATGCTGATTATCATCCCCTCCCCTTGAATGATGATAAAATCTGAGGATACAATGGGGATAAAATTCCCATAATTAGTCATTAATCAGTCAACTTTTAGTTTATCAAAAGTGAGAACATCCAGTTTGGTTTGATATGATTAACTGAACCATTAAAAAAATGACAAGAAGTTGGGGATAGTGGTGCACACCTGTAATTACAGTGACTTGGGAGGCTGAGGCAGGAGGATTCCAAGTTTGAGGCCAGTTTCAGCAAGTTAGAGAGACCCTGTCTCAGAATAAAAACAAAATACATAATTTAAAAGGGCTGAGGATGTAACTCAGTGGTAAAGAGTTCCTTGTTTCATTCCCCAGTACCAAAATAAAACAAGACAGGTATGCTTGAAGTCAGAAAGAAGGGAAGCATGAAAGGGCCATAGTGGGGCCCCAGTGACAAAGACCTGAAAGCAGCCTCTAGGAGCTGAGAATGGTCCCCATCTGACAAACAGCAAGACCACTGGGACCTAACTCCTATAATCAACAGAAATACTTTGGCGAACAACCTAAAGGAGGTTGGAAGCAATTATTTACTTAGGTGAACTTCCGAATGAGTGGGTGGCTGGATGACACTTTGATTTCAAAGAAATGTGTTTTTGAAAGAAACAAGAGAGTAAACTTTAGGTATACACATATTGGTATATGTTTATATTAGAAGATTTTTTTTTAAACTGTGAAAGGATACACATTCCTGGAAAGGATATTTGGAAGTACAGAAATAGTAATTAGTTTTTATATGGATCTTGTTTATTCTTAAAAATGTGGAGAAGCTCTTGTTTATGTAATGACAGAATGCTTAGCAAAATTGTCTAGTTATGTGGAAAGCATGGTTTTTAATCAATAAACTTGGATATGTAGTTGAGATTTCCCAGCAAACTGCTGATTATAATGCACTGTCAGTATTTGGTCACACAAAGGCAAGTTCAAGAGATGGAGTTGCCTCACAGTTCTTCTCCAACCAGAAGGTCTCTAAACTAGAAGCAAAGAAGTCATTATTGTGAAAAGATCTAGAGATATGCCTTTTATCTAATGGAATGAATGCTGTGGAAATTCACAGAAGGCCCACAAAATCCTTGATAAAATTATATCATTAGAAATACTACAGACTTGAAAGGGGAAGAGAAAGTACAAATGAAAAGAGGTTGCCAGACCTCTTGTACTATGTGAATTCTACAGGCACTATGTTAGCTTTCTGATACTATCACAAACTCTTGAGATGATCAACTTATAAAGATAAAAGGTTTATTTTGGCTCACAGTTTTGGAGGTTTCAGTCCATGGTCAGTTAAACTTGTTGCTTTTGGGCCTGTGAAGGAGCAGCATGTCACTGTAGAGAGTGTGCATCTGAGCAAAGCCACTCATGGCTTTGGGACACAAAGGAATAAAGGAGAAAAATCAAAGTTCCACAGTTCCTTTGAAGGACATGCCCCCAGTGACCAAACATCTCCCAACAGATCCCACCTCTTAAAGGTCCTACTCCCCAAGAGCACCACTTCAAGGAATAAGTCTTCAACACCTGGGCTGCCAAGGGACATTTAATATCCAAACTAGAGTTGGTGAGAAACAGGCTGAGAAACTATTCAACTTCAAAACTGTGCTACTTTTCATCAGAAGGTGTAACCAAGACACTAAAGGATAGAACTAAGAGCCACAGAGATTTATTCCCAGACCTTACAAATGAGTCAAGAAACTCTCATTTGCCCAGCTAGATTACAGAACTGCTTTGGATTAGTCATTCCCTTTTACCTTCTTCCACTTACTCTTTTATGAACAAGAATGTGATAGTTATAGTCTTGTTTCTATATAGCTTGTTTCACTATGTTTTGTTGGAAGTCCTGTGGGTAATTGGTTGCTACATTTACTTGTCCACAGAGAGAGAGACTGTGTCTCAGAAGTTGTATATATCAATAATATATAAGGAGCCTCATCTATACCTTATTTAGATGTCAAAGTTTTGAGCCATGGCTGAGTCTGTAAAGGAATGAGACTGCATTTGGAAGGATGGACCATAGTAAGCTGAATTCTGAGAGGGCCTTCTGCACCCAGTATATATGCTGTATGTAATGGCTTCCCTTTGAGTGTGGGTAGAACTGTGGATATAATATGGTAGTTGCTCATGGTTAAGTTTTATGTCAAATGATGATGTGAGTCACTCAGTGATAATTTTATATTACACTGCTATTGTTATAGCAGCTTGTAGAGGGATTTGGAAGTCAGAGGGTCGGTTCTTGGCAGGCCTGGAAGAAACCAAATTTCTACATGGAGAAATATTCATGGGGGTCAGACGGCACAGAACTGTGGGTGGCCTCTAGATTCTAATAGTGGTCCCAAGCCAATAGCTAGCAAGAAGACAGGGACTTTAGTCATGGCCACAAGGAATGAATCATGCCAACAATATATATACCTAAAAGCCTCAGATAAGAATTACAGACTTGATTTCAGTTTGGTGAGACCCTGAGCAGGGAACTGAGCTAAGTCCCACGGATGTTCTTCTGACCTTCAGAACTGTGAGAAAAGTGAAAAGGCATTGCTCTAAGCCATTAAACTTTTGTCAATTTATATATAGCAACATAAAACTAATATAGCCTTGAATGAGTCATATCACATTTAGTGAAAGTTTTGTAACAGACTTGCTATGCTTCAGTTTCTGGATCAGTAAAACAGGATGATAATACCTTTGTCATACCATAATAATATAGTAAATGAAATAATTCTTATTAAATTTGAAGCAAAATGTCAGGCAACTAGTAAGAACTTAATGAAATCTATATATCATTTCTAAGAATATTTTAAAACCCTAAAGTTTTTTTTCAACTGGATATATCAGCATCTCTCAAAGATTTAACCTAAAGTAATTTAATCCGCTCTACTCCCCTACCTAATTTCCACTTAGAAAAGCAATATTGCATCTCACAGATCAAAACTTCAAAAGTCTCCCTCTGCATAAGGTTTTTCTTGAATCCTCACATCAATCTGTGCATCCTCTAAGCTACCATAGCACGTACTATCTGTAGATCCTTCAAGGCACACTTCATCCAACAGGCTGTTTGCATGTCTTCCTGAAATTGAAGACTGTTTTAAATCAGCTTTATTTCTCTTTGTATCTGCGACCTGGATCTTTGACCCCAGAATCTAACAAAATGCTTGTACAAAGAACAATACAGAATTAATATGTATTGAATTGAAATGTATTATACAAAAAGAATTCTAAATAATGAGTTCAATTAGTACAACATTTTTAATTTTCTGTGACCAAAAAACTGATGTTATGTTTATTTGTCATTGATGAATATTGGATCTCCTTAGGCAAATCAGCATAGAATACGGATGGTTAAAAATAAATTTATTCATTCTTAAACATAAATCATTCTTTAATACTACTACTAATTTTATGCTAGTGTTTATGCAGTATGAAACAGTTTATAAATTTTAGTTAAAAATCAAATGCTTTAAGTGTATATAAATATATAAATTTATATATATGTGATATATAAATTTAATACCTGCTTGATGCATTTGATTTTTCATATTTCCACTGATTTTCCCCCGGTGTTGAATAATCTTTATCTCATTGACTTTAGAGTAAGCCTTTTATAATTAAAAAGATATACAGATAGAAGTAACTATTAGCTGATGCCATTCTACCTCATGCAACTTCTTGGGAACATCTGTGAAACCCTCTGTGTTTTTTAAAAGCAGTGTTTAAAACTTTAGGTGTTATTTTTAATGTTTGCTTACTGATGATTCATTCTTCCTGAAGGGAAGAAAATGGGTGCCAATAATGTTGATGGCACTCTGGACCTCACTTACTAAAATCCTCTTGCTTGCAAAATTGAAACAGATATATTTTTATATCCAAGGCAAACAAATTGTGTACAACTAGAAATATTGTGTTCTACTAGAAATTCTAGCATTGGTGTTTAAAATATCAACACTAATATTAAATTCCATGACAAAGATGTATATGGGACAATAAAAAGAGCATGAAAATTAACTACTGAGACCAAATGCTCTATTTTGATAAAGGATAAGTTGTGTTTGATAAAGAAGAAGAAAAAATCAGCTTCAGTTCCTCAAAAGAGTGAAAGTCATCCAATAATAGAGCAACAAGTGATAGAAGTCATAAGGAAGACAAAAATATTTAAAACCATACTAAATCAGCTATTGGCTTTATGACATTATCCCAGGCTTATGGAAATCCAACGTTTCATATATGTTTGCAACTGAAATTTACTCTTTGAACACACACTCACACACTTCATTTTAACAACATGATTTTCTACTGAAAATTCTCAAATGGTTTCATAGCAATTTGTAAAGTAAAATTTGATAAGCTTAGGTAGAATTTCAATACTCAATAGGTCATCTGTCACACATTATCTGGCACTCAAAAATCACAATGTTCATGCCAGTTTGCTTGTTTTTTGTTGGTTGATTAGTTTTAATTGGTAAGCTATAATAAGCAGAGAAAAGGAACTTGAATCGAAGAACGTGGGGAAGCACATTGCTTTTCAGAAACCTCAATCTCATTGTGAAGGAGGAACAATATTCCACTCCGGAGTGTGTGTGTGTGTGTGTGTCTGAGGGCTGTATACAAATGTTAAAGTGCTTTGTCAGCCACAAAGATCTCATCAATGATATAAAGTTAGTCCTTGGCCATTGTCAATAATTTCATGTAATATCTATAAGAGATGATAAAATTCAAATATCTTCAGCACTTAAAAATAAGCAAATTATTTCCATCTGTATAAGCAGAATCTTGTATTCAAATAATAGTTTAGCTGAGTCTAGAATGGTACTGTAATATTTATTGTCCCTAGGATATTTGAAGCTATTTTCTTATTGTCTTTATTCCCTATTATTTGATTTCTATATTAGACTGTTGCAGACAGTTTAGCTTTGTAGGTGATTTGGAGTTTTTTCTCCAGTTGTTTTGAAGACCTTCTCTTTGTCTCTGGTGTTATACATTTTCATTAACATGTTTCTAGGTGATGGTTTTATTTATCCTACAGTTAATTCATTATGCTTGAGTGAAGATGTATGCCTTTCATATATTCAGAAAATGTTAGGCTGTTGTTTTTACAAGCATTACCTCTGCCAATGTCCCCATTGTCTCCAATGGTACCATCTCATTTGGTCAGCTGTGTGTCTTAACCTCTTTCATACTTTCTAAGTTTTATATTCTTTGTGCTGTATTTTTAGCAATTTCTTAAATTCTACCTTCCAAATTAATTTTCTCTGCAGTTTGTTTAATATTTAACCTGTTCATTAAAATTTTTCCCTTGAATAATTTAATATTATAAATGATTATTTAAAATAAGTAATTGTAATATTCAATATTAAAATTCAATATATAATATTTTGATATTTAATATCCTAAAATTATTAATTTAGAAGTTTAATTCAATCTTTAAATTTACATTTTTTATAGTGTATTATTCTAAGGATCTAATTCTTTTAAATTTTATGTATGTTCATCTTAAAATAAGTTCTCAAATAATCTTAAGTTCTTAAAATTCTGATACTCTTAAAGCTCTTGAAAGAGGTCCAGAATTCCTTTTTATACCAGTGATATCAGGGGTCTTCTCAGGCTGTGGACAGATTTTGTGGTAAAGTTTCAGCAAAATGCTTCCTGTGCCACACAGGTAGAGTAGATATGGACCTCAACATGAGTGAGGCCATGCATTTAGATTTCTCATGTATTATTTTTTTCTCCCTCCAAACCAGGAGGTTGAAAATGATAGGCAGGCTCCCTTAATGTGATCCCATACCATCAGGCAGATTAGCTCACTTTTTCACCAAGGATGTATGCCACAGATTGGGTTTTGTGGAAAATGTGCTGAGAGTTTAGTGTTCAGGCCATTTTTTAGGGAATGTTCTTGGGATTAACACCCATGGAAGGAAATAGAATTGGAAAGAGGAAGAAATAGAGTTGTGATATAGTTATACTAAATGTCTCAACTGGCCAGGTATCCTGCACTGGAGTTGGTATGGACCTCTTTGGTGGTTTCCAATAGAGGAAACAAGGAAGGACCTTTATGTCCCTGTCAATCAGTCCTTTGATACTGGCTATCCTGGGAAAGGGTGTGACTTTGTTAAGATAACTCTCTTTAGCTGAGTATATTCCATACCAGGCTAACAGCAAAGAATTCTTGGCAGTCACACTCCCAACAACTGTTAAAATAAATCCTGTATACCTGAAAGAGGATCTAGCTGCAGATGATTCACCACCTTGCAGACTTGAAGGATCCCAACTCTTCTCTGGTGTGCTCTGGACCTCATCTCCTGTCCCAGAAAAGCATTAAGCTTATGCACTAACTTACAAAATGACAAATTTTTTCCTACACCATTTCACCCCAGGTGCATTGATAGTTTACAAGCTTCTAGTTCCTGTTTATAATTATTGGAGTAATCTAAATCAAGATGCTCTTGGAAGTATTATTACACTTGACAGCAGGGCTGTTCCAGGCAAAATGTAAGTACGTTATTTATTTAGAGTATCTTTCTTTCCTGTGATTTGTCAACAAGGTGAATTTATTGGTTGTTGGATTTCCCCCACCCAACTAAAACTTTTCTACATAAATGTGGAAATATTGCATATTATCTTAGTCTATTAACAGATGGGGAAGAATATGTATTTTAAATTTTTAAAAATTTAACCTGAAGTTATCGATATTGTATAAAATGCAACATATGCATCTCCCATTATATTTCATACTAAGTTAAATCTAGTATTATGAACAATTAATCCAGCAATGAAATATTTACTCATTGACTCAAATTTATATTTTTATTATGTTTGAATCCTAAACACATATACATACACACAAAATACTCAATTTTCATACCATTGACCTGCTTGTCTACTTCTGTCCCAGAATCATATTGATTTGGTTATAATATACTTTACTATACAAGACTCTCTTATGATATCCTAATATTTTCTTAGGCTACCTAGTTAGTAGTTAAAACAAATATCAAAATGCTATTTTCTACCACACAAAGCTCCCATGGGAAATTTAATTGGCTCGTAGTAAATTATTTTACAACTGCATATTGATTTTTGTCTAGTTATTACTTACTTTCCTAATTATTTTATATTTATTATTTCTATAATAAAACTTTCCACTTTAGAGGTAATTATTACAAATGTAGAGGAAAGCATTTGCTTTTATGCTACACACATTTGCAGTCATCTACTTAATCACATAAACATTTTATTGTTGTTAGCTTGAATATTTCACTAAGATGAAGCCCTTACTTTCCCCTTTCCATACAAATACATTGATTTTTCAGTTGTGAAGAATGCAGCAGAAAACTATACCCAGAGATTGGCTATGCTAATAATAACTACAGGAAGTAATGCATGACTGTAGTTTTTTTTTGCCACTCTAATACTAAGTAAAATTCCATTGTGTTTTAGTTTACAGGAGAGTCCTCCTGTATTTTCTTTTGTATAAAAACAAATACTGCAAAGGCGACCACCCAGAAGTGAAGAACTATAGCAGGAGAAAAAAAGTTTGGTTAAACACATGTTCTTGTTTATGTTACACTTTTAGACAAACTTAGATTGAGATTTTAAAATAAGGTACAGCTTCTGTTAGACTTACTCATTTCTGAAGCATCTGTTGTGAGACAATAATACCTGTTAAAACATACTCAGGCTCAGAGGAACTTCTAAAATGATAATACTCAGATGACTGAATTGCTCACAATGAGTATGGGGGATTGGATCTTGAAAAAATAATCTATATTTAGCACAACATAAAAGAAACAGTAATATGATCATCTAAGGTTTCCCATATCCTCTTGGAGACTCAGAATTCTGGGTCTACTGAACATTTTTCAGTTCTTCAACACATCATGTTGTCTTTCAGTTCTGGACGTTTTGCACACGACATTCTTCCCTGGTTTCTCTCCCCACCCATCACTTCTGCCTATCATGTAGTATCAGCCTAATGTCTCCTTGCTTGGAGGGGCTTCCTGATGAACTCTATTGGAAGGGCCTCAGCTATGCTCTCAATTTTACCTAGACTTCTTGCTATACTTAAAAATGTCAATCTATTAAAATATTGCTTACATTTTTTTTTACCCCTAAAAACTCTGAATTTTATTTATTTATTTATTTTTATTTATTTTTTTTTTTATTATTTTATTTTTTTCCCAAAAGTTGCATTTTAATACATGTTGGCAAACATAACAGAAAAAAACAAATTATCAGAAGCTGTACACACTATTCACTGAAAACATTTGTTGAGGCAAATAGAAAAAAATTGTTACAATCATAATTTTTCTAACTTTGCACAAAATTATAAGCAGATTACG
>CM053408.1:63845549-63932506 GCA_028644305.1 Xerus rutilus
AAAAAAAAAAAAAAAAAAAAATTAACAACACCATGGAGTTTAATCTTCCATACTACTTGATTTTTCAGTTGGAGAACTGTTACAACTGATTCAAGATAAGCACCATTTTCTATATTGAAACTACTTAAAACACAAAGCAGAAGCCTACCAATGCCTTTGCAAAAGATTAAACTTGGATGAAAAATGAGGAGTCCAACAGAGTAATACAGTTCCGTTCATGCTCAAGGGCCTAGTTAACTGATATCTTCTTGCATGTGGAGAAACCTGAGTCTACATATTGCAGTTCTCAGATCTCTCAGAAGAGAGAGACTGTGGGCAGGATGGTGGGACTGCCCTAAAACTCAGAAGAGCCTTTGTTACCCAAAGCACTAAAGGAAAGGAACAGGACTGTCTGTGCCAAAGTCATTTTTATTTATTCGTGTAAAAGTACAAAAATACTTGCTAGTAAAACGAATTAAGTGGATGTTTCTGCTGACTATAGCGTCCTAATAAAAATCAATCTACTCCTAACCCAAAAATTAGACCTCAGAAAGGGAGCAATTATTTCCAAAGCAGCAACAAAACCAAGATTCACCATTAATTGGATTTTGTTGGTTTTCCACTCGCTGTCCAGTTGAACTGCCACTGTATTATCCACTTATCACCCTGCAGGGTAAAGGGTGAACTTAATAGTTGAATGGTAAAGTCTTCGAAGCTTTCTTCTATGCATTTGTTCTATACGATTTATGACCCTCTAATTTCATTCTCCAAATATTTTGCCATAATTTAAATGGAGAAAACATTGAAGAATGCTTTCAAAATCAAATGAAATGAGAAGAGGCACTAAATTTTAATGTTTTGCAAAGAACTGTTTAACATTTCTCTTTCATGATTTTTGTTTTGTTTCTTTTCTTTTGTTAGCTTGGACTCCAAAGGAGCCAATTTTGAGGCATTTAGCCTCATGACAATTGGTTTTACTCATGTCGTTCTAACAGCAGATCCAAAAATGTTACATTTAGATTCTTCTATAAAATAATCAGACAAAAATCATTGGAAAAGAACATCACCACTTTAACAATCAGAGCTCAGTTGGTGAAATTTTGCTTAAGTTTACTAGAGTAACAGTAATTGGTAATGTCTGAATACACTGATATTAAGTATGACATCTCAGAGATGTGCAACTGCACAGTTCAAGTTTTTCTATTAATAGTTAATTTCATGATTATAATACCTCCTTTAATAAATATAAAATATTTACAAGTGAAATGATAGTTTATGATTATATTTATTTCTACCTCTAATTTGATTCCAACAAAATAACAAAAGAAGAAAAGTAGATATTCCTATCATGTTTTTACATAGAAAAAAAGATACATTCATAATGGATGAAGAAGTAGACAAAGCAATAAAGTAAGAAGACATAGATATTTCGCTTTTCAGTTTTTGATATGGTACTTATGCAGATGTTTCTGGATTGGCCTATAAAATTTAATTTGTAATTAAAATACAAATAAATATAACTTACAAATCAAAAAAAAAAAGAAAAAAAAAGAACATCACCAGTCATTTGTTTACCTCTTCATGTGTGGACTATTATAGACTTCATTTAATCTTCTTTGATTATTATTGGCCTAGGAAAACTTCAGACTGCTCTTCTACTAAACTCCAGATTTCTAGGATCTTTGTTTCATATTGACAATTAATAACTTTAAAATGAATATGCATTTTCAGATAGTAGATAGAAAGCTGAAAACGGCATTTTTCTCTCCCTTACAACAACAACATTTTAAGCAATCTGCAAATATACCAGTTCCCTGGAACTCACTAGAGAGTTGAAGTCACCAAGCAATTAAATAACATGAAATCTCAGGAAAGACAAACATCTCCAAAGAGCAACAGAAGCAAGCACCTCCTTACCTGGAGCAGATCCTGATGATCACCTGGAAGAAGAATTCAGTAAAAATTTTAACAAATATCTGAAGGCTCCATGTAGGGGAACCAAGAGAGTAAAGAACACTTGGGAAAAACAGATCCCAGGGACATTCCTATCTGCTCTCATCTTCCTCTTGCAAAAAAGACCAATGGGCACCATGAGAAAGCCTCCTATAAAGTGCAGGCCTGTTGGAGTTTAAGAGTAGTCACTGAAGAAAAGGCACAAAAGCTGATCAGTACCTCACCCCACTATTCCCATTGAGGGAAAGAGATGGGAGAGGTGCTTAAAATGGTGAGGTAAGGACAACAAACTAGGATGCTTAGGGATCTCAGGATCAGAGTTCTTCATAGGTGGTGGTGTGGAAGAAGCCTCTAAAGATCTCACTGCCAGATTACAGGAAATAAGGTGGCTAACTGACATGACTGCAGTTAAGGGAAGTGAACTACAAAACACCACACTCATCCTGCCCTGGCGCGAGGGGGAGAATGCACCTGTGGCCCAGGTCTAAATTGAGCTGGGGCAGGGTCACTGAGACAGTCCTCCTTCAATTCTCTCTGACAAGGGTTCCATAAGACTAAGGCTTAATCAGTAAACCAAGAGTGCCCATTCCACAGAGGTCAGTAAGCATTACAACCTACTTTGAGAGAGGAATAAGGGCTTGTGGGAAGACCTAAAGCTGAGGGTGGAGCGAAGAGAGAGACAAACCCTCTAGGAAACCAGCCCCTACCCTAAAAATACCATAATATTAAGGAATTTGAAGGCCATGGTGAACCGATGATAGCTCCCCATATGAAAGTACTATAGAACAAAAGACATGCCCATTTCCAAGCATAAAATCTATTTACTTCTGCATTCCTATGCAATTTGTCAAGCTCTTTACAAAAAAAATTAAAAAATAAAATCATGAGGTATACAAGAAAGCAACAAGCAAACAGGTGGACTGAAAGCAAAGCAAACCATAGAACTAGACTCAGATATGACAGTAGTGTTGGAACTATCTAATAGCGGATTTAACATGACTCTTAGTACTATGTTAAACTCTGAAATGGAAAAGGCAGAAATATTCAGGGGCGTGGGTGGAGGTAAAAGCCTAAGAATCAAATGGAAATGCTAGAAAGAAAACAAATACAGAAACAGAGATATAAAGTGTTTTCAAATGGCACCTTTGAAGACAAATAATACAAATGTCCCTATTGAAAACAAACAAACAAACAAGGGGGGAAAATGAAACAAAATGGAGTATTCAAGAGATGCAAGCCATTATCCCAAAGTCTCAACACAACAGGAAATTCAAAAGGAGAAGAGAAACGAAAACATATTAGAGGAAATATTTGATAAGTTAGTGGCTGAAAACTTTCCAAAACTAATGTCAGAAACCAAATCACAGAAAAACTCAGAGGATACTAAGCAGGTAAATTAAAACAACACAAAACAACAATGACAAAAAGAAAAAGAAAAAAACCTAGGAATATCATATTCAAACTGCTGAAAACCAAAGACAAAAGACAATCTAGATGACAACCAGAAGAAAAAATACACATTATGGATGACCAAAAATAAGCTTACAGCAGAATTATATAGAACACATAAGATGATGACATGAAGTCTTTAAAGAGCTCACAGGAAAAATGAAGTTGTCAATCCAGAATTCTAAAGCAATTGAAATGTGTATTTAAAAAAAATAAGAAATACTTTTGCAGATAAACAAGTACAGAGAAAACCCTTTGCCAGTAGACTTATAATGTATGAAACATTAAACTCTTCAAGTGTAAGGCATGTGTTTCAAGACAAAAATCTAACCTACACATATTAACTAACAGAGCAGTGTAATAAGAAGGTAAATAAAAAATTCATGATTTTGTTTCTTAGTTTTGCCTTTAAAATCATTTATATTTCTACCACGGAATTATTTAACACAACCAAAGATAATCCAAATCTACCACTTCTGGACTAACATTCCTATTAATACACACACATCACATTCACATATACATCTTTTGCATGGGACTAAAGACCACAGGGCCTTAATTTATAGGTGGGTGTACAGGATGGCTCATTAGTTGCCTTGTGGGTATGAAAGTTGCTTACTGCCTTTCCAGGTGCTCCCTAAACCTTTCAGTGAGTGGAGGAATGACAGAAACTCCTTTTGAGGGAGCAGGTGCCACAGAACTATGAAAGCTTAGCCTTCTTACATTCTATAGTTGGCGGCTCCCTTTCTGTGAATGGTTTCCTGTGGGGTACTATTCATATCCTTACTATATATGATTGGCTCTTTTTGTTTCTTTAATTGCAAATGATCTAACACAGAGTAGCATTTTACTTTTAATTTTTAATTGCTTTTCTTGTTTTCTAAAATGCAAATGATCTAACAAAGTTGCATTTTACTGTGTGTTATTGCATACAAATCAAAATTAAAGTATAACAAGATACTCTTAAACATCCACTGGAATGGCTAAAATTAAAAACCTGAAAACACTGGTATTGGTAGATTATCACCTGCTGGTGATAATGTAAAATGGTATATTTTGGAAAATAAGTCTGTCAGGTTTTAGAAAACTGAACAAACCCTTACTATATGACTCGTTAATCCTTGTTCCAAGGTATTTGCTCAATAGAAATAAAAGGACACTTCCAACAGAGTTGTCCATGGGTTTTAGAGCAGCTGAGTTTTAATTGTCAATGACAGGAAACATAACAATTGTCCTTCAACATATGAATGGCTAAGTAGTGTTATATCCATTCAGTGGATATACTTACATATGCTTATATATTGCTTACACATATATTCAGTGGAGTACTTCTTAGAAATAAAAATCAACAAATACTTCATAGTCATAATGCCATGGATGAATAAAAAAATTATTCTGATCAAAAGAAGCCAGACATACAAGGTTATATATTTTCTTATCCTGTACACAGAACTCTAGAAAAGGCAATCTAATCAACAGTAACAAAAACCAGAGCAGTGTCTGCGTGAGTAGTGGTCTGGTGATTGACTAGAAAGTGGCACCAAGAAACTCCTGGAGTGATGAAAATATTCTTTATCTTGATTTTTACTGGTGTTAAACAGGCAGATGTATTTGTCAAAATCATTAAAGTTTACATTTAAAGTAGGTGCTTTTCATCACATATGAATTATATCTCAAAATGAAATACACACATAATTCATGTTTTCATTAGCACTGATCGATAAGAGTTAAGGATTTTTATTTCTACTCCACTGGAAAAATAGTAAAAGTGTGAATAATTATAAAAGTAAAAAGGGAGAAATAAAAAAACACTAAATACAAAAAAATATGAAAAAGGAACAGAGGGTATGACATCTGGGGTAAACACCAAATTCTGAATGTGCTGACTGATATAAATCTAAATAAATCAAAAATTACAATAAGTATGGGGGGGACTGCACCGATTGAGAGATAAAGAAATGAGACACATTTTAAAAATCAATTATTTTCTTTTAATGTATCTAAATACAAAGTATTCTCAATGAATCTTGCTTGTATGTAAAAGAATGGAATCTCCAAAGTTTAAACTAGTATTATTAGTTTGATTTAAGACAGTATAAATTAAAGACAGAATAATTTCTCAGTGATAACATTTTCAATACAGCAGCAAGATACAATAATTTTAAATTTGAATAAGACTGATAAGCAAGTAGTAAAACATGAAAAGCAGAAATTAACCAACATGAGCAAATACAATGAAGAGTGAACTATATTTTTAAATTTTAACTGAATGTTTAGCAAAATTGATCATGTTCCTTGCTGTAAAACAGGTCTTAACAAATTTTAAAGGCAGAATGCATTCTTTGAACATAGGAAAATTAGTTGAGAAATCAGTAACCAGAGAATTTGCATTTGTTTGAAATTTTAAAAAAAAAAGTCTAAATTTCTCATAGGGCAAAACAGAAATAAAAATGGAAATAACAGTAAAAATATGTATACAAAAACTTGTGAGATATAAATAAACATAAACTGAAATATATATATATTAGAACATGAAAAAAATGAAAATCAATGATCTCTAAGTATTTATCTCAGAGAGAAAAACAATAGAAAACTAAATGAAGGAAAATATAATGAAGGAAACAAAAAAGATAAAAGCCATAAAGAGAAATCTCAGAGACAAATTTGAATTTTTAATAATAATAATAAAAATGTGCCCTGGTGATACTGATCACTGGGAGAAAAAGAGTGAAAGCATATGCCCAATAGTAGGAATGGAAAGGAGAATATTGCGTCAGACCACACAGACTTCAAAAAGATGATAAAATATTACAATTAACTTTATGTCAATAAACCAAAAAAATCTGTGAAGATATAAAATTTCTAGAAAAACATCATACCTAATATAACACAGAAATTAGTTTTTTTGGTTCCATAAATAATTTTATTAATCTTTCTTCAACAAAATTCTGAATCAGATAGTTTCATAAACCAACTTCTTCATTAATCATTTAAAGAAAAAAATCATGCCAATCTTGTACAAACTATTCTAGAATATAGAAAGGAAAAAATCATAACCAAATTTGTCTTATGGGGCTGAGGCAATCTTGATGCCAAAATATGTAGAGAATATTTGAAGAGTTCTATAAGACTATTTCATATGAATATATGCAAACATAGCTTCATATATGCATGTCAAAATCATTGACAAGCAAAATCTCTTAATATACAAAAGAATAATATATCATTAACAGGTTAAGTTTCTTAATACTAAAAAAGCAGTTGATGTAACTTTATATATTAACAAAATAATGGGAGGGAAAGAAAATGATTATCTAAAAATAATATCCAAAACAAAGCATATGTAGATTTATAATTTTAAAAATCTCGATAAATTAGGATTAGAAGGAAATATTCTTAATCTGATAAAAATATAAGCAAATTGTCATTGTTAATAGTAAAATGTTATAATTTTTGCTTTTGATATCACAAAGAAGATATCAATGTCCAGTATTAGCACTTCTATTTCAAACTGCTGTGAAAAGTCTCATCAATGACATAAGGAAGAAAGAAGGAAGAGACATTATTTATACACTTTATTTATTTGTATGTGATATTATTGTGAACAAACAAAATAAAAAAGAATATTTTAGATTAATAAGGTAAATTATTTTTAGCCTATTTGGCTTGATAGGTAATTAATATTTTAAAAATCCACTCATTATCTTTTTTTCTTTTTTTACAAGCTATAGAAAGTTAAGAAACTGATATTTTCAAGTTGCAATTTATAAAACCAACTCAAATACTTAGAAATAAATCTAATGAAAATTTTGGAACATCATCTTGATGAACTAAGTTCTAAATAAATAGAAGGAAAACCATATTTTTTAAGTGAAAATATTATTTTTCACATGCTCCAATTCTCTGCAAACTGTTCTGTGTAATATATAAAATCCTATAAGTTTATCTTTGTGAAAACTGATTGATAAAGTGATTTAAAACAGTTATGGATATGCAAAGATCAAATAGCCAAGACAATCCTGATAAACAAGGGAAATATTGCCGAATATCAAAACTTACATAAGGGTAAGTTGATTCAGACAGGTGTGTTTCTAAGGACAAATACAAGTGTGAGGGAGAGGAAAGTTAACAGTTTGTAATATACAGTCATCATCAAGAGGCCTCGAGAGCCGGGTCCAGTGGTGCAGACCTGTAATCCCAGTGGCTCTAGAGGCTGAGGCAGGAGGATCATGAGTTCAAAGCCAGTCTCAGGAATCGTGAGGTGCTAAGCAACTCAGTGAGACCCTGTCTCTAAATACACACACACACACACACATTAAGGCTGGGGATGTGGCTCAATGGTTGAGTGCCCCTGCGTTCAATTCCTGGTACACCTCTCTGGAGTGCAGAGGGGAAATAAACAGTTGATTTAAAAGTGGTACTGAATCCAAAGAATATCCATGCAGGAAAAAAACCTGACCTCAGATTTGAAACCATATTTCAGATGATAAATGCAACCCCATTTTAAGTAGTTGATAGACATAAATTCAAAAGGTAAAATAAGATAACATGGGAGAACATCATCATGTCCTTAGGACAGGAAAACATCTATCAAACATGGGAAGAAACACCAGCAACCATAAGGAAAATTTCATAAGTTGGGTGACATTCCTATTGGGAGATTTGTTCAAGACTTCATCCAGAAAAAGAAAATGCAACCAATAAAATGATATTTTCAATCCATGCATATTAATTTCTTAACTGATTACCAGGAGCCTGGTGAATAAAAACAACACAAATATATTCTCTCATAGTTCTAAATGCCAGAGGTCTGAAATCAAAATGTCAAAATCAAAGTGTCAGCAGGCCCTAGGGGACAATCTGTTCCTTGCCTCTTAAGCTTCTGCTAACTGCATCAACCCAGGCTCTAGCTCCTTATCATCTTTATCTGTTGTATCAGTGCCAAATCTTCCTCTGCTTCCCTCTTAAAATAATGCATTTGATTGCATTTAAAGTCTGCCTGGAGAATCCAGGACAATGTCTTCATCTTAAAATGTTCAATTTAATCATATCAATAAAATATCATATGAAGTAACATTAACTGCATCAAGGGACTAGTACCTGATTTTTTAGGTGAACTTGACTAATGTAGGGAGATCTTAAATGTTTAGGAGGCCATTATTCCATCCTACTATGTAATATAACTGATCGAGGGCTCAGATCTAAACTATAGAAAGGACTTTTACAAATCAATTAGGAAAAGGAAACCCAATTTAAAAAATCAGATATCACTTAAACAGAAATTCATAAAGGAAGATGTCCACATGATGAATAAACATGTGAAAAATACATTAAAAACTACATTCAAATCAGAGAAATCAAATTAATACCACAGTTAAGCATCTCTGCAAATTCACCAGCATGTTTAAAAAGGAGACCGGCAACCTCAAATTTTGATGAGAACATTGAGGAACTGGAAGTCTCGCCATTTTTAGTGAGGAACAGTTAGTATTTTCTACTAAATGACAATCTAACAACATATGATCCAATAATTCCACTGCTGTTTATTTTCTATTGAAATGAAAGCAAAAGACAAGTCAAAGAATGCTCATAACAACATTATTCATAATAGCCTAAAGCTATAAACCAACCCAAATGCCTGTCAGCAGTGTAATGAGTAAATGAATGATGATATGTGTTATTTGTAACAGATTTTTCAGTGCTCCACCCATATCCTATGGGATCCCTCTGCCATCTTCATTAGTTTATTTTTGTTTTCGCCAGGCAGTGCTTGCATCTCTATCAAAGGCTGTCTTGAGATTGGTGGAACATAATTTACCATGTATGCAGAGAGCCAGAAGAGCCTGGAAGTTTATCTCCCTTATGGGTAACCTTTACCCAAGGAGTGACAAGGGTAAGAGGGTCAACTCTGCAGCCCCTCAAACCTGGATCCAGATGCCAATGAAGTGCAAGCTGCACCCTGTCCAGACATCTCCTATGAGGATGGAAAAGTACCTCTTCTGGGAACTCAGATTTCTGTTGTGTCCTGGCTTGGCTTCCAACTTTCCCCATGCCATTCCCATACTCACCTACTATTTTTCCCCCTGAGATTTTGTAAACAATGGTAAACTCATTTTAATAAAAATCTTTGTCTCAGGTTTTGCTCCTGGGGAACACAATGTGAGACATATTCAAATATGAAAAGGAAAAAACTTGCAACCCATGACAACATGAATGAATGCCACAGTAATTTTAAGCAAGACAAATCAAACAAAGTCAGCATACTATATGGTTTATTTTCACAAATTTCAATGCCAGGAAAAACTAATCTATGAAGTTAAAAGTCAGGATACTGGTTTGCTTTGGGGAAGAGGAATAATGAACCAATGAGAAAGGTAAAAGGAGTGCTCCTAGGATGCTGAAATGTTTTATTTCTTCACCTTGGAGTTAGTTATGTACATATGCTCACTTTGTGGTAGTACCTTGAATAACAAAATTAAGATTTGTATATGTTTCCCAATTTAATAGTATATTTAAGTAAACACTGAAAAACTGTGTTTTAACTGCCATAAATGACACAGTGCAGTCAAAAAGCTATCCATGGATCATCTATTTCTAATCTATATTGTAGCATGTATATATATATATATATATATATATATATATATATATACACACACACACACACACACACAAATGTAGTAAAATGTAAAAATTATATTTTCTAAAATTATATATAGAATTACTTAATAAGTCATAAAATAATTAGATTATCTGAATAGTAACTATTTAAATAAAAACAATAAGCTAAATGCATATAAAATTCTGTGAGAAAAAAGACAAATTTGAAGAAATAATGTGATTTAGACATACTTACCTTGAGGGGCCACCATTTTGCCTAAAATTGATATATTTATGAGTGATATAAATTTTATCATTTGGATTTTTTTAAATTTAACATATTCGAAATGGCTTTTGCTTCCTGATGACAAATACATTTTTGAAATTATTCTTAATCTCCAATTTTACAGAGACACAATAAATTAATAAACAGAATAAATAGCAGTAATTATTGTAGCAAACAGAATGATTCATTTATAGGTACAGATATAACTGCAAACATTAGAAATTCAGGCTGAACTTAAACCAGTGTGATTATACTTTGTAAGAATAAAATAGCATTCCTTTTTTAAAAAGTAACATGTTAATATTTTTTAAAAATGAAACAACTTAAATCAAAATACTTATTTATAATTATAACTTTTCACTTCCCAGTTAATTCTTAAAACTAAAATAAAATGAAAACTTTTTTTTTCACTTTAAACTAAACCTTAGTACCTAAATCTTGTATTTCAAGTTCTTATTCCAAAACTATAGCAAAGATTTAAAACTATGGGGGAAACACACTAGGATAAACCCATTTGGAAGCAATTTTGGGAAACAGTTCATGTACATGCTTATAAGTAAAACAACCTTTAGTACAAAATATTTCTTTTTACCCTCTGCATTAAGTGCTAATGCAGAGGGCTTGGCCTGTTTTAATGTTAGTCCTGCATAAATAACAATGTAGGTAGGATATTATGCTTAGCTTACTACCTGAAAATTAATCTTACCCATACATAAGACATTAATATATTCAATATATTAAATAATAATTTAAATTATTCAGAGCCCTAAAATTCAGCTTATCATTATGTAATGACACTTATATAAACTTAACATTATTTACTTTCTACCATCAATCTCTCCCAGATTTTCTGGACTAGAATGGATTATTACATTCTTTTTGTATTCTGAGTTGCTCAGATTTCTATCAGAGTACATGTGTGGGCTGAATTTTGTATTGACTGACACCTCAAATTCATATGTGGGAGTATGAATAACACTTACTACTCAGAATGTGCTTGTATGTGGAGATAAGGCCTTTAAAAATGTAATTGAAATAAAATGAGGCTATATGGGTGGCCCCAATCCAATATGACAGGTGACCATACAAGAAAAGGAGAACAAGGCACTGGCATACACAGAGGGAAGAGGATGTGAAGCTATGAAATGAAGACAGTCATCTACAAACTACAGAAAGAGGCATTAGAAGAAAGTAACCCTGCTGACATTTTCATCTCAGGTTATCCACCTCCAGAATTATAAAGAAAAAAAAAATTTCCATTAGTTAAGTCACCCAATCAGTGGTAGTTTGTTATGGCAGCCCTAGCAAACTAATACAGTACATAGCATGCTAATCAGCTCCACTTCCTCTTATTCTTCTTCCCCTTCCTTTTATTCCTTCTTTATATACTTCTTCCTCTCCTTCCTCTTCTTCTTGCTGTCTCTCACCATTCTATCTCTCAAACTTTTTTTTTTTTTTTTGGTACTGGAGATTGAACTCATGGGCACTCGACCACTGAGCCACATCCCCAGCCCTATTTTGTGTTTTATGTAGAGACAGGGTCTCACTGAGTTGCTTAGCGCCTCGCTATTGCAGAGGCTGGGTTTGAACTCCTGTCTCAGCCTCCCTAAGTGCTGGGATTACAGGCTTGCTCCACTGTGCCCAGCTCTCAAACTTTTTAATAAATAAAAAATTTGTGAAAAGAAATTCTTTTATTTAGAAAAGACTGAGTAGAGAAAATAACGGAAATGCTTTGGGAAAATGAAAGTAGTAAATATTAAGCTGAAATTTTCAATTAATAAATCATAAATGATAAGGAAATTAGAAGGATGATCCTTCCTATTTTAAATAAAGCTCCTCCTTTCAACTTTTGTAACACTGAAGGCATGCTACCTGATAGATAGTTATATGTGAGGATTTGCCATGCTGTCTGAGAATCCTCGTGTTCTTCTTCCTCTCGCCTCATGGAGCCTTTTTACAAGTTGACAAATAAAATGTGCAACCAAATTCTGAAATTTTGAACACGGTATTAACTTGCAACATGCTTTATGACTTTTTTCTTTCTTAAAGAATAGTTTAAGTAGAGCCTTCCATAATCTAAAGCACATTTTGTTTCTGATGTCTTTGCTACAAGATCACACCATGATTATTGCCAAAGTAATTCACACATGGGCTGCAGCTTTCAGCATGACTTAAATCAAACCCAAAGCCTGTCCTGTAAATAACACTAATGGTTCCAAGCCTATAAGATAATAAAAGGAAGAATATAATTAATGGCCACTGTGTTTTCTTACCTGATGTACAGGTGAGCATTCACTGGTATTGAAAAATTATGGCTGGGTTCCAAGACCATAAAGCCACAGGTGGATTCCTACTATACAAGATTTATGATTCTCATTCACAGATCTCATTGTTACCACTTATGTAATGAGTCTGAAAATGGCATTATCATGGCACATGTGAACACATTGATTATAATAAAGTATGTCAGAATGCTACAAGGGCTCAAGACAACACAAATAGTCTTTTTCCCATTTAAATACATGTAAATACATAAAACATCAGTTTTATGATCTAGATACATCAAATATGTTATAAATACTTTAAAATGCTACCACTTAAAAATACTAATATTTTCAGAGAAAGGGATATGATTCAGTTAAATGCTTGATTACTTGCCTAGCATAGAGAAAGACCAGGGTTCCATCCCCAGCACCACAAAAAAAGAAGAAAAATAAAACCTACAGGAGTGGTACAGAGACTTTAATTATAATATACTCTATTCAGTTTGAATAATTTATCATGCTCTTGTGTGTAATCTATGTTTATAATATTAAAATTACATACTAGAAAAATGGGTTATTGGTATATGTCATATTTGAAAATATAATTAAAGTATAAGCAATAATTTCAAATAAAAGACTTACCTTCCCAAATTTTACTTTAGTAATTGCTAAGATTTACTAATTGCTTATCAAGTACAAGGTACTATAAGTACTCTTTCTCTTAATCCTCACAACAGTCCTATAAGGTGAAATATTCTTTGTTTTTATGCTACATATAGAAATATTTTTAGAAACTAAGCAAATAAGAAAAAAAAGAGAAAACAAGAAAACTACAACAAAGAAAGTAGTTTGAGAAGTCAATATGTAGTATAATGAAGATTCAAATCGAGGCTGTAGATTTCAAAGCTTTATACTTAATACTCAGTACTGACTCCCAGGCCTTTAACAGCATGTAGCACTATTAATCAGGATTCTCTAACTATTCAATTAATATTTTAAAATACATAGATGAATGTTCTCTTTGACAAGCAAAAAATATATCTCAAATATACATATGTATGTTTGTGTATATGCACACATATACACCTGTACACATATAAACCTCCATAAATGTTGTCAATAAAGTAGTGATGGTGAAATAAAGAGAAAAGAAACCTATCACATTCCACAGAGACAGGGAATGTCTTAAATTTGATCATTTAAGTTAAACAGGAAGTGCTATTGTATTCATATGGTTATTTTGTATGTGGACAGAAGACTATTTTTAATACTGGACCACAAAATTTTTGTTAAAAGAAAATAAATAACCCTGTCCATTGTTCCAGTGTAATAAAGAACATACAGGCTGAACACATGGTCGAATGATAAAAAGATAACATCTCTAACAAGAAGGCAATGATGGCCCAGGCCTGTAAGCAAACAGGGACAGAAATTCTCAAGTGAATATTGATCAGAACAGATCCCCTGAGAGACTCAAGGAATAAATACAGTGCATAACATGAATGTGACAGAATTCCTAAACACCAGTGTGGAAGTAAGCATCTGTAATCACCCCCATCACCACCAATAAAGAATGATATTCCAGTGTCAATGGCAAAGTAGAAAAAATACCATGATATATTCTAGCCATTCAATAGAAATGTACTGAACCACTACTAGGTGACAGCAAAGAAAATCAGTATCTTCTCATAGTTCATATTCCAGGAGGTGGGACACATGTTTGTCTAGGAGAGTGAAAACCACCAGGATCCAGTCATGGCTGATTATTCAAATCTCTTGAGAGGATCAGGAGGTTTTAAATATCCTAAAGGCATGGGAAATCATTGAAGGGGATTAAGCACAGGAGTGATGAATTAATGTTTCCCTCCTTAATAGACAACTCTTCAATGCAAGAAAGAGGTGCAGTTGGGGAGTTATTGTAAGAGGACTAGTTAGAGGGCTGTGTGCAATCTACCTATGATTTGATGGAGGCTTGAACAGAGAAATAAATTTACAGGCAGGAAGGCAGCACTAGGGTGACTTCATCAATGAGGGATGGTAATGAAGGTGGTGGTTCCCCAGAGATAGGACTAGAGGATACAGGGTGATACATGATCTATCTGGCTGGAGAACACTGAAGAGTTGTAGAGAGCTCATGTGCTCATTTTTGGACATGTTTGCTGTGAGACACCCAGGTAAAGACATTGATTAGCCAGTTAGGTCAATACATCGTAAATTCAGAACAGATGTTTGATCTGAAAATATAAATGTGTGATTCATTCAGCATACAGATGATTTTAAAAAGCCAGGAATATGAAATAACAACACCTGAGTGGCAGTAAACAGTGATAAAAAAGTTCTAGAAAAGAAAGCTCTATGAATTCACCACTTTAGGCTAGACATCAAGAATTTGGCAAAAGAGACTGATATATAGTAAGAAAATCATGTAAACGTTAAGAGATAGTAACTATAAGTAGTCAACTGTGTGGTAGGTATACTAGTACCAAGCCATTACAGAAGATGAGAATGTAAACAACATTAAAAAAAATAGCAAGACTAAGATTATTCTTATTACTATCCATAGCTGGCCAAAAGATCTCCATGAAAGAGAATGTAAATATTATTTTCAGAACTGTACTATATATATACATGCTCATAATATATCTACATGCTCATCAGGGAGAAGATCAACAAATTGACATTTATATTGAGAGCTTTTAGTTAATTAAAATATCATGAAAGAAATGTAAAGGCAAGCTATAGGATGAGAGACAGATGGTATCTATAATTCATATAACTGACAGAAAACCAAATCAATATGCAAAAGACAACCCAATAATAAAAAAAAAAGTGGGCAATCACTTAAACACACTTCACAAAAGAGATAAAGTGGTCAGTAAACACACAGGAAAAAAAAAGTTCAACCTCTTCAGAAATCAGTGAAATGCACCTTAATACTAATATATGGTACTTCTACAAACTCACTAGAATCATCAAAAGAGTCCAACAATCCCAAGATTTGGTGAAGTGATGAACGACTGGAAGTCTCACATACTTGTAGGGGCATATAAACTGCTAAAATTATAATGAAGACATTTTGTAGTATTTTCTACTAAATTTGAAGCTAACAATAACTCATTACTCAGCAATTTTCCTGGTTATGTTCCATATAGTAATGAATGCACAGATCCACCATCAAAGATTGCTCATGTTGCATTATTTATAATAGTCAAAAAAGGAAACAACTGGTATTTGTCTATTCTTTCTTCTTCCTAAACTTTCTCTTAAAAAAATTCTTCCCAGTCTTAAATCATATTTTATAAAACCTATGTTATTTTTCACATACGTCACATCAAACTCAGTGAAATTAAGGACAGCCCCTTCCCTAATCTAAGTCAGGAATAATTTTAAGGAGGTGACATTTATGTCAGAGTGGACCAGGCATCTGTTAAGCAATGTGAACTATGAAACAAAATCAACTCTGATTGGTTAATAGCTGCTGGTTGCTATTCCAAGACAAACTCCAGCTGCAGCCTGTGGAAATCTGGAGAGTGTCATAATAAAGGTTACATCAAGGAGATGTGGAAGAAGGAAAGAGAGAAAGACTATCATAGTCATTTGTAGTCTTTGCTTGGGAGATTGGATTTTAGGAATCCAAATAAGTAGTCAGTTAAATGACAGCAATTCCATTCAATATGACAAATCTTTATTATCTCATCAATGTGATAAATATGTACCTACTAGCTGCAGAGTCCTAAAGCACAACTCCCTTAAATCATTGATGACCCTAAGGGGTAAATGAGAAGGCCCTCAGCTAAGAGCTGCACAGCAGAGAATGTATGCCATAGTGTGTGAAGTACCCAAAGTCCCAACACCTGCTTTTATATTCCAATGTGGTTGCTCTTTATTAAAGTATTTTGATAAGTAGTGAAATAATGGACTCTATTTAGAGGTAAGGTCTTGGCAATGCATGTATGAAACTGCTTTAGGGAAACACAGCTAGATGCCTGGGATATTGTCCATGGATCTGCTGATGTCAGGCCATCTGGGTGAAAACCAAAAATGGACCCATTTCTAAGTTATTTGGGTTCTAAACACAAGGCTGCTATGCTCTTTATTCACTCATTACTTTTTGAGGCTTTCCAGTTTTACATGCTTCATCTGCCAGACCCCCACCTCCAAATAAAAGAAGTTCAGATTCAAGAGCATTCATTCATTCAAGTCTTTTGTTATCCCACCTTTGTAGTGTGTATTTAGGAATATTAGCTATATGGAGAGCTTTAAAAGTTACTAATTTTAATGATGTTTTGTTCTTACAGAGCAACAAATAGAACAGCAAACGAGTCTATATTTCCTATAATTGTGTAATCCAGAAATATATTCACGTTTGAGGCTATGTTGAACTTTAATAGCTTGGGAAGAGTATGCTCCCTTAACAGAGAGATCAATTTTACTTGCTTTTCATGGCATTTTACAATCCTAAGCATTTTTATTTGAAAATTAATGCAAATTAATTGAATTTGATAGAGGCTGAAATGAAAAACTGAAAGAACTGAAGAGACATAAGAAAATTTTATTTGTAAATTTCTTAGAAATACATTGTGTGTGAAATTTTAGGGTTCCATTTCTGAGATTTTTGATCCTTTCCTTAGAAGAATCATGAAGACTATTTTAGTTATAATCTACATGTATAAACTACTTGAATATATTGCTTGGGCAAATAAATTTTTAATCTTACTGGATGCATTTATTTAGTTATTTCTTCTCTACCCCCTACAGTAAATATTTAGTCCCATTTGAATTTACAGGTCATTATACCAGTGTTTATATTCATGTTATTGAAAATAAGACTAGGCTTATGGCAAAATGAAGTAAGTCCTCTTTATATGAAGATATATTTTTGTTAATGTATGTTCTTCAGTGGAAATGTCTAGTAAATCAAACTATTTGTTCCTTTTTGAGATCATTACAATCCTATCATAATAAGGCAAGGCACATTAATTGACCTATGAAAAAATCCAATATCCAGCTTGCCAAGGCCAAAGTTATAAATTCCTTGTACATTACAGATATCTGCAATGATTTCCGTGGCCCATCTTATATTTACCATGTGCCCTCATGTTTTTCTCCCATCCTTCTCCATTTCTTCATCTCAATAAACTTAAAACCATCATCCACCTGCTTCAGATAAATTTGAAATTGTCTCACAAATAGAGACTTCTTCCAAAACCAAATTAAATAGAAAGCAGAAAGGAGAAGCAAAGAACATTAAATTTCCTTTAGGCTTCCTGCCTAATTCTCCTTGGGCTCAGAGCCCAATTTCCATTGAACCTATTCTGGCTTCTTTAAAGTCATGTATAAAAAGGCCAGTCCTTATTATCATGATCACTCAATCTTATCTAGCTAGTCATACGCAAAAGACCATTTCCTTGTTTCTAGTTTGTTTTTATAATGGTCTATATTGCATGCACTAGCTTTGAATGGGCTTGATTAGGTTACTCTTCACTGGCTCACTGAAAAGTGCATTACAATTAAGAGTACATACTTGCTCTTTGCTATTTTCACTATCTGCTTGAATACAAGTCTATGCAAACAGCTGTCCATTCCAATGCTGAGTATTTTCACTACAGAATTAACTATTGTTTGACTATGAATATAATTTTAATCGTCAGTTGCTCAAGGATGATCAACCACCGAGGAACAAACCCATCTCTACTACTAAAAGAAGTCCTGTCAACCTGATGCAACCTCTCAATTCAATGAACAACAAAGTACGAGTGAGCACTCTAAAAAGATTATTTATTCAGGCAAAAGATTATTTACTCAGAGAAATAGTGTAATTCTAATGAAATCATATGCAAAAATATTATATCTCCTAGGATAATATATATTCCAAAATTAAATATTTTCACAACTTGAAAAGGCTTGCTTCTTAAATTATTCATTTTTAATAAATTTCTATTAAGGCCCACTCTGTGAAAAGTTCTTTAAATATAGTATCTAATAATATTTTGAAAAACAACCACTTGTTATAGCTTATATAAAGGAACTATATCAGAAACTTAGCTTGCTTCATTTCTTTTTTAGTTGTTTTTAGTTGTACATGACAGTAGAATTCATTTTGATATAATTATACAAGCATGGGATATATCTTATTCTAATTAGGAACTCGTTCTTGGGGATGTACACAATGATGGGATTGCTTCATTTCTTTCAATCTTTATAATGCCTCTAAGGTGGAACTTACAAGTAAACGGGCTCTAGTTGATTAATTTTTGCTCTAGTCCCCAAACCTGGTAGGTGGTGAATAAAGACTCAAGCATAGGTCCTTTTTTGCCTCCCATGAAGTTCTTCATTTTGACATGCAGGAAAGCCCCAGATCTGAAATTGCTTGTACCTTGGAGTCTTTACACCAGACTAAACTCAGAAGGAATTGATAGTGGGAAGACTATAGAAAATCGGGATAGAAATTGAGTTTCTTGGGCGATTTCTTATCTCAAGAAATACATCCAACAAATGAAAATGCTGAAAAATCCCAACTAAGGAAGCTCTGACTAGGACACCTGATTAATTCTCCTCAACACCATCAAGCTCTTCAAAAGCAAGGATAATCTGAGAATCAAAGAAAGGCAGGAGAAGTCTAAGGAGGCCTGACAACTAAATATAAGGAGAGATGTTAGATAAGATCCTGGGAGAGAAAAAACGCTCCAGGTAAAAGCTTAGGAAATGTGATTAAAGTATGGACTTTAGTTAGTAACAGTGATCCATTGTTGGATAATTAATTCTGAAAAATTTATCATTCTATCATTAAGATACTAATAATATCAACTGAGTGGTATATGTGTGTCTATTATCTCACACATTTTCTATAAATCTAAATTTATTCTAAAATGAAAAGTTTATTGAAAAAGTAAAGCAAACACTACTGGGCAATTCACTTTTACTGAATAAGATCTACAAAAAAAAATTATCCAATTGAAAACAATACTTTTGGTGAAGATTTAGAAGAAATGCATGAAACAACTTTGTTTAGTGCACACTGTCCATTGTAATATTCCAACCTACAACTTAATTGATGCTTGGTACTTATTCTATTTCAGATTGCTGGTCATTTCAGTCATATTTATACAACCTATGCTATATTTTCATCAGAAAATCATAAAAGGTGAGGGAAAGCAGAGACTCACATGCATAGAATCAGGTGCCTTCTCACATGCAAAATTTCAGGGCTAACTCATATTAGTAAAATGTACATGAAGTTGTTCAAAAGTGGAGGCAAATGTCTAGCCATCTATTATTCAGCTCCCACCCCCTTCTTGTGAACCACAGCAAACACTTCTGAGTTGGCTGGAAGAGAGTCATAAACCCACACAGAGCACAGCATGGCTCACAATCAGGACCTGTGATGAAGGCACCCTGTCCTTGGGTCCTTCCTAGGAAACCAATGCAATGGCAAAGCAGTAATAACACATCTGCTAAGGTATTTTATCACTGTATTTAAAATGAGACAAGTTTCTGTAACAAAGAAACTTCCATTTATTCCCCCCACTTTTCTCTATCGTTTTTACAGAAAATTATGGATATTCAATTCTTCTAACATGAATTACATCAATATTGTTATCATGTGCTTTTAGAGATAAATGAAATAATCTCATCTTTAGTTTTTATCAAAAAACAAAGATTTTATCTTTGTGTAACACTCACATCTGTAAAGATTTGCAAGCAGACTGAACTAAATCTCCCAAGGAATAGCCTGAGTCCACATTTACAATCTGGCAATAATCATATTTACTATAAATGATGAAAAAGACCACTTGTGTTATATATGTAGGCATGAAAGACCTTTAGATATATGTACTTTTATAGCTCTGACATATAGCAAATTGAGTCATATTTTATAGATTTCAATTCTATTTATTCTGAAATGCCACTGAGCCGCTCAATAGTAGTCTCTTTTTACAATCCCTACTCAGAGTCTGTAAGAAACTAGTTTGTGGAAACCAAATCATTAGACACAATGGATTGAGATTCAAATTAATATTATTTTATATGTATGCTCATTGATCCACATATACGAATGGCCATTATCAACTGTATTTCCTATTTCATTAAAGGTCAAAAGCAAGCCACAATATTAGATAAACCTGTTGTAGTATGTGTATGTTTACACAAATTTCTCTTTTACAGATTTCAGTCAATATTTAAGTCAAATATTTTTGCTGAATGCTTTTGTGCTGGTCTTAGACTGTTACCACAGCATTGACCTCTCAGGCTATAGGTTAAGAGGAAGAAATGCAAGATAGTAAAACCCAAGTGAGCATCTTTAATGTGGAAAGAAGACTCACAAATCACCACAAATGACAATGTTTACTCACTGAAATCAGGTAGATTCATGAACTTAAATGCTTAAAAGTTATATTTAATTAAAAGTGAGACTTTGGGCAATAATTTAGATTTCCTTTATAAAGAAATAAAAATTCTCTGATCTATCTAGACATATACTTCCCCAAACTAAGATTTACCATTTGTGTGTTTTTAGTCAAAATCTCACAAAATGGGAGTTAAACAGTTTGGTTTACTTGTAAGGACAATGTATTCTCAACTTTATCTCTTATCTATTGGTGAAAAGAACAAAATTCTGTCTTGTCTAAACATGTAACTAGCTCCCAGAACTTGAAAAAGAAATACAACTACTTAAAACCAACTGATTCCTAGAAATAGAAGTAAAAATCTACCGTTTACTATTAGCTAGTAACTTTTCAAATTCTTCAAAATATTCCTAAACAAAATAATGCTTGAAATATGGCTTGAAACTTTCTCTGAAATCAATATAGCCTTATACAACTTAAATGTACTTTGTATATCCCTATACTTGTGTAACTTTCAGTTACATATAAGATGAATATTAAACAATCAGGTTGAGTCAACTACAGAAGTAGTTACAGCAAGCAAGTCAACTTTCTAGTAGAATTTTTTCACTATTTAACTTTTTCTTTGTACAAATAATATTGTGGAAAGGAAAAGTTAATATTGTTCACATATATATCTGAATCACCTTTTCTTACATGAAGTACCAAGACAAATTGCCATAAGATATAACACTGCCTCTACTTCATAGATGAATTTGTACTGTTTTGAGCTTTCAAAAACAGGACATTGGGGCTAACACATCAAATTGAATTAAGGCCCACCTTTGATTTTTGAACTTTGGCTTCCCTGATTATCCAGAACTAATCTCCTACATCTCACTCTTATCTAAAGTCTTTAAAATCATCTCATTTGTAGAAAAAAAAACTTCAGATTTTGATTATCATCATTCTCATTAAAAACTTTCAACTTATTACATACTAAAGAATTCACTCACTCTCTGACCTTTAGTTTTCTGCATAGCACTTATCAAAAGCCCACATTATCCTATTTGTCTTTGTGTCCATCATCTATGATAGACCTCTGTATGGTGTAGCTCCACTACTAGACCGTAAACTCCCTTAGGGCAGGGAATTTATATTCTACTACAGCCTAATACTAGAGTAACACCTAGACTTCTTAGAAACCCAGTAATTATTTCTAGTATAAATGTGAATAAATAAATATAATGGCTTTCACTGGGTACTGCCTTATTTTCTCTAGGAGAATGCAACTTAGATACTCTTGGTCCTTTGTTTTATTACCTTATCTTGTTGAAACATTATATACATTCATTAAAAGTTGCAAAAATTGAAAGAATAATTTAATACTTCCCTGAAAGTTCATTTACGTGCCCCTATGATTTTTAAGACACCTCTAATACACATTCATAGATTTTTTTCAGTTTTAGTTCAGTATGGTAGATGTATATAGATCTCAAAATTATTGTAAGCAGAATTTACTGTATTATTGTCTCAAAATTATAGCCACATCCAGATGACCAGCAACAACAGTTACACTATCAGTGAGGGCACAATTAATATTGGCTAATACATGTATATTTCTGGAAATTTTGATGGTACCAAGCATTTCAATAAGGTTCATACTCATCAGGAGTTAGAAAAATTCACAAAATTTATTTTTAAGGCTCTTGGTGAATTATGGAAAATTAATACTAGAGTACTTACTTCTTGCTTTCTTTCCTAAATAACACTTGTTGAGCGTCTATTAAATAACAAACATTTCTAGCACAGGGAATACCTAAAGAATGAGCTCAAAGTCTAGAGTGATACAGAAAAAGAAGTAGAAAATAACAGTACAATGTGACAAGTCCTCAGTGTGGGGTTCCAGGGCAAGGTATTAAGGAAGACCTTCCTGCAGGAGATTGATTGATCTTGAAGTAAGAAGAGGGTTTGTTCAGGGAGAAAAGAGAAAGGTAAAGTCCATTAGGGAGAACTGTTTCTCTGCTTTAAAAACCTGAATCGAAAAAGTAAAAATTAAAGATAAAAGTTCAAAAATTTTTTCTAATGGCTGATTCTTTACTAAGTAGATGGAAGCTCACATTCATTTTAACTAAGCCTTGCATGAAATATCACTATCTTCTATACCTAGTAAGAAGGAACTTTCTTATTTATTAAAAAGCTGGGGAAACAAGGATACTGTATAATGGAAGAACAGTTGTCCTATGAATCCAAAAACTGAGCAGAAACTCATAGTGGAAGGTGTGTGATTCTCAAAGCAAACTCCTGGAGTATCCTATGGCTTTTCTCCAAGTAAACAGCAAAATGTATGAGGGAAAACCATGAAACCGAACCATTTCCTTCAAATATTCCACTCTTTTTGGAACATTTCCAATCAGATTGGAGTGTCTACATTTAAAACATACAACATTGCTTTTTTGTAATACAGGGAAATTTTTGCACAGCATTAAGAAAGAATACCCTATAATAAAGACAAAAGTTTAGAGAAACTTAATAAAAAGGAAAGTAATAGTTGTATCTTATCTAATACATGATAAAATGACATATTTTTATAAATATTTATAAAATAAAGTACTTATAAAAATAAATCAGTGAGGGGCCATGTTGAGGTTTGATGAGATATTTTTTTTAATTAGAGATTTTTCTAGAATTCAGTACTTAGGTACTGAATTCAGTACTTAGGTACTGAACAGGTAATAATTATGCTATTATGAGGAAAAATCAAGAATAGTTGTGGAAAATCAACTTGGCCATAAACCTATGACCTTAAAAACATAAGGTCATTCACTGTTTGGTTGTAGTGAAATTAGGGAATTTGCTCTTCTCTGGCACAGTGAGTTTTTCATGGCAGTGCTAAATAAGTGAGAAGATGAGAGAGAGCAAGCAGATGGAGTAGCATTGGTAACTGCCAGAGATAAGGGGATTAAGTGAAAACAAAAACATGTTAAGAAACAACTGCACCTGCACCCATTAAAGCTGGGTAATGGCTAGTGGGCTTGATAGAAACCAGAGTGTGCTTGACTCTGGTGTAATTTGAAAGTTATTTTACAAGCCATTATGGTGCATTTCCGCATGCATGCCTTCCCTTTTATTGTCAGTGGGGGTTTTGAGGAAAAACTGCCAGTGGGCATTTTTTTAAGTGCAGAAGATCTGGTGATTTTTCCCATGCCTGTTTTTGTTTACCCACATATCTAAGTTAACATTTATTTTAGCAATATGGAACCATCTTGTACCAGTTTCAATATGTCTTTTCTTTTTTTCCGCCCCCCTGGCATTTTAAAGTTTTCAGAAGAAAGAAAAATAAATAAACAAACCAGTCACTGACTGCTTTCATACAGGTTTTTCTTTACATTGTCCACGAGGAAAAGCATCATCTTTTAAACATATCCTCAGAGAAAACAGGCACATAAAATTCAGTTTTATGTTTGTAAGTAATTCTATCTCTCAAATAACTGCAATGGAATACCAGGTGGTCCAAAATAACAGTAGGACAAAATACAGAGGCGGTTCTCTCTGTGAGAAGTAACCATCTCAGGGAGTCGTCTTAGAGGAGGACTTAGGAAATAGTAAAGATGAAGGCAGAGCTGGAGAAGGAGACATGTGCAGAGGAAGGAAGAAATGAAGCAGCATGCCACACACGGGGATTTCTAAGTAGTTCAGTATTTTAGCAGTACAATGAAGCTTTGGCCATCAGTGCACTGCAAGGGGCTTGATGGTTACAAAGAACAATGTATTGGTAATTTATAGCTCCAAATTTCCTCCTAAATTAGCAGTTTAAAACAACAGACATCTGTTACCTTACTGTATGGTGAGTCAAGAATCTGGGCCTGGCTTAACTGGTGCCTCTGATTCAGGTTCCTCATTGTGTTGTTGTGTTCAAACACCATTGGCCAGGACTGGAGTCAACAAGGTTTGATTGGGATCAAAGGATCCACTTCTAAGGTCCCTGAAGTAGTCCTATTGCCAAGGCTGTTTACAACATGATAGTGTGCTTCTCCCAGAGGGAACCAAGAGAGGCCACCCAAAGAGGAAACAATAGCCTTCTTATAATCTAATCTTAAAGGGACATACTACTGTTTCTGCTATATACTGTTCATAAGAAAAGATACAAAAAGTCTATCCTGAGGGGAGGGAATTACATTATGTACATGAATATTAGGAGGCAAGAATCTTTAGGGGCCATCTAAGAGACAGTCTACTACAAACACGTGTGAATTTGTTTCCGGGCACAGGATAGGTGGTGTTGCTGTTTTCCACAGAATTTTTTATCTATTTTATTTTTTCTTTGGAAAAATGTTAAAGCAAAATTTTGTGGACTTGAAATTAAAATTCCAAGGTCTAAGAACAAAGAATATCCTATAGGTCTTGAAACCTAAGAGGATTTTTAAAAGAATATTGTGCAACAAATAATGTAAGTTGAAAAATTGTTTACACAGTTTTGAAAACAGAAATATTGAGTACTATTTCCTTTCCAAACCCAGCCAGAATATTTTGGTATTATTTCTAAACTGTAATATGTCTTGGAGAAAAACCCTTGAAATTCACAATTCAGATGAAATTCATTTCAGATGTAGAAATTATGTTTTTATTATTCATTACTATCTAATTGATCTTAGCTTTTCTTTGGTTATAAAATTACAGTGATAAATACATTTGGAAATTTGTTAATTATAATACATAAATATTATTAAAAAGTTTATAAATATTCTATTTACAAATTTAATGTTCTTATCAATTCACATGTGTATGAAGAATTTCCTAGCATACAATAGTTCCTATTTATTTTCTAGAGTCTATTTTTCATAAACTATTTTGATTGTCTATGGAAAACCAAGATCAGAAATTCCAACTTAGGGTTTCTGTTCCAAATGTAATGATAGACTGCATTTGAATAATATCTTAAAATTAAATACCTCAGTAATAATAATAATCATGATAGGTTATTATAATGATAATAATCAAGAGATATAATTTATTGGGTTTTTATAAGGCAATTTTATGCTTTATATAGGGGTTACCTTTCTTAATGCTCTTTACTTAATGTTCATATGTAGTATCATTATTAACCATCTTTTTAAAATGAGAAACCCAAGGCTCATGGCTCCATAAACATTAAGTGGTAGGATCAAGATGGGAACTCAGCCGGTCTTGCTTTTTAGCCATTTGTTGCCCTTATAGCAACAACATGTATTTATAGCATGTAGTTCAATATAGTTCATATTTTGTTCTCTTCATGCTTTGGGAGGAGTAAAATGAAGTATGGGCTAGTTAAATATTTCTATGAAGGCATTTTAGCTATTTTAAATATAGTAGTAAAGGGGTAAAAACAAATGTTCCAGAAGGAAACCAGGAACATGTAGATACCTTCATTAAATGGCCTGAAATTCTGAGCTCTGTCATATTTTACTAGCAAGTTGAAATAAAAATATTTTTCCTAGAAAGGATACATAGACGTTCTTTCATATTGAAAGGAAATATTTTCCTAAAATATTTAAATGTTATCTTGGAATATGTTGAACATTACTCCAACTCATGATGATCTATTTTATTTACTTTTTACTTTATTTTTGCTGAAACATTGGAGGTGGGATGTGAAAAGTGAAAAACTTTAAGATATGTGTCTGAACTAAATTAGTGTAATAAAAAAATAATAGTAATCATAAAAAGTATTCCTAGATGATAAAAGGCCAATTGATAAACACATACCTGTATCCAACTGATTATATAATACCTCATGGGTATTGTGGTAATATTGTAAAAACATGATTCCTATCTTTGAAATATCAGATTTAATTTAAATCAGTTGCAGGCCAACTACTTTATTCCACCACTGGTGAGTAATACGTCCAGTCCCCACAGTGTTTAAGTCAGTGAAGAAATGGAAAATCAGGGAAAGAACATATGCTGGTGTTGATCTGCTATGTATGTGAAATGCCAAAAGCATTACAAAGAAAGATAGCTCATAACACATTTCAGCACCCGTGAAGTGTGGAAAAAAACTTCATCCCTTCTTGATAGAGTTTGTTTTTCCTTTCCTTTCCATTCTCATTATTTGATGGTTATTCATTTAACACTGAACACAGGTTGTAGAAATGTATGTTTTATTTTTAATTTAACTATATTTTAAATACATACATGTAAAATATAAACACAAGGCTCTTTTAATATACATATTCTTTTTTCATTTAACACAGACTAAATTCACCAAAAATTAGTGACTAACTAATAGGACACTTTATTAAAAAAAGGAAAAAAAAATCCAAATCCTTGAAAATTACAGGCAGCTTTAATATATAAATTGTAATATTATTATTCTAATTGTGTCATAGGTGAAGAGTCCAAGCTTTTGGTTAACTATGACATATGGGACACACCCATTTGCCTCTAGTCCCCTTGGGAAGTCTAAAGAAAATAGCAGGCAAGGGATTAAACATGGTATAAACTTGTATGGGCAATGAGAACAAGGGAGGAAGCGAGAGAAGAGAATAATCCATGAAATCATAGAGGACAGTAAATGGATTTCTGATTATTAAATAACAGAGCAGAAAAAAATGAATCCCAGTGTCTCATTTAGAGTGGAAAGAAAATTAGAGGCAGCAGGTGCATGAAGGTGCCAGCAGGTGGTGGCTGAAAGTTAAAAACTTATATGAAAATCAGTGTGAACACCAGTTAGAACTACCTTCTGCTCCCCAGCATTGCAGTCAGGAGAGTATCCCTCTCTTCCCTAGCACTGTGAAAATTTAAAGAAATTGAAGCATACAAAGTCTCTAGAACATATATTTCAGCCCAGCATAAGGACCAGAGGCCATACTGAAAACAGAGTCATGAAGTGAAAGCCTACAAACTTGGAGGTCAAAATAGTGAAACCTCAATCTGTGTTTCCATCAGACTGACACTGAGGTCTATACCTGCTTTCCTTTTCACACCTATGGTGGGCAGAAGATTAGATAAATTCTTATTGGTGACACTGACCTCTGAAGAATAAGAATCTGACTTTCAGTGTGAGGTTCCCTAAAGAGCTAGATGGTTCTCCAGTCAATACCCCCACAGTGAGATCCACCTTTGGAAAAGTTACCATAAGGTTAGAGACCTTCCAAACCATCTCGTTAGTGTCTTTGCTTAAATATAAACAACAAAGTATCTTCAGATATTGAAGGGAAGTTTCTAACGTGAAACAAAGATGATAAAAAAGCCAAACAGAAAAGACAAATATAAAAAAGAGGAAATATAGTCCATGAAGAAAGGGAATTCTCTCCGAATATATAAAATTAAAATTCATAACCTCAGAAAGTTAAGAGAGAGTAGTTCATACATGGTGCTAAAAAATAATATTCACAGAACAAAGCAAAACTTTTGAATATTAGAAAAAAAAGAGAGAAAGAATAAGTATCCAATAGGAAACATTCATAAAATAATTAAAGGTCATCATGTGGCAAGGGCGGGGGCAATGAAATTAGTTGTTTGTAGATAGACACAATAAGTGGATGCAATGTATGTGGATAATTCAAAATAATAATAAAAAACTGATGAAGTCTGCCTTGTACTGATATCATGAGCCAATAATTCTGAACAATGTCAGTGGTAGAATATTCTTACCCATAAAAAGCTTTGGTATATTTAATCCTACAGCTGCCATTGAGTTGTATAAATGTATATGCACGTTTCAAATTGGTACATTGAAATATCATTTGTCCTTTAATAAACACTGAATTCTACACAGAAGTCTATCTGAAGAAATCTCAGTTGCATAGTTTTTTTCTGACATAATACTCAGCTATAAGCATTTATTTGTAAGTAAAAAGGTAAGTCCTGCTTTGTTTCTTGTCTTAAGATTATTGCCCTCCACTCCAAATTTATTATTAAATACAAGAATATTTTAAAAAATTTTCCCAATATAGTACAAATTTATAGCAATTTTTGCAGTACAGATATTTTAGTGACAATTCTTTGTTGTTTTGACACTGGGGAATGAAACCAAGGGTTTCAATGAGCAATATCTTCAGCTCTTTTTTAAAATTACTTTTTATTTTGAGACAGGGTCTCTCTAAGGTGCCAAGGGCCTTGCTAAGTTGCTGAGGCTAAACTTGAACATGTGATCTTCCTGCTTTAGCTTCCTGAGTTCCTGAGATTACAGGTATGTGCCACCATACCTGGCTTTTAGTGTCATATTTCAAATGAAAACCTTTGAAAGTCAGTGGAGTTGAACCAATGAAACAAAGATAAGAATATTATTATATTTTCTCGAATTTATTATGAAAACAAATTTACATGTTTTAGTGGTTATTTCATCATTTCTTATTTTGTATAGTTTTTCCTCTCCTCTTCTTCCTCCTCCTCCTCTTCTTCTGATGAAATTAACTGGCAGTTTGTCTGCTTTGTTAATTTTTTCAAAACAGGCTTTGAATTGTTAGTTACATGTATAATTTTCTATTGTCTATTAATCTCTTATGTTTAATAATTCCTACCCTGAGTTTACTTTAGTTTACTTTATTGTTTTTTATGTAGTTTGTTTTCTTTCCTTTTTTTGTATTTGTGTGGTTTTAAAAAATTTTTGTGTGTGTATTTTATCTGTTCATTTTTTTATAGTTTGAATAGGCATAATTGGCATACAATAAAATGTCCTCATTTAAAATGTATAGTTTAGGTTCTAGTTGTAGATATAGTCATAAGATCATCACAACAGTAAAAATAATGAATATATTCATTACTCAAAAAAGTTTTCTTGTTCCCATTTGCAGAATCTTCTCTGTAGTTCTCCTCAACCTCTCACAGATTACATTTCTTTCACTATAATTTGCATTTTTTAGGGTTTTGTCTAAATGAAATCATCAGTACACTCTTATCTGGCTTCTTTCACTGAGAATAATCATTTTGAGATTTATCTACATTGTAAAATGTATTAGTAGTTCATTCCTTTTCTTGCAAAGTAGTATTCCACTGTTTTTCATCTGTTAGACCATTGCTGGACATTTGGGTTGCTTCCAGTTTGGTGCTGTTAAGAAATAATATTCCAATAGTATTCATAAATCTTTATATGGGACTATATTTTATTTTCTCTAATGTAACACTAGGAGTAGAATAGATGGGCAATATGGTAAGTGTATGTTTAAGTTTTTAAGAAAATTTCACCAAAGTGATTGTACCATTTTACATTCATACCAGCAGTATATGAGAGTTACAGTTTCTCAAAATCCTTGCCAACAAATGGTAGGGTCAGTCTTGTTTATTCATTTACAATATAAGAAGTATGTAGTGGTTTTTTTTGTGATTTTAATTTGTGTTACCCTAATGACACGTGACACTGAACAGCTTTTCAAGTGTCTGTTTGCCATCTATGTATCCCCTTTGGTAAAGAGTTTATTTAAATCTTTTGTCTACTTTATTATTAGATTGCTTGTTTTTAATCATTGAATCTCAAGAGCTTCTAAAAAATATGTTCTGGATATAAATCCTTTTATCAAATTTACACTTTAGAAGTAACCCTCCCCCCCGTTGTTGTGTGTGTGTGTGTCTTGAATTTGCTCTCTACTAATAGTATCTTATGAGGAATAGACATTCTTAGTTGTGATTAACTACAATTTACCAAATTTTATTTTATAATATTGTCTATATATGTCAATAACTCAATAATTTTGCTTTGCATACTCCATTATATTTTAAAGATATCTGCTTGAATGACCTCTTTAACAATTTCATAAAGAAGGTATTATGGTAATGAATTATTTTAGCTATTTTATGTTTGACAAAAATCTTGATTTTTACCTTTGTTTCTTGAAGGATAATTTTGTGATAAAGAATTCTGGGTTGACAAGTTTTTTCCTTGTTCCATGGTCTCCTCATTTGTGTTGTTTGCTACCAGAAATTGTCCAACTTCCTTATCTTTGTTTTTCTCTACATAGTATATCTGTCCCTACCCTTCTGGTTGCTTTTAAGATTTTCTATTTATCACTGGTTTTAAGCAACTTGATTTTAATGAGTTTCCTCAATATTTAGATGTTCAATTTCTAATCCCCAAAATTTTGCTATATGGTTATTTTTGGAGATGGGACCTTGACAAGGTTATTAGGTTAAAAGAGTATCCAGTGTATTTTTCACTTCTTTAGAAAGTCTTTATCACTAGAAATTCCGTTGGTGTCATTTTCAAAACATCTTCCAACTCTTTTCTTTTCATGTTCAGTACCTGCATCTAACTTCTTGAACATGGAAATTGATAAATATCAAGTATCATTGATGATTAATTTCCTAATCTGTATCAATTCTAAATTAGTTTGGTTTGGTTGACTTATCTCCTCATTCAATAGATTCTATTATGGATAGCATTTTCCTGTTTCTTTTTATTCCTAGTAATTGCTAAAACTGTGCTGGATATTTTTATATTCCTAGGTATTTGTGAGATTTTTATTCTTGGATACGGTCAAATTACTTGGAATCGTTTCATTTATTCAGGCCTTCTTTTAATATTTGTTAGGTAGGGCCAGGGCAACCTTTAGTGTAGGGTTAATTTTATCTACTTCTGAGGTAAAACCTCCCTGAGAGCTCTACTGATGCTGTATGGATTATGAGATTTTCCATGCAGGTTTGTGACCCTGTCTTGGCTTCTCATACTTTAAGGTAATTCATTCCGTGCTGCTCCACGGGAATTTCTCACACACATCTTTGATAATCAGTTCAATTCTTGACCCTCTCACAGATCTCTGGTGTTCTCCGACTGTGCAGCTCACTTTTCTACAGTTACTTCCTATTGAACATTGCTGCCTTGGCCTCCCCAAACTACTAGCTCTGCCTCCTCAACCCAAGGAGATTTCTGAGCTCTCCTTGGTTTCCCCTTCCCTTATGGAATACTAAATTCTTTCTCCAAGCAGTATTCTAGGGCAACTTCAGGGCACGTATCCTTTGTGTCTTACCTCTCAGGGACCACTTCTCTTTGTTGTCTGATGTCTAATGTATGGCAATTATTCTTTCACTTGTTTTATATAGTTCTCTAATTGTTTAGTGCGAGATGATTCTGGTTCCTGTTACTTCACCTTGGACAGATGTGAAAATGTTCTATTCTTAAATTATAAGAGGCTGCCTGCTTTACCTACTTCTCCATTCTCTTCTTCATCCATACAACAAGACAGAAGTAGCTCTTAATTCATTAATTTTGATTCTTTCACTGTAAGTGTTTTTAGTGATTTGAATTTTTCTCTGATTACTATTTAACTATATGCTACTGGTCTTGATACATAGGATTTTTATTATCATTTGTTTAGAAATTTTGTAATATTAACTTGTTTTTCCCTTTTCTTCTGAGAGTTAACCACTTTTTTTAAAAAAAACTAAAGGTGGACGAAACTTTTTGGTCTGTCATTTTTAAATTTATTGCCTTGTGATGGAACCATATATTTTTACAATATTTTAACTGCCACAAAACTTTATGATGTTTTAGTTGTGACTGAGTATGGAATAAATCTTTTAAATATTTATGTACTTTTAAGTATTGTTTTTATTTTTCTCTTCATCTTCAGGGCTTTTCAAACTTTCTCTTTACTTTCACTAAACTCCTTAAACTCGCCCTACCATTCATTATTTCCTCCTGATCACTGTTCCAAAATACTTTAGAGACATTGCTCCCATCTGTTTACACTGATGAAAATAATGGTGTTATTGAAGAGATTCATTCTTTCTCATTTGTATATTCTTCAATTCTCTGAAAATTTATTGAACATTATTAGATACCACAGATACCAAGTTGAAGACATGGTAATCTCTCGTGCTTTTCCCTTGATGAGTTAGTTGTGCTAGAATCCCTCATGGTTTTGTTTCCATATTTTTAAGCACAATGTTCCAAAGGCTTACTAAAGCTATGCAGCAATACTCAAACTCCTTGTATAACCTACCCAGAAAACTGACTGCTGACCAGTGATAACAAGAAAGGATAGCATTCTCATCTGTTCTTGTTCTTGTTCTTTCTTACTTTTCTATGAACACAAAGACAATGGCTTCAGCAATTGGTAGGGCATTACTATTAGCAAGTATAAAATTATAGGAAAATCCAGACAAAAGTAACAGATACCTTAAAACTAATATGCAATTGTAACTGTAAAATTAAAAAATAGCCATAAAGGTACAGTGATTAAGAATGAAAAGGTTTTTGTGAAAAGCAGGAAGTCTAATGTTTCAAGCACACATTTGTATATCTAGTATTTTATAAAATTATAATTTTACAATGAAGAGAATAAAATGAGAATTAGACTAATTTCACCTCAGCTCATATTTTACTCATACAAAATGGTGCTAAAAATACCAACCTTATCAACATTTTGATAAGATTAAAGCTAATGAGACCCCATCAATACGTACAGTCATTCTGTATCAATAAAAACATTCAAAAAAGTTTTTTAAAGATTTTAAAATATTAAAACTAATGAATGTAAAAAATGTTCCTGAGACATTGTAGGCATTAGACATACAGTAGCTCTTGTTTTCATGACAATTAATTTGTTTTCACGTAAAAGATAGACATTTTTCTTTCTTATTAAGCAATAAGCCTGAGACATAAATAACTCAAAGGCTTTTTCTACCATACATTTTGGGGAAATATAGGGCTTCAGATGTTTTGTCTATCAGTAGTTGGAAAGAGAGAGCAGTCATATGTGATTTCTGCTGGCCTGAATTTATTTCCAGTAACAGAGAGTGGTCACAACAAAGCATTCAAATATGACTTTGTATATCTCAAATGTCATGGGAGAAGCTGGAACTAAACAGGAGAAAATCATTGCCAGACATTCTGGTTCTCTTATTTTAAAACAGACTAACTCAACTCATCCTTCAGTTTTCTGCTCATACATGCTCAGTGCCAAAATTAAGCCATCTCCCTTTAGGCTAGGTTAGACATTCCTCTAAGTGATCCTGTTCTCCCACTCCAGTTTTCCTTGTCAGGGTATTTATCATGGCTTTTCATGATTATTTTTAGTTCTATTTATTCCCAATTTATGTATTATAAACTCCATAAAAAGAAGAGACTTCTGTGTCTTATTCATTTTCATAACCCCAGCACTGACAGGACTATTTGACTACAACATTGGTTATTGAATAAATCCTTACTAACTGAATGAGTAAATGCCTAAATTCTCTAATAGATGTGCAAATTTAAATGCATGGCCAAAGAGAGCTCTAGAATCTGTGTCTGAAGGAAACACCAGAAAACATGCAAACACATTCCTTTAGAGTTATTAGGTAGAGTGAGAAAATCTTATTTGCCACTCCAGGTCCATTTCTCTATCACTAACAATCACCATGGACACTCAGAAACCTTCCAGCTGCCATAGCTTTGGAACCAGGTAGGACCTAATTCATAGCTACATGATGGATGTACACATATTCAGATACAACTAAGCCGGTTTGTAGAGAAGCAGCCATGTACCAGGCTAAGAGCTGGTTGCTTTATCATGTAAATTCATTCAATCACAGAGACATTCATGGAATAGGATGCTTGCTTTTATGTTTAATAAATAAGCAAATAGGCTACAAAAGATACAACTGGAACTGTTATCCAGCTGTCAGTGGAAGAAGCAGGATGCACATATAGGATGTAAGCTTGCACACTGAGGGTAAGGCACAGTGGTTTGATTGTGTTCCCAGTGTTTTTGCATGGTTGTAAGAAGGTCTTTATGTGTCATCAATGAACTCAACTGAAGTCCAATCTGACTTCCTTGTAACATACATTAGAAGTCAGAGTTATTTTTATTGACATTCACTTGGAATCAGGCATTAAATTATCCAAGTTTTCCAAATCTCAATTTCCTTATCTGCAAAGTGAAAATACTTGTTAGTGCCTATGTGTTCATTGGGGTCATTTTGGGAAGCAAATAAGACACCCACATAGCCATAACATTGCATTAATACAACTAAAGTTTAAAGGAATTGTTTATACAATTGTCTCTATTTTTTTGCCCTGTTCCTATTTTACTGTTCTCTTCTTTATTTACTTTTGGGGCTTGATAGATTACAGGTAACAACTCCTGCATTCATTCTGACCCATCAACATTATTCTATTAAGTTTACAGGGTTATTTTCAGCTTCTAATATAATTAAAATCAAATCAGGTTCCCAGAAAAATTTAAAAAAAAAAACATTGCTTACGCTGAAAGTTTACTGTGTCGTGGTTACCATTAAATGGGTGTAAATTTAGGCTTGATGAAACAGTATCAGACTTCTTACACAAAGCTTGTATTAGCATTAAAACCTCTGATTTGAAACTTTCATCAAGAAAATTATAATTATCAACTCAAGCCTTCTTAAAATCACCATAACTCCATCAAATTGACAGGAGCAATGCTATAGTTTATGTTTTACTCAAATAGTCAATATTTAAAGGAGACATGCATTTAAAGGAAAGATGTACATTTCATATATTTAAAACCAGTTTTCACTTGTTTTCTAAATAGAATGTTTTGTTGTTTCTGAAAAGCAATACCATAATTTTTACCAAACTGATGAGCAATGGAATATATTTCTTTGACAACACAAATTGTAGACACATTTTGGTCTTTTAGAAGTGCAATATTTATGACAATCCTCAGAAAATTAAAAAGTTTACTATTTCCACATCAGAAACAAGAAAAATAATTGATGCCATTACAAAACACAAAACAAATGCTTTTGTGGGAAGAATTGCTTGATCTGTTATTATCAGCAGCAAACAGACCTAAGCATTGCCAGGATTTGCAGAGAGATCAAAATATCTGAGGTAAGCCAACTTGTTTTTCTCCCCTTTTATTAAACAAGGTTGGGTCATATAGAGGCAGCAAAATTCTTTGTGTTTCTTTACTGTGTTCCACCCAAATCACACAGCCAAGTTTCAGAACCATTATGTTTATATAGTGAACTTCAAACATCTATGTCCTAATATGGATTGATCAGAACATCTTCAAAACATCTGCCCAACTTGGTACACTGCCCAGGAGGTCTAATAACTTTTGAGAGGAGAAACGGAGATTTATTGGGTAAGACAGGGAACTACCTGGAAAATTATGAGGTTTTAGTAAGACTATCGGTACTCCTAAATTTGCCAGGAGTCAGCCCTGTGGAATGTGCAGTAAGAACTCTAGGCAGCTTTAAAATAAACTCTTTGATTAAATGCAATTATAAGAAATTGTCATCTGTCAGAATTGATATTTTTCCTTGAGATAATGTACAAAATAGTCAATGTAGGAAATATGATCAGTAGAATTCCAAACTGACCCAATTTTCCTACATGGCATGTTCTGGAGTTAATGAGAAATCCTGCTTTCTCAAAGCTCTACCTCCCTTCCAAGTTCTGAGATGATTACAATATTACTTTCTAAACAAGTTCTAAACATGTCCAGAGGGAAGTAGCACATAGCTCGGAAAGGTTATAATACAAGAAAAAGTGGACTACTGCCAAACGGTGTTAAAAGGAGAACATTACTCCAGATCTTTCAGATTGATAAATTTTATTTGTGAGCATTGCTGAAGTGGAGTTGGTCTCAGGAATTGACTCACATTAACCAAAGCCCATGGTGATGTTATAGATAAAACCAGATGTTTTAAGAATTAGTATTAAGAACTATAACTGCCCTTGCATCTAGATGGGTACTTCATCCTCTTCCCAGAGAAGTCCAATCACAATGAAGGTCGACTGATAAATATTCATTGACATTCACTTGCTATCAGGCATTACCTTCTCTAAGTTTTCTAAGTCTCAATTTCCTCATCTGCAAAGTGAAAATACTAGTTCCTTGTATCTTCCTGATACTTTGGGAAGGATAGAATATGAATAAAAACTTTTTATTATGTGATCTGAATGTTTAAATTCATCATATCACCTCCCTATTAAAAATTAGTATTAGTCCTTCCAGAAGGCAGTCCTATTCAAGTACTATGGAGACCCCTCCCCCACTTCTTTGCCTCTTTATCCCTGCCCCTTGCCCTCCACTCTTCATATTAAAACAGTCCCCTAGGAGGGATATTTATTGTACTATCAATAAACATTGCTATTCAAATCATTTTCTCAGATAACTTTTGCACCAAGAAGCAAGGAGATAGCATTAGATTACAGTGTTCTCCAGAGGAACAGAACCAATAGGAGGTATGATTATAAAAAGAGAACTTATCAGATTGGCTTACAAAACTAGAATCTGGAGAGTCCACAGTGGTTTTCTGCAGACTAGAGAGCTGGAGGAACCAGTAGCTGCGCAGTTCAAGATGCTAAAGTCTCAGAAGAAGAGGGATCAATGATGCCACCCTAGTCTGAGACCAAGCCTTCTGGAAACTCCCTGGAGAATCACTGGTAGAGTCTGCTTTGGAAGAATGAAGGAGAGTCTGATATCTTCAGATGATCACAGCAGCTATCAGGAATACATTCATGAAAAATGGAGATTGCATCTTCTGCTGTTTCCTTGCTCTTCTGATTTTTAGCCTGTTTCAGTCAGCTTTTTCTCTGCTGTGACTAAAAGATCTGATCAGAACAACTATAGAGGAGGAAGAGTTTATTGGAGGGCTCACAGTTTCAGAGGTCTTAGTCCATAGAAGTCTGACTTCATTCCTCAGGGCTTGAAATGAGGCTGAACATCATGGCAGGAGAGGGTGGCAGAGTGAAGCAGCTCACATCACAGTGATCAGGAGGCAGAGAGAAAGACTCCATTATTGAGATACAAAATATGTACCCCATAGCCATGCCCCCAATAAACCATGTTCTCCAGCCACACCCACCTGCCTCCAGTTACCACTCAGTTAATCCCATTAGAGATTAATTCACTGATTAGGTTAAGGCTATAACCCAATCATTTCTCTTCTGAGCCTTCTTGCATTGTCTCACATGTGAGCTTTTGAGGGACACCTCACATCCAAACCATAACACAATCCAAACCTCCAGCATATTGTATGGTGCTGCCTATGCTTAGGGAGAGTCCCCACTTCAGTTTGCTATCCCACATGCCAATCATTCCTAGACACACCCTCATTGGCACACCCTCATGGACACACCCAGAAGTCTCTTAATATGTGGCATCTCTTGATTCAATCAAGTTGACAATTCAAACTTGACCATTACAGAATGTGATAATAAATAAGGGCAAAGAGGCAAGAAGTGCTGAAAATATACTCCGTGTCATCAGTTTAAAGGGGTCTGCTGAGTATTTTACTTGTACTTGGGGATAAGCAGACTACTTCTTTGGGATTGAAGCACTCTTCAAAATCACTATAAACTAGGAGAGCAGATACTGCCATGAACCATGGGCAAGAGCAATCACAAAGTCCATTACTTTGATTTTTTTAGGAAAGAAATCTTTTCAGGTTGAATTCTATTTTTCTGCAGGTCATCTGACTTTATTGTTTTATGTGAATTAAAAGGTTTAAATTTTTAAAACTTAGTTGCATAGCATAGTAGTTAAGGTCATACCTCTAAAAATATCTGGCTTTGAGTCTCTGAGACTCAAAAACTCAAAAAAACACCTATTGCTTCACTGTGTGACCTTCTCTAAATATAGGGATAAGAAGAGTACCTAACTCACAAAGTCATAACCTGAATTGCACTGGAACATGTAAAATGCTTGGCAGAATGCCTTGTGCATAACAAGTACTCCATAAATTCTGGTTGCTACTGATGTTGCTATTCCTCTGATATCCTCAAATTCTTCCTACATTATAGAAAACTACTTCTTATGGAATATGATGGAATAATAACAGTTCAGTTCAGACTATCATTTCTTAGATGGCCTCTTGCCGTAAAGTCTGATGGATCACAAGATCAGACACTGCTTCCTGTGGCACTCTTTAATGGCCCCCTACAAGGTCCTATCCAGTTCAGGGTCCTGTATCAAGCTTTCACCCAATTCTCTAGTTTTTTTCCCCTTCCTCATTACACTTTATCATCCATAGACACCAACATACTTTCAGTCCATTACAAGTTCTTGTACCTCCACGTATGTGTCCTTCCTCTCTGCTCTACTAAATGCACTCTCATACCCTGTCTATAGGGTTAGTGCTTAAATATCCTTAAATTGTCGATTCTACCACCTTCTCCTAGTTCCTCAATTCAATAATTGTTGATCACTCTCCTCTACCATCCATCATACTACTTGGCACAGAGCAGGGTCACAATGAAGGAGAAGATGAAAGAATACCCATCTGACAGGTCTGATAGGGCATGCTTCTACTGAGACATAAGGAAATGTTGGTAAAGAAATTTTCCCACTTGTAGGTTTAAAGTACCATATTGCTCAGATTGTGAAAACCAGTCTTCACATACCAATAATGGCCAAACTTATAGTAGAATTTTGGTTAAATCTAAAAGTCAACTGACCATTTTAGGACTCAAGATTCACTGATTGGTTGAATTAATCAACTCATTGTGGAGGGAGAGATCATACTAAATTGTTTCTGTACTGATTTTTTAAAAAGTGTTTAGAAATTTAAATGCATTTAGTTGCTGATTAGAGTTACTCATGTTAATGAAGAAGATAATTAAAAAGCATTAAGCATGGATAATACAATTAGTCAACATTTTAGACTTACACATTTAATTTGTTGAAATCAAAACAAGATTTTGTTTTCATTCAGTTACTACTAATGCCAGCTAGTATCTGAGAAATGAAATTTGCCCTTGTTATTTGGTCTTTGTCATATTTCATGTTATCACATATAACCTAGATTCTGGAATTACTTATCTGGTTTTTGTTGGAACTTCAGGCAAAATGACGCTTATCTATTTTACACTAGTTACATTGGCTTTGCAATGTCAACAGTAGTACAACTTTTTTTTCTCAGTATGCTAAACTGTCACTCAGTACATAAGGAGCAGATGTTGGAAAGGAGTGGCTCTAAGGAGTGTAGGGCTTTAGGCAAGAAACCAAATACCTTAAACACATAATGAGACACATTGTCAGGGATTTATACCATTAGCCTTTAATCAGTTTACCCCATAACCACAATCTCAGCATATGTAATCTCACCAGAACTTTGGCTTAATTAAACTTTTAAGAAGAAATATGCTCTTGGTTGTATATTTTAAACCGGGTAACTGTTGCCTTCTTATCACTAATATTAGAATTTAACCACAAAGGATGCTTCCTTTTAGTCATGCAGGCAAAAAAAAATGCAATTTTAAACCTTGGAATGATAACTCCAATTGCACACTTTAGTCTTTTTTAAAAGAATAGAGTCAGTTCGCAAAACTGGTGTTCCACAATTGGTGAAGTACTTTTTAAGCGTACTTGGGGGATCCAATCTTGAAGTGGCCTCATCTTTTTTTTTTTTTTTAATTTGTTCCAATTAGTTATACATGACAGCAGAATGTATTTTAACTCACTGTACACAAATGGAGCACAACTTTTCCTTTCTCTGGTTATACATGATGCAGAGTCATACCATTCATGCAATCATATGTGTACATAGAGTAATAATGTCCATCTCATTCCATTATCTATCTCACCTCCAAACCCCCTTCCTTCCCCACACTCCCCTCTGCCCAATCCAAAGTTCTTCAATTCTTCCCTTGCCCCAGCCCTCACCCTATTATGGATCAGTATCTATATATTAGAGAAATTATTTGGCCTTTGGTTTTGGGGGATTGGAGTATTTTGCTTAACAAGATATTCTCCAGTGTCATCCATTTACCTGCAAATGCCATAATTTCATTCTTCTTTAAGGTCAAGTAATATTCCATTGTGTTAAAAGAAACCACAGTTTCTTTATCCATTCATCTATTGAAGGGCATCTAGGTCCATTCCACAGTTTAGTTATTATGAATTGAGCTGCTATAAATATTGAGGTGGCTGCATCACTGTAGTATGCTGATTTTAAGTCCTTTGGGTATACACTGAGGAGTGGGATAGCTGGGTCAAATGGTGGTTCCATTCCAAGTTTTCTAAGTAATCTCCATACTGCTTTCCATATTGGTTGTACCAATTTGTAGCACCACTGGCAATGTAAGAGTGTGTCTTTCCCCCCACATCCTTGCCAACACTTGTTGTTGGTATTCTTGATAACTGCCATTTCAACTGGAGTGAGAAGAAATCTTAGAGCAGTTTTGATTTACATTTCTCTTATTACTAGAGATGTTGAACATTTTTTCATATATTTGTTGAAATTGATTGTATATTTTATTTTGTGAAGTGTTTGTTCAGTTCCTTAGCCCATTTATTGATTGGGTTGTTTGTGTTTTTTAGTGTTAAGTTTTTTTTAGTTCTTTATATATCTGGGAGATCAGCGTTCTGATGTGCATGTGGTAAAGATATTCTCCCATTCTGTATGCTCTCTCTTCCCATTACTAATTGTTTCCTTTGCTGAGAAGAAGCTTTTTAGTTTGAATCTATCCCATTTATTGATTCTTGATTTTATTTTTTACACTTTAAGAGTCTTGTTAAGGAAGTCAGGTCCTAATCTGATATGATGAAGATTTGGGCCTACTTTTTCTTATATTTAGTGCAGGGTCTCTAGTTTAATTCTTAGGTCCTTGATCAACTTTTAGTTGAGTTTTATGCAGAGTGAGAAATAAGGGTTTAACTTCGTTTTGCTGCACATTCATTTCCAGTTTTTCCAGCACCATTTGTTGAAGAGGCTATCTTTTCTCCAATGTATGTTTTAGGCACCTTTGTCTAGTATGAGATAGCTGTATTCATGTGGATTTTTCTCTGTGTCTTCTATTCTGTACCATTAGTCTATTGTGGTGCCAATACCATGCTATTTTTGTTACTGTAGATCTGTAGTATAGTTTAAAGTCTGGTATTGTGATGTCTCCTGCTTAACTCTTCTTGCTGAGGATTGCTTTGGCTATTCTGGGTCTCTTATTTTCTCCAAATGAAGTTCATGATTGCCTTTTCTATTTCTATGAGGAATGTTGGAATTTTAATTGGAATTGCATTAAATGTATATAACACTTTTGGTAGTATGGCCATTTTGACAATATTAATTCTGGAAATGGTCTCATCTTGATGAAAGGGAAACAGTTTTCCAGAAAAATATTGCATTCTGGATGAGATCATGTCTCAGACAATTAAATATTCCACTTTGGGCACCCATCATTTTTAAAAAGTAACAATAGTAAGCAATAACATAAGCATGGTATAATGAGAAGACCTTTGGCCTTGGGTCTACCTACCCCATAAAGTTGTGCTAAAGATTAGATATATGTCTGTGAAGTCCCAGGCATATAAATGTGGCTAAATAATTAGCCAGTATTATTGCTTATTCAGTCTTTATAGACTGATTTGCAAACAGATGGAATTTAGAGTGCAAAAAGGGTAGAGAAGTAGTCTCCACATCCTGTACAACCATAAGAATGGGATCCTAATTAGAATAAATTATACTTCATATATGTATAATATGTCAAGATACACGCTAATGTCACGTATATGTAAAAATAAAAATTTATAAAAAGAAATCAGTTATTTTTTTAAAAAAGAGTGAAACAAGGAAGTGAGTAGGAAGAGAAAGGGGGTTCCCAGTATAATCAGAGGATATATTTCTCTTTAAGGGTTTTGAATTCAAAACTTTTTAAAACCATGGTAAACAAAGAAGCAAAATACTCAGTTATGTGAATTTGTCCTAGGCCATCAATCTGTGATGCTTGATATTCCAGCATACTTATTTAAAAAGAAGGAAAGTGCTGAGAGCAATAGTTACTTACCCTAATCACTTAGCAGCTTAGTGGTAGAATTGAAATCAAAGTCTATTTCCCTAATATTTTTCCTTGGGCTTTCTTTCTTTTTCATCTCCAAATTTGTCTCTTTCTGGAATCCCAAAGAAAACTAATTTTCTTTTCTGCATTCTGTACTTTGCTTTCCTTGGACCAAGCTAAACCTATTATCTTCACCCATTCTGGCTAATGAAAAACCAAATACTTTCACCAACCTCCACATTGAGCCTCAAATAATGAGCCTCAGATGGAATACTCCCTTAGCTCACATTTCTGATTGTTCAAGTCTGAAGACAGCTGGTTATAGACCTTTCTTCCCTCTTTAAATCCTCAATTTCTAATACTACCAATTCTTTTTCAGTTACTCCTTTATTACCACTTCCTTATCTAATTCAATCTTGATTTATCATTCTCATTGTCCTATATCAGTATCTCTAGTTGGCATTCAGATAAACTTGATTTGTACTTAACAGTAATTAATTTGTACCATGTAGCAGAGATATAGTGAGAAATCAGTTAGGTATATGACATTTATTGTATATGTACAATGTTGAAACTAAGACAAATATATGTCTATAATCAAATTCTTTTATTTTTAGGTATCAGTCAGTAATGAGGGAAAAAAAACATATTTTTAAATAGCAGCTGTAGAATGCCTTGGTGGCACAGATGGGTTAGTTGCTAACATTCATTACATGCTTATAATTTTAACAGGGACTTTTCACGTATTACTAAATTTCTGTGTTAGAGGACATTGATGGTAGTATTGTTACCACTTTATGGATGGGAAAACTGAGCTATATGGGTATCAAGCAGCTTCTCTGTGGTCACATAACTCTAAGATTTGAAAATTGCTCAAGAGCCTATGCTTTTGCATTAGATACTACATTCTACCACTTCTTGAAATATGTTCATATTATTCAAACTGAAGTTGTATTAGGGTAAAAGAATTTTAAAGGAAATTAGAGTGCCCACTATACATTGGCTCTTACTCGCTATCTTTCTTCTTTTCTTCCTCAGATATGTTGCTTCTATCATGTTGAAGCAACTTACCCACATCTTTGCACACTGCTGCCATGTAAGTGAAATCTGGATCAGCATACTGGGTGTTGACTTAACAAAACACATTTCTTGTTCAACCAGTCTGTGAAAACCTGTGCTTACTGACCCTAAGACCTGGTCTGTGTTTGTGTTATATTTTATCTAGCTTATGGATGACAGAATACCATGGGCCTTTACTAAATCAGGTTTCCTAGCATCTGAGATACTACAAAGCAGGTGAAGCACTGAACCATTTAGGTTGCAAAAGTAATTGGAAAGAAACATGAACAGTACAGATTCTGAGCTATAGGAACAGTGATTTATACCAGGAGAGCAACGCTAGTAAGTGGTGCTTCTGACAACCTTGATATTTAATCCAGGTTATTTATAGGTATTTGAGATTTATACTTGATTGCAACTCTTCTTGCTGAGGATTGCTTTGGCTATCTTTTTTTTTCTTTAGTCTTTTCACTTTATAACAGAATAATTTGCTTCCATTTACTCATACAATAGAAAGGATAGCAGCCAAAATGTCTTTCAAAGGAGCCATATCCTTTCACAAATGTAAAACATGTGGAAGAATAAAACAGCTAAATGTTAAAAAAATTTTAAAAATGGGATTTTTTTCTCATTACCAACTGATATCTAAATATAAAAGAATTTGGTTACAGACATATATTTGTCTTAGTTTTAACATTGATTGGGTTCATTTTTATTTAGTACACTTTTTCCAACTATTGAAAAAAAAGTAGAAGTATTAATGATCATAGTGTTTGTAATAGTAAAAACAAATTTAATATCTATATTATGTGACTTTTATAGTTTTAAAGGTACTGTTCTACAGATTAGATGCAAACTAATAATATCCTGATTGCCTATATTAATCTTGTTTTTCCCTGCATTTGTAAACAGTATTTATAGTCATCTATTTACTATTTCATGTTGCACTTTTGTGTATTGGTAACCAAAATTTTAAATTCAAGGGCATTTTTCTCATGATGTAGCAGCTTTAAATTTTATTTCTTTTTAATAACTACATTAAAATTTGCATTGCTTATATTTGTGAGTGATCATAAGCAGAGACAGCTTGTAGTATAAGAACTTTGAATACTGAATAAGTGACTTTCTGTATTGAAAGGAAGCTGTTTGGATAGGTCCATATATTATTTTCACTATGTTAAAATATTAATATAATAGGCATTTTTCATAAATAGTTTAACATTAATTTAAAATAGACTCTTAACATATAAGAAAAATACCAACTAACAGTCTTTCCCAACTGAATTTTTCTGCAAAGAGCATAATTTAAACTGTAAACAGTACATTGAATCTAATAAGGAAAATGCCAGGCATCATGTGGAATGTTGTACTTATGCTTAGTAAAGCTGAATGGATCTGGAATACATTTACATAAAGAGTAGAAGAAAAAAGAACATCTCTGTTTCTTACTAGAATTGGATTCTTATCTAGATGCTATGCAAAGAAACAAAAATATAAGGACTTAAAAAGCATAAAGCTTGGATCATTTAGTTCTTTCTGTCTAGGAAGCTCAAAAAGGGAGAACTGATTGGTATCTAAGAGGGAAACTTTTTGTATCCATCAAATAGTAAAATTATGAAATCACAAATAATACAACTTAACTGAAAAACATGTGAAGAGTTGGGTTTGCTGGTAAGAAGCTACAATCTGAACATATTATTGAAGTTACCATATTCCTTATTGCTATTAATACTGCTTCCAGATTTCCTGATTCAGAACCAATAGTTTTAAGCCTTAACTACCTGCCCCTCATGGATAATAACAGAAAATCTCTGATTTGTGTGAGGGACCTTTACAAAGTTCCTCATCAGATTCCTGTATTTTCTTGCCCTGAAAAATCACTTAATTTGATCACAGCTAGAGTTATTGTGGCAAACGCCTACATGTGTAATGTTATTTTCTTGAACTAGAGTAGAATAGTCATTTAATCTGATTTTGTATTTGCTACACAGACAGTTATAATTTATCCACATGTATGAATCACACATTAAAGTTTTAAGATATTCAAAGTCAGAAATGACAGAATTACTGCCCATATGAAAGGCAAAAAAGTTGAATGAAACTTGTGGGACTCTAGAATTTTTTCTCTATGCCTAAGAACAGAAGGATGGGAATTAAGGAGCATTATGAAAGAAACAAATGCTAGAGGCGATGAGCTTTTGAGCTATAGTAATGGTGAGTTTGTGTACACTCTGAGGGGTAAACAACTTTGAAAGTCAAAGCCAATGAAAAATATGGCATGGTCTAAAGTAGAAGCAATCCAAATGTGAAAGTGATGAAAGAGGATTATTGATATATATCAAGACTACTGAAATAGAAAGATAGGATGGATACCTGCTGTGCAAATTGAGAGCACTGCCACAACAGCCAATTAATCTTGTGGCTAAATAAAGAAAACAAGTTAGCTCAGAATGAGGCTGATGACACAATACAGTAGGCAGGAAAAACAAAGCTTCAATGGCAAAGGCAACCATGATTAATGACTGAGGATGTAGAAAAGCTGAAAATACAGGAGCTAATAGTGGTACGAATTTGGTAATACTAGAGAGAATTTGGTAATACTAGGCAGTTCTAAGTGATGGAATAGCCTTGCATGTGGACAAATTCCATATGGTGACTGGACATCTTAGAAGATCTAAACAGAAGAAAAATGGAGATAGGAACATTCAGAGTGTCATTGATATGAATGTAGAAGTTACTTTAAGTAAATGCAGCTAATAGGTGAACAGAAACGTGAGTTTGCTAATAAAATACTTAAGGAAAGGGGTGGAAATGTAGCTGTGTGGTAGATTTCTTCCCTTGCATGCACAAAGCCCTTAATTCAATGCTTAGAATCAGAAGAAGAAGAGGAAAAAAAAAAAAAAGAAGAACAAGGAGGAGGAGGAGGAGGGGGGGAGGAGGAGACAGACATTGAATCAAGTGCAAGTGTCCTGTATTACGGGACAGAATTTGAATTTAGCAACTATGGGTGTCAAAAGAAACCAACAGAACTCAAGTCTTAGAACTCACAGTTTAATATAGAATTTAATTTTATCATATCCTCCATTTTCTAATGTTTACATTTTAAAATAAATGTATCATAATATTCTCATTGAATTTTATGAAACATCTCATTTAAAGCATAATTGTAGGACTGTTGATGTTTTCTGAAAGTAATCTAATTGGAATCGGTAATTGAAATCTGATATTGTTTAGCCATTAGGTGTCCCCCAAAAGCTCATGTGTAAGAAAATGCAAGGAAGTTTAGATATAAAATAATTGAGTTATGAGATCCTTAAGGTAATTGGGGCATTAATCCCTGTTAGGGATTAACTGGGTAGTAACTGTAGGCAGGTAGGATGTGGCTGGAAGAGGTGGGTTTCTGGGGATGTGCCTTTGAGATATGTATTTTGTTCTTCTTGAGCAGAACCCTCTGCTTCTTGGTGGCCAAGTCCTCAGCTGCTTTCCTCTTCCATTCTCTTCTACCATGATGTTTTGCCTTATCTTGGGCCCTCAGAAATGGCTCCAACTGTCTATGGACTGAGACCTCTAAAACTAAGAGCCCCCAAATAAACTTTTCCTCCTTTAATTGTTCTTGTAAGATATTTTGGCCACAACAGTAAAAAAGCTGACTAGAACAGAATCCAAGCTCTTACACATTTTTGTTTTAGCCAAAAATATTTATCCAAATTATTTTGCTTCCAACAGTGAAAGTGATTAATTTTTGTAAACCAAACAGTTGCCTGAGTATATTATTAAAAAGTAATAACAACTAAATGTAATATCAGGAAATATTTTATGTTTTTCTTTGTTCAGATGACATTTTCTGAATACCTACTATGTGCCTAGACACAGTGAAAGAATCCAGATATATAAAAATGAATAAGACTCAGAATCTATATTTAGAAAGTTTATGTTCAGGTTATTGAAGACTAATGCAAACATCTAATGAAGAACAGAATGGAATACAGTTATGTCAATGCTATAAGGAAACTGCTGGAGAAGAAGTAACTAAATATCTTAGGAGATTAGGGAAAGTTTTCAGAGACTTTTGGTACCAGGGATTAAATTCAGGGGTACTTGACCACTGAACCACATCCCCAGCCCTATTTTGTGTTTTATGTAGAGACAGGGTCTCACCAAATTGCTTAGCACCTCATCTTTGCTGAGGCTGGCTTTGAACTTGTGATTCTCTTGTCTCAGCCTCCCAAAGTGCTGGGGTCACAGGCTTGCACCACCATGCCCAGCTTAAAGCTGGATCTTAGGTTATATTTGGGGGAAGACGGAAGAAAGAAGGGAGACGTAAGAATCTTTTAGGTAAGAACAAAATGTGTATGTATGTACAGGCATGGAATGCAGATTGGGCATGTGAATGTTTAGAGAAAGAAGAAAACAGACAACTGGGTAAAGAAGTGGTCCACATGATGATAATGTGTGAATGAAGGATCCTCTCAAATATGAATTTATGACATCATCCCATATCTAAAATTCTTTAATGACTTACCTTTTTTTAACTCCTAAGAATAATTTGATTGGTCTTTTATCATACAAAACTTTTCGAACTGCCTACATTTGAAATGGTAAAATCAAGAAATGGTAAGCTAGAGAACTTGTCTTTTCATTTAGAATAAATCTAATTTCCTTTTGAAGTGTGCAATGCCCACTTTAAGAATATGCTCTCTTTCCCTTCTTATTTGTAGTTTCTCAGTTACACAACTAAATGAATTTTTTTATGTATGGAAATTTCCTTTCTACTTGCATTGAAGCCTGAAAACCACAACTGGAATTGTAGTGAGTTCAGAAAATATGACCACTACAAGCTTGTGTAGAAATGGCAATCTTGCTTTTCATCTTATATTCTGACAGCTCAGGAAGTGTATAAAGCATCTTAACATTACTTGTGTATGGTAGGCACAATATTGAGTTGACTTTCAAGTTCCTCATTTTCAAGATCTAAGTGATGACAGCACCACATACAACCTCTGTGGTGGCCTCTTAGTTTTGTGATTGTAGTGCATAAACAGTCATAGATAATGCATAAAACAGATGTGCATACCCTATATAATCCCTAGTACTGTGAATAGGATGGATTTTATTCCTATGATTAAATCTCTCCAAATAAGCACTTTAAATTTGGTCTGGAGGTCAGAGATGGTGGAAATCATAGATTCTAATTCCAAGAAAGATCTGATACACTGTTTCTGGCTTGAGGCTGAGGAGGACCCTGTGGAAGAAATGTGGAAAAACTTTAGAAGTTAACAGTGAGCTCTAACAATCAGTAAGAAAGTCATGGTCTTCGGTTCCACAACTGAAACAAATTGAATTCTACCAACTACAAGAAAAAACTTGGAAGTGGAGAGGCCCCAGAGCCTCCAAATGAGAATTAAGCTTGGCTGACACCTTGATTGCAGCCTACAGAACTGTGAGCTAATAAATGAATGTTTTAAGTTGTCACATTTGGGGTAATTTGTTACAGAATAATAGAAAAGTAAAATATTTGCTACAAATGATAGAACTTGTTATAAAAGACTTTATTGCAGGAAAAATTTCACATATAAGCACTACTTTGCTTGTACTTTCAGGTATCAAGTCTGAAGGAAAGTTGGAATATTTCAACTAGTGGTTGAGGGTTGTTCTTGTGGTTTGGAAGAATTCCAGTCTCAGTCCTGAGTTTAAACAAAAAGAATTATAATAAAGCATGACCACTATTAACCCATATAACTTCTAAATTTTAAGGTTACTTGAGATATTCTGTCTCTATTTCTGAGAAAAAGAAAATCAAATCATAGAATTGACAAGGTTACGTCCACAAGAGTAAATGAAGATCATTGTTGACACTACTGGTTCAATAACACCCAGTAGACTAAAACATATTTTATAAAATTCCTGATGATGAATAATACTTTCAATACTGTTCCATTTTCACATGCTTCATAGGTTTTTACAACCAATTCCTGTCTTTTTCTATGGGTGGTCTCCACCCTATCAGTTGTAACATCTTTGTTAATCCCACTTCATATTGTACTTAGTAACTATTTTCTCAACTTTAAAAATTTCTTGCCTGTAGGTCTTTCAGGAAGACTATTTATATGGAATAATTCTTCAGTCACTTTACACTCGAGATTGACTACTCAAACACCTGAGCAATATTACAATATCTACTGGTTGATCAAGAGCCATGGAGATTGCTCTAAATCCCTTCCATATTTTTTCAATTAACTATTGATGTTACCCTCAATAACTTCAATTCTCAAACAACTGCTTTTACAAAAATAATAATTGTTATAAACAAGTTTATTTTTTCCTGGATAGATATTCTCAATTGGCCACTATCAAACATGATTCAACTAATTCAACATCAGCAAGTGACTTTACTTGCTTGACTAACAAAAGACTGAGAAAACTTTGAATCCTGATTTTCACTTTTTATTTTTGTGAAGAAATTCTGGTATAATGAGTGTTCTACTTTAAATTTTCAAAAGTTTCTTGACTATTCCTTCCTTATGAGTTGGGAATATTGTAATGAGTGCTTAACTGAAGATATCAATGTTGAAATATATTGTATTATTTTATTTTAATAATACTAATTTCCATTGTATGATGTTTTGCCTATAACTATACATGTGGCACTTGAAATACCATTGGATTATATTTGTGTCACTGTTATTAGTAGTGCACCAAGTAGAAATGAGAGATGATAAGAACACCATATACAGTCTCTGTGGTGATTTCTTAGCTTTGTCTTTGTAAAGACAATACATAACAGCCAAAGACAATACATAGACAGAGAAGCATGGCCATGTTCTAAAAGAAGTTTATCCATGGACACTGAAATTTGAATACAATTCTCATATGTCATGATAAATTACTCTTCTTTGGATTTTTCATCATTCAAAATTTCAAAATAAAAAGACTATGCTTAGATAAAGGGCCCTATGAAAGCAGGCAGCAGGGCCCCGTTGTGAGCCTCTGTTTTAAAGTTTAGATGTTTCATACTTAACAAAACAAAACCAAAAAAAAAAAAAAGAGAGATCTGGGTTATTGATCATTATACAATTTATATTAAATATGAATCTGAATTGGCACAGATTGTTTCAGAAACACCATTTTTCATAAGCCATGATGGAATATGGATAAAGAAGTCCAACAGAGAACTATTTCTTTTGTGCTCCTTAAGGCAGCATTTCTTGATGTATGATCCATGGGTCTGGGTCAAGCAATTTGTGAGGAGTGATGCTTATTAGAAATACATATTTATGTTCCCCTCTGAATTTATTTCATTAGAAATCTAAACTTTTAATCAACTGTACAGTTAATTATTGTGCATACTAAACCTCAAGGGCAACAACCTTAAGGTAGAGGTATTTTGGAAGGGATTATAAATTACCAATTCAATGTTTCATTCTCATGCACAAAACGAGAGGAGTCCATATGTATGTATATCTAATTATCTATAGAGTATCAAAACTGACCGGAATAAACCATTCAACAAAACATTACTCTAAAAAATTTCTGCTAGGAAAAAGGGAAAATAGGAAACTCAGTCTTACATGTATGCTACACACACACACACACACACACACACACACACACACACATACACAAGCATGAAAAAATCTTCCATTTCTTAGTAGGAAATAATTTAATGTACTTCCAAAATTTTTACAAATTTATCCATATGCCATGTAGGTTATAATTTCAAGTTTGATGTGTATCATTATTAGGAGTTTGTATGTTGGCAAGATATTTGGAAAGAAAAGCATAATAATTTAAAAACTGATTTAAATTCTTGTTTCCCTCCCAACAACCTTTCTTTTTGTGAAACCTTTATGTTTGAACCCTGGAAGCTTTTGCTAACTGCTAAGGCCAAAATTAATATAAATAATTTTTTATTTTAATCTTTAGACAATATAGGGTTTTGGAATATCTTCATTTGCTTGAATTAAAAATTTCAAATACAAGAAAAAATAAACAACATTTGCTTAAGATATAGCACAGACTACAGAGCAACAAAGGCCAATAACGATGACAATTTAAAAAAATGCATTTGGTTGTACTTGCTTATGAGGACCCACATTTGCAATTAAATTAGTATTATAAAAAATAAAATCCTAATTTTGAACATTTCCTAGCAGCCATGAAAAGATAATTCATACATTGCCATACTTTAACATATGCACTTAAACACATTTGAGAAACTTGTACTGTGACTTCAGAAAAACAAGTTTGTGTATATTACATAAATAATAGTCCAGCAGTTGCAAAGTATTTTGAATAAAAATAAACATTCAAAATATTAACCTTAACAAATCAAAATTCCCATGCTTCCTAGTCAAGGTGCACTCATTATTTTTACTGTGACCAATAATATCAGGAATAAAACAGTCCTGTATTAATACCAAGAATTTTCCATATTGCTTCATTATCATCAGAAGGGTCATTTATTATAATGGCATTGTGTTGGTAAATTCTAATTATATCCAAGAGACTCTGATTGTTGGATAATTAGGTTAATTGCTAATTTCTTTTTTCTTTTTTCTTTTGGTACTGGGGATTGAACTCAGGAGCACTCGACCACTGAGCCACATCCCCAGCCCTATTTTGTGTTTTTTTTTTATGTAGAGACAGGGTCTTGCTGAGTTTTTTTTATGTAGAGACAGGGTCTTGCTGAGTTGCTTAGCGCCTCGCTGTTGGCTTTGAACTAGCGATTCTCCTGTCTCAGCCTCCCTAAGTGCTGGGATTACAGGCTTGAGCCACTGCACCCAGCTGCTAATTTCTTAATTTCAAAAATGAATTCAAAGAATAACTAGAAGGTAACAAGTAAAGTATTCCTAACCAATATATAGAGATGTGGGTTGGACCACAGCCAGCTTTCCTTATTGGATCAATCTGCTGGTTGTTATTGCCACACCTCTTAGGGTGTTAGTATAGCTCTGGCTATGGAACAGAGTTGTTCCAAATCCATTTTTCTCTCTTCCTGGGCATGCAACTAGATTGCATTCCCAGTTTTCATTGTGATTAGATTAGATTTGGCTAAATGACAGAGTTCTGGACAATGGAACATCAGCATAAGCAATGTACAACACTTTCAGGCTAGCTCATCAAATTTCCCATATGACAACTCCATGATCTTTCTCATTCTCTTATTAAAAGGAAACAACTATACAATCCTGGAAAGCATGTAGGAAAAGTGATGGAGTCTCTTAACCTGGGTCTCTGAATGACTAAATGGAACAGAGTATTCCTCACTAACCTAAAATTGTCTGGGGGTGGGGTTGGTTGTGAGCAATAATTAAGCTGCTAATTGTATAAGCAATTCTAAGACAAAATTGCTAGCATTTTATCCCTCCATTTCCAGCATTGCTCCTGACTTCATTGTCATCATCAGTATTAACCTGAGCCTGGGGAAAAGCCTAGAAATGATAAACAGCTCCATGTTCTCCTGCCTGTAGAAAACCTGGGTGGGCCTTATTCAATTTCTATCAATACAGCTAAACTGATAAAAATGACCATTTAATTCCATATGCTCAATTTTTCTTAACTGATAACTTTCATGATATAAAACCATGGATAAGAACATTTTAAAGAACATAATGAATTAGAATAAACCGAAACCTCCAGAAGTGCTTGCTGTATCTGCAGATATAGTTCTATCTAAAGCAGTCAGGGCTGGTATAACATTAGATTATTTTGGCAACCAATATTTATCCATTTTATTATAATTAGAGGCTTGAAGAAAGGAATGCAGCTTCTGCAATTTCAGGAATGTTTGATCTTTTGCCAACAATAACACTGACATATAATTATGTCCATTACCTGCTATATCTATCATGAACCTAAACATAAAATGTAACTGTACAGCATCACATCTTATTCTTAGAAATGAACAAAATGTGAGATTCTTCACATGCAGCTTGCATCGTTTCTCTATGTATCTAATCTCAAGTAGGTTTTCACTTTAACTCTGCATTCCTTAAATTCAGCTGACAACCTATCTTGTTTCCTATGATAGCTCTTCCAGAACTTTTCCATTCTTCTTAAGTGTTCCACTTCCAACCCTGTATTTCTCATTTTCAATAGTTATGTACTGAGAAGATGCAGGCCATCCTATGTGTTGCTTGAACTCTTCACCTTTCACCTATCTTTGTCTCCATCCGTAAGTTCCTTCTTACTTCCCCTAGCACCTGAACTGCCTTTCCAGCCTTATCATATGTCACATGGATGCCAGATAGCCCTCCATCCTTACTTTTGATTCTGTTAATTTCCACTTCCTCCAGGTTTACTCTATCTAGCTTCCTCTTTTCCCCAGCACATAAATCTCTTCCTTGCTGGAATTTCTCTTTCTCAGTCTAAAGCAAAATTCCACATACCTGTAAGGACAAATATATATATGTGTGTGTGTGTGTGTGTTTGTGTGTGTGTGTGTGCACGCACGTGTACATATAAGAAACATACATATAAGAAACCTTCCGCAATGCTTCTTAATGCCATCCTATCTTTCTCCTCCTCTATACTAATAAACATTAAAAAAAATAATAGACACTTTCTGCTTCCTTTGCTTCCATAGTCACTAGAATCCTATTTTTGTCTTAATCTATATTTTTTATGTAATGGGCTGGACATTGTAAGGTGAAGAAGGGATGAAGACTGTCAGAAACAGAAGAGTGAAGGCAAGGTGGTATAAAGGACATGACTGGATGGAAACATTCTTGCTGGGTGGTGGGATGTGTCCTTTCTGGGGAAGAGTAGGAGGAAGGGCTGGACAAGTAGAATACAATGGAGTGTACAGGGCCTTTATGTCAAGATCTATATAGCATTTTCAGTGGATTCCTTGAAGTTAGTTTTAAGAAAATAAATACCTTATAATCTGCAAAACCACCAAAATGTAGTTGCAAAATACAATTTAAATTTAGGAAAATGAGTAAGGGAAGGAACTTAGCTACTCTTCTCAGTTTCACTTCCTACTATTTTCTTTATCTTGTCACTTCTATTATTACATTCTTCTTCATTTAGACCAAATTTAGTGATCAATGTCTTCACCACATTACGACATACTTCAAAACTTTATTTGCCAGCATCAGAACTGAAAATTTCATGTCACATTTCACATTACATAGGACTGACGCTGGAGAGAAATCAATGTGTTATCTACATTCCTTAAATGTGTCCTACATTCTTTAGAGTGTCCATTACTAAAGGTCACTCTAGTTAAAAGCATGTCTACCAACATGTCCAAGATTTCTTATTGGCTTCTTGAGATATGCTTGATTCTCAAGGTTGCTTGAACTACAATAGGGAACTTCCCTTCCTTCTTTCCATCCTTCCTTCTTCCCTTCTTTCCTTCCTTCCTCCCTCCCTCCCTCTCTGCTTACCTTCCTTCTTTTCTCTGGAACTGATGATTTAACCTGGGGCCTTGTAGCATGCTAGGTAAGCACTCCACCACTGAACTGTACCTCCAATCCCCTATAATAGAGAACTTTTTGAGCCACAAATTCAACCTTAAAAGCAGATGTGCTCTTTTCAGGAGGTGAATATATACATTTGTTACTATTTCCTGTGAACAGTTATAGAGTTATGATGTGAAATGATGTTTCCAGTGCCTGTTAAAGTAAGTTCATGGCTTACCTCATATGTGCGTAACTATGTACCAGAATTGAAAACTTGACATTTATCAACTGCTTACTATGTCCTGACATTTTTCTGTAGGCTTTATTAACTATTTAATTTGTAAAATAGGAAAGATAGCCCAGAGAAGGCAAGGATTCAGACAATGGCTGTATGGATAGTCAGTGGAAGAAGCAGAATCTGCCTGGGGTGGTGAATACCAGGCCTATGCTCTTACTGTGACAACATCAGGTTTTACCCATTGAAGTACCAAAAGCTTCAATGTATATGTAGACCTTATTGTAAGTCTTAAGTACAGTAAAAAATACTTTGTGCAGATGATAAAGACAAAAAGAACTTTCAGGAAAATGCTACAATTTAAGAAAATTGATCAGAGAAAAAATGTTACAATTTCCCCCAATAACAAATGCGTGCACGGTGTCAGATTAGAAAGCATAGGGCAATGCTCTGTAGTAACTAAACAGAGACTCAATTATTTTTCTGGATTGTAGAGAAGGGCCAAGATTAGTCATGGACTGAGGACTACAGGAGATAAATGGTCTGCAGGAGACAATTATAATCTCCCCATAGATGTCAGAGACCTGAGGGGAATGAAAACAGAGAAATGAAAGGTGAAGACAGAGATATCTATATCTATCTATAGATATGTACATATCTATAGATATATAGGTATCTATAGATATCTGTATCTATATTTCTAAAGTTTCTATAGATATTTCAACTTTGTAGGGCTTATGTTCCAGAGTTGAATTTAAGCCCAAACTATTCTTTCCTTGGGTACAAGAAAGACATTCCTATAGTCTGAATGTGCTTTGCTCCCTATGAAACTCATGTTGAACTTTGATTGCCCTTGTGGCAGTTTGGAGGCAGGGCCTTTAAGAAGCAATCAGGTCATTAAAAGAGATTAACTAAACTCTCCTGGGACTGGATTAGTTACCACAACAGCAGGCTGTTTATAAAGCAAACCCATACCATGTGTTTTGTCTCTTCCACATGCTCCCGCTTACCTTTCCACTTTCCCATCATGTTATGACATAGCAGGAGGCCCTTGCCAGAGGTAAAGTGGATGCCAGCTCCAAGTTTTGTATTTCTAGCCTCCAAATCATGAATCACGAGCTAAATAAAACTTTTTCCTTTCTATGTTATCCAGTCTCAGGAGTATTATTATAGCAACAAAATGGATTAAGACAAATGCTATTATTCAGCACAGAACTAAAGACATGCTGATAATGCTATTTCAATAATCTAAGGGCGATATAAGTACTTCATTGTCTTTAAGAAGATACACAAGGCAAGCTATATTATTCTGTTCATTGGCCTTCCAGATACTGACTCTGCAGTAACAAGAGTATTAGTTATAGGACCAGTAAGTCAGCAGATCCAGGTCCAAACCAAGACAGTCTAGTGGGCAGGATTTCAGTGTAATAAACAGGAAAACTGTACCTGTTCATTGGGGTTAACATTTAGCAAGTGAGATTTTAGTAACTGCTTAATTAAATAGACATATTCTATGTTAAGAGCAGGTGGAGACTTCCCTCCAATTTCACTAACTCAAGACAGGGTCATGAAAGGTGAAATAGGCTCAAATAGAAAAGAGCTGAATATATGAAGAGCTGGAGACTGATCTAACTATGAAGAATGGCATTAACACAGCTTATTTCCATGGTATCTTCCCAGAAAGTTTAGCATTTTTTCTTCCAGTATGTCACCTTTTCCAAGACGACCACAGAAATACTACATGAATCAAAATACAGACTCAACTGGAATAATTTTGAGTTTTTCTGAGGTTTATTTGTTAACATGATAAAAGATTTTAAATCTTGCTAGCAATTAATTAGGAAGAAATGTTTAATATAAGCAAACTTTATTGAGACTCCATATTCTTTCCTTTAAAAATATAAAATAAAAAATATTTGCAGGATACATTGTTTTACATAGTTGATGATATATATGAGTCAAGATGGTCAGGAAAAAAAATTCAGTAAAAGTCCAGAATTTACCCAAATAGTAATAACTTTAAGAGGGATAAATGAAAATAGTTGTATGGTCTTATCAGAGCACAATTTTTTAGAATGACTTAATCTCCACTACAGACATGCAGATTAGCCTGCAGTGATGCCAACATTTCAGACATTTGGTAAGGTATTTATCTCTATTCCACTTAAGAAAAAGCTCAGCACTATATATAAAAGTAGAGGAACAATTTATTTCTTCAGCGTTTCCAAGAGAAATTTTCTGTGTCATAAGTTTTTTTAAGTGATAAATGCCTTTCCAATAGAAGAACAAAATACCCTGAATAAACCAAGTATGGATTCATGAAGCACATGTAAAAAGAATATATGTAAAAAAATAATTACAAACATTGAAATATATTTTCTATTGGGTTAAGTAGGAGGGGACGCAAAGAGGAAAATGAGAATCTCCTAATCCTGTAACTCACCAGAATAAATGAAAAATGCTGAGATTTTTGAAGGAATATTATAAAAATAAACCTATTTATGCATCTTTTCAGCATCACAGTAGTTTTTCCACCTCACCTCATTTTCCCACCTGTTTGGAAAAATACATTCTGGCAGCATGTCCAGATCTTAATATCATTCCTAACCACATAAAAATTGAATTCCTGCCTCACATTATCAACCCTCTGGGGGACAAAATATGGCCCCATAGAAAGAACATAAACTGTTCCTTCGCAAGATGGCAGGTATTTGGCACATGCCTTGGGGGTTGTTTAAACAAGTGATTAGTAGTATCACCTTGGCAAGTTCATTGTTTATAATTGTTCCATTTCATTTGCCTATAAAAAGTAGAAGCACACATTTTGTCCTATAAGCCTGGTATGAGTCAATAGCTGCCCCTACTCCAGGAAAATAGTGCATACCTAAAAACAACGGGGTAAAATGATTAGTGCACAGTATTTTAAAGCCCACCAACATTGCTGCAAGAAGGTGGTTTCTGCTTATAATTACCCCACTAACCACACTTAAACTTTGGTGAAAAAAAGAATAGAGACACCAATAAATCTTACTATATTTCCTGCCTAAAACCAATGTGGATAAGTGTATTCACATCTAAGATTATTACTTTTAAATATCACTTTCAAGTCCTTCCTACTTAAAGAATCCAAGCACTTGCTTAATAGAACATACACATTCAAGTATTTTTGAAATGGCAGTAAGTTAACTAAACTTGTTTCATAAAAATCATGACATTTCTATTTTCATTTATTATCTTTTATCATGCATTATCTTTTTATTTATCATTTATTGTCTTTTCTTCTAACCCAGCTCTAAAGATTCATAAACATATTCTCAACTATCTGATTTTCCTGATATTTATTACTTATTGTCTCAATTCCAGCTCCTACTAATATTTTAGGATTTCAATCCATTATCTTTTTTATTCCAAGTATGAAAGGCTAAAGAGTACTTGGCTTAAAGGCATGAACTTGAATACCAGGCAGTACTGAACTCAAAGCCACCCACTATAGCTTAGCCTCTCACATCCCATGTTTTCTCTTATAGGACCCATCTGGCTTAGTTCTGAGGCTTCAGAAAAAATACATGTAAGTGCTTAGAACAGTAACTGACATGCAAAAATATATTCTTTTCTATTATTAAATCATTAATTTGTAAAGTTTATTTTAGTTATACATAATAGTAGGGTTCATTTTGACATAATTATACAAACATGGAATATAATTTGCTCTAATTCAGACTCTAGTACTTCCCCTTATCTCTCTCTTCTCCTTCCTCCCTTTGTTCTCTTGCTTCTGTTTTACTGAGTATAATGTTAATATATATATTATCTTTCATTATGGTTTTTGTTTTCGTCTTTGCCTTACCTTCTGCCTTTCCATCCCATTTTTATTTTAAAAATTTTGAAAAATCATTTTGAAAAGATCTCCTCCTCTCTGGCTATTATTGACTTGCCCATTTGCCTTTTCACCAAGTTTTTTTTTTTTTTTGAAAAAAGCTAAACATTCTGTTACCACATTCTCCATCACTTATTCCTGTATGAATAGGGGTTTCTGCTTCTAACACAACCCTTTTTAGAAGTCAGATTTACATATTCACTTTCTCCTACCTGGAGTCTTGCTGGAGCTCCAGGTCTATCTTACTGTACACTACTACCTAGATATATGATTGGCACCTCAGATCAATAAGTCTAAAATTGAAATAACACCTTAGCTTTCAAACTTGCTTTGCCTCTTCTATTGACTATTCTAGTTAATGGTAGCACCACTATCCCACTAATATTAAAATAAAATAGGCATAGTCATATTGATTACAAACAACTGCAATAATTACTAAAATTTACTAAATATTTCTTATGTATCAGTGTTCCAAGAAGTTACACATACTAACTTGATACTGACAAAAAAATCCTAAAGAGTAATTACTATTATTATTGTTTAATAACAAAAAAGCTTAAGTAACTTGTCCCAGGTCACACACTTAGTAAGTGATGTTCCCGGGTTTTCTGCCTTTGGAGCTACACAATTAGTCACTTCATTATATTTTTATATAAAATTTCAGCATGGTAGCTGGAAAGATGGATATCATCTTTATTTTCTCATTTTCCTTTGCTTCTTTTATTGGATTAGTACCAACTTCTGTTTGTTTTAATTCCTTACTTCCCTCTCGAACAGATCTCTTCATCTCACCTGTATAGTTGATGTACTCTAAGCTTCTAGTTCTTTCCAATCTATCCTTCCTAATCCTGACCAAATAAATAAATAAATAAATAAATGAAAGATATAATATTAATCACTATTAATTTCTGATGAATTAGTTTCCTGCTTTCACTGATTCTCAATTATTTTCTCATAGAAACTTCAGCTTCAGAACACAGACATTGCTTATCTCTTCAAAGCAAATGCTCATCACTTTTCCACCCACACGTAATGTTACAGGAGAATCAGGATCCCAAACTAAGTCCAGATTTTGTTCAAGGTTAAACTTTAGGCATGTGTGACAACCAAAAAGGGTCTTTTAACCACAAGAATTAAGAACTTTCTGAGGTAATTCTAATGTAAGGCCAGAAATAATCAAGAATTGGCCAAAGTACAGAATAGGACCTTAGGAGTCAAAGTGAATTTCAGATATAACACAATGGAGTAAATTTTGGAAATGTTGGATTTGAGGAGCCAGTGAGCTCCTTTCAGTACAACAAATGAACTTAAACTAGTGTTGAAGAGCTGAGAAGTTATTTCAAACGCAGCACACTGACCATCTCTGAAACTTCTCTCTCGAATTGATTAGCTGGCAATACTTCTTGAGACTCTCTCATGAAGTGTAGCCAGAGGAGAGAAAGTTAGCTTTCTTGTTCCCATTTGTCACAGATTGATTCCCACGTTGGGCACTATGAGGATTCAGGGTGTCTCTGGTACTGCGCCTTGTGGAATAGTAACTGTGCCTCATGTATCTGAAAGACATATGGCAGCTGATGGGGAATTGTGGAGTCTGGAGAGACAACAATAGAGAACATGGTATCTGTTGGAGTGGTAATGAAGTAGTGTTGAGTGAGGAGTTGACAGGCCACCCATATCCAGCAAAGAAGCCTGACATGCCCAACAGATGCAGAACCTATTTAGAAAGTTCATTTTTATTTTTATAAATATGTTTCAGACTGTACTTAACTAATCTTAGACATAACTAAGTTATCATGGGTGTATCAGTTAGACAGTCTAGGAGCCCTAAGCACTTAACTGTGAAGGGGGAAGAGGCAAAAAAATTTGAATATTACTGTTAAGTGAATTCTTTGCTATCAACAAGCTTATAGAGGTTGAGGAAATTCAAATTATGCCAGAAATATTAAACATTTGGCAATTTTCCAGATATACTTCCTGGTTACCGTTTTACTAACCTTTATCTGTGTTGGAAATACTTTGCAGCACGTGTTGTAAAATCTTTAAAGGCGATGATTATTCCTAGAGCAGTGCTTAGTACATATGAGGCACCTATACATATTTACTGCACTGGATTGAATAAAAATGGAAAACAAATTTAATTTTCTAAGAGATTGAAATGCACTATATACATTCATATATTCATCCATCTTTTTATTTGTTCACTGCTGGGCACGGTGGCACATGTCTATAATCCCAGTGGATAAGGAGGCTGAGACAGGAGCATTGTGAGTTCAAAGCCAGCCTCAGCAATGGTGGGACACTAAGCAACTCAGTGAGACCCTGTCTCTAAATAAAATAGAAAAGAGTGCTGGGATATTGCTCAGTGATTAGGTGATCCTTAGTTCAATTCCTGGTACCCCCACCAAAACAAAAAAAGAGTTCACTGACTCTTAGGTACTGGGTTAGATTCTGGGGATATAATAGTAAAAAATGATTCTTAGCCAGGCGCGGTGGCTCAAGCCTGTAATCCCAGCACTTAGGAGGCTGAGACAATAGAATTGCGAGTTCAAAGCCAGCCCCGGCAATGGCAAGGTGCTAAGCAACTCAGTGAGATCCTGTCTCTATATAAAACACAAAATAGGGCTGAGGATATGGCTCAGTGGTCGAGTACCCCTGAGTTCAATCCCCAATACAAAAATAAAAAAAAAAAGATAAGATTCTTGCCATCCAAGAGCCCACTATAATAGAAAAGGGTGGTGGCAACTACTAAATTGATAATTTATTGTAGGACAACAATTTATGATTTGTTAGTATATTTAAATGAATTATCTTATTTAATTTTCATAGTGTGGTAAAATTTATGAACATTTCCCATTTGATAATAAAAAGTGATCTTCCACAATCACACAAGATAAAATATCAGGGAGCCAGAATAGCATCCTCAATTTTTCATCAGTCAGTTATGATACTGACAATTTTCTGTCTTATCAAGTAGTATTTTAGTTTAGTAGATTGGTTTGGACTTTGTTGAACATGAGTCTCTATGAAATCTTTGCTTTGATCTCTTACTTTGTTTTTTCATAATATGCATTAAAATTAATATATATATACATATATATTTCATATATATCTTAATGTAGAAAGTTCATCCTCATACCACCACCAACTATTCTAGGTGTCACTAAACACATCTTGGGATATATTGTCCTATGCCATGTTACCTCACAGGAAACGGGAGGGCCAAAGTGAAAGATGGGTGGTGGCATCCATAAATTCTCCAGTCAATTAGATATTTCCAGTCAATTAGATAGATAATCTAATTGTGATTATCACTGTTATCTTTCACAATGACAAAATTATGAGGTCATGATCCATCCAGTATTCAACAAAATTGAGATGGCCATGATCCATCACAAGAGTGGTCCCCAACACCATCACCTGATGAGGCTCAGCCTAAATTTTGTACGTCTAGTCCACAAAGACCAAAAGTCATAAAATACTGATTCTCACTTTATTCTCTCTTTTTCTAATCTTGCTTTGTTTTGTTTGAAGATGAGGGTATTTGTGGCTGTTCTACCCACTTATATAAACCAGGAAAAGTGAGGCAAAGGAGTTTGATTTTAAGAGTTTCAAGGATATAAAAAGACTCCAAAAACAATGAGCATACAAACATATTTGCTTCTGATATTATCTCCAGACCTTGTACCATCCTTTAAAGGAATTTATCTTCCTCTACACCTCATTTAAGCAGAGAATTCAATTCTGACTGACCTCATTCAGATCATTTTTGTGATGACTAGAAGTAAGTCCTTTAAGAAATGACAGAATGAATCAGTCATTATTACCTATGCACATATATGATTATACAACCAGTGTGATTCTACATCATGTATAACCAGAAGAGTGAAAAGCTCTACGCCATTTATGTATGAGGTATCAAAATGCATTCTACTGTCATGTATAACTAATTAGAACAAATAAAAAACTCACAAAAAAGAAATGACTTTTTAATAAACATTTATCTGTTTTGATTCAAATCTGCATAAAAGTACCAGCCCTATACTGACTTTCATCTTTTCTGCTGACAACAGAATATAATCCAAATTGCTAATCTGTATGCAAGGATCACTTCTGATTTGTCCCTGGCTATTTCCCTAACTTCATCTCATACTATCTGGTACTCACCATAGTCCAAGCACAAGGCACTTCTTAGTATTCTTCACACACATTAAGCTCATCACTGATGTTTCAAGATCTTTACACTTACTGTTTCTTATATTTAGACCACTTTCATCATTTCTTCACATTGCTCTTCTACCTAGTCAGGCCTCATTTCAAATGCCACCTCTTCAGAGAAGCCTTCCACAACCATTGTTTAAAGTTTCCTGAGGAAAATCAAGATGGTGAGCAGCTGCAATCCTAGTCACTCCATGGCTTGGTATTCAAGCATCAGAAATATTGGTTCTCTGTGAAGTGAGTGAAAGAAAGATATCACTAAAAATCAAAATTGGAAAATCAAGCTGGGCGCAGCAGTGCACACCTATAATCCCAGCAGCTTGGGAGGCTGAGGCAGGAGAATCACGAGTTCAAAGCCAGCTTCAGCAACAGCGAGGCACTAAGCAACTCAGTGAGACCTTGTCTCTACATGAAACACAAAATAGGGCTGGGAATGTATCTCAGTGGTTAAGTGCCCCTGAGTTCAATCCCTGGTACCAAAACAAACAAATTTAAAAAATTGGACAATCAGAGGGTCTTAGAGACTCAGAAATTTGGGTACTTTAAACAAAGAAGAAAGACTACATTGGAGCTGAGCCAGTTAAAGCAGTGGCAGCTATAGTGATGCTGGTTTACTACACAGGCAGGGAGAACACAGAGAGAAGCAAAATGGACAGATTCAGTAAAGAAAAACCTGACATCAGAAAAGCAGCCTGCCCTAAGCTGACCCAGAGGCTGCACTGCACTGGTGCATGAAAAGTGCTCCATGTGTCCACTGGCTGCAGAGAGCTAGGAGATCAGAGCAAATGCTGCTATATTGTCCCAGCAAGCATCCACCGTGTGGCCTAGGGATTTCTCACAGAATGAGAGAGAAACAGGCACAGAGAAGTTTTTGCCCAGAAGGATTCAATACCAAAAGGCAAAAGGGAGACCAATTTGCTTCCTCCTTTGAGTTTGGCAGCTCATGTGACCAGTTGAAGCACATCAGGAATCTGAACAGGTGGGTAAAAATACACTCAGGTAAGCCTGGGAAGCTCAGAAAACCTGGGAAGACTGAGAAGGCTGTGTTCATGGACTGCAAAGAGGATGAAGAATTGGTTCCCCACCCGATGAATAGAACCCTAGGGAGACTGCTGAAAGTCAAACTCCCAGCGGAGATCTGCAACTGCCCAGCCACAGGGTTATGTTGACTTAATCTCCCTAGAGCAGAAACAAACCAGCAAAGCCTCTGGCGCCTGATTAGACCTAAGCCCCTCCTTCCAGAAGTCCACTCATCCAACTCTGCAGTGACTCCATCCAAGGAGTACATCCATCTGATCTGTGCTGACAAAACTCCAACTGACAGCACTTCTCATCCCAGCCTACCTCATACTGATGAGAAGAGATGCTGAAACTTATTTGAACCAGCTTTATCTTAGGACACTCCAACTGGTAGCTTGGTGAAAACACAAAAATAGGAAGGGATTAACAACCCTTAGCCCTTGCTCTTACTCCCAGTACATAGCTCAAGAAGAAACAAAAAGACAGTTGGGCATAGACATGGACTATCTATTTTTGTTGATTATTTTGACCTCCTCATTGGAAATAATTCCATCATTTTTAAGAAAATTCTCCTTCTCTCTCTCTCCTTGCCCTTTTACATGATTTTGCTGTGCTGATTGTTTCATAGAAATATATACACATTTCTTTCTTCTCATATTTAGCATTTTTAAATGTAGTTATTTTCCCTACCTTGTCTTTTGAGGATTAGTGATTTTGATGAGTATATTTTTTGATTTTTTTTGAATTGTTAAATTTGTCTGTTTCTCTTTCTCTCTTTTCTTCTCCTGCTAATGGCCAAATCCCTTTGTTCTTTCTTTTACTCTCCCTTTACTTTGTTACTTCAATTTTTCTTCCTTCTTCCTTATAATCATTACATCCTACATCTCTCCTGCACTCTCTTCGTTCACTTTTTGAAATTATAAACACTGCTGTACCTTCCTATCACATTTTCTTTTCTCTTAATGAACTGTATTATTACCATCTTTTAGCACTAATTGGTTTATATAACTTCTCCCCCCACCATTAATACTATTGCAGTTATTACTGCTGTGGATTATATAGTTGACACCTGTTGTTTGCTTTAAGGCCAGATATGGTTCATGGTTACATATTGTTTTTGCTGTTGGCAACTGCTGACTCCCTACCATTTATGGGTTTTTGTGGTAACTAACATTGTAGATGTTATAGTAGGGACCAGGTATTTAGTTTACTGCTTTATATTATTTGCCTTGGTTGTTGCTATTGTTTCCCCTTATTCTATGTGATTCCATGAATCTACAGGGATACTACAGGTTCACAGGGTAGAAATTCTGCTTCTGAACTAAATTCAACCTAAAGACAGCACAACTTGCTCCACACACAAATTAATCACACTCAATCTTCAGCTATACTTTAATACAAAGAAAACAAAAGACAAAAAAAAAAAACTAACAACCAGGCCCCAAGTAGAAATCACTAGGAATGGACCCCCAAATCCCATCTATAGCCATTCATGGTTATAGCAAAAATAGAGAGAAATAACACAAAGCCTGTGGATATCAAACCTATGAGGGGGTCTCAATCTAGATCACTCTAGGACACTTTAGAAAGTAAAGACTATGCCCTAAAAAGGCACACACATGAGAGTGGAAGAGAAATTTCTTCCAACAGATGCAAAAAAAGCAACACAAGAATATAAGAAATATGAAAAAAAATAAGTTAACACAACACCACCTAAAGTTCATAATTCACCAGCAAATCACCCCCAAAATATTAAAGTGAATGAAATATCAGATAAGGAATTCAAAGGAATCATTATAAAAATTATCAACAAATTCCAAGAGAACACAGAAAAACAACTGAAGGAAGGAAGTCAGCACAGATTATGAATGAGAAATTCTATAAGGAGATTGAAATATTGAAAAAGAACCAAATAGAAATCTTGGAAATGAAAGACACAATGAATCAAATGAAATATTCAGTTTAAAGTTTTGGATTGAGTAGACTATGCTGCAGACAGAATCTCAGAGTTGGATGACAAAGTAGCCAGTCTTGAATATTCAGATAGTATTAAAGGCAAGGGGGGAGGTAATCATGATCAGAATATATAAGAACTGGAGCAACATGAAGAGACCATATTTAAGAATCACTGAAATTGAGGAGGGCTGTGAGAGGTGGGCTAATACAATGGAAAAACTCTTCAGGAAAATCATAACAGAAAAATTTCCAGACCTTCAGAATGAGATGGACATCCAGATACAGGAAGCATGTAGACAAGAGTTAATTTTTTAAAAAAAGAACCTCTCCATAACACAATAATTAAAATGCTTAACATATATAACCAGAATAGAATTTGAAAAGCCTCAAGAGAAAAACATTAGATCACATTTAGAGGCAAGCCAATCAGAATCACTTCTGATTTCTCAACACAAACTCTAGGAGCCAGAAGGGCAGGAAACAATATGTTCAAAGCCCAGAAAGGAAATACTTGTTAAATAAGACTGTTATATTCAGCATAGCTGTCATTCAAAATAAAAGATGAAATAAAAAACTTTCAAGAAAAGCAGAAATTGAAAAAATTCTTGACAACTAAACTGGCACTACACAACTTACTTAAAGAAATACTGCACAAGAAAGAATAAAAAGTAAACTTGAATGGGGAAAAAGGTACATTGATACATTGCTGGTGGGACGGCAAATTGATGCAACCACTCTGGAAATCAGTATGGAGATTCCTCAGAAAACCTGGAATGGAATCATTTGACCCAGTTATCCCACTCCTTGGCATATACCCAGAGGACTTAAAATCAGCATGTTATAGTGATGCAGCTACATCAATGTTCATAGCAGCTCAATTCACAATAGCTAAACTATGGAACCAACCTAAGTGCCCTTCAACCCCTTCAACAAATGAATGGATAATAAAAATGTGGTACATATGCACAATGGAATATTACTCAGCCATAAAGAAGAATAAAATTATGGCATTTGCCCATAAATGGATGAGACTGTCATGCTAAGTGAAATAAGCCAATACCCAAAAAACAAAGGCTGAATGTTCTCTCTGATATTTGGATGCTGACTCACAATAGGTGGCAGGAGGGAGTTCACTGGATTGAACAGGGGTGTATGGGAGTAATGGAGGGGGATTGGAATGGGAAAGACAGTAGAATGAATTGGACAAAACTTTCCTATGTTCATATATGAATACATGACCAGTATAAACCTACGTCATGTACAACCACAAGAATGGGAAGTTAAACTCCATATATGTACAATATGTCAAAATACATTCTACTGTCATATATAACTAAAAATAACAAAGTAAAAAAATAAAAATAAGTAAACTTCAGTCCTCACAAAATAACAAATCTCATTTGTAGAGTAGCTAAGCAAATGACAAACAGGACCAAATTAAACATGATAAATAAAATGGCAAGAATTTAGTAAACATTTCTCTATAATTACATTGAATATGAATAGTCTCAATTCTACAAATAAAAGACACAGTCTGGCAGAATAATTGAAAAACAATACCCAACTATATGCTGTTTGCAAGAGACACACCATACAGGCAAAACTGTCACAGGTTGAAAATGAAAGGATAGAAATTGATATACCATGCAAATGAAGCAACAAAACAAGCAGGAGTAGCTATTCTCATATCTGACAAAGACAATTTCATAACAAAATTAATCAGAATGGACAAAGAGGTCACCTCATGTTGGTAAAGGGAACAATCCAACAAGATATAAAGATATTGAATATTTATGGCCTAAATGTAGATGAATTACATAAAAGAGACACTACTCAAATAGAAATCCCAGATAGACTCCAGTACAATAATAGTGGGTGATTCCAACACACTTTTCTTACCATTAGACAGGTCATTCAGATATAAACTCAGAAATATTTTTCAGACCTGAAAACATTATAAATCAAATGAACCTAACAGACATCTATAGAATATTTCATCTAAACACAGATGAATACACTTTCCTCTTAGTGGCTCATAGAACCTTCTTCAAAATAGACCCCATTTTAGAGAACAAACCAATTCTTAGCAAAGACAAAAATGTGATATAATTCCTTGCATTTCATTAAATCATAATGGAATGACATTAGAACTCAACATAACAAAACCCTACAGACACTATATAAACAAGTAAAGATTGAACAATACACTATTGAATGATAAATGGGTAATATTAAAAATCAAGGGAGAAAGTTAAAAATTCTTAGACTCAAATGAGAATAGTGCTACAACATACCAGGACCTCTGGGACAATATGAAGGCAGTTCTATTAAGAAATATTATAGCTATGAGTGCCTGTATAAGAAAATCAGAAAGGTGACAAATAAACACCTTAATGATGCATCTCAAGGCCCTTGAAAAAGAACAAACCCATTCCAAAACAAGTAGAAGTAAGGAAATAATTAAGATCAGAGACAAAATCAATGAACTTGAGAATTATAAAAACAATACAATGGATCAATGAAACAAAGAGTTGGTTCTTAGAAACAATAAATGAGATTGATAAATCTTTAGCCAAACTAATGAAAAGAAAAAAAGAGTAAACACAAATTAACAAAATTAGAGATGAAAAAGGATAAATCACCACAGACATTTCAGAATTTCAGCAGATCATTATGGATGATGTTGAAAATTTATACTCCAATAAATCTGAAAGCCTAGAAGAAATGGATACATTTATAGACAAATACAATATGTCAAGATGAATCAAGAGAATATAGATAACCTAAACAGACCAATAACTTGTAATGAGATACAAGCAATAATAAAACACCTTTCAACAAAGAAAAGCTCTAGACTGGATGCATTCTTAGCTGAACTCTACCAAACCTTAAAAACATAACTAATGCCAATAATCTTCAAATTATCCCATGAAACAAAAAGGGATGGAACACTTCCAAAATCATTCTATGAAGCCAGTATCACACTCACACCAAAACCAGACAAGGACACATCAAGGAAAGAAAACTATAGAGCAATATCCCTGATTAACTTAAATGTAAACATGCTTCATAAAATATTGGCAAATCATCTTCAACAACATATTAAAAAGACTGTATGCCATGACCTTTGGTTTTATTCCAGAGATGCAAAGATGATTTAATATATGCAAATAAATAAATCTAATTCATCACATAAACAGAATTAGGACAAAAATCATTTAGTCATCTTATTAGATGCAAAGAAGGCCTTTGACCAACTTTAGCACCCATCCATGATTAAACACAAAACACAGAAGAAACTAGGAATAGAAGGAACTTATGCCAACCTCATAAAGGCTATGAAAAACCCAAAGCTAATCTTATAGTAAATGGAAAAGACTAAAAGCATTTCCTTTAAAATATGGGAAAAGAGTGTCCACTCTCACCACTCCTGTTTAAGATAGCGCTAGAAATTCTAGCTAGAACAATTAGGCAAGAGAAATAAATAAAAGAGATAAAAATAGGGAAGGAAGAAGTCCAATTATCATTATCTACATATAATATGATTCTATGCATACTATACCTATATCCAAAAGATTCCACCAAAAGACAGAATTAATAAACAAATTTGGAAAAATAGTAGGTTATAAAATCAGCATACAAAAATCAATTGTTTTCCTATCTGTGAAGAAAGAAATCAGAAAAACAATTTCATTCACAATAGCCTCAAAAAATAAAATCCCTAGGAATAAATCTAACTAAGTAGGTGAAAGACCTATACAATGTAAACTATAGAACATTGAAGAAAGAAATTAAAGAAGACTTCAGAAAATGAAAAGATCTCCCATGTTCATAGGTAGGCAGAATTAATATTGTCAAAATGGCCATACTGCCAAAAGCAATGTACAGATTCAATATGATCCTCATCAAAATACCAATGACATTCTTCACAGAACTAGAAAAAACAGACCAAAATTCATTTGGAATAATAAAAGACTCAGAATAGCCAAGCAATTTTAAGTGAAAAAAGCAATGCTGGAGGCATCAAAATACCCCACTTCAAATTATACTACCAAGCTATAGCAATAAAAAGACATATCATACTGACATAAAAACGGACACACAGACCAATGATACAGAATAGAAGACAGAGACAAACCAACACAGATACAATCATCTGATCCTTGACAATGGTGCCAAAAACGTACACTGGAGATAACTCTTTTATTTGTAATTTTTAAAATTTGTTTTAATTAGTTATACATGACAATAGAATACACTTTGATACATTATACATAAATGGAATGTAATTTCTCATTCTTCAGGTTGAACATGATGTAGAATCACACCAGTTGTATAGTTGTATATGTACATAGAGCAATAACATCAGATTCATTCTGCTATTCCTCCTATCCCCATATCCCTCCTCTCCCTTTACTCCACTCTACCTATTCCAAAGTAACTCTATTCTTCCATAGCTTCTAGCCAATCATGAATTAACATCCACGTATCAACCTAGGTATCCTTCAATAGATGTATAGCTAAAGAAAATGTGGTACATAGACACAATGGAATATTACTCAGCCTTAAAGAAGAATGAAATTATTGCATTTGCAGGTAAATGGATGGAGCTGGAGAACAGCATGCCAAGAGAAATAAGCCAATCCTAAAACACCAAAGGCTGAATGTTTCCTCTGATATGCAGATGCTAATTCACAAGATAGTCTTTTTAATAAATGGTGCTGGGAAAACTGGTTATTCATAAGTAGAAGAATGAAACTAGACCCTTATCTCTTACTCTGTACAAAAGTCAACTCAAAATGGATCAAAGACCTAGGATTTAGACTAGAATCTATGCAACTCCTACAAGAAAATATAGGGTCAACACTCCAGCATCTAGGCACAGGCAATACCTTTCTCAATAGGACCCCTAAAACTCAGGAAACAATGCCAAGAGTTAATACATGAGATGGCATCAAACAAAAAACTTCTGTACAGCAAAGGAAACAATTAAGAATATGAAAAGAGAATCTACAGAATGGGAGAAAATCTTTGCCAGATACTCTTTTGATAAAGGATTAATATCTAGAATATATAAAGAGCTCAAAAAACTTTACACTTAGAAAATTAAATACCCCAATTAATAAATAGGCAAATAAATCAAGTAGATACTTCTTAAAAGAAGAAATACAAATCATCAAGTATGTGAAAAAATGTTCAACATCATTAGCAACTGGAGAAATGCAAATTAAAACTACACTGAGATTTCATCTCACACAAGTTAAAATGATAGTCATCAAGAATACAAATAATAAATGCTGGTGAAGATATGGAGAAAAAGGAATACTTCACTCTGTTGGTGGGATTGTAAGCTAGCACAACTGCTATGGAAATAAGTATGGAGTTTTCTTGAAAGAGTAGGCAAAGAAACACCATATGACCCAGCTATACAACTCCTTGGTATTTATCCTGAGGAATTAAAGTCATTATACAACAGTGATACATGCATACTTATGTTTATAGCAGCACAATTCATAGTAGCCAAACATGGAACCAGCCTAGACATCCATCAATGAATGACTGGCTAATGAAAATGTATACAGGCACAATGGAATTTTACTCAGTCATAAAGAAAATGAAATTGTCATTTGCAGGAAAATGGATGGAACTAGAGCCCATTTTGTTCAGCAAAATAATTTGAATTCACAAGATCAATGATCTTATGTTATCTCTCATTTGTAGAAGCCAGAGAGGAAGAAAGAAAAGTAAGGTGGTGATGGAAATCATGAAAATCAAAGGGAGATCGGTAAAGGAAAGGGACCTAGGAGTGGGAGGGGAGAAAGGAAGGGAGAAGTGCTGGGAGTGTTATTGGTCAAATTATATTGTTACACTGTGTGCATATATGAATATGTTACAACACATCCCATCATTATGCACAACCGTAATGCACCTATAAAAAATGTTGGGAAGAAAAAATTGTTTCCCTTTGTACTTTATCACATATCTTATTTTAATTCCCTCTTGAGTTTATTACATGAACTTATCAAGTTAATCTTTGTGTATTAATTAATAATTTCCCTGAATAGAATGCAAATTATTTAGGAAGAACTGTGTTTCACTCATTGCTTTATGTCCTAAGTGTCTACTATGTTCACTGCTATATATACCTAGTATCTAGAACATATAAGATAATAATTATTTAGGAAAAATTATCATGTCAAAGTGATGGAGTTCATAGATTCTCTACGTATACATATCTTATGCTACTTTATTAATTTTATGCCTTTTATCCTGGTATTTATTTCCATGTGACACTTTTATCAGGGTGCTTACCTCTCACATGGTGTAGAAAGACTACCCTTATTCATCATAAACAAAACTTCTCTTCCCATGTATCATCTGAACAAGCGACTCATTTGAAATTAGTATATTTAAGACACAGTGGATTAAATTCTTCCCTTTTAAAAATCCTACATCTATGAGACTTTTGTCTAGGTCTAAGCTTTTGCAGCATTTAAGATAACTTTATTTTGATATAGGTATCAAAGTAAAAAGGTTTTCCTCTGCCACCCTGAATTAATGTTAAGAGCTACAGTTTCTTCTAATACTATAGAGGCTATTAGTAGTTTCTACTGGTTGATTTTTTTTTAACTTTTAAAAAATTTGTTCTAATTAGTTATATATAACCATATAATGCATTTTGAAACATCATACATATATGGAGTATAACTTCTCATTCTTCTGGTTGTACATGATGTAGAATCACACCAGTCATATAATCATATATACACAGAGGATAATAATATCTGATTCATTCTACTATCCTTCTTACCCCCAAGCCCTCTCCCCTCCCTCTGCCTAATCCAAAGTACCTCTATTCTTCCCTAGTCCCTCTCCTTCCTTATTGTGAATTAGCATCTGCATATTAGAGAAAACATTGGGCCTTTGGTGTTTTGGGATTGGCTTATTTCACTTAGCATGACATTCTCCATTGGTTGCTTTCTTATAGTCAATTCTAGCTATACAAGAGGAGAGGATCACTTGGGGATGTGGTGGTTGGGAAATAAAATACAATATTTATAGAGGCCCATATCCATTTGGGTCACATTCTCATTAAAAAAAAAAAAAAAAAGACTGAGCATATGATAGAACACAGTTTTGTCCCATTTGAGTTAATGACGGTATTGCTGAGGATAGCAATTGGACCTTACTCTGAACTCCACGTGTGGAAGCTGTCCCTGTAATATCCCTTTAATAAGTAGGAAGAGATTGAGGGACAATAAAACAAAATGAAATAAGACAGCTCTAGCAGTCTACAGGTAATCACTAGATTACTTGGAAAGATGCCAAGAATCTACTGGTATTAAAAATCTAATAGAATAGATTTTGTAACATATTTAGAATTTTAAAAATAGTCCAATCTGGCTACTATTTAACAACATATTGATTCTTTCTCTAAATGAATGATGAGGTGTGAAACTAGTATAGAAATACCATCCTGTGCTCAAGTATGGAAACCATCTGCACATTTGTATTGTCTTGGCTTTCAATATCCTTAGTTTGTTTTAATGATGATACCATGAGACATTTCCAAATACTTCAGTGTACATAGAGTTTGTTAGTAAGCCCTAACTATCTGGTCACCACAGGAACAAGTTCAGCCTAAAAAATCTGGCTTCTAAATCCAAAAAAATTCAAGTTATGGAAATTCATATAAGCAATGCAAATGAAGCTTTTATTTCTTTTTTGAACTTTCAAATTTATATTTGTCCTATACAATTCAACCACAGTAGTTTTTACAAAGTGTCAAATTTAAGACACATTTAAAAAAATTCCACCCTAATTTATGTTGTAAAGAAACCTGAAATAACAAACATGCTTCATCCCTACAATTGACAATTTAAGATAATTAAATATCATAATTTCTACTGAAATATAAAACATTTGGAAGAGCACTAGAGCCAACTGAGAACTAAAGATGCCAATTAAATGCCATTTTATTTTGTCAAATAATAATTGTATTCACAAACACCATGCAGATATTGGAGGCTCTTCTGCAAACCCATTATTACATATTATATTGAAATTTAAATATTTAGAATATTTGGCAAGTCAGTTGCTCTGGAACTATGTTGGTAAGCAAAGTTGAGAGCAGAATGTAATATAAACTATTCCTTATAACAAGGAAAACAATATTACACTTAAAAAGACTGGTGACCAACAGCTGGCTTTGCAAAGCCAGAGTGAAAAACAGAGTCTTCCACTCTGGATCAGGTGGCATGAGTGCTGAGCTTTGTGCTTTTCATTAGAATCAGCAGGGAAAGAGCTGAAGAATGCTTGTCCCGTGAGACATATGTATTGACCTCAAAGGGTGAAATGCAGGGCACTATTTATTCAGGTGAAAAAATACAAATCTTTGCATGTTATTCAGCAGTGACCAAACAAAGAAGATTCTAAAGAATGTTCTGTGTGTGTGACTTTCAAAACTTAACTGCTGTATTTCCAATATGAAAAGGTAAGCCAGAAACACTAAAATTTTAAAGGTTAGTGGCAATTTTACCCAAAATAATTTTCAAAAACACAATTTTTATAGTTTTTGTTTATAAACAATAGTCAAAGCAATTATAGGGCTGATTTCTTCAATGATTAAACAGCTTTTTATGGCAGACAAAAGGACAATAATCTGCTAAATTGAATGAACAAATTCTACAAGTTACTTTTTTTGGTAAACTTTCTAATGCTTTATGTTTTGGATAGCCTTCAAATGACTAAAATGGCAACCAAGTTCTAATGTCAATCTGATCTGGATATCATCTTCAGATTATTTACAAAGTGCCCATTACATGCTTGTTAGGTAATGGATATAAGACTCAAAATCTAATCTCAAAGGATATGAAACAGTAATGTCCACTTACCTCCATGTAAATCCTCTTGTGTAACTCTGATATTTTCTGCAATAGTAGTTTAATCTTCCTTGTGTCTCAGTGTTCTTATAAAATAAGGACATATTAAAATAGATCATTTACAATGCTGCTTTTAGGTACAAAGTTCTACGATTCTATAATAACTAACTTCAAGAGTTTGGATGTTAAGGAGATACTAGGTAGTATAGCTATGGTTTGAAAATAAGAAATGTGGAGCTTTAATAAACAGAAAGGAGGGAGAAGCACATTCAACAGAAATGAAATTGAGCAAGCACAGGAAAGATGATGTAATAGTATCAGAACTCTAGTGATGGGACCAACTTGACTGAATGGAGACTCACACTGAAGAGCAGAGAGAGAGGTGTCAGGTAGGCTGGGCCAGATGGTAGAATGAACTGATGGTCCAGTTGGGGGATCAGGTTTTATTCTAGAAGTAAAAGAGTTTTCTAAGGAGAAACAAGACCTTTACAAAGTATGTTTCATTGGAATTTATAAAACTGTTAATTATGAATATGTTTGAGGGGTAAGTCTAATTCAAAAGCTATGGCAATATAGGAATAAGTATATAAAGAACTTTACTTGTATAGTTTCAGCAAGAAATGTAACAAAAGCATTACACCCAGTGAATGGTCTTCAAATTGCTGAACTGGTTTGGAAATCAGAGAGCATTTGTCCATGTTTTCATTTTTTTTTAGGACAGATGCTTCATGCTACAGAAGTCTGGGCTCAGGAAAGGCCATTTTCCTGATTAATATCAATGATATGATTAATATTTACTTTCTTTCAGAATCTGCTTGCTCCTTAGAATTAGGAGTTGCATGCAGGTCGTGCCATTACCACTGTAACAAACCTCACGGTTTCTCAATAGAAAACACACCAAGTAGTGAGAGCTGGGGCATTGTTCCTATGTCTAGTTAGATGACAAAATGTTTTCTTCACGTACATTCATGTGACTATAATGAACTGAAGAAGTATTTAATTCTCAAGATTTTTTAAGAAGTCAAAGAACCATATTTGCAATATAAATAAGAATATTTTTATTAATGTAGCCTTCAAAAGGAGGCCAAAGAGTACCAAAAGTTAGAAGCAAACAAATAACTAAAGAGTGGAACATTGTAAAATGTGCATTTCACTAGATAGGCACATTCTACAAGTTAAAATTGATTTTAACAGCATTAAAATGAAACTTTCATCAAAGTTGCCAGGGATTTATTTGATCTTAACATGTAGGCTATATTTGGTTGGTTAGTGCAAATTTGCAATTAAATTGCGCAAATGGTTCTGAGCATGTTACCTCTGGGGTCCTTTTTCCAACTTAGTTCCCACAAGAAGATGAAAAATATTAAGAACCTGAATCATTTGGTATTACTTCTGCCAGATACACTATGTAGATCCCAGGGCAGGCATATTTAATGAGGGAGTCAATTGCTGCCTCAGTTCTAATTTGGCCTTTCCAAGTGTCCAATATGTTTCTCTCAAATGAACTAGTTAGTCCATGGGGAGCTTCAAAAAGTCAGGGTGTGTGAAGAGAAGAAACAGGAAAAAATTCAGCTTTATGACAGTTTTCTGAAAGCTTCATTTTTTATAAAGTTATATCAATTGAATTCTATGGCTTAAATTAACCAGAGCATAGGCACCTTAATTAATCAAAAACGTTCATTTAATACCAAACACACACACACACAGCCATTCTACTGTGGAGTAACATATTTCTGCATTGTCCTGCATATGGTCCAAATTAGCACCTGCATAGTTCAGTTATTAAATGAAAAACAGCTCTTTACTTGACCTATAGAGTTTTTGTATACAAGAACCTATCCAACAGCATTATGTCTTCCCTTATCAGATGTGTGTGGTATGACATAATGAATGTAACACTTCAGTGCAGTTGGCAAGATTTCAATTCCCAAGCATAGGGTCAGATTTCCCTGCTCATTGTTTTGAAAGCAGACATTATGCCTTGGGTAGCTAATGTTGAAGCCCTGGATTTTTTCCCTCAGAGATCTCAAACCAAACCTGAGAAACTAGTAACCCAAATTTAATAAAGGTCTAAAAATGTATTCATTGAACATGAGCTTCTTAGAATAAGTGATGAAAACTTCAAAGAAATGTTAGGTGATTGTGTGGGGCCAACCCAAGAGTCTCTTTGATCTGAAAAGTTTTAAAAGAAGATGGCATTGCATAGAATATTAAATGCTGACTTTAGAATTAAGTTTCTTGTTTTTTGCCTCCATAAAGCAACATCTTGATCCAAATTTCAGATGATTTTTCTCATATATTTAAAATTCTACTTAATTAATCAAAATAATATGGGTCAATATAATTATACTGATTATATGAACATCACTATTTAACTATTTCTATTTATTAAAGTAAATTTGCTATACGTTAAATTGGTACAAACATACCATACATCCATATGTATCTAAAGTGTCTGGGCTTAATAGATAAACATAGATATGTAAACAGGCATAAGAAAATATAAGAAACAATTTACATTTATTTATTCAGACAATTTTATGATACAAAATACTAGTATTCCTGACAAATAATGGCCAAACTTTTATCAAGAAGGAAACAGATTTCAGTTAGAAGAGAAACAGTCCAGTTAAGATAACATAGTGATTTCCTGATTCTAATGAATTAAACCATCATGTAACTGGTAGAAAGGTTTTAAAAATAAGACATTTCTGTGTAAATAACAGAAACAAAATCAAACAAACATACTGAACAGTTTAAGATGCTCCCAAATGAGGAACAATGGTCATGTACACCTGGAAGCTTACATCCTGATTAAGCAGCTATAGAACAAATAAGACAGAACTGATTTGGTAAAGATTTAGAATTGGGCAACTACAATAAGCGAGGCCAGTGTGTATCTGTCATGAAAGAAAATCCTTGAAATAACTGGGATGTCCATTTAGAAAGTGAAATTTAAAACTAGGTTTGAATTCTATGAAATCCTAAAAGTTATAAAAAAGTTATTACCTGCCAAACATGAAATTAGTGGAACTAATGTTTACTCCTTGAAACTTCAAAATGGAAGTTTTACAATATAGAAAGGCAAATGCACTAGATTTCTGTAACACTAAAGCAATTTAAGCAAATATTTATTGAGCACCTGCTATGAATAAGATATATTGTAAACAATACATGCTCAATAAATATCTAAGAATTTCATTATATCTCAATTCAATCATATATTCAAAAATGCAAAAACTGTACACAGTTAAAGCATGATTTAATGTTACTGGTTGCCAACACAGGTGCTATTTCTATTTTCCCAAACTGGCATTATAAAAAGATTCCAAAATACTTACTTTAAGCAATTAAATTGTCAACATATGGAACTCATTAACTTTAAAATTTTAGCTAAAAATGTAAATGTAAATATGTTCAAGAGATATTACACTAAATTCAATGTTGATAGACCTGTAATAGGTTAGTGAAAGAAGATAGAGACTTTCTAGGTATTCCTGTAAGTTTTATGTTCCTAGATAAATATCAATCTTCCCAAATAAACATCCTTTGGATAAAAAAATAAGAAAGTATTGGATCAAATAACCAAGGGGAACTTGTGTAGGATCTTTGCCTTCCTTCCTGAAAATTTAATCTTTAGTCACTAGATTTTGTTACCAAGAAGCAAGAATGCCTACAGAGATTTAAGAGTTGAATGAAAATATTAATCTATGTATAGAAGGGAACATATTAAGAGACCGTTGGAGATATTTCTAGCCTTGTGAATCTATATTTTACAGGGAACTTCATATTAACATTGCATCCTGCAGAGCTCTCCCCTTCCTACTACCATCATCCTTCCAGTCCATAGGACAGTAAAACCATTCTCCTGTAATCTATGTGATAGAAGTGACAGAAAAAGATTTTGACAAAATCTGTGGACCAGATGAAGGAAAATTAGACTGAGAGGTAATTCTCACCCCATAAATCAACTTCCATCATGGGATGTTGAATGATGAACTCATATGGCACAGGGGATGCTTTCTGGCAAAGGACCTCAGAGCTCCGTGCTTGCTACCAATCTGTTCAATATTCTTATGAAAAATTTTGATAATGCACTTCAGATACAGGTTTCATGAGGTAGGAGGACAGTTTAATATGTTGGATTATAGAAACAAGACTGGAAGGATCCCAATATACCAGAAACATGATGTGAAATGTGAATAATAAAATCTAAGAATAGGCACAAGACCATGCCTTTGGTCAAAATTAAGGGTAGAGAAACATACCCAATTAAAAAGCAGTGAAAATGTGATCTTCAGGAAAGGGAGTTAACCTTGTAAGTCTCTGTCCCCTCATCTATGTGATAGAGGCAGTAGTAAGGCTGTTACAAAGAACAAATGTGCAGTGCATATAGAATGCTCTGTTAGCATTTACAAAGGGCTTGATAATTTTAGTTACTGATTTTATTAATACATAATGGATAGAATAATTGAAATCTACCAAAAATTTCATTGTGACTTCATGGCAAACTAACAAAATAAAACACAACCAAAACAGCCATGTGCTGTTCCATAGGACACACTGCTTCTCTTCTAATTATTAAAATTGTATTACTGCTAAGAATATGAGATGTTGGTAATACTTCAAATCCTTTCAGGAAAAAAAGGGGCAACAATTTGGAGAGTGGAAACATGGGCTTTGAATTAAGAGTGATCAGCTATGTCACTATAACCACTCTGCTTTGGGGACTGTTACTTGAGATTCCTGTGCCTCAGTTTTTTCCTCTGTAAAAGGGGAATGATAATGATAGCTAAAATGACAGAGTTGTTAGAGGGATTTCAGAGACAAAATGGACAACACTCTTAGCACAAGTCTGGTTCACAAAAAGTGCTCAGTTTACATATTAATAATATGTATTTATCAAATAAAAAAATAAAAAAAAACTGAAAAAAAATCTACTTGCTATTTGTAAATAAATCTTTTTACATTCTTCCAAAAAAATAATAATAATATGTATTTATCATCTAAATTAAATAATTTAAACTGAGGAAGAACTAAAAAGACCTTTGGTAATAGTTTGTATATCTTCATAATAGGTCTTGGTGTTCAACTCAAAGAAGCAAACAATGGGTGAATGAATAAGTATTTTTACATCAATTTAATGAAGTTAAATTTCATTATATATAAGGCAAGGGAATGCTTTATTCCAGTGCTTAAAGTTCACAGGATAGATTATTGACAAGAGAATGAATAGTTTCCATATTTCAAAGAATTTCATAATGCCTACTATGATTAAGAATTTATTTTTATAAAAACTCTTGTATTGAGGCCTTGAGTAGATAATCACTGAATGCTGACTACCTGCTCTTTCTTCTCTGCTTCTTTATTGTCATATCCTGAGCTGCCTTCCCCTACCATGCTCTTCCACCACCATGTTCTGCCTCACCTCCAGCCCTGAAAAATGGGGCTGGATGTCTATGGAAACTGTGAGCACCAAATAAACTTTTTGTCCTAAAAAAATGCTAACTTCATGCCAGAGTTAGTCTGGGGAAAACTAATAAGTTGGCAGTTCTCCATAATTGAGCTTTCCTGATTCTTTCTTTCCTGCTAACCCCTCTGTACCAGAAAATTCTTTATTTTCCCACTGTTATTTGAATGGAAACTAATACTTATCAAATTGTTAATATCTAAAAAGGCTGATTCCTTGACTATGTTATACATATTGACTTTTATTAAGAAGAGAAATCTGAAAGCAGAGGGCTGGACCTGTCAACCTAGGTCATTTATGCAGTTCTTCAAAATTCACCCTACCGTGCTGTCATTTATAACTCTACCTACATGTTTTATCCACTTAATACGTGAAAAGGCCTTAGAATGAGGGGATCAAAACCACTGCATTTGAAGAACAATTTGAGACCTTTATGTATTAAGCTCATAAATCAAAGTAAAATGAAGTAAAAGATGATTTTAGAGTCTTTAAGGACATTGAACATTACTGGAATATAAAAGTGATAATATTCATTTCTCCTCATTTTCCTTGCAGTTGGGCAAGAAGAAAGTTAGGAAACTGAAGAAAGAAAGCTTTTTAACTAGATGGAGTGTATTTAATTTCCCAAAATATCTTTCATGTATTTAGAGTAAACAAAGAATATTAACAATTTGGACAACTACATTTTTCAGTGAGGCAGCTTAAATTCATTTTTAAAATCCCTTGTTTTAGATTAAAATGCAATCTCTGTGTTTCTGAATCTTTCATAACAGAAAATTAAGAATAATAATTCACCATGATCAAGCAGAATTCATTCCAGAATGCAAGGATGGTTCAATATATGCAGGTCAAAAAACATAATATACCACATCAATGTGATGATGAACAAGAACCATATGATCATCTCAATACATATAGAAAAGGCTTTTGATAAAATACAATCATGATAAAAATGCTGAACCCAATTAGGTATAGAAGGAATTTTACTCAACTTAATAAAGGCATTTATAATAAGCTAACACTTAAACTTACATTGAATGGGGAAAATCTGAAAGCTTTCTCTCTAAGCTCTAGAACAAAACAAAGATGGCTGCATTCATACCTTTACCCAATATGGTTCTGGATGTCCTAGCCACAGCAATTGGGCAAGAGAAGAAAATAAAGAACATCCAAATTGGAAAAATAAATCAAACTGTCAAACTCTTTGTAGATGACATGATCTTATATAAGGAAAACCTCAAAGATTTTATTAAAAAAAAACCCATTAGAAGTATTAAACAAATTCAGGAAAATGGCAGGATAATAAATCTACACACAAAAGTCAACAGTGTTACAATATGCCAATAGCAAACTATCTGAAATAAAGATCATGAAAGCAATTGCATTTACAGTATCTACAAACAAATAAAGTAGCTAGAAATAAACTTAACCAAGAAGATGGAAAATCTCTATAATGAAAGCAACAAAATCAAAATGGAAAAAATTGAAATAACATTTAAAAAATGGAAAGATATTCATGGTCATGGATTGGAAGAATCAATATTGTTAAAATGTCCATCCTACCCAAAGCAATCTACAGATTCAAAGCAACCTCTATTAAAATACCAAAAATATTCTTCAGAGAACTAGAAAAAAACAACCCTAAAATGTATATGGAACCATAAAAAACCCTGAATAGCTCATCTTGAGCAAAAAGAACAAAAAAAACAGCATCACACCATCTGACTTAAAATATGCCACAAGGCTACAATAATCAAAACAGCATGGAATTGTCATAAATGCAGACACATAGAAGAACAGAACAGAAGAATCTAGAGTAAACCCATGCATCTATAGTTAACTAATTTTTGACAAAAATGTTAACTCACATAGAAGAAAGGGCAATGTTTTCCATAAATACTGTTGGCAAATGGGATATCTACACACAGAAGCATGAAACTAGACCCCTCCTTATCAACAGTTACAAAAATCATCTAAAAATAGATTGAAGATGTAAATGAAAAACATGAAACTGAAACTACAAGCAGAAAACATACAGCAAGTGCTCTAGGCTATTGAAATAGGCAAGCCTTTTTTGAATAAGATCTCAAAATACAGACAACAGAAGCAAAATTACAGAAACGAGACTATATCAAACTAAAAACTTTCAGCACAGCAAGGGAAATAATCAACAGAGTGAAGAGACAACCTCTAGAATGGGATAAAATATTTGTATGTCACTCCAGTAAGAGTGGCTTTTGTAAAAAGACTGAAGATAACAAGTGCTGGCCAGGATGTGAATGATAAAAGGGAAACCTCATATACTGTAGAAGGGAATGTCATGTAGTAGAATCATTATAGGAAACAGTATGAAGGTTCCCAAAAAAACTAAAAATGGAAATATTTCATGATCTAGCAACCCTACTACTGGGTAACTATTCAAAGGAAATGAAATCATTATGCCAGAGACATCTGCATTCCCATGGTTATTGCTGTACTATTCACAACAGCCAAGAAATAGGATCAACCTGGTTTCATCAACTGATGAATGGATAAGAAAAAATGTGGTACATATTTTACCATTAAAAAAAAAAGATTAAAATCCTGTCATTTGCAAAACCATGGATAGAAATAGAGATCATTATGTTGCGAAATAAGCCAGGCACAAAAAGACAAGTAACACATCATCTCAGTCATATATAATCTCAATAAGTTGATCTCACAGAAGTAGTAGAATGGTGATTATAAGAGGCTGGGAAGAGTTGAGGGCAGAGGAGGTGGGGAAAGGTTGATCAATGGGTACTAAGTTGTAGTTATATAGGAACAAGAATTCCTAGTGTTATCTCACACAAAGGCAACTACAGATAACAATAATGTAGTGTACATTTCAAAAAGCTAGAAGAAAAGATTTTGGAAGTTTTTACCATACAAAATGATAAATTTTTGAGGAGATAGATATGTTTAATCTGATATAGACAGTATACAATACATGCACGTATCAAAACACCATGTTACCCAAATAATTTGTAAAAATTTTATGATCTTACGTATCAGTTAAAAATAAATTTAATTTTAATATAAAAATTTTTTAAATCCATTTTTGGATGATTAAGAGCATTTTTTGGAATTTTCCCTGATGGCTGTTAGGATTTTGTAGGAAAATGTCTAGGAAACAGGCTCCATTTCCTTTCTTTGCTGCATTTAAACAGTGTCCCCACTCAAAGTTCAAAAAGTTGAAATATTAAACAAAACTAAGCATTTCTAATCCCACCAGTGAGATTTTTAACTTTACATTAAAAAATAAATCCATTAAGATTCAACCTGATACTTGTAATAGAACAGGGACCAATTAGTTCGGTAGTTATTTCCACCCAATAATTAAAATGTGGTGTTGAGGACTGAATCCAGGGATTAGCACATGATAGGAGAGTGCTGTACCATGGAGCTGCAACCCAGCTCTCCTTTGTTTATGAACAATATCCAAAACACAATTTCCTTCATAAAATATGTCACTATACTCTCCAGAGACCCCTCCACCTCATCACTGGTATATCCACCTTATAGTGTCCTAATAATTCGATCTTTGCTACTTCAGTTCAGTTTCTGTCTTTAGCTATATAATCTACCAGACACTAATGTAAAAATCATGGACCTCTGGGACTTTGAGCAAGTTACTAAACATCTAAACATCTCATTAGTAAACTTGGAATTGTAACTTCCATGTAGATAACAACAATTTAAGATGTATAAAGGGCTTAGAACAATGTCAGGTTCATAGTATGTAATTTCATCTAATATTAGTAGTATTGGGATCCCCTTGTGCCAGTAAGCATACTCACATTACTAAGAGAAGAAATCTTCAAGCCTTTTACTTGAAGCCTGAACTCACCAGAATTGATGCATTCTTATTCCACCACATGGAATCATGACCACTACCTCCTGACTGCATCTTCATGGATCACTCCAGTTAGCTTCCCACCCAAGGGAAAAGAGAAAAGACAATTCTCTCTTTTACTCCCACAAGTTTCTTCAGTATGTCTTTCTAATAACTCTCTCATCTTTTCTTAGTAGGCTGGAGAAAAGAGAATTCCCTAGAAGATGGAAGAATTGTTCATTTTCTCCAAAAGTTCTATTATCTAGCATCTCCCCTTAGTGGGTAGGAACACTTTTTGATTATTTTCTTCAGTGTCCAGTCTTCAGCCAAATTCTGAGACAACACTGTTAATTTTATTTAATATCCTATTAGGGACATCAATAACAGAAGGATTATAGAATAAGGAGCAAGCCATTTTAATAATTGGTTGGAAATAAGTACTCAAATAATTGGTCCTTGTTCTATTACAAGCCTCAGGTTTGATTCTTGATGGTTTTGTTTTTCATTATAAAGTTAAAATTTCATGGGTGGGGGTTCTTTTGTTTTCCTGACTCCTTCTGTCTTCATACCTGAGTTCGACATATCTTTCATCTTTTGTTAACCCTCTATCTCATCAATCTCTGGATGGATGGAACATTCACAAACATATGCATATATAGAAGTCATGGTTGAGATTTCCTTGGCTACAGGGAGAGATGCATACATGTTTAGTAAAGAGAGATATCTTTCATAATCATAATACAAAGAGTAGGTGGGGAAGGAAATTAAAAGACTATCATGTTGAGTTGTCAGAAATTATATTTTTCATAAAATGTTAGAGTTAGGGCAAATCATAGAATACTTAATTATTCTCAGTGTAAAAATGAGGAAATTGAGGCTCAGAAGCTTTAAATAGCTAGCTGATAACCACAGCTAGAGGTTAGAACCTGGGTTTCCTGACTTCACTACTGATATGCTAAGGTTGCTTCCACTGCACACCACTGTATTATTGTATTTTAATAGTTCAGTTACTTTTTAATATTTTTAAATGTGGTATTATCCTGTGCTAAAAAAAGAAGTTGTAATAACCATTGATTTTATTATTATGGCCCTTTGTAACTGAGCAAGGAGGGAACAAAAAAATGTGCTTAATACCTAAAATTCACATGGAATCTCAAGGAACCAAAGGAATAGCTAAAACAATGTAGAAAAGGGAAAAAGTTAGAGGTTTCACTCCTCCATATTTCAAAACAATATAAAGCTACATTAATTAAAGCAGTTTGGTAATGGTATAATGACACAAATGAAATGGAAGAGAAGGCCCAGAAATAAGCCCTCACTTATGTGGTCAAACTTCTTTTTTTCTTTTTTCTTTTTTTGGTATTGGGGATTGAACTCAAAGGTGCTTAACCACTGAACCACATCCCCAGCCCACCTCATTTTTCATTTAGAAACCGGGTCTCACTAAGTTGCTTAGGGCCTCATTAAGTTTCTGAGGCTGCCTTTGAACTAACAATCCTCCTGCCTCAGCCTCCTGAGCAGCTGGGACTACAGGTGTGTGCCACTGCACCCAGCGTGTGGTCAAATTTTTGACGAGGGCACCAAGACCATTCAGTGAGGTAAATGATAGTCTTTTCAACAAACATGTTGGTAAAATTGGATATCCATGTGTAACAAAATGAAGTTGGGTCATTACTTTAAACTATAAATAAAAACAAGCTCAAAATAGATCAAAGCGCTAAGCACAATAGCTAAAACTATTAAACTCTTAGAGGAAAATATGGAGAAAAAGACTCATGACATTGAATTTGGTAATGATTTAGTCTATATGATGCCAAAAGCATAGATAACAAAAGAAAAATATATAAATTAGAGTTTATCAAAAACTAAAAATTTTGTTGACAAAAGGACATTATCACAGAATGAAAAGTCAATTAATGAAGCAAAAGAGCATATTTTCAAATAAGGTATCAGATAAAGGATTAATATCCAGAATATATAACCAATTCCCTACATCTCATAGACATCAAAAATAAACAATCCAGCCGGGTGCGGTGGCCCAAGCCTATAATCCCGGCACTTAGGGAGGCTGAGACAGGAGAATGGCGAGTTCAAAGCCAGCCTCAGCAATGGCGAGGCGCTAAGCAACTCAGTGAGACCCTGTCTCTACATAAAAACACAAAATAGGGCTGGGGATGTGGCTCAGTGGTCAAGTGCCCCTGAGTTCAATCTCCAGTACCAAAAAAATTTTTAAAAAAAATCCAATTAAGAAATGGTCTTGAGCGTCTCTATAGTAAAGCAGCCACTTCAATGTTTATAGCAGCACAATTCACAATTGCAAAATTGTGGAAGCAACCCAGATGTCCTTCAATAGATGAATGGATAAAGAAACTGTGGTACATATACACAATGGAATATTATTCAGCAATAAGAGAGAATAAAATTATGGCATTTGCAGGCAAATGGATGGAACTGGAAAGCATTATG
>CM053408.1:63933006-64034587 GCA_028644305.1 Xerus rutilus
TTCTATTTGCCTCAACAAATGTTTTCAGTGAATAGTGTGTACAGCTTCTGATAATTTGTTTTTTTTCTGTTATGTTTGCCAACATGTATTAAAATGCAACTTATGGGAAAAAAAATAAAATAATTTAATATAAAAAAAAATAAAAAAAAAAAAAAAGAAATGGTCTTGAATGGACATTTTCTGAAGTAAGATATAGAAAATTTCAATAGCACGTGAAAAGGTGCTCAACATTACTAATAACTAGGAAAATACAAATAAAAAATAGTAGTTCACACCCATGAAGGTGGTACTACCAAAAATAGAAAACAAAAGCCAAAATAGAAACTAACAAGTGTTGCAGAGGATGTGTAGAAATTTGAACACTTGTGCATTGTTGCTGAAAATATGAAATAGTGCAGCCACTGTGAAAAAAAGGTATGGCAATTCCTCCAAAAATTAAACATATAATTATCATAGGATGCAGCAATTCTGCCTCTGGGTATGTGCCCCAAATTACTATGAGAAGGGATTCAAACAAATATTTGTACAGCTGTGCTCATAGCAGCACATTCAGAATAGCCAATAGGTAGAAGTAACTCTAGTATCCAGTGACTGATACACAGGAACACAAAACATGGAAAACAATAACATGGAATGTTATTCAACCTTGAAAAGGAATGAAAGTTTGACACATGCTACAACATAGATAAACCTTGAAGATGTTACACTAAATAAGCCAATTACAAAAGAAAAAATAATGTATGATTCCATTTTATATAAGGTACCTAGAGTAGTCAAACACACAAGCAGAATGTAGAATGGTGATTCTCATGGGCCAGGCTAATCACTGAGGGACAGAAAATTATTTAGTGTTAAAGAGCTTTGGATCAAGATGATAAAAGGGATGGATGTTGGAAACTACACAGCAATAAGAATGTACTTAGTGCCATGAAACTGTACATGTAAAAATGGTTAAAGTAGCAAAATTTATGTACATTTTATCAGAATAAAAAACAGGTTCGTAATTATATTCATATTTCAATAATCCTTAATCAGAATAATTTTTTCATTCAAAATAATCAAATTTATAAAGCTGAAAACAATCCCACAAACAGCTACAGAAATACAAATACAAAACTATTTTTTAAAGAAAATTTTTTAAAAAGTACAGTAAATATCCTCATGTAAATAAATAATTTCTAATATAAAAGTAAAAAAAGAATAAATGAAAATACCAGAATACTATTATAGTTAAAAGAGATATAATTTTTGGTCAGGGTAGTTAGATACTGCCTCAGTGAGGAGGTGGAATTCGAGTGGTTTAGGAATGTTAACATAGTATTCATAGGGATGAGGCTAGGACACCATATGGGAGAAAATCACTTGGTAGAGGCATGGCCACAGGAAATGAAATATAAATAACAAAAGCAGTTCTGTTTGTCTGTTGTAAGAGTAACATCATGTGCGGTGTTTTCTCTGACTTCGTTGGTTGTTTTAATGCCCTCTCAGACCTCCCGGACTAGTATTCTGGGTCTCAGAACCAGCATTGTCTGGCCTCTATGCTACGCACCCCACTTACCCTCTGTCTAAATTCCTGACCAGGTTTGTAGCCTCTTCAAACCTGTAGCCAGGAAATTTGCATCTGAGATACTCTTACTAACCAGAGTCAAGATCATGTTTTTTTTGATATCTCCACCCTGGGCTGGTGCATAACCCTGGAACAAAGTCCTCCTAGAACACAGCAGAAGCCTTCTTTGCTTGCCATTTCCCTACTTATCATCCCCAGGATTCTTCCAAAGCCGGCTCACACCCTACTCAGCATTGGCCCTGCAGAAGAGAGAGTTGAAAACATGATTACTGATTGTAGGGTTCCTTCCTTCTATATGCATCCTATTTCAACAATCCCCTGAAACAGCCGTCTCTTTCATATGCTTTGTATAATAATCTTCCTCCTGATTTTTGCTTCACAGATAAGCCTGAGCAGCAGAGCAGTGTACTATGGGAGAAATTGCAGGATTGAGTTTTCCAGGACTGAGTCTTAATTATGCTAAATGGAAACAAGGAATTTAGAAACTCTCTTCAAAATTTAGGTTTCAATTTTTACTGTGAAAGTTCCATATAGAATATCAGAATATTATTCTTTTCCTCTTGGTATTTTCCTAATCCTCCAGGAACCATCTTTATCAAAGAGGGAGACTTTTGTCTTATGTATTCAGAAAGGCAGAAAGTAAATGTTCATTGCTATTTTTCAAGATATTATCTCTATTGCAGAATAAACAAATGTGATACGTCAGTGGCTATGGTGGAGAAGATATTGACATGAAAATACACAAAATGGGGCTGGGATTGTGGCGCAGTGGTAGCGTGCTCGCCTAGCATGCGTGAGGCACTGGGTTCGATCCTCAGCACCACATAAAAATAAAATAAAGATATTCTGTCCACCTACAACTAAAATAAATAAATAAAATTAAAAAAAAAAAAGAAAATACACAAAAAAATGCTCTAAGATCTGGGCTGAACATACTGACTTAGGTATCATTTGAAAGGAAATGAAGATCTCGTCCAGAGGTTGACTTTCACTGTCAAGAGACTGCTGATAGTAAAGAGGAGCAGAGAAGCACTAGATTGTTGAAAATATCTCCATTGGAGATTTGATAGTAAAAGAGAAAATAATTAAAGCCACGTACACATAGCCTTAAATGTTAGAGAAAAATCCCTAACATATAATATTTCAGAAACCATCGTAGGCAAATTTTAAAATTGAGAGTTGACTTCTGGTTGCAGATAAGATGAAGTAGACTATTCCTAATTCTCCACCTTATCACTGACATCCCTAGGCATAACAAAACAAACATCTACTGCATAAGGTCTAGAGTAGTTGCCATATTTTGGAAGGAAGGAGTGAGAGGAAAACAAAAGCACATTTAAATGGGTGGTTCTTAGCCAGTAAAGAGAAATAACAAAAGGCAAGCCTTCAGGCACTTCTTAGGGATGGATTTGGAGAGAGGTAGAGGAGGGTCTAGGCAGGGTATGGCAAGGAATAGGAGAAACTGTAGAGATCACTATAAAAGTTGCCTACTGCTGTGTTCAACAAAGAAAGAGGAAACCCTCCAGAGGAGAGATCTGGATAATGCCATAGAAGCTGAGGATGAATCTGCTTTTCTGGAAGGTACTTTGTATTGATTGCTGACCGGGCAGATTTGCAAGCCTTTACCTGTATCCTTCAGCTCACCTCTCTCTGCTGGCCTCAGTTTTGAACAGTCTGCACACATTTATGCTCTTGCTTAAGCTGGAGTAAGCAGACAGCTCATCTGTTAGCTTTTCTCTTCAAGGTCTTCCACTTCGTGTGCATGTCTTTTACTTCAGAACTGAAGCAGCTGCTGCTTCTTGGGGCACAGCAATTGCTCTGCCCAGGTGGCTGAATGAGTGATGAGGACCAGAATAAAGGTCTACGATCAATTCAAAACGAAATAAAGAGCAGGACAGTAACTTGAAGGTTTGAGAGAAGGTTCACTTGTTCATTTTGGACAGAGAAGAGCAAACAGGTTTGTGAAGAACTGGAGACAACTAAAATACAAGGAAGGAAGGAAGGAAGGAAGGCAAAAGGGAAAGCTAATGAAAAGTTACAAACTTTTAGCACTGTCCTAAAAAGAAGGAAAATATGGAAAGTGACACATTATTTCACATAGCTTTAACAAGAGCAAATGACTATCATCAGCATCCAAAAATAGAACTAATAATTTGGAGTGGTAACCATAAGAGATTAAAATAGAATTTTAAAAGAAAATTTGAAGAGGAAAATTTTCTCTAGCTTTTGTCAGAGGTTGCTAGGAATTTCCTAGGTATTCAGGAAATAGCTTAAAATGTATCTCAAAGGTCTCATAATAGTAAGAGTCTATCTTATTTAGTATCAAGCTGCAACAATAATTTGTTCTGTATCAATTTTTTCAAAGTCTTAAAACTTCCATACAAACACAGACACAGTCAGGAAGATGAAAATTACATTTTTTTTTCTTTTAATCCGAGTTGAGCATTGGTCTGTGCATATTTAAAATGATGTTGAACAATTTGTGCAGCTGCTCATTATGGGCAGATGAGAGGAAATCATTAAACAACTTGCAGCCACCAGACATCCACCTTCAACTATAAGAAGCAAAAGAAGCTCTTCAAAGAGAGCAGGGAGAGGGTTTGCATCCCAATAAGGGGAGGAGGGTGACAAAGTGTTAAGTTCCTTTGTGATATATGTGAATGGGTTTATAAAATGAAGCTGGCAGCTTTCCAGTTTTCCTCTCAGGGATTCATGTTTATAATTCCAGTAGCTAACACTCACATAATTACGATTTCAATTTCACTTTGAGAATATTGTTGGGCTTCTTTTGTGCCTGATCTTCTGAACAGCTGTGTCTTCAAGCTGAAGTGTCTACTAACTGTTTCAAACATTTTAGGAAAATAAATTGAGAATCATATCTGGAGCCATTATTAAAAGAAAAAAATATTCCCATTCCTTTTGGAAGATGAGGGGATTGATTTTTATTTCCTTCAAGAACAAAATATTTATGAACCTAAGACAGCTGCAGGATCCACTCAGACCAATTCTGTCTGCCCAGTATCTTTCTAGCTTTTATAGGTTTAAGTTTAATACACATAAAATAGATTTCCTGCTGTGATTCCAGAATATTTGTTTCTAAAATTGATATTTTGGTAAGTTTGTATGAGGTGCCAATTGAAGATAGTCTTTTTCAGTTTGTCTTTAGTTCATAGTAAATCCTTTCTTCTTAGCCATCATTGTAGAGGGTCTACTTAGCAAAAAGATTCTTGGAATTGGTAAATATACAACTGATAAATTACCAATAATTTATTAGCACTTGTTACACAAAAATAAGTTTCACAGAAGAACTTGACTATCTTCATTAAACCCCTACAAACCCCAATGTCATTGTTTGTAAATAAAGGTAATGCAGCTGATAAATTAGTTATTGTCACTATAGAAAAAAAACTTTATAAAAGACATTAAGTGTAAGGGGTCCCACTCAGGGACTAAGAGATGGATGCCTTGGAATACTTCAGGGAATACTTAAAATACATGAACATTCTATTTTTCTTCAAAGACAGTAATTAGAACAATAAATACAGAATTAAATAAGTTAATAAATCAGTGCTATACAGAAAGGGTATCTGTGGACATGCTTATGGTTATGTGCTTAATTTTCAGTTGACATTTTGCTTCAAATGATTATTCATTTACATATTTGAGATTCATTTTAAAATAAAAATGAAGTTGTTCTTGATATCATCATAAACATCATTCTTGCACTATATAGGGAACTATGTAACTGAGTTACATTCAAACAATATGAATAAAAATGTTAATATTTTCTTCATGCATTCCACTGGCTCATCTTGTTCACCCTCTGAGGTGTGTGCTTCGGGAAGCTACTGTTGTGGATACTGAGGAAACTGGTTTTGAACAGGAGGTTGGCATTAATAGATCAAAGTTAGACAGTATCTTTTCTATCAAAAATTTGAGTAGGCAACATCATAGATCAATAAGGAGACCATTTGTTACTTTTTTCCTACATAAGTAATCTAGCTGAGCCAATTTTGAGGTCCTAAGTTACAGCAGAGAGAATGGAGGAAGGAAACAGTTAACGGCAAATTTATCATCACTAAAAATAAAGAAGTATGGAGGAGATGGCTTTGGGGTACCTCCTGTGTGTCTTACCTGCACCACTGGCTATTAGCCCTGCCATTTGCCATGGCTGGGGACAGAAAAAGAAGGCTAGGGATAGGTGTGAGGAATTATGAATTCAGTTCTATATATGCTTATATATAAGTGCACGTGCAGCTGAGTGTGGAAGAATGGTGCTGAGAAAAAGACTTGGGATGGAAAATGAACAGTAATTCATACTTTTAAATAGCCAGTGAAGGCAGGAGGCATCATCTCTAAAGGCCACTGGCATGAGATAAAGGAAAGAAAAGGCTCTATTATTAAAAATGTTCATAGATTAATTTATTGGACTCAATCGTTTTCCATTTGGAAAACATGGGGCATGAACCTGAGACTGGCAGTAAGGCACAGGAAGTCAATTCTGCATTGGAGGTGAGCCAGGTCTGGAAGCTCATTTATATGCTGCTCAAGAAAAACTTACCTAGGGGTTTCCTGCAGAGAAAATTCTTGACAACAAAATAAGTGAAGTAAGAGAGCTGCAGAAGCAAAACAAAGACAAGAGAAGGGTAGGAGGTTCATAGGATGTGGGAACATGACCAAAGAAAGGCATCTAAGACTTGAGGGGAGTGCCTGGTTTATAGGATGTATTCAGTATGTATTGGTAATTATTGTGTTCATCGTTAAGTATTTTATATATTTTGAAATCAACCATTAAAACATTTAAACATTTTATTCAAACAAATGAAATGCATAAACATAAGCAATACTACAAAAAGGCCCTGTGTAACCAACAGTCACTTAAATATTCCCTGTCCTCTTCTTTCTCCCTATTTACCCTCCCTTTTTATATCCACTTCCTTCTCTCACTGAGGTAACTATATTCTAAAATTTATGCTTCTCATTTCTTCCTTTTCTTTACAGTTTTTCTTAATATAGCAATATATTTTATAAAATATTTTTAATTAAATTATTAAACTTAGTGAAATTTTACCTCATGCAGAGAAACTATTTGAAATATTTTCAGCACCACTGAGGTGCTGAAACAGTATTAATAGTATTTCCTCATCTAAAATGTACAGTGTCACTTCAATGGGAAGCATTTACTGGTACCAGCATAGTCAGCTTCAAGTTCTCATCAGATAAAAATTTTGTTGTGACTATCATAGCCTAATTTATCTTGAGTGTTTTGAGAATCATAGGTTTTTTTTTTTAATCCTCTAGCATAAATGTAGCTTTTCATCTTCCTGGGAATTCTTGCTTCTGTATTTGGATAATTATCCAAATACATTGATTTTGAAAAAGTCATGTGCTGGTTTCTGGTTGTAAAAGAAATATCTTTCTTTTGGGGAAAATTCATTTGCCCCACAATATTTTCAAGGCCCCACCATTGCAACTTAAGTGAATCCTAAAACTCACAAACTTGTGGACTGATCACATAGACTCTTTAGCCTTGTCCTGACCAAGACTGAATAGTGCATGGTGGCTTAATGTTTCACAATATACCTGTGTGCTTTTCTGTGCCCATTTACTATAGCAACGCACACACACACACACACACACACACACACACACACACACACACACATGTATATGCACACCTAACAGCCTAGAGAAGAAAGTGAGATTGTTACATTTGACTCATCAAATTATAAATATTTTCATTTCTATTAACAAAACTTTAAAGCAACTGACAAGAGAAGAAAAATATCTGCAAATCAAATGACAATGACACCTGTATAAATTTACAAAGTTCTTTAATACATGATTTACCAAAAAATACAAATAACCAAAAAAAGTAAAAAGTTCTCCGTCTCAAGGAAATGATCTTTTTAAGCAGAAAACTACAAAGACTAAACAAACAAACAAACAATGAGACTACCCAGGATGAGAGGGTTGAAAGAAAGTAGCATATAAATTAGGTAACTATTTCATGCTACTAATTAATAGGCTTAAGATGCTTACTGCCAATACCCTCTCTGTAGTTCTAAGAGATGAGTACAGGCATGGAGGTACCAGGTAGTTTACTCCAGGGTTATGTTATAGACAATACAAACTATATAAATGTCAACTACAGATGATGGACTAAATAAAGCCTGATTCATCAATAAGATAACATTTGAGTAAGTATCTAGGACCACTTTCCTGGGAAATTATTTAGAATATTAAAAGATTCAAAGATATATGCTAAATAAAAATCTGAGAAAACAAAATGATATCAGTGCAAATTTTAGAAGAAAAAGGTAAAAATATGTAGTTTACATAGTCTTATGCATATATAAAAGGCATATCCCACAAAGCACTTTCTGTAGGATAAAAAAAAATATTTGTTTTGTTTTACTTCTATTTCTACATTGTTTTAGGTTATATATTAATTTTAAAAGTATTATTTAAAAATAACATAATATATGTAATTAAAACTCTAAATATAAGAATATTGAATTTGCAAATTGTTTCAAACATTGGTGACCTTCCTTACATACTTTTAAATTATTTTATATATAAACAGTATTTTTCACACACCATGCATATACTATAAAGTACTTCTGTATTATGATACTATTTTGTTGTTATTTTTCTTATTTACAAGCAGGCTAACTTCCCAACTGAAAGCCAATACAGCACTGCAAAAAATGATAATATTATATTTATTTTTCCAATTAATCATGTACAAAACAAATTCATTTTAAAAAGAACATATTCTTCAGTGATTTATGGAGGAAATCCCCTAATACTTAAAGAAAAATTTTTTCTTAAAGGCACAGGAAACTGAAACATATGATGACAATTTGAAATATTTCAAAAATATTTTAAAATGTAATTTAGTATCATTTTTGTGGGGGTGTATAAGGGATTGTACTCAGGAGCACTCAACCACTGAACTACATCCCCAGCCCTATTTCATATTTCAGTTAGAGACAGGGTCTCACTGAGTTGCTTATTGCCTCACTGTTGCTAAGGCTGGCTTTGAACTCGTGATCTTCCTGCCTCAGCCTCGCAAGCCACTGGGATTACAGGTGTATGCCACCACTCCTGGCTTAGTGTTCTTTTAATAATGATGCAATTTTAGCAAACATTTTGTTTTTATATAAAGTAAAATAAGTAACACTTTTTTTTGCCTTTCATTTTATGTAGGAATAATGATTCCATTTTTTATCTAAAGGTTTATTAATTTTTCACTTTAAATGAGTCAAATGCTTCCAAGTTACCAACTTCATGATGGAATTTCTGAAAATAAGGGAATGGGACTATAAAGTAGAAGGCAATGGACATTTCTTAATTTAAATTCCACGAATTTATAATTTACTTTTTAAAATTAATAGAAATTATCAGAAGATGAAAGAAAATTATTTTACTGAGTTCACGAATTATTTTTTTATACCATTTAAGTATTTGTGTCTCTGCCTACTTCAAACAATCCTTTAAGTAGTCCCAAACATGCATCCTTCAAACGAAAATGAAGGGTCATCTTATCTATGAAGAAACTTCCCTTTATGTCAAAATAGTCCTGGTTTCAGTTTTTCATATAGCCCTTTATATGCCTCTTGACAGATGTTAATAAATGAATACTTGAACTCATTTCTGGATTGATGATCATCAGTGCTTTAAAAAAAAAAAGCCAACTTTCTTAAAAATTCCAATGCTTTTGGCCTTCAGGCAGTTCCCTCCCTCACCTGACCAAGAGCTTCTGCCCACTTATAATACCTTCTTGCTCGTCTTGTGTTGCCCTGTGACCATCCGGTCTCCTTTATCTCTAGTTCTCTGACAGAAAGCTGCTTATTTTTTTCAGGTATAGTTTAAACCACTCTTTGTAGGTGAAGTTTCCCTTATCTCCTTGGAGGGAAGTAAGCTCATCATGCCTAACCTCCTTTGTATCAATGTGATGTCATCCTTACTGCTGTTTCTTGTAAGACTGGATGAATTCTTAATCATTTTTGTACAATTTAAAATAGAGCATTTAAAACATTTTGAACAACTGAACAATTTTCAGATGAACACTTGCATAGATACTAAATATATTAAAATGTGCTACAGAATTTCTTGGTTAGGTTTGCATTTATAACTTTCACTTAACTTGTAATTAGGGAAAATAATGAGGCTGGTTTGAGAGACATTTAAACCGGGGCGACCTGAGGAATCATTAATTTTTTTTTATTTTGGGGTCACAGAATATCAAGAAAATCATGGCTTATACAACAAAAAGTAGTGAGAGATCACAAATGGTAAGAGATTTTTAACACTTCATCTTTCGAGATTTTTTAATTACACTGACCCAGAAGCATGAAAAAGGATAGAAGGAACTGTCAAAGTTGAATTGTAGAGTAAGACCTCTTAATCTGACACAATTGGTCTGTGACTAGTCAATTTGTCAAAGGAATGGTTAAGGACAGGTTACAACTTAATTTTTTATGTAAAACATACACATATCCTCATAGTTGCCATTTAAAAACTATGTATGAGGTTTTTTTCTAAGCAGGAGGCTACTGGTCAGAGTTTCTTAACTTTCTTACACAAACTACATTCTAAAGCATCATGCATACATTCTACTATTGGTTCTTTAAAGCATAGCCAGAACTTAAAGATACTTTGGAAATAACTTGCTCATGGAAATCATCTAGATTTTTATGATTCTCTTCCTGATAATTGTTTTTCCCCACCTAATATTACCACAACTTTAACCAAAACTTTTTGAAGTTTCCAAGTTATTTTTCTTAGAAACATTTCTTGTGCTCTCATATTTCATCCGTTTCAATTTATTTGATCCAAATACATGAGCAATAAAATATTAGATTTAATTTAATAGAAAATAACAAGAAAATCTAACATAAACAAATTTGAAAACAAATACTAATAGCTATTGATTAGCATGCAACACAACCAGAGGGAGTGTGTGGGCAATAAGCAAGTGCCTCACTGGGTGTGAACACCAATCATACTGCAGGCATCAAGATCCAGTTTTCAGAGAATATGGGTCATTTGAGTGACAAGGAGTTGTTAAGTATAGGTCACTTCTATTGTAATAATTATTCAGCAATATTTGAACTCCCTATCCTAAATATAAATGCAGAGAATACTTAAAGTACCTGTTAAATCTCTCGAGGATATCATCCTATTATTTGCTACTAAAATATCACCTTTCAACTGCTGACACAGACAAAAGCATGTATCAAACAGATGTGTCGGACAATGTGACTGATGTTTGATTGAGCTCTATGCAAGTGTGCTAAAGTAAATCATTAACTAATTTAATAAATATTTATTGGCTCCTGAACATGCAATAATTTGCATAAGGTTCTGGAAGAATCACAATTTAAAAAGATCCATTCCGTTATAGAATTTTTAATCTAGAGAAATAGTCTCTAAACTTCTTGTTCACATATCTCAACCAGTAAAACTACTTGAGGATTATCTATATTTATGTATCTATTTACCTATTTAGATGCACACTTATGTATATTTATAGAAAAATTGATATTTACAAATTATGTACATGTACTTACATATGGATTTTTATGAGATATGCATATTTCAACTTTGAATTCCATGGTTCTAAACGTGAAAAAGTTATTTTTATATTCCACCATTTTATATAAAGAGATACACAAAAGTGAGATTTTTTTCTTAAATGTGACAAGTGCAAGATGTAGTAATCCATTTGATTTTTTAAAATTATAAGAATATCAGTTTTTTGCAAGGTAAAAGTTTATTTCATGGTCAATCAACCCCCCAAATATACCTGTCGTCATAAATTAACAAATTGACAGACATAAAACGTTTTACAATGCAGTTTTAGAGTCTTTAAAATTATATTTCAAGGATTATTCATGGAGACTTTGCAAAATTCTGGCATTCACCAGCTCCTACTTTGAAGATCATTATCTAATCAGTATTATCAAGGGCAGAGTTTTACATAGCACTCTGCATTGGAGAAACACATACTTGAACAACAAAGTATGTTCTTACAGTCTTCAAAAAACTGAAAAACCTAGTTCAAACCTATTTTTAACCTTATGCACTACAAAAACACCATTGATGTTGAGCTGATATATATTATAAATCTGAATTATTAATCCATTCTTCACTTGTGTCACTTCAGTAGCACAACCAGATATGACTTAAGTTTTAGAAGAAGGGCAAAGAGGAAAGGGAAGATAGATGTGGTAGAAGAAGGGAGAGAAAAAGGAAATTGGAAAGAACAAAAACAATGTCAAGATTGTCCATGTTATCTGGCATATTGGACTGAAAGAAGACAGATAATTCTGGATAAGAATCACTGCACTATTCTGCAGAAGTGAATGTGATGAAGTTGTGACACATGACTTTGTTTTCTCATAAAACTTGAAAGATGATTTGTATTTTTTCCAACCTTTTAAAGATTTATAAATTAAAGTGGCTCATGCAAGAGAATTAAAGAATTTGTAAACATGAAATGGAGCATAAAGCTTCTATTGGAATAAATCGTAGTACTCGTGTTCAGCACAGTATGTCTATTGTAATTAGCTGATTATAAATTAGGATAATAAGTCACCAGCAATCATCAATTTAAATTGGACACAGGAGACTAGCCGTGGTGGATACTGTTTGGTGACGGTAAAGCCATGGTGAAAGAATTTCCAGGCTGACTAAATATCACATCTGGGTGAAGCATGTCTGCTCCTTTCTTTTTCTTTTATTTAACAAATATTGCATGGGATGAAGGAATGTCAAGGCTAACCTCTTGAACACAGATGCAAAACACATGCATTTGCAGCAGCTCAAAGCAAGATTACAGACACTGGAGGCACTGTTGTGGTTTGGCAGTTAAAATTGCCCATTTTCATTGACTTGTGGTTCAAAGATACTACCACATTTAGGAAACGATGCTGCCTTTTCAGTGGCTGGTGTGTTAAAAACTAAGTCCTGAAAGCGGAAGAGGAGAAAGAAACGTGTTTTGAGATCATGCTTAATTTCAAATATTTCAAACTGGGAGAAATTTAGTCATGGTAAAAACACAGGTTCTAAGCAAAAATTCTTTGGAGCTATGTCTATCAAGCACTTGCCCCAATTTTACTTGTTTATAAGAAAACACACAATCAGCACTTGACCTTCCAAGCCATAAAGACTTGGGAAAATACACCAAGTAAGAGAAGGAGCATCACATGACAGAAGCCAAACATCTCTTTCCAAACTCAAAAATAATCCAACTGACAGTAAGACTTTCTAACTACTTACAGTGCTATTAGTACTTCTTTTTCCTCATTATTTCCAGATTCTATAAATTAGAGGGCATGCAATGCAAAAATCCCAAATTCTAAATTCTATTGCAGCCCTCCTAAAGGATTGCTGCAGAAGTGTTCTAAAAATACATATTAAGTCACTTAATATAGTATTATTTACTTTAAATTGGTGATAAATCTAGGCAGTTACTTACAGTATATGATGTCACACCTCTTCCTCTCAATGTTCTCAGTATTACCTATTTGAATAAGACTATTTCATCTACTTCTATAGCAAAATAAAAGTCAGACTCCTCTATGATACAGTTTGGCACTTTTCAGGTAAAATGATTCTTGCATTGTATAGAATAGAATTTTTTCATTTTCTAGATGGTAATTTGGCCCCCAAAGGGAGCTTTTTCAAGGCAGGGATTAGGTCAGGTGTCTAGTACCACATAGCTAAAGTTTCCATCTGCCCAGCTGTGGCACACTGTCCATGCCACAGAATGGACATAGAGAGAAATGAGCAGTCCTTTGCTCTAGTAAGCGATTTATTTTAGTTCTTCATCTACTTCATTTCCACATCCTTATAAACTTATTTTATGACTGTGATTTTGGTGGAAAACTTAACACATCAAAGCGGACCCATAGCCATTTATATCATAGTGATTCTCATGTTTTCTCTAATTATTTTATAAATATTTGACAACTGAACTTTACCTCCTTTAAAGTGTTTCCGTGTGTGTGTGTGTGTGTGTGTGTGTGTGTGTATGTGCGTGTGATTTACATACATTTCGTAGGGTGAAATTGTGTGGTAGAATAATGGCCCCTAAATATGTCCCAATCTTAATGCTCAGACTCTGTATATATTAGGTTACATGGTAAAGGGGGAATTAAGATTGCAGATGGAATTAAGTTTGTTAATCCACTGAGAGACAGGAAGATTATTCTAATTGTGCAGGTAGGCCTCATGTAATCATAGGAGTGCTTTTAGGTGAAAGGTAGAGGAGAAGGAATCTGAGATGGTAACATGAGAAAAACACAATACAATACTGCTACAGTGGTCAAAGAACAAGGAGTGTGGATAGCCTGGAGAAGTGGAAAAGACAAGAGGACAGATTCTCCTCTAGAGCCTCCAGAAAGAACACAACTCTGACAACAGCTTGATTCTATCCCATTCAGACCTATTTCATGCTTCTGACCTGCAGAATTATAAGATAATTAATTTTCATTGGTTTAAGCCACTTAATTTTTTAGTAATTTGTTACAGCAGCAATAGAAAATTAATATAGTCTATAAAAAATTTGGCAAGATCAGAGTGGGTCAAAGATACCAGGCGTGGTGGTGCACACTTATAACACCAGCCTCTCAGGAGGCTGAGGCAGGAGGATTGCAAGTTCAAAGTCAGCTTCAGCAACTTAGTGAGGCCCTGAGCAACTCAGTGAGATCCTGTCTCTAAATAAAATACAAAAAGGGCTGGGATGTTGCTCAGTGGTTAAGTGCCCCTGAGTTCAATGCCTGGTACCAAAAAAATAATAATAATAAATGGGTCAAAGATAAAGTAATATATGTATATATATTTTTATATATCTATATATAATATATATGATACATATGCATATATACACACACATAAACACAAATACATATCACACATGTATATATGCACATGTATATCCAATATAGATATACACACACAGAAAATAAGTAGTCAAATGACCTGCTGCTATTACAGTTGTTTTTTTTATTTATGTTTATCACACATAGAGTTATTATACCCTCTTAGTGGCTAAAGACATCAAAAATACCATCTAATAAATGTCAATTTTCTAAATTTCACTCTCCAGTCTCAAATTAAACCCTGTGAAAAACAATACCCAAAAAACAGGATCCTAAATATCTGGGCATAACATGTTTCAATGTTTCCTAGTGTTAGCTATGTCAGCTAAGAACTAATATATTTTATTCCTGATGTGAGATGCATAAAAACTCACCCAGAGAATACAATATATATTGAATACAAAATTAATTCTGTGAATTGCTTAAAATATTTTCCCCTGGAAATCTTAATAAATTATTATTTGTGAAAATATGTTTACATTGGAAAATGTATCAAATAAAATATAGCATTTCATGATGTTCCATAAACATTTTCCAATCACTGAATAGCATGTAAATATTGAAATAGCTAAAAACAGTTCTTTTAGACTATATTCAGAAGTTGGCATTGTGCTAATTTTTTTTAATTTGAATGCTGGTTACAATTTTGTGTATTTTTCTGTGTTATATACTATACTTCAATATAAAGTTTTTAACATCTCATAAGAAATAATAGTTTCCTAATATCAGACTGGTAAATTTCTAAAAGTTGATAAATGCTTTTCCTTGTAAAGGGTGAGGGAAAAAGGGATTATCATAGCATTAGTGGGAATACAGAAAAAATTTACAACCTCTTTGGAGAGAATTTAAGCAAAAGGTATCAATATTTTAAATGGGTGAAAAACCTTTTGTCTTAGGAATTTCTTCTCTAGAAAGGTATTTAAAGGTATATACTCAACTAGTATAAAATGACATATGTATAAAAAATTCCTGTCAGCCTTAGTAAAAGGTTGAGTGAATAACAGTAGATCCATAAAATGGACTACAAAAGCAACCAAATAAACTTACTCTATGTTATAAATATCGAATACTTTTTGTGATATATAAAGCATTATTTGTGCTCAAAATGAATATAAGTATATATATGCATATGTGTGTGCATCTTTTGTATATACTGTGGGCTAAATATTTATGTTTCTCTAAAATTCATATAATGAAGTCCTAATGTTTTGATACCTGGAAGTGGGGTCTTTGGGAGGTAATTAGGTAATGAGGATGGTGTCCCCAAAATAGTCTTAGTATTCTTATAAGAAGCTAAGTTTTTCTCCCTCTACCATGAAGAGGCACATCAAGAAGCCGGATATTGAGGCAGTAGGGATGGAAGTAAAATCAACAAAATCTAATGATACATTTAACTTGTGGGATGAGGAAGTGGGAGTTGCTAAGACTAAACTTCAGACTTCCATAATTAATAAATGATTATATTCAGTGAGAAGGCAAACACTTGATAATAGTGATAGAAAAGATCAGGAGTTTAGTTTGATAAATGATCAAAGTGTTCAGATCTAACAAAGAGGATCTATCAAATAGGTTCTGTGAGACTCATGGATGTGGGCAAGATTTCTAAAGTAGAATATGCATCATGGAAACTGAAGTATGAGTAAAAGTTACAAATGCTGCTAAAAATCAGCAAAAGTAGAAGTAAAAAATAACTTGCATCTAACGTCCTTCTCATATTTTTGTTATGAATTAGTAAAATTTAAATTAATTCATTTCACTGAGAAGTATTGCCTTATGAAGTCAGACAGTGAATCCAGGGTCTCTCATAGAACATTACAGAGGAAGCAGCTGTCTCTGGCATAAATTCTTCCAAATACAGTGCAAAATCTACTCAAGGAACAGGAATTGGAAATCTCTAAACATTCTGAGCATATGAATTAGCCATCATAGAATTATTAAGACAAATACTATGGTCTCCACTCCAATTACCAATGTAATTCCACTAGGATATAAGAAGAATACAACATTAGTATGAAAAGCTCAACATATGCACAGACTCATTAGAGATTTTTATTATTTATGAGAAAAATCACTAATGGGATAATTAAGTCTGGGTTCCACTGTATGGATTGTGTTAATTAAAAAAGGGTATGGAGTGACTCCAGAGTCTTTAGATCTATATGTGCTTAATTTTTAATTTAAAAAAATTTATTTTCATCAATCAGCATAAAAGATGTATAAAAATAAAGCTCTTGATTCTCCCATCATAATTTCATTCTCATCCCTCAGAAAATAACCAATGCTAGTAACCTAGTATGTATCTTTTTATTATTTTTTTCATAGTAATAGCATGATATAGAAAAATCACACAAGGTACGTTTTGTTTGTTTTTATAAAATTCAGGGTCACCATAAATACATTACTTTGTAACTGGCCTCACTTGACAAAGACATATTGAAGATCTCTAGACTATACTAGATATAGATCTAACTAAAATTCATATTTTAATAAGTATGTAATACTCCCCAGTGTATACAGTATGATGCCTGCAACTATTTTGCAAATGACAGACAATAGAGGTATTGAAATTTTTATTTTGGAATTCATATTGTAGAAATTAAATGTCTCATGTAAATATTAAGGCCTCCTGAAATGTCTAATGTTGCAAATATTTGTCAAAAGAGCATAGTACATTATAAAATAAACTAATTCCAAAGATTTTTAAGTTTATTATAAAATGTTTCTGATTGTTGATCAGTTATACAAAATCTCATTCTCAGTGAATGTCCTTGATTCTTACTCCTGGATTTAGGGAATACTAAAACTGCAAGAACAGAATTTCCACAGGTTTCCATGATTTAATCTACTATTCCCTGCTTCTGGACCTATAAACAGGGCTTTCCCTTGTCATATAGGATGAACCATCCAGCCTCTTAAGATGAGCTCTCCCATTTCTATGCTAGATGCCATTCTATACTCATCTACTCAGAGATGTTACCCTAGAAATTCTTCCCTGTACTTACTTCGTCAGCTTTTTCTCCAGTGGATTTTCCCATCAACATACAAATGTCCTGCAATTCCACCCACATCAAAAGACAACCCAGCCGGGCGCGGTGGCTCACACTTGTAATCCCAGCACTTAGGGAGGCTGAGACAGGAGAATCGCGAGTTCAAAGCCAGCCTCAGCAATGGTGAGGCACTAAGCAACTCAGTGAGACCTTGTCTCTACATAAAACACAAAATAGGGCTGGGGATGTGGCTCAGGGGTCGAGTGCCCCTGAGTTCAATCCCCGGTACCAAAAAAAAAAAAAAAAAAAGACAACTCAAGGCTCCTTTATCCTCAATAGCCCATTTCTCTGCTCTCCTTTATGCAAATACCTCTAACAAGTGGCACAGTTCTCTACGATCATTTCTCTTCTTTTCTTTTTTCTTTGTCCCACTGTAATTAGGCTTCTATCACCACCACATTCTCAAGACAGTTTTTTGCAAAGTCACTACAAGAAAGACATCCATCCTGCCAAATCTAATGATCGTTTGTCTTCCTCATAACTCACCAGCAGCATTAGAACCTGTCAATCTCTTCATTACACAATTCCTTTACTTCTCTTTCAGCTTAACATCTCTTGGGGTTTTCCTCCTATTTCACTAGCTACTTCTTCACAGTGTCCTTTGCTGTTTCTGCAACCGCCCACCCCCATGAAAATATAAGCTCCATGGAGAGAAGGCTGTGGTTTTCGTTTTTATTTTGTTAACTGCTTAATATCCCAACACTTAGATTATGATCTGGAATCTAGTAGACCATGAAGATCTACAGTATGATAATAAAACTATTGACCTCTCATTAATTATCAAGGAAGATTTTGTTAATTTTGACAATATAGAACACAAGAGTTCCTACTACAAGTTACAAAACACTTAAAACAATTAAAAATATTCTCTCACAAAATAAATTTTCTTTGTATTTTCCTAGTTAAAATTAGCAAGACCATCATTCATTTTCCTGACCAAGCAGGATATATGTAAACATACCTAAATCCTGCAGCCTGTCATTGACTCCTATGAGCTTTCACGTTTAACATATCCCCTCTATTGAATCCTTTGGCCTCCATCCTTTTGTAGCTCAAACTCTACCTTACACTGTTAGTAGATTAATATCTCTCAAAAAGAATACTGTGAAAGTTATTTTACAATTTATAAAAGTTATAACTAGAAAGTGATTAAATATAAACTTCTCAGTCTGAACTTCAAGGCCCCATTAAATGCAGAACTTCTCTTCTCCATTTGCTTTATATAGCTACCCCTAAATATCCATGAAACTGAGCCGTTCCTTTTTTCCTGAAGTAGCTACATGCATTCATCCAGTACTGTCATTGATTTTACAGAGTGCTCTCAACCCAAAATGACCTTTTCATACAGCACTTACTGAATTTTACTTTGTTTGACTTCAGTTATAACAGACTACCCCAACCCTACTTGCTTCTCTCATGTGCCACCTTTTTAGGAAAGTACACCTGTTTAGCTCTGTCATATGTGAATATCTTCTAGTCTGTAGCTATGTAATTCCTTCTCAGACCACTTCCATACAACGCCCTCTCTACTCTTTGAACTCTTGTATGAGATCCAAGCTGCGGGTAGATTTCTTATTAATGATTAAATTCTTTACTGCACCTAACACAATACCTTTGCCTAAAATACACTTAATTTTAAAATTAAATTTCTAACTTGATAAATAGAACAAAATGTAGTGCAATTTCCAGCTAAATGCCATTTTTAATTGGATTTAAAAGAAAAACTGTGTGATATAGGTAATGAAATGATTATACTTAATTTTTATGGCTAAATGCCATGATGAATATATTAATTTCACAGAAATGACTTTGGAAGTATATATAGTGTGATGCTTTCCCTGCATAGATAGATAGATTGAATTGTAAAATAATCTTTGGTGATTCAATAATAAAGAAGCAATAGACTAGTCTATATAATAAAATTATTCAAACTCATATAAATCATCTGATATCATATTTAGCAGATACTAAAACTTTTTAGTGATGCAATTATCCAGAAAACTAATTAATAGAAATAGCATATTTATTTGCATATCACTCTAACACATAAGCTGAAATGCAAAGTATTTTCATCTGCATTTTGTAGAGCAAAGTAATTGATGATGTTCTCCAGTGATAAACTACAGAGGTTGTCACTTTCTATACACAGGACACTAATTTATCTTGATTAACCTTTTGAGACACAGAATATAAGCACTGTGCACACAGGAGGAAATAATAATTCACCAGAAAATGTGCACAGAGAAAAAACAGACTACATTTAAATAAATATAAAGAATATTATAGGTGATAGCTAGTGTCACTACTGGAGTTCATTCTGAAGGAATTATGAAATTCCCAGGACTAATCTTGAAACATGGTTATATGAATATCCCAGCATTCTATAGAGAAACCATACAGAGAGGAATCTGGAGCTGCTATTGAACCAACCCCTGGCAGTGGGAATACTCTAAGTATTGCTCTGTTTTCATATACTAATTAGTATTATATTCTGAGCTGGGGACAGGGTTACTTTGCCCCAAAGAAGTATATCTGAATAAAACAGGTGGCTTATTAAGTGGAAAGAAGAGTAGACCTCTTTGGTTTGGCTAGGTAAGCAATGTTATCTCCTAGAAAAACCTGATCTATGTCTGCTATTCTAGTTTGCATCTCCTACCAGCCCTGACACACCCACTTGTGAGCTCCCAGTATTCTAGTCAGCTCGATTAATGAAACATTCTCCTAGAATGCTGCAAATCAGAGCAGGCTTAATAGACTCCTGAGGAGTTGCATAGTATGCTGAACTCGGATGTGCGTTGCACTTGGTTCATTTATTTTTTTTTGTTGGGATGCAATATACACATCATCAAATTACCATTTTAAGTGTACAGTTCAGTGGAATAAAGTACGCTCATATTGTTGTGTAACCATCACTACTATCCATCTCCAGGTCATTTTTCATCTTCTCAAATGGAAAGTCCATACACATTAAACAATAATTCCTCACTGTCTTCCTCAGTCCCATGGTAAGTACCACTCTACTTTCTGTCTTTATAGAACTTAACTATTGTAGGTACCTCATATAAGAGGAATCGTACTGTATTCACCTATTGTCCACTACTGGAATAAAACTAAGGAGGCTGGAAACTTATCAAGAAAAGAGGTTTATTTAGCTCACAGTTCTGGAAGCTTAAGGGCACAGTACCAGCTCTGGTGAGGATTTAATGGTACATGATATGATGGTGGAAATGGAAGTGTATGTGAGAGGGACAGATCACATAGTGAGACAGGAAGCCGAAGCAAAAGTCGCCCTTTTTATAGCAACTCACTCTCCTGAGAACCAACTGGAGTCTCATGAGAACTAGCTTTCTAAGGGCTATGTCCCTCATGATCTTATGAAAACTCACTAGAATTCACCTTTTAAATGTCCTATATCCTCTTAACACTGCCACACTGAGGGCCAAGCTTCCAACACATGAACCCCTGGGGGACACAGTCAAACCATAGCACATGCAATGTTTGTCCATTTGCACATACTTGATTTAATGCTTTTCCGTCACTGGCTAAACTTTCTTAATAATTTTAGAACAAGGAACTCTCCATTTTCATTTTGGATTGGGATCCTCACAAATTAAATATATAGTCTTGTGAATGCTTATAATCCCTACCTTATCTATGTCTTTTCCATATTCAAAACATCTTCATGGCCTGAGTTCACCCAAATTTCATGTTCTCTGTGAAATGAAGAACAGATGCTATGGCCCTCTAAACTCTTGGGAATATTTGAATTTTAATCATTAATGGCACCTTTCACACTCCATTGCAGTTCTTTGTTTTTAAATTTGTCTTCCCTGCTATAGGAACTGTTTGTGTCTTACTAACAATCCTTATACTCTTTGTGCCTGATATAATACTTGGACTATTGACTGGATACAAAATTCCTAAGTAGCAGCGTCAACCTTCAATATGGTGTTTTGAGGAAGAGGCCTTTGGGAGATATTAGATTTAGATGAGGTTAGGAGGTGGAACTCTAATGATGGGATTAGTGACCGCTAAGTGATACCAGAAAACGTGCTCTTGTGCTTAGACTCTGTTTCACTCATGTGAAAACATAGTTAGAAGGCAGTAATCTGAAAGAGGAAGAAAACCCTCACTAGAAATATCCCATTTGGTATCCTGACCTTGGACTTCCATCCTCCAGAACTATGAGAAAATAAATTTCTGTTTTGTAAGCTGCCTAATCTATGGTGTTTTGTTATGGCAGCACAAATAGGCAACTCAATATATAATGAACATTCTAAATTATTCACGGAATACAAGTATGTCTGCATGCATCTATAGTGAATCACTCTGGCATCACTGTTGGACTTCAAACTTAATAGAAAAAGAAGAGAAATGATATTATTATTTCCCATTGGGAAATGTGATCATTTTGGTAATCTAGAAACTCTGGACTTGATCCAACCAGTAAACTGAGAACTGTAGCCCTGGTCCTTACATTCTCAGGAAGCATGCAAGTCTTAGAATCAGTGTTTTAAATAATCCAGTAGGCTTGTCCTAATGTTTCTGATCCAGAAAGCCTTTACTCTGAAATAAAGTTACCTTATTTGCTTGTATATTTCATGTCAACTTTACATTCCCATATGTTGATCTATGACTAGACCCTAGAAGAACAATTAAATAGGCTTCAAATCTTATAGAATATCGTGAAAGCCCAAATCAACAAAATTCATCATAAGATTTAAGTGCTGAAGGAAATGTTTTCAAGTTGGAACTCTTGACATAAATTAACTTCTTTCCATGCAATGACACTAAAACTGAATAGAAGTTGTTATGATTTGGATGTGAGGTGTGTCTCAAAAGCTCACGTGTGTGACATTGAAAGGTTTGGAGGAGAAATGATTGGGTTATACCCTTAAACTAACCAGTGAATTAATCCCTGATAAGGTTAACTAAGTGGTAACTGGAGGCAGGTGGCTGGAGGAAGTGGTTCGTTGTGGGCGTGGCTATTGGGTAGATATTTTGTATTTGGAGAGTGGAGTCTGTCTGTCTCTGCTTCCTATTCACCATTTGAGGGGCTTCCCTCTGCCACACTCTTCTGCCTCACCTTGAGCTCTGAGGAACGGAGCAGGCCTTCTATGGTCTAAGACCTCTGAAACCATGAGGCCTTAAATAAACTTTTCCTCTCCTAAAATTGTTCTGGTCAGATTCATTTGTCACAGTGGTGAAAAAGCTGGCTAAAACAGAAGTTTTCCAAGTAGGGGGTGGCACTACACAAGCAGCCCACAAAAGGAAGTTGAAGTCTTTTGTTTCTGGCCTACCAGCCTCCCTCCTACTTTGCTGTGTAACTTTGGGTATGAGATTTAGTCCCAGTTTCTTCATTTGTCAAAGAAAGATGATTTGGTGAGGTGGGTTCCCTTGAACATTGAACACTTAAAGAAGCCCCGCAGCCACCAACTTTCTTTGCACTTAAGTGCTAAGTAGCAAGTTAACCAAAATGGAATTTTTCCTATTACTGGAAATAGAGCATGATATTTTTAATTAAATATTGTAGAATAGTCAACTTTGTGTGACAGAAGAAATACAAAGATTACACTGACTTTAAAAATGGCTTTTCCAGTGAAGACCTAGAGGTAAGGCACACGACTTCTAGTTGAAATACTGTTTGGACATCTTGTTTTTTAAAAGACATGATGGAGGTATTATACTTCTGTTAATCACTCCTGTCTCCTATGTTTTTAGTGACCTAATGGGCTTGTTCTAGTGTTTCTGTTAGCTCCGTTTCTATGGAATGAGACTGGCTTACTTGTATCATTCATGTCAACCTTGTGTTCTCATTTGGGTGCCTGTGACAAGTAAACTAGGGTAGCTGCTAGAGAGCTTTATATAAAATGAAATGCTATAGTGCTGGGAATTCTTCTTTAATTTTAACCTTGAACTTGATCTTTTGGTTGCATGACTGACCACCTTATTATTACTTGTATAGAAAAAAATCCCATTGATAGTGAATGTCTTAGGTCCACGGACCAAAGACAAATGCTACCATTGTGCTGCATAGTATAATCTGCCAAGGAAATGCACAGGCATTGACAACCATTTCTTTCCAAAGTAAGGGCATTTCACAAGGAAAAAAATACATGTCCATCACTTCTCCTTTTTACTATACATTACATTATATCTATGATACCTTGCTGATATGGCACTTTTTTTCTCATTTTCCATTTATAGTTTTTGGAATACAATTTAGGGAATTTTAGCCATATCCATTTACTGACCACCCATAACAACATTTTATCTTTATTAAAGATAATAGAACAGGTCTTATGTTCCTTATCATTAAAAAATGAACAAAAGCAATTTAAGACAGAGCCATACACAGTATCCATGGATGGCTTTAATCTTTATTTTTGTTTGGAGATTCAGAATGAAGTTTCAAACTATTTTTTGACAGGCATATTGAACAATACTTTTTTAAAAAAAGTTCCATTTTTCTATTTTTAAAATATACCTTAATTCTCTATACTGGGATGGGCAAGAATTTTGTGTAAGGGACCAGCAAATATTTTAAGTTTTTGTGTGGCATCCAGTTTTCTTTTACAATTAGCTAACTTTGGTATCTAGTACAAAACAGCTATAGACCATGGGCAAATGAGTGAGGATGACTGTGTTCCAATAAAATATTTTCTATACAAACAGAAGACTATGTTTCTCTCATGGACAGTAGTTTGTCAAATTTTATTCTCTTCCATCCCATAAGTGGGTCTGTACAAATCATGAATATAGAATGCAGTGACAAGTTGATTTAGAATAACCTTTTCTAACCACCTATGTCACTTTCGGCATGTCTCTTAACCTGTCTGAGCTTCCTTGTTTGCAATATGAGGAAGGCTGCTCTGGGTGAATGCTATCAAGTTCTAATAATTCTACAGTAACCTGAGCATAACCTTTGACTATTTGCAAACACCAACAAAGCTAAATGCTCTAACTTACAGGCTTTTTTAATCTTAAAAATTCTCATTTGCAAAATATTTTCATTTCTTTCCTTTGGAAAGTAAACTTTCATAACTATTCAAAAAATTTATGAATGGTTATGAGTCAATTGCTCCATTCACTCCTAGATGAACTTCTAATGTTAGAAAGAAGGCCTTTGAGCATGAGCTGGCTATGGGTCTAATACCATATGAAGGTCAACGACACCTGAAAGTTAAGGCTGCTCATCTGTCCAGCTAGGCAGATGTTCCCTTTCTTTCTAATTTCTGTCTGTGCTTCTGATGAAAAGAATGAATTTTCAGAAAAAATATGAGCCTTTATTTTTTTAAAACTTTTTGAGATACATTAGTCACCATTGTTGCAAGCCTCTAAAGATTTGTCATTTCGTAATAACATGGGACTCCTATTAACTGAGCAAAAACGCTGATAAGATCTACATTTCATGGTACATTTCCTCTGGTTATTAGTGAATTTATGTGAAGTTTCTTCTAGGAAATACATAATGTATATTCCTATGAGAATTTAAAACTACGCAATTATCAGTGGGATATATTTAACAGAAGATCTAAGATCAAATTCTGTGTAGTTGCCTAAGGTAAGAAAGTTGAATAAGAGGGGGCCCATGCCTTTTAGAATACCACCAACAAATGAATGCCTGCTCCTACTTTCAATACTAATAGGGGTCATAAAAATTATTTCCTAGCAAATCACTGTTGTAATACCTGGGAGGAATATTGGGGCTGCTGTAAAAGGAAGTGGGTGCATAAAATAATGAAATAAACTGCTAATTTTATCTTTATATTTTGTTCTTATTAATTTTAAGAATAAATCACAGTCAAAAAGACCTTATAGTCACTAACATATTAAACGTGCTCAATTTTGCTTTGAAGAATTTATCTTAGAGCTTAACAAAATGTTATATTTTGACAAAATTCTTTAAAATAAGTATTTTCTTCATCGTTTATTTGGGCAAGGAGTTAAGGAGTTAAGGACACTGAAATTGTTCATGAAAACAGAAGGGAGATTAGTTGAGTAGAAGAAAGGAACCAGACTGAGAGGAGGAGAGGGAAAGAGAAAATACTGGGGAATGATATTGGCCAAATTATATTGTTATTTGTTATATTATGTGCATGTACAAACATGTAACAACAAATCCCACCATTATACATAATTATAATACACAAAAGATTGAAAGAAAAATAGCAAAGAAAGATACCTTACTTCATAAAAAGTTAAAATTAAAATTTATTTTTGCTTTAAAAAAGGGAGACTGAAATTGGTAGTACCATTATAGGATGGTGATTTATAGAAAGAAAAGGGAAGAAGAACAAATCAGATTCTAGATCTTTAATTTACAACAGGAGATGTCATTCCAGATTCAATGGTGTGTGGTTCTGTGTCTCTCTCATGAAAATGCTACATATAACCATCTCTGTTCCGACCGTTTTCAGATCCATTCTACTTGTATTAAGCACAGGTTAAGCTGGAACTAAGAGATCTAAACTGTTATAAATGAAAAATGTTCTATAAACATACACTAAGTTTGTTTCCTATAGTTTTAAGTTATAGATAGATTACTTAAAAAGTTGCATTACTCCATTAAGTGAGATTAAGCTATGACTGCATGTATTCAGAAAAGTAAAACTTTTGGATTATTAATTAGGTCATGTATTGAATTCCTCCGGGAGGTACCATACAAAATGATTTGCAATGACCTCAGTGGAACAGAACATTAATTTTATTTCACTATTTGTGTTTTCTTCATCTCAGGCTAGACAAAGGGTATTCCATATGTCTTATGTTGCATTCACAAAATGGGACTGTCAACCAAAACTGTAATACAACTACAATTAAATGATAGCAGATATTCATAATGATTTCTTCAAAGAACTAAAATCTTGAAAATGCTTTTGGAAGCTGAAAAATTCAAATTAGGAGATGTGATGTGGTTGTATTTTTTAGTACATATTAATAATCAAATTATATTACCCCATAAAAAACCTGTCTTGTCATAAATCTGTTCAATCTATTTGTTTAATATCATACTACTTTAAGATAATTGTAGTCAAGGTAAAAAGTACAAACAAGAAACTAGAAAATATTAATATCAATATTAATACAGTGTTTATAAAATAGAAGACACACTCTTCTAAGTGTGTCTGAAAGTAACACATGAAAATAATAAAGTGAGATGAAAACTAGGAAACACATGATTATATTTTGAGGTAGATATTATCTTCTCCATTTTACACATGAGATAAAAAATATTAAATAACTTGCTCAAGAAGTTGGCAACAGAACTGATTTTAACTGAAATCAAATATCTAGTACATATGTGCTAAAAAATTATGCAGCACTATCTCAAGAATTTTCCTCTTGGTTATCAAGAGTTTATGTTTTCTTTATTTTTATTTTAATATTTCCATGGTATTGAAATTCTGTTCTCTACATTATTAAAATGTTTAAAGATGGAAAATATTAACTATGTAGGAAAAATCCTATAATTAATAGTAATGATTTTCAGAAAATGTTGCTTCTTATTCATTCATAGAATTGTTATTATATAAATTTGGCCTCTGAACAAAATATATGTTCTGTACAGTTAAAAATAAATTATTTGTTCATGAAATTTAGAAGCAAAGGAGCAAGATTTTAGTTTTTTTAATGGCTAGTTTACTTATTGTCTTAATCAGATGCAAAGAAAATTCAGGAAGTATCAACATTCCTGATATTATCTTGCCACATAAAAATTCTGAAGCCATGTCATACTTACACAAAGTCTGTTCTCTCATAAAATGCCTAGGAATGAAAATTTTCATGTTAATCTTTAAGCTTTGATTTTTAAAGTAGCTATTTTCAACTTTTAAAGATAAAATAGGAGGCCATAACCACAACATACTTATTATCTACATGCTTCTCAATTTTAGGAAAAATTTAATTAAGATAGGAAATTAAGTTTTTTAAAAAGTACTTAAGGGAAGAAAAATTATTATATTTCATATATGTCCTTTCAGTGGAATTTTGTCTTAATTGTGATTATCAAATAAAAATTACTAACATAATAATGCTCATACATTATATTTTAAGTACCAACATCATATGGGTTGTGCTTATTATAACTGCACCATTCATATAAAAGATAATTTTCAAGTTCTTTTTTTGCTTTTATAAGTCAGATAATTTGGTTGAAAAAACTCCATTAGTAGTATCTTTGAAAATCTTTAAATTTCTCTTTGAAAATATATTTTCTCTGAGTTCTATTATGTTTAAGTGTTGGACACTTGCACAAAAACTTGAGAAAAAGCACCTTATCATCAAAAGATAGTTTTTGTATGTATGAAAAGTAATGAATGCACATATACTCATGTGTACATGTGTAAACTACTCTGTTTCTCACACACTATTATTATTGATTATTATTTCCTTCATAGTATTGTAGTTATTGCTATTTTTATTCATTTGTTTCTGTCATTCTCTTCCATAGAACAGTAATTTCCATGATGTCACCTTGATAGTTTAATAGTATCCAAAGTTTCATCACCAGCTGCTAGCACTTATGTGGCATAAAATACATGCTAAGCAAATGTAGATTCATCAAATGAAAGCAAATTAACTAATAAGGAGAAATTAAATTTTAATTAAAATGAGAAAAATCTAATTGTTTTAAAATAATATTGATATGAAAAATTAATTTTTATCACAAAGCATTTATACTGAAAATAATTATCTTCATCTGTTTGGGTTGCTATAACAAAATATCACTAATTGGATGACTTAAAAACAACAGAAATTTATTTTCTATAGTCCCAGAGATTGGGAAGTCCAGGGGGCCAGCAGGGTCAGATTCCAGTGAGGAAGATGAGAAGCAGCTCCCTGGGACCTCTTTCATAAGAGCACTAACTCCATCATGAAGGATTTCCTCTTATGACCTCATCATCTCCCAAAGGCCTCACTTGCTAATACCATCATCTTGGGGAGTTGGAATTTCAACATGAATTTTGGGGTACATAAACTTCTAGATCAACAGCACAAGTCACTGAAATGAACATCATGAAACAACAGAGAAACTACTCTGAACAACTTTAATTTTCCTAAATGCTTCTAACATTGTCAGCAAGGCTAAAGCAATCATAATCTTAAATCATAAATCCATAAGACATGGATTTAGAAGAAAAAAATTGAAAGAATATTTGTGTAAAATGACTAACTTTAAAACATGTTCATACAATAAGAATTATGATAGTACTTCAATATTACAAAAGAAAACATTAAGTAATTTCTTATTTTCAAAATAAAAGACATATCCTTGAACACTGAAACTACTAGGATTATAACATCAAGAAATATAAAGAAAAAGATGCTTGCCTATCGGCAAATTATTAAGGAGGAAGAAGTGAATACATTCATGAACCACACAATATATTATTTTAACATTTAATTTTATTACCAATTTCTAGCCTTAGTATTTAATTCATAATTACATAGGCATTTGTTTGAAGTATTTGCATTAAATCCCATGCACTTTATATAGTTTACTAGACACTAACATATATAAACACAAAGCATCACTTATATAGTTGTATATCAAAATATTTCTTATAAAAATAAATTTTAAATAACAATAAAGTTTACTATTCTTATCTATTAATTTTGCTGCTTTCAATAACCATAAAATCAACACTTTCACTTTGCACCTTAAAATAAAAGTAAAAAACTTAGCAACTATTATAGATTAACATAACAAAGATTGGGCCAGTTGATATTAACATAAAATTGTATCATAATTTAAACAACTCTATTTTATGAATAGGCCTGCAATTGATCATAATTCTTTTATACTTCCTAATTTTAATATTTTAACAATCTAAATGGCATCTTCCTGTCATTGATAAGAATTAGTGAGGGTCTATTCTCATTTGAAACCTAATAAATTTCTAAAACATTTTGTGCTAAAGTAATATATTAACACAATTCTTAAGTGTGTTTGGGTAAGAAAAAAATAATTTACAAGTCTGCCTATCCTTGACATGTTTTTCATGGAAAATCTGTCATTAATAAAATAATTCCATTGAAGTACTTATAAAATATTATGCTACTATGGCCACTATATTACTTAATAATATATGGATCATTAATTTCATGAATAATTCACTTAAATTTCATTACTAAATAATCAATTATATATGCTACAAACTGTATCATTTTATCTTCATTTTTATTTAAAATGAGTCTCATGTCCTCAAAGAAGATCATTTTCCAGGCCCCTAAATTATTTTAAACTAGGGACAAATTTGTCGACATTTTTTCAAGATTTTCTTCAAGGCAAAAAAGTAAATGATAGAACAATTTCTTCATTTCCAAACTATAAAAACAATTCATATACTGATTAACACCTTGGTTGATTCCATATTTCAGAAAATATAGTGCTGCAATAAAAATGAGAGTGTAGATACCTGTTTGACACACTGATTTAATTTCCTTTTGATAGACAATCAGAAATAGAATAGCTGGAGTATATGGTAATTCTATTTTTAGCATTCTGAGGAACTGCTATACTGTTTTTCAAAATGGTTATACAAATTTACATTCCCACCATTTTATGAGGTCCCCTTTCTCTGCATATTTAGTAGCATTTATTCTTTCATGCTTTTTTGATGGTATCCATTCTGACTGAGGTAAGATGATATCTCATCGTGGTTTTGATTTGAATTTCCTGTGATCAATGGTGATGCTCATTTTTCAACCAAGATGCCCAGACATTGAATGAGTAAAGAAAATACAGTATGTATGTATGTGTGTGTGTGTATGTATGTGTATATATATGAAATGTAATAAAATAAATTCACACAGTCATCTCTATTTATTGTATTGCTTTTAGTTATTTTTTTACTCCTCTTGCTTTACAGCCATCACCTGCTAGCTCTCTGATTCTCCTCTGTTCACTTTTTAAATGTTTCTTACTTTCTTGTAGCTTCCTACCTTATTTTCTTCTTGCTAAAAGTAGTGTACTTCTACTATCAGAAATAACTATTTATATATTTCCACCTCATTCATGTTGTTGTGGTTATTAATACAGTGAATCACACAGTTGACACCCACTGCGTAATGTCTGATCTAGTTCACAGCTAGTTATTATTGGTGCTGATGTTAAGTGCTAAGCCCACCATTTTTTGTCTTCAGGCAGCAGTTCATCTTACAGATGTCATAGGAGGCAATGAACATTTATTTTAAGGCTGTACATTGCTTGCTACCCTTATTGCCATTCCTTGCCCTCCCCCTTTTTCTAAGAGGGGCTGGAAAGTGATTGGGACACTACAAGTTTACAGATTAGAGATTCTGCTTGCTGACCTATTCTCATAATTCACTCAAGTAACAGCAAAGCAGTCATCATACAAACTAGTCTCATTCAAGCTCCAAAAATACTTCAACACATAAAATGGGAAAGACAAAAACTCCAGATCAATGACCAGACCCTGAGAGTAGGAACAGAAAGTGAGGCACCTCTGGTCCCACCCCTGTATATCTATTCATACATCAAAATCAGAGAGAAATTCTGAGAACAAAAATGATAAGTACACTCCAAAGGGAACATGGATAAGAGGAAGAAGAATCCACCTCAATTGATATGTAAATCCAAGACCTCTGAAAACATGAGAAAATAGGCAAACAAATCTACCCCCAAAATTTACAACCTTCTGAACAAAGGAACCCATAGATATGGAAAAGGAAGATGTTCCAAAAAAAAGACAATCAAAAATTTATCATTAAAATGTTCAATGAGATATGAAAATATCTAAGGAAGGAATTAAAGAGGTGACTTGGCATGTCAATAAAGAAATATAAATACTGAAATGAAAATAATCTAAACACCTAAAAATTCAAGTCAAAATGAAACAAATTAAAAATTCACTTGAAAATATAATCAACAGATGATATTATATAGAAAATAGAACTTTGGTCCTTGAATACAGAACTTGGGCTTTGAAGACAGGGTAAATAAAGTTGAATACTCAATATTCCATAAGAGAAAATAAAAAAGACCATAAAGAAGTTGGATCAAATTTGGAAGTCACTGGGATAAAGAGAACATAGAAAAACAAATTAAAGGCTTTAAGAATCTTTTCAGTTCAATAACAGAACATTTTCTCAATCATAGAAATGAAATAGACAAACACATCCTGAATTCATATAGAAACCCAAATAGACAAGATAAAAGAACCTCTCCAAAACATATTATAACTAAGCAGAAAAAAATTATGCCTAACATAAAATAGGGAAAGCATATTAAAAACTTCAAGAGAAAAATATCAAGTCACATTTAGAGGTAAACCAATAAGGATCACTCTGATTTCTAAAAGAAAACAACTTCCAACCAAGACTGCTCTGACCAGCAAAGCTATACTTCAGAAATGAAATAGTATTAGAAACTTTCCATGATAAGGATACACTAAAAAGAATTTGTGACCCCTAAGCCAGCACTGTAAACACTCAAAGATATACTACAAACAGAAAAAAAAACTCAAAAACAAACCCTAAAACTTACAATTTAGAAGAAATGATCTAGAAGATCAAACTAACTAAATGAAAATTAAGATTGAATTAAATATGGCAAGTGAACTAAAATGGAAGGATATACTAAGTATATTTCCAAAATAACACTGAATATAAGTGTTCTCAACTCCCACAATAAAACACATAGGTTGGCAGAATGGGTTAAAAAACAAGATTCATTTACATGCTGTTTGCAAGAGACATCTCATAGGCAATGATAGCCACAGGTTGAAAGTAAAGGAAAACGTGTGTGTGTGTGTGTGTGTGTGTGTGTGTGTGTGTGTGTGTGTGTATTTGATATATATGTATGGCAAATGGAGTCCCAAAACAAGCAGAAATAGTTATTTTCATATCTGACAAAGCAGATTTCAAGCAAAAATTTATCAGAAGAGACAAAGAAGTTCATTACATATTGGTAAAGGAAACAATCCAATGAGAATATATAATGATAATAAATACATATGCCCCAAATATTGGTGCACCTAATCACATTAGAAAAAAATCCTGATATTAAATTTCAGACAGATGTCAATGCAATAACCCTGGGTGATTTCAACACACCACTTTCACCTACAGATAGGTCATCCAGACATAAGATTAATAAAGATACTTCTGACCTGAATAATGCTATAAATCAAATAGATCTAACAGATATGTATGGAAGATTTCACACAAATGCAGCTGAATTCACTTTCTTCTTTTGCAGTTCGTGGAACTTTGAGAACATAGACCTTATTCTAATTCACAATGTAAGTCTTAGCAAATACAAAAAGAAAAGCTGATATAATCCTATGTATCTCATAAAATCATAATGGAATGAAATTAGAAATAAACACCAATAAAATTAAAGATCTGTACAAACACATGGAGATTGAACAATAATTTTTTAAATGAGAAATGGTTCACAGAAGAAATGAGAGGAGAAATAAAAAAATTCTAAGAAACAAATGAGAACAGAAATACAATATAACAAATTCTCTAGGAAAATATCAAAGCAGGACTAAGAAGAAAGTTTATAACATTGAGTGCCTACACATACAAAAACAAAACAAAACAAAATAAAAAAACAGAGGGATTCCAAATAAGTAATGTAATGTTCCACTTAAAGGCCCTAAAAATGGGAAGAACAAACATTCACAAATCAGTAGAAGATAGAAAATAATTGAGATAAGAGCAGAAATTAATGAAATTGAAAATCAAAATACAAAGGATCAATACAAAAAGGAGTTGGTTCTTTAAAAAGATAAACCATATTGCTAAACCCATACTAACCAAAAGAAAGAGAGGGAAGACTCAAATGAAAATTCAAGTTGAAAAAGGAGATATCACTACAGACAATTCTGAAATCCAGGAGATCATTTGAAAATATTTTGAAAATTTATACTTCAAAAAACTGAAAATTCTAGAAGACATTGACAAATTTCTAGATAAATATTACCTGCCTAAATAGAACCAGTAAGATATAGAAAACCTAAACACACCAATACCAAGCAATGAGTTTAAAGCAGCAATTAAAAAACAAAAAAACAGGACCAGATGGATTCTCAGCTGAATTCTACCAGACCAATGCCAGGCCTCCTCAAATTACGCCATGAAATAGAAAGGGAGAGAATAATCCTAAATACATATTATGAAGCCAGTGTAACTTTGTTTTTGTTTTTTTGGTTTTTGGTACCAGGGATTGAACTCAGGGGTACTTGACCACTGAGCCACATCCCCAGCCCTATTTTGAGTTTTATGTAGAGATAGGGTCTCGCTGATTTGCTTAGCGCCTCACTGTTGCTGAGGCTGGCTTTGAACTCGTGAGTCTCCTGTCTCAGCCTCCCAAAGTGCTGGGTGTGCGCCACTGTGCCCGGCAAGCCAGTATAACCAGACAAAGAAATATCAAGGAAAGAAAACTTCAGACCAAAATCTCTAATGAACATAGATTTAAAAATCCTTAAATTAAATATTATCAAACTATTCAACAACATATTAAGAAAATTGTCCTACATGATCAAATGGGTTTTATCTGAGGGATACAAATTTTGTTGATAGGATCAATATACATGGATCAATATATGCAGATCAATAAATGTGATGCACCACACAAATAGAATTAGAAACAATACTAATATGATCATCTCAATAGATGCAGAAAACCACTCCTATTTGATATAGTTCTTAAAACTCTAGCTAGAACAATCATGCAAGAGACATAAATTAAGTGATACAAATAGGGAAAAAAGAAGTGATATTGTCTCTGTCAGCTGATGACATTATCCTATATTTGGAAAACGAAAAATCCTCTACCAGTAAACTTCTAGACTGTTGAAAAATCCAGCAATTAGCAGGATACAAGATCAACATTCATAAACTAATAGCTTTCCTATATTCTAAGTGAATTCACAGTGAATCTGCTGTGAAAAAAATCAGGAAAACTATTTTGTTCATAATAATTCAAAAATAAGATAAAATATTTGGTAACAAATCTAACCAGGAGATGAAAATCCTCTACAATGAAAAGCAGACAACACTAAAGAAATTGAAAAAGAGTTAAGAAGATTAAAAGACTTCCTATATTCCTGGATGAGCTGAATTTCTATTGTCAAAATGGCCATACTACCAAAAATATTATATGGATTCATGCAATCTCTATCAAAATACCAGTGACATTCTTCACAGAACTAGAAAAAAAGTCCTAAAATACACGTGAAAGAATAAAAGACCCAGAATAGCCAAAACAATCCTGAGCAAGAAGAGTGATGGTGAAGGCATCACAATACTAGATCTAGAATTGTACTACAGAGTTATCATAACAAAACCAAAACGGTGTTGGCATCAAAATAAACATGAAGACCAATGGAATAGGACAGGACATACAAAGACAAACAAACCCACATAGTTACAGTCATCTGATAATTGACAAAGTTTTCAAAAATATATGTTGGAGAAAAGATAGCCTTTTTAATCAATGGTGCAGGGAAAGCTGTATATCCATACGTGGCATAATGAAACTAGATTCCTATCTTTCATCCTGCATGAAAGTCAATCAATGTTCATCAGAGACACAGGAATTAGACCAGAAACTTTTCAAGTGCTAAAAGAAAACATAGGGTCAACATTCCAACATGTTGGTGCAGATACTGACTTCCTCCACAAGACCTCTAAAGCTCAAGAAATAACTCCAAGAATCATTAAGTTGTATTGTATCAAATTAGAAAGTTTATGCACAGCAAATAAAATAATGTACAGTGTGAAGAGAGAGCCTAAAAAATATGAGAAAATCTTTGTTAGCTATGCCTCTAACAAGGGATAATATCCAGAATATGTGCAGAACTTAAAGAAAAACTTAACATCATAAAAATAAAATAAAATAACCCAGTCAATAAATTGGCAGAAGAACTAAACAGATACTTCTCACAAAAAGAAATACAAATGGTCAACAGATACATGAAAAAATGTTCAACATCTCTGCAATTAGGGAAACAAAAATCAAAACTGCATGCAGATTCCATCACACTACTGTTAGAATGGTAATCATTAAGAATGCATATAAATATTGGCAGTGGTAGCTCATTCCTGTAATTTCAGTGACTCGGGAGGCTGAGGCAGGAGGATCACAAATTTGAGGTCAGCCTCAGTAATTTAGTGAGTTCCTACGAAATCTAGTGAGACTCTGTTTCAAAACAAAACAAAGATAAATAAATAAAAAGGGCTGGGAATATGAATTAGTGGTGAAGAGTTCAATCCCTGGTACCAAAAAAGAAAAAAAAATAAAATGGAGGAGAGGAGGAGAGAATACAAGTAATATACAAATAATAAATCAGGTGAAAATGTGTGTGTATGGGGGCAGGGAGCTGCACTGATACATTGTTGGTGGGACTAAATATTAGTATAACCACTCTAGAAAACACTATGAAGATTCCTCAAAAGACTAGGTATAGAACCACCATATGACACAGTTCTCCTACTCCTCAGTATTTATATAAAAGAACAACAATGGACATACTGTACTGATACAGGCACATCAATGTTTATAGCAGTGCAATTCACAATAGCCAAGTTATGGAACCATTCCAGGTGCCCCTCAGTAGATGAATGGATAAAGAATATGTGGTATATTTACACAAAGGAGTTCTACTCAGGCATAAATAAAAATGAAATTATGGCATCTGCTGATTAATGGATGGAACTGGAGAACATCAGGGTAAGTGAAATGAGTCAGACTCAGAAAGTCAATAGTTGAATGTTTTCTCTCATATACGAAAGCTAGAGCAAAGAAAGGACAGTGGGATGGAGTGGATCTCAGGAAAATAAAGGGATGATCAGTGGAACACAGAAAGGAGACTGAGAAGGATGCAGGAGGGACAGGAAAAGAGGAAATGCAGAATGGATCTGACAAAATTTTGCTATGTACATATATGAATATAATACAGTGAATTCCATCTTTATGTATATCTACAAAACACCAATATAAATAAATAAACAAACAAATAAATAAATAAATAAATAAATAAATAAATAGAAAAAGAAGAAGAAGCAGGGCATGGTAGGGCATGCCTGTAATTCCAGCAGCTCAGGAGGCCACGGCAGTGGGATTGCAAGTTCAAAGCCAGCCTCAGCAAATTAGGGAGACCCTGTCTCAAATTAAAAATGAAATGGGGGGCTGGGGTTATGGCGCAGTGGTAGCGTGCTCGCCTAGCACGCGGGAGGCACTGGGTTCGATCCTCAGCACCACATAAAAATAAAATAAAGCTATTGTGTCCACCTACAACTAAAAAATAAATATTTAAAAAAAAAATGAAATGGGCACTGGATATGACTCAGTGGTTAAGTGTCCCTGGGTTCAATCCTTGGTACCAGGAAGAAGGAAGGAAGGAAGGAAGGAAGGAAGGAAGGAAGGAAGGAAGGAAGGAAGGAAAGAAAACAAGGAAGATCAGTAGTGTAGAGGAGGAAAAATAGCAGGGGAGGGAAAAAGGAAGCACTCAAGATTAATATTGACCAAAATAAATTCCATGCATGTATGATATTGTCCAAATGAATGCCACTTGTGCGTAACTATAATGTACTAACTGAAGCATACCAAAGGAGGAAAGGTTTATTTTGATTCACAATTTCAAAGGTTTGACTCCATTATCACTCTCCCCTATGCCTTCTGGGCCTGTGGTGTGGCAGTGCACCATAATAAAAGCATATGGCATAGGAAAACTCTTTACCTCATGGTAGCTGGAAGGCAAGGGGGGGGGGCGGAGAGAGAAAGGAGCTCAGGTTCTAATATCTACTTCAAGGTCATATCTTCAATGACCTAACCTTCCTCCTCCTGGTAGTACCATGGTCTGGTGACTGAAATTTTAGCATACAGACCTTTGAGGACAAATAAGATTCAATATTTTGCTCAAAATCAATTTTCTATAAATGTATAAGTTTACTCCTGCACTCACTTGTCTATTGCTTTGGTTTATACATCTGTTTGTAATGCCAGTCCAATAATGTATTTACTATAACTTCACTGTATATTTTGGTATATTAGGTAGTAGGATGCATATAGGCTTACTCTCTTTCCAATACTGGGAATTGAACCTAGGGGCACCTTACCATTGAGCTACTTTCCCAGCACTCCTTTATTTACTCCTTTCTTTTCTCCTTCTTCCCTTCCTTCCTCCCTCCCTTCCTTCTTTCCATCCATTTCTTTCTTTTTCTTTTTTCTTTTTTATCTTGAGGCAGGGTTTAATTAAGTTGTCAAGTCTTGCCTTAAACTTGTGATACTCCTGCCTCACTCTCTTGAGTAGCTGGGATTACGTGCATTTTCACCATGCCCAGCAAGTTGTGCTCTTTTTGCACAAAACTGCTTTGCTACTCAAGGTCTTTGTGGTTCCATATGAATTTTAGGGATTTCCCCCCATCTCTGTGAAGAATGACTTTGACTTTTTGATAGAGATTGTGTTGAATCTGTAGATTATTTTAGGTAGTATGGACATTTGATATTTTAACACCACTAATTCTTCCAATCCATGAACATAGGATATCTTCCCATTTGTTTGTCATCTTCAATTTCTTTCGTGTTTCATAGCTTTTAGTGCAGACCTTTCACTTAAATAGTTAAATTTCTTTCTAATTATTTTATTTATTTTTGAAGCTATTGTAAATGGGACAATTTTCTTGATTTTTTTCAGGCAGGTCACTATTTGTTTATGGAAATGCTATTAATTTTATTTTTCTTGCAGTACTAGAAGTCAAATCCAGATTCTTGTACATACTAGGCAAGCACTCTCACTGAATCATGATGGTTTTTATCCTGAAATTTTACTGAATTTATTTATTAGTTTTAACAATTCTTTTGGCAGAATTTTTGGGATTTTATATAAGATGCAAAAAGGGACAGGTTAACTTCTTACTTTTCAATTTGGATGCTTTTTACTTCTCTCGTCTAATCATTTTGTTGTTTCTAGTTGTTTGTAGATCCTTTGTTCTTTTCTTCCTCTCTTGCTGTTTTTCTTTGTGCCTAAGTGACTTTGGTAGGTATGCTTTGATTTTTTTTTCTTTTAATTATTTTTGTGTGTATCTACTATTGAGTTTTGTGGTTACCACAATGCTTACAAAAATATTTTATAGTTAAATATGATATTTTAAGCTGATAACAACTTAACTTTGCAAAAATAATTCCTACTTTTTTCCACTACTGCCATATTTTTTATTTTGGGGGGGTACTGGAGATTGAACTTGGGGCACTGGACCACTGAGCCACATCCACAGCCTTATTTTGTGTTTTATGTAGATACAGGGTCTCACTGAGTTGCTTAGCGCCTCGCCATTGCTGAGGCTGGCTTTGAACTCACGATTCTCCTGCCTCAGCCTCCCAAAGTGCTAGGATTACAGGTGTGCGCTACCGCAACCAGCTTATATTTTTAAGTTTTTGATGTCCCACTTCCATATTTTTATTTTGCATATCCTTTGTGTAGCAATTATTTTAATAGTTTTTTTTCTTCTAACCTCAACACTGGAGATATTAGTGATTTACTCACTACAACTACAGAATCAGAGAAGCCTGAATCTGACCATATACCTACTTTTACCATTGTGTTTTATACTTCTAGATACTGTTACTTGTAACAATCCTTTTCTTTCAGTTTGATAAAGTCACTTTAGCATTTTTTGGAAGAAAGTTGTGATGGTGATGAACTTTTATCAGTTTTGTCTGGAAAAGTCTATTTCATTTCATTCCTCAAAGATGGTTTTGCTGAGTATAGCATTTTTGGTTAGCAGGGCTTTTTTTTTTTTTTTTTTCCTTCTTCTTCTTCTTTGAATACTTTGAATTTATCATCCCTCCTACATACTTGCTAAGAAATCTGCAACTAATTATATTTAAACTTTTGTATTATTTGTTCCTTTTCTTTTGCTGCTTTCTGGGTCCACATTTTGTCTTTGATTTTTTGATATTTGATTATTTCTTAGAGTAGCATTATTTGGATGTCATCTGATTGAAGACCTTGAACTTCTTGTACCTTGAAATTTACATGTTTCTAGAATCTGGAATGCTTTCTGTACTATTTCTTTAAGTTTTCTATCCATTTATCTTTCTCTTCTCTTTTTGATATTCCTATGACTCAAACATTTGCTCTTTGGTTGCTGTCCTATAATCCTGGAAAATTTTCTTCATTCTTTGTTAATCTATTTTTATTTTTTCTGCTCAAAATACATATTTCCAAAAAACCTGTTATTACATTTACAAATTCTTTCTTCTGCTGTTGATTCTATTTTTTTTTTTCATTTTAGTTACTCATTGAATTTTTTTTCAGTTACAGGATTTTTTTTTTTATTACTGGAATCCCTATTAAATTTATGATTCTGGTCCCATTTGCTTTCTTCATTTTGTTGAATTGTTGTTCTGATGTTTGCTTCTTTTAATTTCATTGAGCTTTCTTAAAATAGTTATTCTGAATTCTTCATCAAGTCATTCATACATCTCTATGTCTTTAGGTAGGGTAACTAGCATCTTAATCTTCCCTCTGATGATGTCATATTTCTCTGTTTGTTCTTGACCCCTGTGGTTATGTGTTAATGTCAGCATCCTTAAAAAATTAGTTTTGTTTTGTTTTGTTTTTGGTACTGGGGATTGAACTCAGGGGCACTCGACCACTGAGCCACATCCCCAGCCCCATTTTGTGTTTTATGCAGAGACAGGCTCTCACTGAGTTGTTTGGTGCCTCACTGTTGTTGAAGCTGGCTTTGAACTCACAATTCTCCTGTCTCAGCCTCCCAAAGTGCTGGGATTACGGGCATGTGCCACCGCGCCCTGCTAAAACACTAGGTTCTTATTGGAGCCTTCCAGACTTTCTTTGTCCAGGAAAGCTCTGCAGTAGATGCAGCACTATAGCATGTCAGAAGTCTGAGGCTGCTGTGGTGAGAGCAATACTAGAGTGCTGCCGAAATCCTGCAAGAGATGCAGCTAATGCAGTGCTGGAGCATTCTAGAAGCCCAAGGCCACTAAGGGCTGTCTGCTATTAATGGTTCTATGGAGTTCAGGGTCACTGATACTGGCCAGTAGTGGTATAGTTCAAGGATAGACTCTGCCACATAAGCCAGAAGCATGAGGCTAAGTACCTCCCTCCACCATGGGAACAAGTCTAAAGGGTCATTCTACAAATACTAATTTGGAATATAGGGCATTGGGAGGATCTGCCTGGTGCTGAGTTTCAGTGTGGTGGGCCCAGCATTAGAATCCACAGCAAAGATCTGTGCTCATTTTTCTCTTTCCCAGAGGGGCAATATCTTTAGCTACATCATGCTGCCTGGCATTGATGTTGGTAATGTAAAACTATCCTTTCTACCCTCTTTTATGTAGCTTTTCTTATTCTTACACTACAACCAATACTGTGAACTCTCACCTAGTTTTTTTTCCTGTCTTGTTCCTTAATTTCTCTTCTTTATTCATTAATATTTTATCAGACTATTCCTTAAAATTAATTTTATATTTGATGCATCCTTGTGCATGCTGCCCAATTTGTTGGTCATCTTTCTTAACATTAATTAGTTTGATCATGTACATTAGAATCATAGCTTCCAACTTCATTTGAGTGAAAGGAATTCCTGTTTTCTCATCCTTCCCTTATTATAAGTCCTCTCCATTCTTCTGTGTTTTAGTTGCTCCCACTTAGTCTCCCAATGAGTCAACTCTAGATACAAACCATGAAAAATATTTCCTTCTATAGGTGACATCAGTGATAACAGATTCTGTCATTAAGCCAAGGGACAATTTAACTAAGTTTCCAATTTTAAAAAGTGATATGTTGGCTCTCTCATCTACTTTGTCCCATAGTGTCCTCCAAAATCTTAACCCCAGGGTCCACAGAAAAATTCTAATGTTTCCTGAGAATAAATGGATAAGCAAGAGTCATTCCCATCCTAGACATGAAGTAATAAGTATACTAACTTTAGTCACAAGCACTGTATAGAACTTAAAAAAATATTGCTGTATAAAAACTATATTATTATAAAATAACTATATATTATTATATAATAACTATATTATATATATTAGTGGGTTCCATTGTGGCATATCTGTGTAAGCATATAACATAATTTTATCATTTTACTCCCTAGTCCCTCCTTTTGCTCTCCCCATTCTCCCTCACCTGGTATCCTCCTCTACCCTAATGGTCTCTCTTCTGCTTTCATGACATCACTTTTTAAAGCTTTTCCTTTGTTTTTCCTCTAGCTTCCATATATGAGAGAAGACATATGACACATCTTTCTGAGTCTGGCTTATTTCACTTAACATGATGCTCTCCAATTCCATTTGCTTTCTTGCAGATGACATAATTGTATTCTTGTTTATAGCTCAATAAAGCTCCAGTGTGTATATACTTCCACATTTTCTTTAGCCATTCATCCACTGACAGATATATAGGCTGGGTCCACAACTTAGCTATTATGAATTGCACTGATATCAACATGGGTATGAACGTATTTCTAAGTATACTGTCTTTAATTCTTTTGGATAAAAACCAAGGAGTAGTATAGTTGGATCATGTAGTAGTTATTATATTTTTGGATTTTTGAGAAAACTCCAAACTGATTTCCATATTGGGTATATGAATTTACATTCCCAACAACAATATATAAGTTTCCGTTCTCCCCAGCATCCTAGCCAGAATTTTTTATTTTTGTTCTTGATCACTGTCATACTGACTGAAGTAATATGGAATCTCTGTGTAGTTTTGATCTGTATTTCTCTGATGGCTAAAGAGGTACATTTTTCATATAGTTGTTGACAATGTGTGCTTCTTTTGAGAGATGTCTATTTAGTTATTTTGCCCTTGTATTCAATAAGTTGTTGTTTGTTTTTGTTTGGACACAAATCTTTTTTTTAAGACCATGTTACTAAGCAGCCTTACTCTAGCAGGTTTTAGCTTTATACTCTCACAGCTTTGTTGCCTGGTCTTTAGAGATACAGATTTTGATTATGAATCCAGTTACATCTTTTAATTTTATCTTTTACTGCCATTGTTTGAAGCACAGGTGGTCCTTTAAATATGAACTCATTGTGCTATCCCAACCACAAATGCCAGGTCACTACTAGAAACATATTGCTAAGAAAAATTATGATGGCCATGACATTAACATATTGTGAGACAAGACTGTTTTAGAAAAGATAGCTATACACATGCATTTATCCGAGGAAGAACATTTTTACATACTGAAATTGGCAACAGAATATTAATTAACAATACCTAGCTGGGAATGCCCCAGTCCAGTTCACAAGGCCATAGTGTGGCCAATCTCACTCTGGGTTGATCTTAAAGGGAAAACAAGGTCTCCACATAGGTGAAACTACTATTACATTCCTCTTTGCTGCTACTGCCCTTTCCTTAATTCATTTCACATCGTCTTTCATCTGAACTATTGCAATAGTCTTCCAGTTAGTTTCTTATTACTGGTTTCTTTTCTTCCATGACCAGAGTAAGTATTATATTAAAACTTTAATAATGGAAGATCTTTGCAAAAAGAATCTAACAGTTCCCTATGCTTATAGGAAAGAATCTGACTTCTGAAGCATAGCATCAAAAACCTTTATGATCTATCCTTAACTACAATCTCAGCTTGTTCTACTGAAACATAGATGCCATCGCTGTTAGCCAAAACTCTTCCAGCACAGTATTAGAGTGTCATTCTACAAGTCTGTCTTTCTATCGGTTCCTCCACCTGAAATACTCTACTTTTTTCTGAAATACATTCTTCTCAGATACTCTTACCTCTCCAGTGATCTGGAAAATCTTCCTTTCTTTATCAAGCAGGCTAAATATCTTTTTCTGTATTCCCAGCACTCGATCCACAGCTCAGTTGAAGGAGTTATCATGCTGTATTATTTGTTGAGGTATTTATCATAGTGTATTACTTATAAATAATTTTATAAACAAAAGATTACTATAACTGCTTATTTCCAGAGAGATTCTTATTTCACTTATCTATGAACTTTCAATGTGTGGAACAGTGTCTGCATACAGCAGGTAATTAATGTTGGTGATGATCCATATTCAAACACAGTAGTATATTCCTCCTCCAACCCAGTAGCTGGAATGCATATATTAAATCAACATGGGACCTTATGTCTAGAGAGGAGTGTTAAAAATGGGAAGAAAGTTTTAAATATATTCTATGAAAGTGAGAAAAAATAAAATGTTGATCCTAGATAAAGAACAATTTGAGGAAGACAGTTAAGTTTTTCTTTAACTGTTAGTTGAACTTTTTATTCTGGGAGTCCAAAGACAATTTTTAAAGGATCCAATATGTAGTCATTCCTAAGATTTCATACTCACTCAAAGGTTTTTAGTAGTGCAAGCCTACCCATTGAGAAAAGGCAAGAAATTATCTTCAGGTGAGAACAGTTTAATCATCTTAGATTAAATTAAATCTGATTTATCATCTGCAACTAAATCCTTTTAAAAATTTTCCATTTTTCATGGAAGACCAAATATTTAAGGTAATAATTAAAGACACAAAACATCTACTACAAGTACCCTGCTGGAGATCATTAATAAAAGATGTTGTGACTTTGTTAAAGGATAATAAGTTGGTGATTAAAAAAAAAAAAAAAAAAAACAGTTGTTAAGAGAGTGGCAGAACCAAGAAGTAGCAGTCACAGAAATAGCAACTTCAGTGGACTAAACAATCACCATTTTCCCAGCACTCTGTGTACTTGTATTCATTCTTTTCATCATAAACCAAGTCCCCAAAGGCAGGTGTCATTTATTTAATTTTATTGACCAGGGTTCTAGAGGTTCAGTTGCTGAAAATCATATAGGTAGAAAATGAGTAGGCCAGAATTAGAAAGCAGATCTACCTTATTCCAAAGCTACACCGACTTTCCCACATAGAATAGATTTAAACAAACAAAAGAAGACAGAGCAACTGTCATTCAGTATAAAGTTGATTAAAGATGACCTCAAAGAAATAATTAAATCAAGTAATTAGAATGATGATAGGAACAAAGAGACTGAACAGAATCTATCCAAATGGCATTGAGAATCAAGCCATCACCCTGAAAAAACAATGCTAAAGGAGCTTAAGTTCACCCAGTTGTAGAACAAACAGAAAATATAAACTAAAGATATAAATTAAAGATATAAATTATAAAATATAAATTAAAGATTTGTGGAATCCATTTCAAAACTGCTATACAAACAGTTTTGTAGAAAGTCATAATGGCTCTCAATACAAAGCTTTCTCAGAAATCTGGTGACCATCCCTGAAAGTCAAACTCCACCTATATTACCATGCCATTCCTGGTACCTCCCCTTTCTTTCCCTTCTCAACAACAAGTAGTTGTTTTCATTCTTCTCTGGATTCATTCACTGTTTAGCCATTCATAAATAGTTATACATTATACTATTGTTCTTAGTGTATCTAAGCAAAGGTATGGCATACACTCAACCCTAAAGATTCTGGTGTCTATAAATTGACTGCATAGAGCACTAATTGCTATGCTGTGTATGCAGATGTTAAATCAAGTATGTGCTGCTGAGTGGGCTATTTTTTTTTGCATCATGTTCTATGCATGTAACTTAATGACAGAATAATGCCTTGTATTTTATATCACATTTGAAAAGTGTTGCCACAATTCTGTCATCTTGTCAATTCTGTCATTCTCAATACTATTGATTATTGCTGATACTTGTCTCTGATACATAAACATGTTTTTATGAAAATTGAAAAATGATAATGTTAAAGATTATTTGGTCATTTCATAGTGGAAAATGAACAATTAAACAGCATGGTGACAAATTCAATCTCAGATTAGCCCATTACAGTGAAAAAAGAGATAATGCAAATTATGGTATTAGATATAATATATGGCTAAACATAAAATACATGTGTGTACAGATATTTCAGATAGGTAAACAACTATCACAACCAGCGAGAGGTGTCTGGGGACTAAGAGAGTGTTAATAGGTAAGTTAAGTGTTAGGTTAGTAAATACCTTTTCATTGACTGCGCTGTGTGGAGATGAGGAAAAATACACTATTGAATTCACTTTTTCAAAGGCATTAAATATAGTCTGATAATTTAACTATCTTCTAGATACATAATATATGTAAGGCATCTAGTAAGGTGACTGGTACTCAATATTCATTAAACATGTCTTTTCTTCCACTACTGATTTCTTTTTTCCTTCTTGTCATGTTGAAGAAAGTAATAAAAATCACAGAAATGAATTAATGTTTTTCAACACTAAATGTATTCTGAAAATTTCACGTCTTACATAGGAAGTTTAACTATCAAAAAGTCAGATGGAAATAGAAGATGAACAAGATGGTCCTTCAGGACCCTCCATGACACTACCTTGAGCAGGCCACTGCCACCTTGTGGCTTTTTGATTCAATGGTTTTGATATGTGATTCATCCCTAACCTATCAGGATCAAGTTTGAACTAAAGGTGATTATCTTTCCCATATATTTATTTTGGGAGTAAACTATTTCTAGTTTTAATTCTTTAGAGATGATTCTTTTCATTATTGCTTCTATTTTCACATATTCAAACAGAATAATTACCATTAATGCTATAAAATAAAATCTTCAAACTCCTTAAAGTTGTCTGATGTCTAAATTACTTTTAAAAAAGCAATGGATAACTAAAGGTCACTGAAGTAATAAATATTATACATATAGATGTCACACTATCATTTCATGAATAATATTTACTATGATTTTCATATGGGCTTAAAACAAAATCTTTGTCTTTTTATTCCTACTATTGTAAAGTATTTCTTCTGAGCCTTAGTAATTAAGTTCATTTTAGTTACAATATAAGATATTCTTGTCTTATTACACTAAGTGAAAACCCATTTGCCATTGGCTACTTTGTCCTCATTGCATTGGGAAAAAATTGATTTAATACATCATGTAGCTGAATAGTAGTAAAAATCATGGAAGTAATCAGAGTTCATGTGGCTGACTAGACCACAGATACTTCAGAGAAAGTTGCCCTCTGCCTCAACATTTTTTACATAACTTTTATATGATTTTGATTGGTTTCCCTTTTTTCTTCCAAGAATTCATTGAGTTTTACTTCATATCATTTCATCTCTAAATTATTTTTATATATCTCTTCATTTTATCCCTGACCCAGTAGAAGTTGTCATTTTTTTTGGCACATTATTGAACAGAAGAATGCTTGATCAGAAACTTTAAAGGATAATATTCACTACTCTCAAATTACTTACTAATACAACTTACTTGTATTGTATTACTTACTAATACAACTGTATTTAGTAATAGATCATTGAGGAAAACTGTTTACTTATTGCTCATGAGAAAATTTTCATGTTACAGGTAAGAATAATTTTCTTTAAAAAATATGATTTTATGCTGTACCTCCTACCTTCTAAGAAGTATGCTTTATTTATTTATTTATAATTCAAATACAATAAAGTTTATTCCTTCCAGCTTCACTGTTAGCCATAATGAGATACTTCATACATTATCATTGTGTATGAGATGCTTTATACATCATCTTTACTTATCAGCTTCGAGGACCAGCTATGCATATACAGACTATCATACATAACAAATTTTTCTTTTATTCCTCAACATTGAGTATTATTTTATCTTCCTTATATAATTGCTTTGGGTGAATGTCTACATCCTCACTTTTGAAAGTATGAAAGTGAGCCTACATAGTCAAGGCAAAGATAACCTACTTCATAGAGACTTGCATGATCAATGAAAGGCAAAGACACTCCTAAATCCTTCCAATTCAGTATTAACCTCCAGTTCTGTCTCTCCAAGGATTTAACTGATTATTCACAGTGCCATTATTAAAAAAAAAAAACAAAAAAAAAAACATTCCATTAGTGATGAGCTACCTAACCTTTATTTTCTTTTCCTTTTTACTACCGCAAAGAGTGGCTTAATACTCTCTCTCTCTTTTGTTTTTTTTTACAATTCTATTTCTAGAATTGCTGGATCCAAGGCTATGTGCATTTTAGCTTGCATAGACATTTATAACTTTCCAAAATGTTATGTTCAGGTGCTATTGTTTAGATATAAGGTGTCCCCCAAAAGCTTGTGTGAGAGACAGTGCAAGAAATATAGAGGTGAAATGATTGGGTTGTGAAAGCCTTAATCTAATCAGTGCATTAATCCCCTGATAGAGATTAACTGAGTTGTAACTGGAGGCAGGTAGGGTGTGGGTGGTAGAGCTGGATTGATGGGGGGGGGCATTTCCTTGGTTTATATTTTGTCTGTGTTGAGGGGAGCCCTCCCTCCTCTCTCTCCTTTCTGGTTCCATGTCCTGACCTGCTTTCCTCTGCCACACCCTCATACCATAATGTCCTACCTTACCTCAGGCCCTGTGGGATGGAGTTGGCCATCTGTGGACTGAGACGTCTGAAACCATGACTCCCAAATAAATTTTTCCTCCTCTAAAATTGTTCTCATTGAATCTTTTGGTCACAGCAGCAAAAAAAAAACTAACTAAGACATCAGGTGTTCTTCCATAAGCAATAGATCTATGAATCTTTGCCTTCACTGTTAACTTATTAAGCATGTGGTATTTAGACATTTTATTTAAGTATTTTTATATAATATACAGAGAGAGGTATACATATTTATGCATACCTAATTCTAATTCTCTTAAGGACAATCTATTTTCTACTTCTTTTCTCATTACAGTTGTATTTACTTGTTCATTGAAATATTTTAATTATTGATCTGGCTAGCAATGATGCACCATTAGCATCTCACACTATCAGAGAAGTGTAATGAGTGTAAATTTAAACATACATTCATAGGGTCCCAAGGAGAGTATGTGGTAAAGTGGGACAAGTGTTGTCTAGGTTCCGGGAGTCCTGGCTGCCTCAACTTAGCAGTTAACTCACATTAAGACCTTGGGAAAGTCCTTTTCTTAACCAACTTGTGGATTTCCATCTGTAAAATAAAGTTGGAACTATACTATCTGTATGATCCTTTCATGTCAGGAATATTATATTTAATAATGCATATATGTATATTCTGCATGTAATATAAAACAATATTTAGAAATCTATAGATACCAAATAATAGTCCTTTGAAGTGCTTGTATTATATTAAGTATTAGCATTCATAATTTATAATCTCATATTTAATAAGAATCTATTTTGTATGTTCTGGTGGAGACAGAAGGTCTGGGGTCACAAAAAAGAGCCACTTTGGCCTGGTTCTAATCCTAGGCTCCAGAACACACACATAACACTTAATAGTTGAAAGGACACTCAAGTGAAAATTTTAGGTGAAAATAGGACATGATACAATAAAAATATTCGTTATAATTTTATGTGAAGTTAATCCTTAGACATCTGAGGTTATATTAACCAGTGAAATTAAAGAACTCCCCTCTGGAAGAGGTATAGTAACAAAGTGGAGGCTAATTAAAGCTCATTACCAGCTCCCTAACAGCTGAAAGAATGAAGCTGAAGGTGACCCCCCAAGGTCCTATATTTTGAAGGTGGTACTGGGAGCCCAGGAACCCACTGAATTCCACAGTTTGAAAAATAATGTGGTTTCTTTAGAAGTGGCTAAATATCTCCTAAATATTTTGTAGAGGTTGCTGAGTGAACCAAGGAAGACATAAAGTCCTTCTGAGCTATTGTTGCCAGAAGTATCAAGATGTATGCCTACCTTTGTGAGTTTTCTAATCCAATATAGACTTAACTGCCATTGGTTAGGAATCAAAATATTCTTAAAGCTTTATTCTGCAAAGAAGCTTGAGTTCCAATAACCCATAACATTTGTTTTAAATATATAGAATTATTAGAAAATGTACACAAATTGTTATTTACTTTGCATTTGTACAAGTTTGCTTCCATATCACTTTTTACCTAGCCAATGAACAATATTTGACCACTAGATAGCCAGTGATTTCTGAATTCTCCTCTCTGATTGTTTGCAGTTCCCTAAGCTCAAATCAGAGTTCCCAAAGTCTAGTCAACTAATTTTCTCAGACTAGTGAATATTAACAGCTTCTGTTCCCAGTACTACTCAAAATTTACTGGCTGCATGGAGAGCAAGAAAGAGTTAATGTAATAAAAACATGGGGTTTCTCAAATATAGTAGATTATTAAAATATGAATGAAGTTTAATACTCTATCACTTAAAACTCCATAGTATAATATGGTATTTAAAATGTAATTAATAGATAAATATCTAAAGACATCAGTGAACAACTGGAAAACCTGGGGCTATAATTAACCATACTGATTCACAATGTTTTGGTACCAATGCAACCAAAGGTGTCTCCCACATGTTGACATTAAAATCATGTTTTTCTCTTCTGATCAGATACTGTTTCAAAACATTTCAACTTCAAACAACATTTTAACAGCATGTGTAAGCAATGTTTTCAAAAAAAACTTTTAATAAATTGTACTAACTCTTTGAAATTCAAGACTTGAAACCACATTTAGAAAGAGCCACATTGCCAGCAATTGTTAGCATTTAATCTTTCGGTTGGAAGGAAGCAAGATGGGAAGGAAGGAAGAAATGAAGGAGGGAGGGAAAGGAGAAGGGAAGAGAAAGGAAAGACCACTACTCAGGCCTCATTTCTTCTTCGACCAAATTACACTAACTTTGCCTCCTCACCTTTTAGTAAGTAGCTCGGCTTCCAAGGATACACACAACCGTGCTGCTACAGCACAGTACCTGGTCAGGGTTCTCCCCCATTACCCACTTCAAATCAGAGCTATCTTCTCTAATTATAGTACATGTGATGCCTATTAGATCAAGGTCACCTTTTCAAAAGAAGTGCCTTAGAGTTGGTGCCTCACCACTGACATGTACTGTCTGATATCTCTATTAAATATCTCACTGTGGGAACAAGTCATTATTAGTCTCACAAATATACCTCTTAGGACACTTTCTGTCAGGAAAATGTTTTCTCTTTGTTGTGAATCACTCTTGAAGGCTTAAAATATTCTAGGTAGCAGTTAATTTTAATCAAAACTTTTCCAATCAAGATAGATAGATAGAACATCGTAATTTCAGTGCAAACCAACATCAACATTTTGAGTAAATTCAACATAAAAAGGGATGATCTATTATATATAAATAGAGGCAAAATGAAATGCAAAATATTCTCAACAGTCAAGTCAGGGACTCAAAAACTATAGCTTCAAATAACAAAATCCAGTGATATCTAAATAAGAGCCAACTCCATACTAATTAGGAAACCACAATAAAACAAAGAAACTGAAGAGAAAGATTTAAGCATCTGCCTGCCTGCTTTTCAGTGCAAAGATGTAGGAAGAACAGTTGAGAGCCATTAAGTTATAAACTACAGAAATACGTGTTTTCCCTATCATGTTTGCCTGAGTTAACGGTGTCTGGACCTAGCATTACTCTGTGCAAGTACAGACGAATGGTGACCTGCAGTCAGCTGCAGAGCCCTGCCATCTTCATGTTCAAAGGGAAGTGAGGCTGACCTAAAAGGCAGTAGTTTCCAATATTTAATCAGCCTAACCCCCAATTCCAGACTTCCCAACATAGCAGTCAGTTTTCTATGAAAACAACATAGTGGATTCTGCTATAGGTGACAGAAGGTATTCACTTTAAAAAACACTGCTACGTGGTATGTAGGCATATCAGTTGAACATAAAACCAGATGAAATTTTGGAGAAGGAGATGAGGCAGGGGAGAAACAAGTGTTTCTTTTTATTTTGATTGACACTATGTATAGGGCCCAGTTTTGGAGAGTGAATGAAAGAAACAGTAATTTTTGCTTATAATGGATTGAGTTGGATGAAGTGTTATTTAAATTTATTTGAGGTATCATAGGTGCTACATGATATTAAGTTAAAAGATTTGGATAAAAATTAAAAATTCAGTAACGTATCCATAATCCTTAGAAAATGAGAGGTTTCACAAAATATGCAATGGCTATAACTTCAAGTGTAAAATTGTATATATTAACATTTCTATGGAATCTTTCTCTAATGAATTCTCTATTTTTTGCTATGTTAAAATATGCTAGAAGGATGTTAGCCCTGTAAACACTCACTGCTGAGCTGAAATACTCACCCTGCCACTCACTGGCCTAAGAGAAAGGGCACAGCTCCCCACCTTGGCGCAGTGTGGAGTGGGGTATGCCCCTCATCCAGGGCTGTCAACACTGATGCACATTACTTAGTGTATGCCTTCTCTCCTGGGCTGTTAGCCTTTCTTTTTTCTCGTGATTCTCACAGTGATGTGTCCTATCTTTTGAAGATGAATTTAAAAAGTTAAGAACCACGTGCTAAATGGAAGACAACCTGAAGTGAGAGCTCAAGGTCACTAGTTAGGCATTTTCAAAGGTATTTCGTACTTGGTTCCAAGTGTTAAATTAAACTTCTACTTAAATGGCGGCATTATTAGAAAACTTTAAATTAAACCACAGACAATTATTTAATATAAAGATAATTTGGGTACACAATAAGGATAATTCAGTTTCTCAAGGTATTTATATAGAGCTTTCACAAAACACAGTATTTAATAATAGCAATTCATTTTCAGCCTTGTATATGGATGAGGGTGCTTCTATAACTTAGGATACTGGTTAATTAGGCTTAAAATAGATACTGCAGGTTTTTTTTCATCAAATTATAATGACAGTACATGTAATCATTTCCAGAAGAAATTAAATCAGCATTGTGTTTTTGAAATAAATTCTTTAGTAACAAGCTGGGTTAATTCATTCTTTTCACTAAGTTATAAGGCTCTATTTTAGAATTTACTGTGCTATTTTATTTCTTAAAAGAAAGCAGAAAGGGAAAGACAGAGTATGAAACAATATACAAATAGAGGAATTACGTACTTCATTTACATTCTGGAAAAAACATATAAGTTTCTGCTAATAATTGTGTGTGGTTAATTGTCTTCATGTATTATCAGCTGTATCACTAATCTAAAAACAATCAGCACATATTTTATCTTTGAGGAACATAAACAAGTTTTAAAATATAACCATCATGAGTGATTTGTGAGGTACACACACATTCAGTTTTAAGGACATTAAATTAAGTTTAGTTTTAAGACATTAACCAAAATATTTGCCATCACACTCAGGTACATCAAGCCCAATACATTTATATTTGAAGAATTCTATGTCTTGGGACAGTGTATGATTCAGGCAGTAATGACACAATTCAGTTATTTTCGTTTCTTAAGTCAAAACCTAGTAGGGTTAGTGGCAAGATCTACAGATAATGAATTCAGTTTTCCAGCTGCCTTTTCATCCTTTGGTTAATGGACAATTAAGAGACCAAGTTCTCAAAACTTTCAAGAGAACTCGAGAGAGTTTGCTCAATGAAGTTCAAATATCAGGCTAAAAAGCAAGTGGCAATTTTGATTTGAACCCAGCTTCCTACTACTGTTCCAACCCAGGTGTGGCCTGCATTTAATAAAACATTAACTTTGTTCTCTATGTAAATAAGATGATGGCTGCACAGGTGCACCTGCTGTATGGTGTTATGGGCAACCACAAAGTTATCAGAGTGTAACATAGAAAAAATAAACAGAACAAGCGTGCTAAGGGTCACATTTAGATTTCCACTGCAGATTGTGTATACAGCCAAATCTTTCTGTCAAATAAGTTTAATGTAGTTACTGAATATAACACATACCTCACACAGAAGCTACAGATCCACTTATTGCATATGTTACATAACTGAAAGGTATTTAAAATACTATAGAAAAGAAGAAAAAAAGTGTTACTAACTGCGCATGATATAGGCTAGACTTACTTTTAATTTCTTTTGTGAAATGACAGAATGACACAGAGCACTGGGAACATTTATTACTGACAGGTGTAATTTCACCCCTACTTGAAAGGCCATGACTTTAAAAGGAGATGAAAGCCTCCAGCTGATGAATGAGGGAAGAAAAGTCTGACAGGAAAAACACGACTGTCTCAAGGGAATTGAGTCATGTGGTCCTGCGGTTTACCATTTGGCCATGGAGTTACAAAGATTTACAGTGTGCTCTAAAGGGGTTTGGAACCCGTTTATTTGCATTTACTTCTAGAGAGCTGATAGAACAACTCAGTGAAACTACAAACAGTGACCAGCTCATCCCCCAACTGATAATGACATAATGGTTATAGGCCACCCAGAGCAACTTAACCGTGACTGATGAAACCCTCCTGCCCGCAAGTTTCTGGGCTAATAACAAGATTTGAGATAGGGATCTGTGTATAAAAGCCTTTATTATTATCACTGAACATGAACCATAGGATTTAAAAAGAGGCTTTTATAGATTTTATAGTCTTGAAAATAAGGTCCCTGTGGACATTATAGCTTCAGATCCAGTCTGATAGAAACTGAAAGTTCTTAAATTATGTGAACTAAACCAACATACAGTTTGTACTATTCTTTTTAGGTTGTTGGGCAAAGAAATTGAATTTAAGAAAACTGAAAACACAAAAGAAAGAAGATTTAAATGTGAATTACTGTAACATCAGGAAGAATATGATGAATGTCACAGGAAAGACAGATAAAACAGAAGGTAAAAACAAGAAGTGGCTATTTCTTTTTTTTCTTTTTGGTATTGGAGATTGAATTCGGGGGCACTCGACCACTGAGCCACATCCCCAGCCCTATTTTGTGTTTTATGTAGAGACAGGGTCTCACTGAGTTGCTTAGCGCCTCGCTGTTGCTGAGGCTAGCTTAAGAAGTGGCTATTTCTTGTAGGCACTAAGTTTCCATAGTATTTTAGAATTTACTCTCTTTTCCTTTCATGTGAACATTTTCACAATTTGGGTTTTAAGTCCAGGTAGTGGATTGGTGGGAGTGGAGTGGGCTGGTGAGTTCCAGGTCCAGGTAGTGGATTGGTGGGAGTGGAGTGGGCTGGTATTCGCTCCAGGGAAAATGAGTGTAAAGTCTTCTGTAAACAGAAGGCAGACTCACTTCCCTTTGCACCTCATTGGGCCGTTTGTTTTCATTAGCACTTCTATTAAAATAATGTTCAATGTGATCAAAAAGAGATACAAATGGGGATTAGAATCTCTTCAATTTATAAATTACTCAAAACTAGTTCATAGAATATGAAGGTAAAGTAAGTGTGTAAATTGTATGAAAAATCTATATACACCAATGAGCATTATTCAGCTTTTTTAAGTCTTAAGAAGTTTCCTACAGGTGGCACAGATATGATTTGAAGAAGAACAGAATTACTAAAAAGCAGGCTGAGATTGTGGCTCAGTGGCAGAGCGCTTGCCTTGCATGCGTGAGGCACTGGGTTCAATCCTCAGCACCACATAAAAATAAATAAATAAAATAAAGATATTGTGTCCATCTACAACTGAAAAAAATATTAAAAAAAAAGAATTACTAAAGAGCATTTGGTTTGTTCAAATGCAGTGTAGAATTTTTGCCATCTTTTCACTGTACCATACTGAGGGTCATTTATAGACTATTTAAGGAAAATTATTATTTACCACACAAATCTATTAGTAGGCATAGGAATACGAAGACAGAAACTCACAGGATATAGGATGTAGCATACAAACATACATTATAGATAGGATAGCTACCACTGGAAAACTACCAAAACATACAAATACACAAAAAATAGAAATTTTAAGAAATTCTACAAGTGTCATATAAACAAAAGTTAGGAAAAGTTGTAATTATTGAATATGCCATGAAAAAATCTTTATATATTCCATTATTACTTTGGTCCGTCACAGAAATAAAAAAAGAAAGAAAAATAAAATTAACTTGTTACTCTGTATTACTTGAAACTAGCATGATATTAAAGCAATATTCTGTTGTTATAACCCAAGACCAAGAAAAATGTCTAAATAATCTTTGTACTTTAATAAATAAATCCTACAGACCAAATTTTGGAAGACTTTTATACAATATATTCTCCCGGAATTCCCTAAATAGCTTCTTTCTCTCACCACATAGTTTCATGACCTTGAAAATGTTTGCATGAACAACATGAGACAATTATCAAGATTACTTAACCTAACTAAATACCACAGAGAAGAGCTCCTAAATAACTACAAATATTATTCATATTTCACTTTAAAGTTTTGCTAATGGGAATATGAACAAGGCAAGAGTCCTATTTATTCAGTCACAACATCTGATATGGTGAAAACTTATTTTTTGAAAATATTACATTTCTGAATATAATAAGAAGTTCAAATAGTTAATATATGTATACTTAAACCCTAAGAAGCTTTTCCAAGGAATTCATACACATATTCTTTATACTGGGTCACAAGCCTTAACAGTCCCACTTACTATGGGAACCTCAAATACTCAATTAATGTAAGTTTAAATGTAAGTAATTCCAAACCATTTGTAAAATTGGATTTCATGATGAAACATTGTCATCTAATGTTTCCCTCTTTCATCTCCTTTTCTTCACCTTCTCTCTTTGAACGTCCCTGTACACACACACACACACACACACACACACACAAAGGGTCCCACAAGCTTTGCTCAGTTTTACACAAGGATTCTTATCTATTTCTGAGCCTCAACATGATCATTCTGTTTCTAACTATTATTCTCATTAAACCTCCAGGCTTCATCCTGCTGGTAACATCTGCTTTCTATCAATGCCAAAGAGGACAGGTTCTTTAAACAAACTTCCTTTAAAAAATAAGAATAAAACTGCAGGATGTGTATGGATTTTTTTAAAGTGGAAATCTAAGTTCTTCTATTACTTCCAAAATGAGTTTTTTCAACATGAAAGACCTCCATTTACTCCAAGAAAATCATGGAAAATATCAACATCTGTACATAGCAATCAAAGCACTACTTGTTACTACCATTCATCAAACCAGTGAGTAATTCGGAAACCAGTAGCAATAGACCTTGGAGCAGAGTATATGTGTAGGATGAAGCCAAAATGTTTTTCTAACTTGTAAAGGAAATTTTTCCATGAGCAGTACTTGCTGCCAGTTGCTTCTTTAAGGTATGAGCAGCATTGGGCTTCTGTTGATTTAGTTTCAATGAATTAGGAGAGTAAATCCAAGTGACGTATGTTCCATATGTTAATAAATCCTCCTCAGTATAATTTGGATCCTACTCTCTGGTAATATGAGAATCAGTTGTCAATCAGGAATATTGATAAGTATGAGACTACTGATAAGTAAAATGACCAAAAAAACTGGCAAAATTTTATTATTAGAACTTCAGCTATTTTTCTTTTATGAACATACTTCCCAAAGTTGGTGAAAACTTGGTCCAAAAAGGAGTGGAACATGAAACTTATAAATTTAAACATCCTTTTCCTAATTATTTAAGGTTGGTGACAGTTGTGAATGGTAATCAAAATTAAGATAATGTGTCTAATGTGAATATCTTCATATATTACCATACACAAAAGAAGCTAGGAAATGCTTTGTGTTTCCATAACACAAAAGAAGGAAAAATAAATTTTAGCTAGGAAATGCTTTGTGTATCCATTGTATTACATTATAATATAAAAAAAATAAGCAAACCTACTTCATGAATATAGTAAAAAGTACTTACTTCATGTTCCCTTCATATTGTTACTTAACACAGGCTTCCAATTAACCCACTTTCCAAGCTGGCCCCACTATAGAAGAATCATGATTAAAATTAAATTTCTATTTCCATAGCATTAAGGAATAGAAAGCAGGTATTTATGTACTCCTAAGGTGACACATCCCCCAGTTTTCTTTGCACAACTTAAATCATAAACCCTTAAACAATTCTTATTCTGGGCCCAGACCCTTCTAATTCTTTTACTCAGCAGTCAGAAGCCTGGTTATCAGCCTACCAACTCCTTCACTTTCCTGGAAAATGACACAAGAGTTCCCTGATTCTACAGTTGGAAAACACAGAAATACTGAAATTTTTATATCTCAGTGGTTTCCATTTTTTATAATCCATTTTTGTAAACTTCTTTGATGTCTACAACACTAAACCCTAGCACCATTCATCTTTCTCCCTTCTCTCCTCCCTCCTTCTTTCCCTCCCTTTCCTACTTTGTCTCTTTCAATTTCTCCTCTTCCCTTTGTGCTTGGTGGTTTTTGCTTGTTTGTTTTGGGTTCTGAGAGGTCCTTTAGTCTGCTTTTAACAAATTCTGAACACTTAGACATCTTTATAAGGTAGAGAGTACATTAACTAACAACACAGACAAGGTCTCTATAGACCTTCTTGTTTTTTGTCTAAGAGACAAAAGAAGAGGAAGTAAGATTCTGGGGGAAATGCCCTTGGGGATTATATCTTAGAGAAAAATGTTTTAAGTGTGATGAAAATTTTAGGATACTACAGGGCCATACAATAAAAATAATTAATATTCTATTTGTTAAATTCTTCCTAAGGAAGTAATATTTAAGCTGGCCTCTGACAGACATAAAAAGTTCACAACTGAATATTGGTAAATAAAGGCAATCATAATCTGGACCAGAAGGCTTCCTGTCACCTTTGCTTGTATAAGGAAATCATTTCCTCCCCCCAAAATTAGCCTACCTGACTTTATTCCCACTGTATGGTTTGGATATGAGTATCCCCCAATAAGCTCATGCGATAGATGATACAGAAATGTTCAGAGGTGAAATGATTAGGTTGGGAGAGTTATAATCTAAAAAGTGGATTAATTCATTTAATGAATTAATAATTTGAGAGGACTATACTGGTTAGAAACTATAGGAAGATGGGGCATGAGTGGAGGAAGTAAGATTCTGGGGCAAATGCCCTTGCGGATTATATCTTGTCCCACCGGCTCTTTTCTCTCTATCTTTGTTTCCTGACCACTATGAGCTGAACTGCTTTCCTCCACCATGCCCTTCTGCCATGGTGTTCTGCCTCACCTGGAGCCCAGAAAATGGAGGCAGCTGATCATGGACCAACTGAACCTCTGAAACCATGAGCTAAAAAAGCTTTTTTGCCTCTAACTGGTTCTTGTCAGGTATTTGGGTCACAGCAGCATAAAGGGAACTACTAACACAACCATCTTCCATTTTCCTTCTACTTCTTTCCTTCTATTCATCAAGAGACAAAAATTTCAATTAACAAATTTATTTAACAAATTTATTTAATTGCCAAAAGTATTTTAAAATCATTATCACAATCTAAATGCACAGAGCTTTGAGAAATTAATTTTACAGGAAAAAATCTCACTTGAAAGGAAGATAGAGAAAATCTTTGCAAATCTATGTTTCATACTTTTGTAACAGCAAAAATTAAAAGGAGAAATGAAATGCTTATCATTTAGCATATGGATTAAAAATTTTGGCCTATCTACAAAGTGAAACATTATGCAACTTTTCAAAAGACTGAGGCAGTTCTATATGAAAACTAATATTATAAACTAACTCAGGTACATGAAAACAACAATCTGTAGAAGCTGTGTGTAGAATGCAATCCATCAGGTAAAATATAGAAAAGTATATGTAAATTTATATTTCTAACTCAAGTTAAAGAGATATTTGTAGTTCTATATCTGTTACTAAGTACTGATTACTATATGATGGCTACATATCTTTGTATATTGTGCATACTTGGAATAATTGTGGAAAGATTTAGAAAATGCTATTTGTCAAAGAGAAGGACAACAGAGATTAAAGAATGAGGCTTTTTCACTTTTAAATTTATACCTGTTAAGATTTATTTGTTTTCTAGCACATTAATTCATTCATTCATTCACTAGAATAGTTAGGAGCTTCATTGACTCTTCTCACAAGCAGGTGGCCCCTCACAGGAATACCAAAGTAAGGTGATTTGGTCCCTCTTGGCCTAAGAGGATTCCTGTGGCCTGGCAAAAGCTGTTCTTCCCTACAAATTGTGGGTAATAGGAATGCTGCCTATAAACACACACAAAATCATAGCTTGACTAACTTTTGTTAAAGTATTCAGTATATTTAAAAAAATTCTTTAGGTATCATTCAAAGTGATAGGTGGTAATAATAGGTGAATCCAGGTAAGAAATACTCAGGTGTTTTTTGTATTACATGTCTCTCTCTTATACAGTTGGAAATTGTTTCCAAATGGAAGGATTAAAAGAAAAAATAAAAGGGTGAGGGAAGCTGGAAGAATGATGTTGACATCATCAGTAGTTGACACATAAACTGTTTTTATTTTTATAAAAAATAAATATCTTCTTTTGATTTTATTTGCAGGTTATGCTAAGAGCCAGAATAAAATACCACAAGCTAAAATCTCATTCTTGAAAACACATTCCTGACATTTATTCCTATTTCTTTTATTTAAATGGATGTAGTAAAGTCAGAAGGAGCATTTCATAATGTCATTTCCTCTTGGCTATATAATCCAGGTTTTCATTTTTCCAATCTGTATTTAGAGGAAGATGTATTAGTGCAATTTCTTCTATGTTTAAGGAAAAATGATTATTAGGAAAACACTTTAGGATAACCATTTTGGTATTTTCCTTCTCCTTCCATTGGGCTACTTTTACTTTTGGAAAATAAAGTCAAAGACAGTCCTACCAAGCATCTGGTTGAAAAGTAAACCTTCAAAAGAAAATGTATCTGCACAGAAGCATTGCTCTAATGAAATCATCCAGCTCCCACTTTCTAAAATCTGAATAAATTATTTCAACATGACCTCAAGTACAATTATAAATAATCATTTTTCTTTTAATTGAAGTATATATTTTACATAAGTCAGGTGTGAAAACTGTAGCTTTTAAAATTTTTCTCTATAAGTGAACTTAACTTCCCTTGGGAGCCTCCATCATCAGTGGTGGCAAAACATGCAATCTTGCCAATGTAAAATAAACTCAATTACTTTTTGTTTTTCTAGTTTAAAAACACTTTCTTTGAAGAAAATATTTGGACAGTTCAGAATTATCCTTCTCATTCTTCTTTTCATCATTGCAGGGTTCAATTTTTCTTTCTGGTATCACATTGGCCTCTGGGGACAAGTATCCAATCCAATGTCATTTATACCTGTCTATCCTGCCATTGCAACGTGCAATGCCTACTTTTGTAATATTCATACTTCGGTGTTTAATTTTTTTCCTTGCACTTACCTTGAAGCATGGTTATACCACTTTGCTTTCCAGTTACCAATTCTATTCCAACTCATGAACTCAAGACTTCTTTATGTCTGCCTAGGTGACCTTGACTTTGTGAGCCACATGCCCAGGCACCCCTGTCTATTCATAGCTACCACCCAGGCACCATGCTGAACTCAAAGCATTTCTTTGGAGCTTATAATCCAGGATACAATTTGGAAGGTGGGTAAAGATCCCTCTGCTCTGAGATTCCCTAAAACCTGTCTCGAGTTTCAGTTGTCTTGATTTGCTAACATGTCAAGATGTAAGTACAAAATGAGACCCAGAACCATTTTCCAGTATCTAAGGTTTATAGGAAGAAATAAAAACAAACAAAAACTTCAATTCTCTTTCAATTCTCTTACTTCCAGTTGATCTAGCTACTATCATAGTATTGAGCAGGAAAAAAAGTGCATCAGCTTGCATTCTCCCCAACTTCATTATTTTGTATAAATGTCCTCAGTCCCTCAAACTTTTGACCTTCAAAAGATATCCCCACCCGCAAACGCAGCTGTGTAGTCAACTTTTTGTTACTGTGACCAACATCTGACAAGAACATGTTTACCAGAAAAGATTTATTTTGGCTTAAGGTTTCAGAGGTTTCAGTCCATGGACCCCTGGCTGCAAAGCACAAACAGCATGCTAGAAGGATCTGGTGGAGGAAAGCTTTTCAGCTTATGGCAATTGGGGAGGTAAGGTGGGAAGGCAGCCAGGGAGAAAATAAACCAATTCCAGGCTATGTCCCACATTGTCTTTCTTCCTTTCCACCTCCCAGCAGTCCATCCAGACATCAATGGATTAATCCACCAATGAGGTTGGAGCCCTCATGATCCAATCACTTCCTAAAAGCTCCACCTCTGAATATCTGAGAATTCAGGAGACATTCCAGATCCAAACCATAAGATCAGGCTTTGAAATGTAAATTCATTTAAGACAGTGTTTTATGAGTATTCAAATTTTTCTTTATATTTGGGCAAACTCTTGATGGAATTAAATCTGGTAGTTGTAAGGATAATAGATGCAACAACTAAAAATCCTGAGATTAAAACCTTAAAAATATCAGTCCAATATGTAATTTTACACTCCTTTTCCTTTTTTAAGTGCACATTTTATTTTTGTGACCACATGAAATAAATATGTTAAATTTGGGAAAAAAAGAGAAATTCAAAAAAGTAAAGTCCTATAATTCCACCACCCAGAGATAATCCTAAAATTTTCTCCCCTTATGAGAAAAGGAGCCTTTTGTGAATAGTCTTCCTGTATAACAAGAGAGATAAAAATTTTATCCTTGAATTATATATTGACAACATTATTCATCCTTCATCTGTTTCTGAAACCTTACTAAAAAATGCATAATATGCCATCCTACTAATGAATAATTCACTACTTAAACAATTGTGTGCTACTAAGATCTAGATTACTATTAATTTTTTCTAAATTTAAAAAAAATGTACTAAATAAATATTCTCATAGCTAAGTATTTAAACATATTCATGACTATTTTCTTATAAACAATTCCTATAAATGGCTAAATCATATACACATTTTCTAATTACTGACCCGTATTGCCAAAATTCTCCCACTAATAGTATCACCTCCCTCCAATCAATGATAGCTATTATTTTCCCAACTTGAGGAGCAAAAAAAAAAAATGGTATCTAATTATTATTTTATTTTACATATTTTACATCATAGATTTTAAAAGTGATCACTGGGCATTTGGGCCCATACATTCCTCTGCCTGTTTTTCTATTAAAGGAGATGTCTTTTTAAAATTTATGTGTAAACTATGCCTACATAATTTTCCCATTTGACTTTTTGGATTCTCATTTTGCTTACAGGAACTTTCAACATACCAGTTGATCACATCTATAATACTTTGTCTTCACCATTTTCAGCTTAGGTGTCGCACTTGGAGATCTTTATCCTAAAAGTATATGGACGTTTGCTTATACTTTTCTTTTTTATATAGCATCATGCACAGTGAAGATGTAGGATAGAGAGTCTCAATGAAAACTGATATGCAGAGAAACAGTGAAGTTCATACCATTCCCATCCCTCCCTTCTCATTACACACTGCTTATATCTATGGCCAACATTCTGATAAAGAGTGTTTTTGAGTCAGTAATGTCCCACAAATTTACAAGCCAAGGAGAAAAGGAATCTACAGGATCCATAGCACAGGGATGACTCCACCTCAGAGTATGAACTTGTTAGAAAGTGGGCCTCTGGGTCTGGGTGACTGTCCTGCTAAATTAACTCAGACCTGCTGAGCAAGGTTTTTACTTGACAACCAAGGAAAGGAAAGAGATTATCCAGCAGGACCATCTGGATTTGTCTCTCATCAACATAAATCTAATGACTGATTAATTTCTATATCTAAATTTTTATCCTGAAATTATCCTTTAATGTAAAGCAAAGATCTAGTATCTAATCTCATGGAATTTTCTTAGTAGTTATGATGATATTTCAATTAATTCTCTGTGGGAAACTCTGTGGGAAAATTATATCTTCACCCACTATCGATACTTTGGATTCTTCCCTAAACATGCTTTTGTTTAAAAAAAAAAAAAATTGCTGTTACTTCTTAGGCCTCTAGGATAATCATAATCTTACACAACTGCAGTGATTCTAAGTGATTTGACTTCAGCAAGCAGGTATCTCAGATTTCACCTCTGCCTTCTAATTTACATTTTCTTGGAAACTGTTGTCTTTTTTATTGCATTGTACTATCCTTAACTACTCACCATGGACATAGACAAGGGAGTAGTCCATATTTCTTTCATCTTGGTGGAGCCAATAAAGTAAAAGCCTTAAGTGTAAGGTGTGATAGCAGGAAAACATCCATGCTACACAACAAACTTTCCTTCAGGCCAGCTGTCCCAGAGTCTAGGGAAGGGAAAAGAACAGCAATGGCAAGTCCATTTGCTTACACCCTGAGTCATTCTTCCAGTTAGATTTATCTGTTTGAGAGTCAATGTCATTTTCTCACTCTATATTTTATGATCTTCTTTCAGTGGCTTCCAAATTTAAGTGGGGGCACAGAGAAGTCACAAATAAGCCCTCAAGCATCATCAGTGTTCATAATTCATAGTTTATCAGCACTTCAATAATTCATGGACTGGGTGCCACTATCACTCCCATTCTATAAGTGATAAAACTGAGGCACAGCAAGGGCTGATAATTTTCCCGAAATGCTTCAACTAGTATCAGAGCTCCACTACTCACCTGGACTCCAGAGACAACTATATTAACCACAGAAAAAACCTATATCCAAACATCAGAAACCTTTTTATTTTGGACACCCAAAGCCATTCCTTTAGGAGTTGTCCAATCCCATGAAAACAAGTATGGCTTATTCAATGGAAAAAAAGTAAACAACCAGGTATGCAATAATTGTCATGAGAACTATAGTACAGATTTGATGAAATATTCTTAATATTTCCACCTTTTGAAGCTAAAAAAGACCATAAGACAAAGTTTGTTTTTCCTTTAAAACTTCACGACAGGACAGGGAGTCCAATCTATATTATAATACATTTGCATTTGGAAAATAAATTTACACTGATTTAAATAGAAGCTGATTAAATGTTTGAAAATAATTCAAGGCACCATACCACTGAAGAGAATCCAAAAAGTGACATGGACGTAATATAAGATCCTGAACTACATCAGAAACTCCAGAATTTAGCAAAAGGATAAGAGGGGAGTTCATTCATGTGGAGGAAGAGAAAATTTTCTTTGGACAAGTTATATCAGATAATATGTTTGTTTAAGGAAAAATAAACAGGTGGGAAAATTTCTGTGTGCCTAACATGGAAGGAGAGCATATTTGTGCCTAATATATTGTAGAAACTGTTTCATTCCAGCTCATACTTCCAAAAATATTGCTCTCAAACAGTAGCCAAAGTCACTTTGAATTTGGTAATCTGCTATATATAGGTGTGGATCATATGTACTTAACTGATGTCATTGGTATTCGGACAACCTATCTTTAAAAAATATTTTCTCTATTTATTATTCATGGATTGCTGATTTTTCCCTTTGAGATCTGGTAAATGTTAGCTTTTTGTAACGTGTTAAATATATCACAATTTCAAGTGTATAACTTCCAAGTTTCCTACTGATAATCAACAACCTTCATTGCTTCATTGCTGAAGGCACATATTATGATTTGGTCACATTCCTTATGAAAACACTACTGTAAATGTTTCAGGAATAAGTGAACCCTTACAACCTAAACACAATTTTCAGACCTTGAAGGTTTCCTGGGAGTGTAACAGTAGTAGCCTAAAAGATCAGGGGCAGTACAACCTCATTTTATATGAAAATTTTAAGAACATAATCATAATCTTAAGGCATAACTAAAAGACCTTAGAATCTTCACTTATTGCTAATATGGGTCCTTGAATTTGATACCTCTGCAATTTAGAACTTAGCTAAAGAAGGAAGAGCTCTCACATGTTAAGATTTTAAAGTATGATTCTGTAGTATACAATATTTGTCACAGTTACTTGCTTATTGAATATTCTAATGTTGAATGCACAGATGGAGTGAGCTATCATGTTGCTTTAATTATTTTGAATTCTACAATAACAGGAAAACACAATAAAATGTTCAAGAAAAAGACATGAATTGCTGCTTTTATATTCAAACTGTCAATTCCACTAGTATAGAATGATGAACATGGCTTAGTAACCACTCATATTTTTAATGCTTACTTTCTGGTTTACTGTAATATTTAATTACATCTGTACAGTGATTTGACTGTGGCATAAGTCAATACAACCAATGAATATAATCATAGGCCACATTACTGAAAGGAGTATGAAGACTATAAGAAGCTACAAACACTGTGCTCCATAATAGCACACTATACTATACAATAGCATGCTGTGTAGAGCAAAGTCCACCTTAGGGTGACATGCTGGAGTGCTCCAGGACTTTGTCCTCAGGACTGTTCTCAATCTATGTTCATTCCTTTAGCATCACATCCAATCTCAGAGCTTTAAATAGCATTCGTACATTGAAAACTCCCAAATGTTTAACTTCAACCTAGACTTAAAATTTTAAATCCTGATTTTTATGCTTGACATGTTTGCTGGGATGTAAAATAGGTATCTCAATATAACATGATCCCTACTTTATACTATATGCAAAACAGTAATCTCAGGGAAAATGTACATTTACTGTAAGTAATAAAACTTCTAGAAGGTAACAAAAAAAATTTTGTGACATTGGGATAACAAGAATATCTTTAACAGAATAGGTAAGTTCTAACTGTAAAAGAAAAAATAAACTGGATAACATTAAAATTAAGAACTTTCATTAAGAGACCCAAAAGACAAACTAGAGAGTTGGAGAAGATATTCACAGTGCATATAAACAAAAAAGAATTTTTATCCAGAATATTTACTAAAATGCCTTAAATAAATAAAACAAAGACAAACAGAAAAATGGATAAGAAACTTGAACAGACATCTCAGAAGAGGATATCTCAATAAACATGGAAGACTTCATCAATAATCAGAGAAAGGCAAATTTAAATGATTACATATTACATACATACTAGAGTAAGTAAAATCAGAAATTAAAATACCAAATATTAGTCCAGCTATGAAATAGTAGGGATTCTTATTTGCTGAGAACGTAAATTGACCCAATCACTTTGGAAAGTATTTTGCCATTATGTACTAAAACTGAAACACACACACACACACACACACACACACACACAAAATCTCTCTCTCTCTCTCTTCCATGTGTTGGTATATACTTATTAGAAACCCATATATCCATATGTATATGCACACAAAGACACATAAAAAATGCTTATAATGGCTTAGATCTAAAATGTCCTCTAAAAATTTAGGCAATCCATCAATGTTTAAAGGTGAAATGGTTAGATTAGGAGAGCTACACCCTCATCAGTGGATTAATCCATTTGATGGATTCATAATTTGGAAGGACTACTGGGTAGTAATTGCAGGCAGGTGGGATGTAGCTGGAGGAAGTAGGTCACAGAGTGTGAACTAGGACTATATCATGTCCCTATCTCCTCTCTCTTTCTGCTTCCCGGCTACCATGAGCTGATCAACTTTACTCCTCCACACTCTTCTGCCATGATGTTCTGCCTCATCTCAGGCTCAGGGTGATGAAGTCAGCAGACCATGGACTGAACCTCTGAAACCATAAGCCCCAAAGAAACTTTTTATCCTCCAAGATGTTCTTGTCATGTATTTTGGTCACAGGAGCAAAATGCTAACTAACACAATACTTAAAGCACCATTATTCATAGCAGTCCAATATTGTAAATAACCTATTATCTATAATAATAAAACAGATAGTAGTATCATAAATAAATAAGTAAAATAAATTGCATTATCATGCAATGAAAAATCACAGAAAGAAAATAATATAAACTACAACAACATACAAAAACTTGATAGTTCTCAGAAAATATTTACTGAAATAAGTCAGACAAAATAATGTTTATATAACATTTCAAAAGTGTCAAAATGGTGCTATGGTATTAGAAAACATAATAGTGATTATTTACGGGAGTAGGAGAGATAGACCAAATGGGCATACATGGGATTTATTTGGTGTCGATAATATTCTTTTTCTCATTCTTGGTAGTGAGAAAATGCTTGTTCTTTTTTTATTATTATTTACAGAACAGCACAATTATGGGCTGTATAGTTTGACATGTATGCTGTTCTTCAATTTAAAAGAGAAGTTTATTAAGGAATCCTTTAGGGAGTATCAAATATTCAGAATGCCAAAGGGTTAAATAGTGATTGAAGGAACTTAAAATTTTAATCTAAAAAAGCCAAGAAAATTTAAAATAAAAAGTGAAAGTTATCAAGAAAAATCACAGTGTGGCAGCACTTCAAAAGTGCTTCAAAAGACTAGTATCTAAAAGAGGGTAGATTTTTTTTTCCTTATAGCCTAATTATTAAAACTTGCTGAAATGGAAATAACAACCTACAAAGAAATGAGTTGCCTGTCAATGAAAATATTTAAACTATTTAAGCAAAGGCTGCATGGCCATCAGTCAGAAAAGCTGAAAAAGGGATTCTCATAATAGGAAAGAGACTGAAGAAGATAAACTTTGCTCCCTTCATTTCTAAGACACTGTGGTTCATGAAGAAATTATGACCAACATGTATCTGTCCCTCTTTTCATTCCTCCTTCCCTTTCTTTCTTCCTCTCTCCCATTTTGACAATCCATCTCTCCCTCTCCTGGCTACAAAAATATAATAGGGGATGTGATCTTTCATTTTCTCAATTCTGCTTCATTCAGGAGAGTTCCACAAGACTTACTGGTATAACAGAGACTATCACCAAGGGTCAGATGTAGCATGCTGTGTGTTCAATGCCAACTCCACTTCCCACAAAGGAGAAAGTATTTTGGAACTAGAAGTTCTTCCTTCTCAAATATTTTTTCAAGAATTTTGGAGCACTCTAACACTTCAAAGAAAAGACAAGAAAATATGTGCACAATTTCCCTTGCTAGATAACCTAATAAATATTTCATACCTGATTACAGATGTTAAAGTAGTGTGCAGCATCCTTTCAAGGGCAACTTCATCTGTTGGGCCTACAGAAACTCCCAAAACAACAGAAACTTGTAAAATTTTACATTCATTCCAGATACTAGTTCTCAAGTAAATGTTATCTTCCTTGATTACTTTTTACCATGGTCCATTAAGGTACAAAGAATTTAGATCAACAAGTCATCTTTTTTTTTTTTTTTTTTTTTTTTAAATTTTTTTTTAGTTGTAGATGGACACAATGTCTTTATTTTATTGCTTTGTATGTGGTGCTGAGGATCGAACCCAGGGCCTCACGCATGCGAGGCAAGCGCTCTACCGCTGAGCTACAATCCCAGCCCCAACAAGTCATCTTTTTACCATCACGTAGCACCAACTGCAAAGCAACAAATACATATAAAATTTTGGACATGCCAATTTCGGATGTTACTAATAAAAGAGAAGCAGTTGGGCTTACTTCATGGAGGAAGAAAAGAAGGAGGTTTCTTTTCCAAGAAGGAAAGCAGTCTTACAAACAGCCAAAGAAAAGCTTGGGACTCAGGAATTCAGTGACTTGGAAGATAGAGAGTGTGAAATAGGGCCAAGATAAGGTCAATTAAAAATGTGCCCTCTGTGTTACTCTGTTTTTTCATTGCTATGACCAAAAGAACTGACAAGAAAAATTTCAGAGGAGAAAAAGTTTATTTGCCACTCATGATTTCAGAGGTCTCAGTCCTTACATGGCCAACTGCATTGCTCTGTGCCAGAGGTGAGGTGCAACACCATAGTGTAAGGGTGTGGTGGAAAAAAAGCAGCTGGGAACATGGCACCAGGTAGCAGAAAGAGAGAGTCAGCTCACAAAATATATACCCGAAAGGCATGCTCCCAATAACCACCTCCTCCAGCCACACCCTATCTGCCTACAGTTATCACCCAGTTAATTCCAATCAGAGTATTAATGCACTGATTAGGTTAAGGCTCTCATAACCTAATCATTTCACCTCTAAACTTTCTTTCTTTTTCTCACACGTGAGTTTTTGGGGGACACCTCATATCTAAATCATAAAACCCTCACATGCAGAATTATCTATAGCCAGGTAGTCATGCCTCACAAACAACCAAGCTAGAACTGAAGAGTAATATCTGAATAAACTGAACAGTCTCTAAGAATACAGCAGACAGCTTGGGACTTGATGCTGAAAAGAAAAGCCCTCATATTTAACAGGACCTCTGCCTAACCGCAAGCTCTCTGACCAGTCATAGATTAATCTAAAACCTATCAGTCAAAACTAACTAGCTGACCCTAACTAGGTACAGAAATCACTATCAACTTTTATAGTACCTTTTACTTCAATGTGAATGAATAAACAAGGATCACTACATATTTGGGAAAAATCTTATAATATTATATGAATAAAAGTGTACAAAAAGAAAAAAAAATCATCTTGGAAGACAAAAAAGTTCAGGTTACAGAAGAAAGTTTAAAAGCAAGGCAAAACAAAAACCCTAGCCTCCTCAAAGACCATGGAAGAACACAATACAGAGGTGAAAGAACATCAAATAGATAAGTGATAAAAGAACAAAAAATGGCATATGGAGTAAGATTTCTCACGTTTCTAACATAATGTATATTCTAGAAAAGATAAATAAGGAAAGGAACAGTTATATGCCTGTTCAGCTCCATTCTAAGAGATACAAGATTATAGTAGTAAAGAAAGGTTTGGATGGATAATTGAAATTAATAGACTGCAACCTTAGAGAAGTTGGGGAAATCTTAGAAGTTGAAATATATCCAAACACAGAAAATGAATAACTTCTAGATAATTCATGCATTAGAAAGGAATCAAAAAGGAAACTGGAAAGCAATTTGAACCATGTGAAAATGAAGACAATGAGTATAAAAATACCTGCTGAGCAAAAGCAGTGCCCAGAGGGAAATGTTTAGCATGGAACTATATTAGAAAAGAAGAAAGATCTCAAATTAATGACCTGATCCTTCACCTAAAAAGGTAAAATTTTAAAAATGAATCTCAGAGTAAGCAGGAGGAAAGAATAATAAAAAGTAGTCATTAATGAAACAATACAAAGTCAATAGGCAAAGTCAGTTAAGGCCAATAACTTGTTCTTAGGAAAGATGAATAAAATTGGTAGACCTCTAGCCAGACTACTTAGGAAAAAGAGAGAATAAAAATCCAATATCAGGAATGAGACTGTTGATATCATCATGGGAGCTACATACATTGAAATGATAAAGAATACTATGAATAAATTTATTCCAATAAATTTGATAAATTACAATGCCAATACATTCAGTAAAAGACAATTGCCTTAGTTATAACTGTAATTAGTAATTAGACCTAACTTGGTCAACTATGCATGAAAAGGAGTAGAGATTTCTGGAAAAAATAAAAAGGAGAGTTAAACTAAACTTTCTGAGATCACCCTCCATCTCTCAAGAAATGAAAACAGAATAGAAAGATATAAAAAAAATGCACACTCAAGGGACACTTTTGCTCTCTTAACTGTAATGAAATCATTGGTGCATTAGAATCCCTATAGCCTGTGTAGCATGGATGAGCAAACGCACAGACCAGCAATGATCAGGTATCGAGAACTGGTCTGAAGAAGATCTCCTGCCAACAGGAGCACTGTTTTTCTCATCTAAAGGATCACAACCTTTGAATATAATTCATCTTTACCGCAGGACTCAGGAGTGGGGCAAAAAGAATGAGAAAGCTCAACTTTGTTCCCTTTTTAGTGAAAAGATCTAAATAAACAGAGGACTGCCTCAAAATGTGGGTTGTCAAAAGTGCTTTAAGAAATTCAAGATTACTGAAGCTAAGATGGGAAGGAAATCTCAACATGACTGCTGAATTTCTGTTTATAAAACAGACGGTTCTGACAACATACACACCAACCTTAAAGTATCAAATTACATCCACCTGGAAAATAAGAGAAAAATATCTTAAGAATATGATGTAATATAATTTTCTCCTAATAGCACATTCAATTAGAACTGTTATGTATTACAGCTTCAATTTTTTCATGATGTTATACATTAGACTGAGTGATAATTTATGTTATAAATTAGACCGAGTGATAATTTTAATACATTTTAAAGAGTATTATTATCATATCCTACCTATTGCTCTGAAGGTTAAATTTTTTAGTAGTAGTCCACGTCTCCCCTGACAGATGATTTTCACTAGAATCTTCCTTATAAGGCCCGTTTCATGCACCAGGAATTTTTTTCTTTTCCCATGCATTGTTTTGTATCATTCACAATTTGAAAACTGTTATATTTAACATTGATCACTCAGAAATTTTTTTTTTACTCTTTATGGATTGAAAAAAGAAATATTACTATTATACTGCTTCAATAAATAAGAGTCAAATAGCCCCATGGGTTTATTTGGCCCTCATTCCACATGTCCAAACCCCAAACAATTTGTAATGTTTCCTCAGTTATATAGAGCTTTTGTAATTTCATTAACATAAAAGTTTTTTTTAAAGTCTACATATATCACAGCAATGAGCACATTCACTAATTGTTTGAGACCAATCCAGTTTGCATTGCATTCCCTCAAAATTTGAAGTGATTTTTCAATAGTTATTAGTTAGTATTTGTATTGATTAATGAAAAGAGTGTATAGAATTAGGTTTGGAGAAAGTAATAGCTTTTTAGAGGCACTAAGGTTTTGTACTGGATGGAACTGTTAATCTGTTCTCACAAAAGGATTCTGCTAGATAATTATCATCTCTGTGTTAGGGGGAAACTTTATACCAATTTTAAGTTGATAGTTCAGGTTTCTTTAGCCGTAAACCAAGAATTAGAATCTAATTTAAACAAAATGGAGGATTTATTGGAATGGTCATACTACTAGATTTAAAGGCCACAGAGGAGTTAGTGTCGATTACTCCTGTGGATCTATGGCTCTCAGTTTCTAGTGTTACTTCCCAGGAGAGAATCCTACTGGCTCAATATGAATTGGTCATCTAGGTGGACAGTTAGATGGAATACCCACTACCATCAGAGGGCCTCTTCTGGATCTGAGTTTCATTCACACAGAAAAAAAGAATTGTGAACTGTCACCTCAAGATTTGACCTCTTGGCTTCATTTTTTCATTTCTTTATAAAACTTTACTAGACATAATGAATTCAATACTACTTGTTCATTTAAAAGTTTTCCAAAAGTATTGTTTCTTGCCTTCATTTATGACTGTGAAACATTTCAAACATAAAAAATTATAAACAATATAATAACAAACAGTAACATACTAACACAATTAATACTCATGTATCCAGTATCTATCTAAGTAGCTTACTCAAATCTTAACACTCTCCCATATTGGCATTGTGAATTTTAAAGAATTAAAACATAACATTCTTCAATTTTATTCTTTCCCTTTCCCTCCTCCTACCTTGCACAATGTAACCGCTCTCCTATAGCCAGTGTGTATTATCCCCATGTAATTTTTGTATGATTAGAATATGAGTGTATCTATAAAAAGTTTTGTATACTTTTAAACTTTATGTAAATATTTCAGTGATATTCACTATTAAGCATTACCATATTCCAGTGTTCTAAGCACTTTACTTCAATTAGTTCCTTTAACGCTCACACTCATTCTACTAACTTGATACAATCATTAATCCAATCTAGAAATAAGGAAACCGAGACTGAATGGGCCCAGAGCTTGTCAAAGACTGGGGATTATTCTTCACACATTATTCTGAAATGATTGAATTATATTGGAATTACATTGATCTGCAGATGGATTTATGATTTATAATTTAGTGTTCTCAACCATGAACATAAAATTATCTTTTATAACTTTGAACTATTTTTCCAATTTTGGCTATAAAAGTCTTAAATATCTTCTGTTAAATTTATTTCTGTCATGTGGTGGTTGTTACTATATTAAACAATCTTTTGTTACATTTTCTACTTGGTTAGTGGTGGTATATTAGGAAATTACCTATTGTGCTTACTTATACCTAGAAAAGAACATTACTTTTGTTCACTTACTCAAATTAAGTCTCAAATTCCACCTGTAGACTTTTTCAAGAGAAGAGCTTTACAATATTGTAACCACAGGACTATAAATAAGAAGTTTCTATGTATTTCTTTCCAATTCTCATACTCCCCTTTATATGCTTTGTCTTACACGTTCAGCAAATTCAATGTTGAGTAGAAATATTGATTTGGGCACTTTTACAGATTGAGTCAAGAAACAAAGGCAAAAATGAATTAACAAAAGAGAGGGAATAAAGGTAAAACTGTATCTTGGTTCAAACACTTGTGTGTAAATTTACAGGCTGACAACTAACTGTGTATTCTGCCTCTGACTAAGCTCACTAGGAGTATCCCAGAAGAAACAAAAATAGTTGTTGATAGGTTCTCCAGAAACTTCAAAAGTGTATTGGGGATGTGCAATAGTTCTAAATCTCTACCGTGATATGCCATTTATTTTTATTTAAAAGCTATACTATGTATTTCAAGATTCTCTTGATTAGTTTTGCTAGAGTTTTTATAATTTCCATTAGTCTTTTACATAAACAACTTTTCACATTTTCAATCCTGATTTTGTTGTGTTCATTTCTAATTTCTCATTTTATCTTAAAATGCTCAGCATTCTAATTTCATTAGACTTATATTGTTAACCTTTCTCTAACTTTTTTTAACAAAATGCTTAACCCATTTCTTTGTTTATGGTTTTGTTGTTATTGTTATTTGAGTGAATACATTTATAGCTATAAATTTTCCTCTAAGAAACACATTAGCTATACATGCTAATATGATGTACTTTGTCTTTTAGCTCCAAATGTTTTGTAAGTTTTCTTGTGATTTATTCCTTAGTTAATTGGGTATTTTATTTCTAATTTAATTGCATTATTGTTAGAAAATGTGTATTTATATAACTCTTAGCATTTAATTACATTTTCTTTCTCACCAAAGTTGTGAGTGGTTTTGCAAATGATAGGTGCACTTGAAAAGTAAATATATAGTGTTTTAACTGCTTAATTTATTTATTTCCAATAGTTACATTTAAAACCTTCAGTATGATGTGGATTTATTCATTTGTACTTGCGAGTCTGTAAAATTGTGCTTACATGTGCTACAAGACTAGTTATTTGGTGCATAAAATAACATCATTGCTATATTTTCTTGATGAATTATTTATTTTATGTATTTGTCATCTTTATCTTCATGAATACCTTTTGCCTTAAATTCTACTTTGTCTCATATTAATAGTATTGTATTAATTTTTTGATTCTTATGTTGTAAATATTTTCCATTAATTTCTCTTGTTCCTTTCCTTAGATGTTTAGAAGAACAAAGATAGATATACATACTTCTGTCTTTCTGTGTATATATGTGTCTATATATACATATTATGTATATATTTACATATGTGTGTGCCCATATATACATATATTTCTCTGTTATATATGTGTTTAGTACATATATACATAAGGGAGAGAAACAACTCAAATGTAGCAATACACACACATGTGGTACTAGAGCTCTTTCGCAGATGTTGGTGGTATCCTTCCTAGATCACCATTTCCATGTACCCAGCTACAGACCTTGCAGGTGTTAATTGCTGGTGGTTCTCACCTGCACCTTCCTTCCAAAGGTGCTCTACTATTCCCATGTCCCCCCACCTCATGACATCTGACGATTGATGGAGAGAGAATGGGGGAGTGGGAGTGTATACACACATATCCCCCTTGGCTTAAGGCTAAACAAACTGAGATAGTTCATACTCCAAAGTTTTATGTGTGATCAGAATGAGACTAGATCTCCACTGAAACCACATCTCTACCTAGCTTTTCTCTTTGGAGTACCATGGTTTCCTCATGCCTTTGCAGGTTTCACCTGAGAGAACTTTCCCAACAACTCATTTGCAACTAAATCTGCATGCTAGGCTCTGCTTTTAGGGAACCTGACGTAACACAGTACATGGTATTTATAGTTTATTAAATACTTACTAAGTGTCAGGCATATGTGTGCTTTGCATATTAATTAATTATGTTCTAGAAACATCTCAGCAGTATGAAAAATTTTCCAATACCATGGGTCGGGAAACTCAGGCTGGATAAAGTTGAAGAATGTGTATTTAGTTTGTAATAAGTGGTAAATCCAAGAATCAAACTCAGATAATATAGTTCCCTAGCCTCTACATTTTCCTTTATGTTTTGCTGTACATGTATCATATTTTTATCCAGGAAATTTAAAATTTAAATATCTATTAAACTATACTTTTTCTAATGAAATGGAAATTGATATGCATTTTATTTTCCAAACATTGATGTAATTTGTTTCAGATGAAGCTAAGATTTTATGAGTCATATAATTTCCATGCAGGTTTATGAGTGGACAAGTGTGGGTTCCATTAAAAAGGAAATAAACATCTGTATAATACCCTCATTTTCTTGAAGGGGAACATTTTATAGAAGTTGGAAAATATCAAGGAGGGAAAAGATCATGTCAGCACAATGTTATTGGACATATACAACGCAATCTTATGTTTCATAGAGATTTCAACACAGGAAATGGGTATATTAGGAACAGCCTAATTCATAGTTTTCCTGACTCAGGTACAGTGGTTTCTTTGAATGATTCTAAAGGAAAAGTTATAAGCAGTGTTTTTGATACCAGCTTCAATAATGCATATTTCAAAGCCAAAACTAGTCAGCTTATGTTACTGTTTACAATGTCAACATTCAGTGGGAAAATAAGTGTCAACAGGTCCCACCCAGAACAGCATGTGATCTTTCATTATAATCCTCATGAGTCTCTGATTAGGTCAGAAATGCTTTATTTTTGTTATTTCCATACAACAAATCAAGAATTCTAAGTTTACTGCTATCTGAAAAATAACCCTTACCTTTCTCTACTTAGCCTCTTTAGAGCCTTATTTAACAGTATTAGATTAGAAACACTGTAGGAAGGGCCCATGTCTTACCCATCTTTATTTGTGGCAAGTGGGAAAATGGTTTTCACAGAGCAGAACATTATTAAAATGACTGAAGTTTCCTACCACATGAAAAAGCATTCATAAAGCATTTTTAAAAATATTCTGACTGATTATGTAACTTCCTACTTATTTGTACATAAACTGTAAATGGAAAACATGAACATCAGTTTCATCCAACTTTTTATGAGTATATCTCCAAAGTTTGTCTATTTATTGAAAGAAAAAAATTTTACATGTAGGAGTTTTGAAATTTTCTGTGATTTGGGTTTATTTCTATTTTATTAAATTAAATAAACAAAATACTCCAAAATATTGATTGCCATATCTTGCCAATGACTAACAATTTTATATCCCTAATAAAATCCATAAGCAACCGATTGTCCCAAAGAATCATTTCAATCATCTATTCTAAATAGAAATTCAAATGCCCCCTTGAAAACTATCTGCAAAAGTACTGCATATTTTCTATATCTATTTTATTCACAATTTTATCTTTAGCAGTTATAAATCTACATTAGAAATCACACTATTTGTTAAATACTTATAATGCATCATGGAGTATACCAAGTATTTTAACCTATATTTTTTTTTCAATACTCAACCAAAATAAAGATGAGGGATTCTTTGAAACCCCATGTTACAGAAGAGGTCATTGTACCTTAGAAAATAAGATCTTCCTAATTCACAGGTTTTCCTAAACCAGGGAAACTTTTTAGAATCTGTAGTATCATGCTAAGTGAAATAAGTGAATCCAACAAAACCAAAGGTTGAATGTTTTCTATGATATGTGGAAGCTAACCCACAATAAGAGTGGGTGGGTGTGGGGAAAAATAGAAGTTCAGCTGAGTAAACAATGGGGAACGAAGGGAAGGAAAGACAGTGTAATGAATCTTACATAACTTTCAAATATACATATATGAATATACCACAGTGAGTCTCAACATCACGTACTACCACAAGAAATTAATTTAAAAAATAACTATAGGTAATGACAGAAAGATCAACAGACAGAAGGGAGCAAGAGGTAGGGAAGGAAAGGGGAAGGAGAGGTACTGTGGATTGAATTAGAAAAAGATATATTCCATGCTTTTATAATTATGTCCAAATGGATTCTACTGTTATGTATACCTAAACAGAACCAATTAAAAAAAGGAATTAGCAAGAAAAGAAAATACCTGTAGTACTGAGGAGCAATGAATCTGGAATTTGAGTCTCTTGCTGTCTACTGCCAATTTCTATGTTTTGTAAATGCTAAATTGTACTAAATCCTCTAAAGTCAGTATTGTGCTTCTCTCCCCATTATTACAATTATCATTGGCTGCCAGTCTCCATTGACTCCATCCCCCAAATAGAAACACACGATTTCACAATTCTTTCTATTTTCTACATCAAAACAAAGCACATGAGGATAGAAGTGTAACAACCCACTGGAAAAGCACATGCTTAACATGTGTGAGACCCTGGGTTTAATCTCCAGCACCAAAACAAACAACAACAACAAAGCACATGGTTTGAAGATTTTATTTCCTAAAATACTACTCAAATCCATCTTTTCTCATCATGTTCTGTCATTTTTGTATCCCCCATCCTTTCATTAACAGTGAGAACTGTTAACGATGACCTCTCAGTTGACTTCCCTGTCTCATATCTCTTTCTCTTTCTCTAGAGATATGTGCCCAAATACTCTTAAAATGCATGTTTAATCACATCAACCATTTCTCTAAATTCTTTCAAGGATACCCATTGTCTTCACAACATTGGTCATACTATCAAGTACAGCAACAGGCTCCTTAGATCTCAGTGTTGCTTCCTTGACTCCTCCTCCAATATTTATTTGAGAGATATTTACAAAATATAATTAAGTAGGCTTGGTAGCTAACTGGATATGAGATCTGAAAAGTAGAAGAAAATTGGGTGAGCTATACATTAGCCTTTAGTGTGTGATATAATAATAAAGTGGGATAAACCTTAGGATTCAGGAGATCTTTTCACTAGCTAATTACTTGACAATTCAGCATTTTATTTTTGATCAAGTAACTATTAAAGTTTCATTTTGTTTTAATTGATTAAAAATAAGTGTGTATTTTTCGGATACAATGTTATTTCAATACATGTATACATTGCATAAGGATCAAATCCAGCTAATTAGCATATCTATCATCTCAAATATTTAAAGTTTTTGTTGTCAAAGATAACTCAATCTCAGTATCTCCACAATCAATCATTTGAGCTCCATGTCCAATTCCTGATCCTTCAGTGCATGATATTTCAAAGAGAGACAGTGCCATCTATCCAGCTATGAAGGCCAGAGTTAGCCATGGCTACTCCCTTTGCCTCCAACACTCTCTTTAGCCATATCTTAGTTGTCATCACATCCTGCCCAGTTTACTTGCTAAACAACTCTCAAATAAGCTCTCTTTGTCTTCCCTTTCACCTTTTTGAGCCCATCTACCATCTCATATTATCTGATCTCACAATGCAACGGATGGCATCTGCTTTATCCTCTTTAATTTGTTCTCTAGACTGAAGGCATACTTATGTCTGATCATACCATTCCACACTCATTTATAATCATAAACTTGTTTTCATAGCACCTGTTATAATTGCAATTTTACTTTTATTTATATGTTTACTTGATTATTCATTTTCTTCTCAAAGAAATTCTAAGCTCTATAGGCACTTTCCATCAATTGTATCCCCAGAAGCTAGTACAATGCCTGGTACAGAATCAATTGTCACTGTTTGATTAATGATTAATTAAATAAATTAATTCATTAACAGAAGAATGGCAAAATCTAGGTCTCTGTTTTGGTATCAAGAAAAACACAGTGACTTCATGGGTTGGATAATTCACTAAGGGAAAAATGTGTCAACTGGAAGAAACTCAGGTAAAGTAGAGGTATGAGATGTCCTGGTATTTACGAATGGAACCTTATTTGGAAATAGTGTCTTTTTAGATGGGACAAAGTTAAAGATGTAATAAAGATTATGTCTTATTCCACTAGGGTGAGCCCTAATCCAATGTGACTGGTGACTTTATAAAAGAGAGTAAACAAAGCAGATACACATACACACACACAGAGAGAATGTCATGTAATTCCATGTGCAGAAATCAGTGAGGCAGGTGCAAACTAAAGAATGCCAAGGCTTTCTGACAGCACCAGAAGCTAGGAGAAAAGTATGGAATCATCTCTGCTAGATTCTTCAGAAAGATGGTTTGACTGACACCTTGACTTGAGACTTCTGGCCTCTAGAAGCATGATGATAAAGTTAAGCCACCCAATTTGCAGCACTTCATCATGGCAGCCCTGAGTAACTAATACACCATCTTATTTGACCTAACACCAGTAATGACAGGATGAGCATTCTTTTCTTGGAATTCTTTTCTTCTTGTATTCATAGTATCATTCATACTTGATTTTTTTCCAACTTGCCACTTCTCAGAATCTTTTGATAGCTCTTCCATATATTTCATATTTAGAAATGTTGGAGCATCCTAAAGACGTGTGAAAGTATTCATGCTTTTTACCTATACACCCTGCCTAGTAAACTCTTGTGGGTCCATGACTTTACATACCACTGAGTTGTTAATAATTTTCAGATTAATAATTCTAGCTAAGACTTCTCCCCTAAGTTCCAAATCAACATATATGTAAGGAACGAGTCAACTTCTCTGCTTGGATATCTATCTAATAGGCATCAAGAAATTAATACAGAAATAAATAGGACCTTTTCATTATTGATTCCTTAAATTATGCATTTCTTGAGAGTTCCCATCAAGGTAAAAGGTGCCACATCTACCCATTAAATTCGAGCCCTAGAAGCCATCTTGATTTATTCTTTCTGTGCGTTCTACACCCAATCCTTTAGTAAACCTCATTTGTTCTGCCTTGAAAACACAGACATGACTAAGTAACTTCACTCCATGTCAACTGCCACCAATATGTTATGAGAGTTTTATTTCTTACTGGTTTACTACAAGAGCCCCCCAATTTATCCCATGGCCTTTGCTCTAGCACGACTTCCCACATCTTCACTCCACACAACAGCAGGGATATAAGCCTTTCTAAAGTGTCAACCACATCAAGTCACGTCACTGATTCAGATTACCCAGTGAAGTTTCTATTCCAATAATAAGATAATTAACATGAAAATAAAAGCAAAATTTCTCAAATCTGCATGATCTGGCTGCTAAGGTCCTTTTGGGGATCAACTCTCTGTGTAAATCTTTTCATTAACTGCCTCCCAGGCATTCTGGTCTTCTTGCCATCTCTTGAATATGCCATGACTGCTGTTCATTTGCTGATCCTTCTTCCTGGGATGTCTCCCCCTCCCCCAACGCTTATCTGTTTAGGGTCTCTCTCCATGTCGTAACTGCAGCTAAATTCTTCATTTCATTCAAGTCCCAACAGATGTCCCGTCCTCAAAATGATTTTCCTATGGACAGTAGGTAAAGCAACCAACCACTCTCTAGTCAAGCTGTCTTTATTCCATTTTCTAATGGTATGTTCTGCACAGTATCTATCCAAAGCTGAAGTTAATTATTGCTGTTGATTTTGTCTTATTGATTATCTACCTTCCCTAAAATATAAGCCCTTTATGGTCACTGATGCTGCAATACTCCAGTATCCCAGTGACTAGAACCACTTCAGGATTGAGCCGGTGCACAAGAAATATATAACTGAATGATTAGAAAATGAATGCATCAACAAACTACATAGGCATATCATGTAGGAGGCTGTTGGTTTTGTAATTATTAAGATACTATTTAAGATATAAGGGTGGCTTTAGTCAAGGTAAATGATGGTTGAAATGGTAATACGTGAACGGATTTGGCTTATATTTAAGAGAATTTAGTAGTTCATTCAAAAACACAAGAAAAAGTAAAGAACCTATGATATCGTGTGCTTCTGGTCTGAGTTGATGAGTGGGCGGTGTATTTTCAGAGGAAATATGAGTGGGAAAGCCAGATTAAAGGAAACATTTCTGAGAGGAAGTATATACCACTGTGGTTAAAACACATGGGCTCAGAGTCTCAAGCTGTTTATACTTGCTGATTCTACTGTCCAACTGTAAACCATTGTTTTCAACTCTACAGAATCTGATTTCCGCATTTAATGTGTGAAATTCGTTGCATATTTTTCTACAAAATCCAATTACCAGGAGCTGAACACAATGACTTATTTTCTTAAGACCTTATCTTGCTTGACCACTAAAAATCATTTGCTCCTTTGTGAAAGTCCTTAATATGTAATCCTATGGCACCACATTTTTCTGCCTTTCTTCCACCTTTCTTACTGCTTTCTATTAAGAATCAGATAAATTCCTAACTTTCTTGTTGTAATTCACAAGACCCTCAAGTCCAATCTTTGCCTATATCTCCACACACACTTTTTAAAAATCTCTTCATCTTATTTCCTCCAATAAAATTTTCCCTATATCAAGTCTGAACTAATTCTATTAAATTATCTAACCATAGTTAATGTACTTCCCTCTTTCTCTCTCTGTCCCTCTCTCTAAAGTACACTGAAGACTGTGTCTACATATGAAATTTTTAACAGACCTGATAGTGAGACAAATTCCAACTTTTATTGAGAAAACATTGGTAAAATAGACTTCCATGTACACATATTTTTCATCACACTATTTCTGATTATGTTTCTGTAAGTCAGTACATTACTCTTTCAGCTGCATTTGTTATCTCTTTTATTAAATTATATTTGGAATATCTCAAGACTTGTGAAGAATATTATCACTGTATTATTGCAAATACAGGAAATTTTAATATATTTCATCTAATGCACATTTTAATAAAGCAAAAGCATGTTCTATTTGAATGTTCATAATTATGTCCTTCCATGATATGTTTTCTATCACATCTACCAAAGTAGTCCTATGAGGCAGCCAACACTCTTCTAGGGGTCCCATAAAGTCAGGCAGAAAGGCGGGGGAGAATATCTGGAGACTAGTGGGTGGTGCAACTTGTGGAGTGTAACAGGAAGCTGGACTGAAAAGAAGACTGTTTCAACCCAGGAGTAGCACAAAGTTGGAGGTGACGAGTCTGCCAAGTATACACATTTTCTCTGCAACAGACATTTAAAATCCTAATTTTTTTTCACCATTTGTTAGTAATACAGATGCAAATGGGAATAAAAATAGTCTACCCATGTTCCTATAGTATATAAATAATAGTCATATTTTATCACACATGAATGACCTTTTAGGGAGGATATTAAAGGTTATGTTGTTCATATTAACAATGCCTTCAGCATATACAGCCTAAGCTCAGACTGTAATGTACTCACGCTCACTTTCCCGTTGCGATTGTCTTCCTCTCTCACTGCCAGGGCCTTCAAAAAATTATCTTTCAGGTCTTTTCCAGCACTCGTTAGTGTTCTGTAAAAAGAAGGTCTTCTGTTATAATATGTTAGATAAAAAAATATATTTAATACACTCTGGAGCCAACCACTATGCTTCTTTTTCCATGTGACAATTTTCGTATCACATAGAAACCACACACACATTACTTATGGTCTACTAGATCTCTATATTTAATTTCATGCAGTTACATAGTCTTTGTACAAAAATAATTGAAATCAAGTCTACAAAAATATATACACACATCTGTACCAACACTCATGCAAGATGCATTTATTTTCATTCACATGCCCATTTTATTGTTGATCATACCATGGAGCATCAACATTTTAATACTCCTTATTTACCACAGAGATTTTAAATTACCTATAACTTAAGTACAGTTTATTTATTAATTTAAGGAAACTAGAATACTGGATGCAGTTAGTGGAATAGAATACTTTATCTCTATAAGTAGAGACAATCAAGGCAAGAAAGAAAACTAGATTGAGATATCTGTCAGATAAAAGTAAGCATTAAGAATTCAAGAGAAATAAATTTTAAAGGAAATTTATCACAAAAATCTCAAGCAGCATTGAACCATACCATGAAGAGAAATCAAGAATGATTTGTGAAAGAAAAATCTTATCCTCATATGGCAATTTTCTGTATATTCAACAAACTTCATTACATGCCTTTTATGTACCAGGAACTATACTCAGGCACAATAATGAAGAAGTCGTAGTTCTCTCAAGTTTTCTGTGGTCTCATAGAGGTAAGCAGATGTGTAAACATGATAGCATATTATGTGATAACTGTATTAACAGAGATATGGACAGAGTATTTATTAGATTAGTTTGTAAGAAAACACATTACCTACTCAAGGAAATGTCACCTATTCTTAAATCTTAAAACAATTATATTTAAACAAAATGTTAAAAGATGAGACCATATTAGCCATTCTGGAAGAGGGAGAAAGGTATTGGTAACTACAAAGGAACGATATGGACAAAAGAATACAGATGTAAAATTGGAAGACAACCTTAGGTAATGGCAAAATAGAAAGTTAATGCAGGAAGTGAAGGAGAAACCACATATTATTAACGAAAGTTAACATTTTATAGATATACTATTTAATAAGGCCACACAGCTAGTAGGAGCAGAATCTGAGTTGCAACCCAGGCAATCTGGTACTGGAACTCATTTCTATACCATCTGGACTGTGATGTCTTTCAGGCCTGCATGTTACTGACAAAGCTTGGACCTCATCTTCCAGAAGATGCAAAACCTCAAGGGGTTTATTCAAGGAACTAAGATAGCCAATTTTGTGTTGAGGAAGAATATTCAGGGGCTATGAGAAATGGAACTGGAGGAGAACAACACTGGAGTGATTTATTAGAGCATTCATTCAAAGTTTTAGACAGGAAGGAAAGGATAGACTTGAGAAGTGTTTAAGAGGTCAGCTGGACCTGGTGATTGCTTTTGATGAAAAGTTAAAGAACAATTGCTATCAGGTTTCATTAAATCAATATAGGCATGTATAATATGGAAGCTCCTGAATGTCCGGAAATATAATCCTTTAAACTGATCCCTAACTTGTCTGTGTTTGCTTTTCTATTTTTATGCTCCTTATATAATACCAACCAACAATCCAAACACCTAAACATGGAAAACAACTGCTAATTAGTACCAGTGAAGAGCAACAGATATTTGAGGATCTTTTAAGCCGTTATTTTTTCTGAAAATGAATCTTCCTCATTATAACATATCCTATACAATGATTTAATACTAAATCTCTGCAATGTGAAATTCATTTTGTCAATTGCTTAGTCAGAAAATGTCTATTATTTCTCCATTGCTCATGGGATAAATTTCTAATCATTTGGTCAATTTCCACCTAATTTCCTGCTTATGGTTTGTTTAAAACCACAGCATGTTGGAAATTCTCTATGAAGTTTCAACACAGAATTAGTATTATTTTTAGGTTATGCTACAGAAACTAAATGCCCAAAAATATCTAGTGGTTTATAATTACAATGAGTTATTTCTCAAAAATACTATGGCTTATTCAGCTTTGTCTTTGAATCTATGATAATCAGTACTCTTCCATAAGTTCCTTTGTTTAATTTAGTTGATTAGAATTTGTTTCTACTGCTCATAACCAAAACCCATAATTGACAATGGCTATCCAGTTAAGCTAGTCCAGAGTTCCTATGAGTTTCCATGAGATACACCTACTCCCTATTCCTACTACCTCCCCAACATACCCTGTTCTATTGTAAATTTTTAGAACTTTACAGATAAAATCCAAGGAGATCACAAACCTCAGTCCCACAACACAAAAGGTAACAATCATTACCAGTTTTGCATGCATTCCTCAAGGTTATTTCTTTTTTTTTTTTTTTTTGGTACTGGAAATTGAACTCAGGGGCACTCGACCATTGAGCCACATCCCCAGCCCTATTTTGTGTTTCATGTAGAGACAGGGTCTCACTGAGTTGCTTAGCGCCTCACTGTTGCTGAGGCTGGCTTTGAACTCGCGATTCTCGTCTCAGCCTTCCTAAGTGCTGGGATTATAGGCTTGCGCCACCGCGCTCGGCTCCTCAGAGTTATTTCTACAGGTTACTAGTATACAAATGTACAAATGTATATATATATACATTTGTATACTAACAAGTTGACATATAATATTCTACAGTGAGCTGTTCACTTTACTACATGTTTTATAAGTTTTCTGCAATTGTTGCTACTGTTGTTCTTATCCTGGAAATGAATATTTATGAGAGTGCAAAGAAAGATCAAAATTATCTCCATGTATGCCAGAAATGAAATGCCAGAAGAAATGATATCTAGACATCATTTGGTAACAGGGAAGGAACTCCACAAATATTCTGCTAGGCCAGGCTCTCTTGTTAAAGGATGAGGTTTTCAGCAGATAGTTGGGCCAGACTCCTCTCTCTCAAAAAGAAGTTATAGGCAGCAAAATTGTTGCTACCCCTGGACACTTACTATAGCAGACATTGTTCTGCCTTCTTCCATATAAAAATGGATGCCTCAGTATTTACTTAAGCATGTATATAGCTGCCTGGAATAAAGAACACATTTCATTGCCTCTCTGTAGCTAGCTGTCCATGTGATTAACTTTTACACAATGGAATATGGCTGAAAATGATGTGCAGCTTCTAGGAAGTGTACCTAACAGGGAATGGGTACCCACTTTTCCTGTTGCTAGATTACAATATGACCATAGTGCCAGCTGTAATCTTGGATTTCAACTGTAGGATATTTTTATGGAGAAACAAGAGACAGAAGAAAGGTCCCTGATACTTTGGGGCACCAACATAGCCTTGAGTTGACTGATACTATCTAGAATTATTCAATATGAGATGTTATGGAATTTATATTTTGTTTGAGCCACTGTCATTTTCTATTGTTTTTAGCCAAACCAAATCTAAACAGATAATTTACCATATTAAATTAAGTTACCCTTCTGAAAAAGATGCTATTGTGTGATTGGCCTGGTGATCTAATTGGATTTTAACCTTATTTGTAAGATTCTAAGGTCTCTTAGAAGGTTATTACTTTCAAATTAATACATTACTTTTTAAACAGATGTTAAACCTTTTAAATAGAAACAAGAAATAATGAAAATTAAACAGAGCTATAAGAAGGGACATTGGTTCTTAGTTCCTACCCATCTCTCAACTCATTGGTGTGAAATGCTACAGGTTTCTGAACCTGGGTGTCATGGCAGGTAAAATCATCTCTAAGCCTCCTACCTGCATAAAATCTGTGATTTAAAGTGATTGTGCAGTATCAGCAAACACCAAACACCATTAATGTATAATAAGTCTAAGAAATGTGAATATCATACTGGCAATATGTAAGATTATACTGTTCCTTTCTTACTATGATGTTTTATGTACACAGACATCTGTCATTTCCTATAAACTCTATATAGAAGACAGAAGTATTTTTATCATATAAATTCAGAACAGGTAGGGTAAGGGCTTCTGGCTCCAAAGCTATTTGCAACAGAGAATAAAAAAGTGACATAAATAATCATTCTTACACCACACTGTAGCTGAGAACCTGAAACTTCTCAGCAGGAGGAAATACTGAAAGAAGGAAAGTTAACGTAGTGTGTGGTGAGGGATTCTTGAATCTTCAACATGCATTATTCTTATTTAACTAGGTTTATTTAACAGCCAGTGACCTGAGAAACCTTGCTTAAGTAAATATTACAAAAGGAATTACTTCCTCAAGAAGGGAGTAGGACTCTTACAAAATCTTAGGCTTCTTAGGCTTTTAAGTTTTATAAAGGCAAATACTCCATCTTCATTGTTTATACTCCACTATACTTTGAAAATGGGATAAAAGTTACATGAATAAGTTAATTTTTATCAACTATGTTTAATCACTAACTAAAGATATTTACATAAGCCTACATGACTGACTAAATATATTCTTAATCTTTAGCAATTGGGCTACTGGTTTTATGTTTTAAGTATATTGTTTATGTATCCTATCACACATATTCACATTATTAGATTAATACTTGAAGAATAGAAAACAAAAGAGAAAACTTTTGGAGAGCTGCTAAAGTAGAAAATTATTTTCAAGGGTTACTTAAGAGTTCACTTAAAGATAAGTTGTTTCTATAAATATTTTTGACTTATTAGTTGTTTCAAGATTTTAAATATATAATTGAAAGTGTTCTAATAAATAAGGTTTGAAAAATGTGTTCTAATAAGCAGTTTCCAATAATCACTAAGTTAAATCTGGCATTAATTTTAATAGGAATACTTTTGAGCTATTGGACACTGTCTTTGTACTATTCTCCATGTTACGCATTTGCAAACACTTTCATTTATCCTCAAATGAAGCCCTAAAGGGGGATGTGTTTATTTTTACTTTAGAGATGAAGATTCAGTGAGGCAAAGTAATGCGACCATAATCAGCTGGTATTCAATATTTAATCTGGGTCTCACTGATTCTGAGTTATTATTCTACTATTCTGAAGTCTCACAATATATTAAAGTACTGTATTTATAATATTTTAAAATTATGAAAACAAAGAGAATTCACTGGAGTAAAGAAACTTGACTTAGCAGGGATCTGTGGGGAGGGAGTGAGGCATGCAGCCCTCATCTTGAGCCATCTGAGAAAAGCTAATCAGCCACAACCATCATGTTCTTCGAGACTGGAATTCTGGTCAACAACTCAGTTCAGAGGTAGTTTTGATTCGTTTTAAACCAATGAACTCTGACACAGACTACATTTCTACAATTTGTACTCAACTCGTTAGCACTTGTTTTAATATGTAATGCAACCTCTGTGTGCTTTAGTTCCTTAAAATGATGTTTTATATACTTTGAAAAAAATTTAAAATAAATTTTTAAAAACATAGATAAGTAGAAAAGTATACTATAAAAATTCCATAATATTATATTCTTAAGAAATAAGCAAACTTAACAATGAAAAAGTAGTTTTGACAAATAGCTCTATTTCCCATGAATAAGTTGACTTAGAGACTAGTATATGCAATTCTATTGGTATGGTCTCAAATTCAAATTTGAGCTTTAGAGGCTCAAATGGAAAATAATTTGCAAATTTATTAAAAATGTGAATTTACTTATGACAATGTGTAGAATTTTAAACAAATCATTTGAGAATTAAGTATGGGAAATGTGTTTTTACTGTATTTTGATGTTCTCTCACAAAGAGATGATCTTTATGTATATTTTCTCCAAGAAAACACACCTTTTTACTTTGTTCTTAACTTAGAAGAGAAAAATTCTTATTTCCCTCAAATAAAATGTTTCATAAGTAACTCTAATAGAGGTAAATCTTCATATTCCTTCTACTAATTTTTATGTATTTGCTCTTTATCAGTCATTTAGGGCTTCCCTAACAAAAATACCATACATCGGATGGTACAAATAACATAGTTTTTTGTTGTTGTTTTTGTTTTTCCCACAGTGCTAGACAGTGGAAGTCTGAGATCAAGGCACCAGAATGGCTGGATGCTGGTAAGGGCCCTCTCCTGACTTTCAGGCTGCCACCCTTTCTGTGTGACCTCACTTAGTAGAGAAAGCAAAACTAAACTCTGGTGTCTCTTAGAAGAGAACTAATCTCATCATGAAAGCCCCATACGGCATGGCCTCATCTGAACCTAATCATTACCTAAAAGCCTCATCTCCAAATTTCATCATAATTCGGGGCTGGGGTTTCAACATATGAATTTTGAGAGACTATACCTCACTCACAACATGCTCTCTCTTGTTTCAGAACTAATTTTCTACATTTTATTTTATTTGCTTGCCAAATTCCAACTTGCTCACCTAATTACCTCTTTTGTACAACTTAGAGCTACATCAAGTTTTCTTTCATCATGTGGGATAATTAGCACATTTTCACTTCCTGACATATGCAGGATTAAGTTACTGAAGTTAGCTAATTGTTCCTATCTAGCTCTTTGTTGCAAGTTGCAAACAATTTCAAATCAGATAGGCACAAAATGACCCATAGGAAACAGGCCATGAAGATGTGTCTCAAACAGCATGGAGAAAAACTTCCTGTTCCTTATCTTGAATCTGAAATTATATTAAAATAATACTCTGATAAGATGATTTAACCTTTGTAAGTGTAAGATACAGCAATCATACATCAAAGCAGCATACTACTGAAATAGAGAGTCTAATAAATTAATTCAAATCAATCCCTGAAACTGATCACCTAGGTCAAAAAATAACACAATGACTGACTACACCCCAGGAGTCCTGTTCACTTCTCCCTTCTTACTCCTCCATCTTCCCACCTCCTGCTCCAGAGACAACACTTCCTCATGTTTGTGGTACTCCCATGCTTTTGCTTTTTTTTTTTTTTTTTATCAATTTTTAATTTTTATTTTTTTAAGCCTGAAATTTATTTTATTTATTTATTATTTTCAATTTATTTATTCTACTTAGGTATACCTGATAGCAGAATGCATTTTGATTCGTTGCACACAAATGGAGCACAACTTTTCATTTCTCCAGTTGTACATGATGTAGAATCACACCACATGTACAGTTGTACATGACGCTAGGGCAATGATGCCCTAGCTTTTTCTTTACCTCAGTCTCCAACACGCATAGCTATGACTCCCTTTTGTCACTTAAGTATGAATCTCTAAACACTATAGTTTAATTAGGCTGGTTTTTAAACTTTCTATAAATGGAATTTACAAAGTGCATATTTGTAATATATTTTTCATAAACATTTTTGTGCTTCCTATACATTGATCCATGTGGCTGTACTTCATTTTCATTGAATTCTCCTGTGTGGATATATAACTATTTATCCTTTTTATTATTATAGATCTCAGGGTTGTTTCCCATTTGGATCTATTATAAACATGCCGCTAGAATTTCCTGGATGTGTATCCTGAGCATAGATTTCTATAGTTTAGAGAAATGACAAGCAATAGAATGGCTGTGTCATAAGATCACTTATGACTTAAAATTGAAAAAGTAATGACAAATTGTTTTAAAAATCATTGAATCAATTTAAATTCCCACTACCAGAGCAGGAAAGCTCCTTTGCTCCACATCATTTCCAACATATGGTATTTTAGAATTTAAATGTAAACACACTAGTGTATAGTGTACTAGTATCTTAGAGCACTTTGAATCTGCATTTTCCTGATTATTTTTCTATGATATTTGGCCATCTAAATTTCTTCTCAAGCGAAATGCCCATTCTAATATTGTGTCCATTTTCTATTGAATTATGTACATTTTATTGATTTTTAGGAGTTGATATATTCTGTATATCAGTACTGCAAATATATTATCCTGTGTGTAATTTGTATTTTTTACTCTCTTGTTGGATGTTTTGATTAGAAGATCTTAAATTGAGTATGTGCCAATATATCAAAATCTCCCCTTATTAGCCAGGCATGGAAGCACACCCCTGTAATCCCAGAGACTTGGGAAGCTAAGGCAGGGGTATGACAAGTTTCAGGCCAGTCTTAGTAATTTATTGAGACCCTGTCTGAAAATAAAAAATAAAAATGGCTAGGCATGTAGCATTGTGGTACAGGACTCTGGGTTTAATCCCCAATACCAGAAAAAAAATTCCATTGTTATTGACATTTTTCCAACTTTAAAAAAATACTTTCTCCATTTTGAGGACATAAATATGACACTATGTTTTAAAATTTTACTGAAAAAAATTGTAATGTCTCCTTTGTCATGTATCAAATATCTATAAACATACAGATTTATTTCTGGCTTCTCTACTTTATTCCAGTTTCTGTCTTCATGCCAATATAACACTCTGAATTACTGAGATTTTTAAGACATACTTGCCTTGTTTTGATGCTATTTGTCCCCTCAAAGTTTCATATGTTGGAGACCTGGTTCCCATGATGGCAGTATGGGAGGTGGGGACCTTCAAGAGACAGGGCCCAGTGGGAGATTGCCAGTTGTTATAAAAGCCTGAGCCTGACCCTTAGTTTCTTTTTTTTTTTTTTATTGTTATTTTTAAAGTAGAAGAATCTTTTTTTTTCCTCAGTAAAGCATTTTGTTTTATTTTATTTTATTTTTTTTATTTATTTTTTAATTTTATTTAGGCTTACATGTTAACAGTGTAAATGATTCATTGTACACAGATAGAGGATAACATATCAATTCTCTAGTTGTAAGTTGTATAGAATCACAACATATATGCAGTCATACATAAAGTTAGGGATGGACCCTTAGTTTCTTTCTGGCTTCCCTTTTCAAAATGTAATCCCTTTCTTCCACACATACCTCTGCCATTAATTATGGAGGCCACTCCTAAGCCTATCACATGCTATTTGGACTTTTAACTGCCAAAATGGACAGTTAAATAAACCTATTTTCTTTATAAAGTTAGCCTATTTCAAGCATTTCATTATAGTGATGAAAAGCTAAATAACACAATCCTGGTGTCCAAGAGAAATCATTTCCTCTCTTCTTCAAAACATCTGATCTTTTTGTGTTTCCATAGGATTTTTTGATCCACTTGTCAGATTCCATTTTTAAAAACCTGTTAGAGGTTTTAATTGAATTTCCAATTTCTAAAGAATAAACATTTTATAATACTGTGGCTTCCAACTATAAAGATGAAGATCTCACCACTAATAATACTTTCCTAAATATGTCTGAATAAGATTTTTATAGTGTTTTTAGGTACTTTTTCATAATAATCTAGCATATTTCTTAGATTTCTGTATAGGTATGTAATGTTAACGTGGAAAGTTTTTTATTTCATTTTCTGTTTGTTGACTGTATATAGAATAACATAAAATTTGTGTATTATTTCACATCATACACTTGTGCTAAACTCTCCCTTATTATCTAGTACAGTCAGCCCAAAAATATTCAGAAAAAAACTGCACCTGTTCTGAATATGTATGGACTTTTTTCTTATTATTTCCTTAAAAATATAGTATAACAACTATTTATATAGTATTTACATTGCATTAGGTATTGTAAGTAATCTAGAGATGATTTAAAGTATACATGAGGATGTACTTAGGTAATATGCAAATAACACACCATACACAAAGGATTAGAGCATTGACAGATTTTGGTATCCATGTGGCATCCTGGCACCAACCCCCAGGGATACCAAGAAACAATTATAATTTTAATTCTCACCCATCTGTTCTCTTTTATTTGATGTGCAGATTTTAGTTAGTTTTAGCAGTCATTGCACCTCTCACAAATCACATTTCTACCAAACCTGAGAATAAGCTGGAATTCCTCAGAACTCTTTCCTCTTTTATGTTATAATAAGAAAGGAAAAAACTAATTAATGTTTATTAGAGAATTTTTAAAGAAATTTATTAGTATACCTTTGTAACATGAATGGTCATCTGTATACCATTTTCCTAAATACAAAAGCTAAAATATATAGAATTCTCTGAGACTTTATTTCTCATTGTCTGCATTCAGTTCACTTGGTCAGAGTCCCATCAGAAAACAAATTGAACACTGAAAGAGTTTAAGGTAAGAAGGATTATAAAGAGAGGTCGCAATGGGGTTGAAAAGGTTCATAAGGGCTGGTGGCAACAACCAAGAATTAGACACAGATCTTACCCTCCCCAGACCTAAAAAGGCAAGGGGAGGGAAGTGGTGCTATCAAACCCGTAACCTTGGCTGGCTGCCTCATAGGTACTATGGACATCAGCAGAGGAACATGGCCACCAACAATGTCATGGCCCACCCTACATCAGCTCTTGCCTTTCAGTTTCCTTATTGAGTATGCAGTACAGAGAGTCTTTGAGACCAGAACCTTATTTCTTGATTCACTATCATTCTCCTTTCGTGGTACAGTATAGTCATGGTATAGCTGCCTGTGTCTTTGACAGCCCTCAACCTTTAGTCCAGAAGGTCCTTCTTCCCCCTTCTCTCATAGACCTCTAGATTACATTCAAAAATCTTGTTCCCATAAATCCCTTCCTTCTTGTCATCCTTCCTTTCTCCTTCTCTGTACACAGGAAATCAGGAAAAGTGAATACCTTGTATTCTCACTTAATCTACAATAGGTCTCAATAAATGCTAAGTGTCTTTCCATTACAATATATTACAAAAACCAATGATCAATATTCCACCACATCACTGTTTTAAGGAGAAAAACAATATTATCACCATAATAAATGCTTAAAAAGCCTTTGAATATCATCTCTCTATATAAATAACTTTAGCTCCTGACTTTTTTGTTATGATTGCTATTATTTTTAGTTTTCTTGGATGCGAATGGAAAATTGATTTAATTTACAAAATTTTGGTGGTGATTTTTTCTGATATTAATCTGGTAAACAATAGTATGTAATTTTGATATTTCCCAATTTATTAAATAATAATCATAAATTATTCATAAATTAAACAATTTATTATTATTATTACTATAAGCTCCAATGTATTATTATAAGCTCAAATGTAACCGTGACATCTACTAGACCATCAAACGTGTACACTAATCTGAAGTATGCAAATACTTCTAATAGGCTCTGGTATTTGCATCATATAGATTGATCAAAATAACATACTCAATTATTTTAACTTTTTAAGAATAATCTATTATCCTTGTGGGGTTTTATTTAATTTTACACACCAACATCTTTCCCTCAAAAGTTTCAAATTGTATAGTTAGCAAACAATAAATTTATACTGAAACAAAACAATTACATTTTAAAATTGAAATCTTCATTGACTTAATAATAATGTACATTGCATTTGAATGGACTCTGGCTTATGTTGTATTAGAAAACAGTATAAACTTTTAAAATACTATAATGTATATTGTTCACAATTTACAATTCAAAACACTTGAAGTATAATCCTGCATCATTTTCCTGGACTTCAAATGGCTTTTTTATTGTATATATATATACAGAAAAATGTATATGCTAAATACAGAAGATTATGCTGGAATAGCATTTTTAAGCCAAAATGATATACAAGAGAAACAAAAGCAACCATTGAAAAGTTTTAAGTCCTCTGACCATCAGTTCAACAAGACATTCTATCTTTAATCTAAGAGGGATTATTTTTTAAAGATCCACAGGTAGGGTGGGAGAAGAGTAGAACTAAACCCTATCTATGCTTTTTGAGTCTCTTGTCTTTTCTAATAAACTATTCTTGTTGGCTTTTCATTTTCTTTTAATTTAATTAAAACAGTACTCCTTAAGAATCATGTTTTAGTCAGCTATCTTGCCACTGTGACTAAAAGATCTGACCAGAACAATTTTAAAGGAAGAAAATTTTACTTGAGGGGTCACTGTTGCAGATGTCTTAGTTCACAGAAGGTCAGCTCCATTCCTCCGGGCTTGAGGTGAGGCTATACATCATGGAGGGAGAGTTAGGCAGAGGGAAGCAGCTCACATCATGATCAGAGAGCAAAGAGAGAGGTCCCCACTTGTCAGATACAAATATATACCCCAAAGCCACACCCTCTCTTCCTCCAGCCACAGCCCATCATCGGCCTCCAGTTACCACTCAGTCCCATAGGGAATTAATTTACCGATTAGGTTAAGGCTATAACCCAATCATTTCTCCTCCAAACCTTCTTGCACTGTCTCACACCTGAGCTTTTGGGGAACATCACATCCAAACCATAACAAGTCATGTAGACATGGAATTTCTAGGAAGTCATCAATTTATATTCTAATAACTTTCAGAAAAGGAAATTAAGAAATGAGATTTATTTATTGATAATAATAAGGATCACATTTCCATTGAAAAGAAAAATGGCACTAGTTTCCCCATCTTTCACTGTGTGAGAGTTTTTAAATGATCAAATGTACAGAAAAGGTATCAGCATCTCTGAGAAAACTTTAGACCATCAGAAACACACAAAATAAAGCTGAGGAGTACTAACATGTACGCTAAACAGCTGTTTCTTTTTATTTTCTATGTTGAGAAAGACCCAAGTAGGAGTCCTAAGATCTGTATTATCTTAAATCATTCAAATTCTATTGCCCTTTGATAACAGCTTTGCTTTTCTTTGAAGAGACCAAACGGGTTGGCTTCTGTGTGAGAAAAGTGACTCCAAATGCCTTCTTTTTTGTACATTTGGCAAGTATCTGTAGTTAATACTTAAATATGATAGGTTAAGATGTTCTCACACTTTGGAGAAGAAAACAATTGTTTAGAAATGTTATTTGTCTACAAATGTGTTTGATTTTATTCCTAAACAGATTGAAATATAACTTCACAGATACATCTTTTATTCTGACTTAGAATGTACTTTGTGACCTTCTGATTGTGTTTATATAGTAAAAGCCAATGAATGAAAACAGAAATAAAAGAACACGTTCTTATATGGTATGCCTGCCTCCAGATCCTCTACCTGTGGAAACCCATCCCGTTATTCCATAGAACACCATAGAACATCATGCAGAGCACCTTGATCAAGTGAGGCATTAGAGAGCTGAAGGTATTCTTAAACTATACTACAAAGCTATAGTAACAAAAATGGCATGGTATTAGCACCAAAATATACACGTAGACCAATGGTACAGAATAGAAGACACAGAGACAAATCCACATAAATACAGTTATCTCATATTAGACAAAGGTGCCAAAAACATACAATGGAGAAAAGATAGCCTCTTTATCAAGTGGTGCTGGGAAAACTGGAAATCTATATGCATCAAAATGAAACTAAACCCCTGTCTCTTGCCATGCACAAAACTCAACTCAAAGTGGATCAAGGACCTAGGACTTAGACCAGAGACCTACACCTAATAGAAGAAAAAATAGGCCTAAACCTTCATCACGTTGGATTAGGCCCAAAATTCCTTACAAGACTCATAAAGTGCAAGAAAGAAAATCAAAAATCAACAAATAGGATGGATTGAAACTAAAAAGCTTCTTCTCAGCAAAAGAAACAATCAATGAGGTGAAGAGAGAGCCTACATTATGGGAGCCAATTTTTGCCACACACACATCAGATAGATCACTGGACACATAAATCACCAAGACACATAAAGAACTCAAAAACTTCACACCAAAATAACAAACAACCCAATCAATAAATGGGTTAAGGAGCTGAACAGACATTTCTCAGAAGAAGTTATACAATTGATCAACAAACATATGAAAAAATGTTCAATATCTCTAGTTATTAGAGAAGTGCAAATCAAAACTAAGATTTCATCTTCAGTCAGAATAGCAGTTATCAAGAATACAAGCAATAATAAGTGTTGGCAAGGATGTGAGGGAAAAGGCACACTCACACATTGCTGGTGGAACTGCAAATTGGTGCAGCCAATCTGGAAAGCAATATGGAGATTCCTCAGAAAACTTTGAATGGAACTACCATTTGACCCAGCTATCCTACTCCTTGGTTTATACCTGAAGGACTTCAAAACAGCATACTACAGTGATGCAGCCACATCAATGTTTATTACAGCACAATTCACAATAGTCAAACTGTGGAACCAACCTAGATGCCCTTCAGTAGATGAATGGATAAAGAAACTGTGATACACAGACACACACACACACACACACATAAACACAGACACACACGATGCAATATTACTCAGCAATAAAAGAGAATAAAATTATGACATTTGCAGGTAAATGGATGGAGTTGGAGAATATCATGCTAAGCGAAGTAAGCCAATCCCAAAAAACCAAAGGCTGAATGTTTTCTATGACAAGTGATTGCTAATCCATAAAGGGGCGGGGCATGGGATGAGTAGAGCAATTTTGGATTGACCAGAGGGGAAGGAGGGGAGAGGAGGAGGCACGGGGATAGGAAAGATGGTGGAATAAGATAGTCATCATTACCCTAGATACATGTATGATTGCACCAATGGTGTGACCCTACTTTGTGTACAATCAGAGATGTGAAAAATTGTTCTCCATATCTGTACTCGGGAAGAGTGAGCACCAGAATACTCAGAGCAGAAGAGTGTACAAAGGAGGGAAGCGACTATGTGAAAGAAGAGAGGATTCAGTGTAGGACTTTGGAAAGGAAGAGGCTTGAAGAAGACTATTAGAAAAACTTGCTTCATGATGCCTTTTGTATACACCACCTTGTTAATGCTTAAAAAATTATAGTCCTGGGATACAAATCTGTCCCCAAATGATAAAAAGAAAGAAAAACAATGTGCAGTATTAGAAAAAGAAAAGGAAGAGAAAAGGGGAGAGGGGGGAAGGAGAAGAAAAGGGACACTGAAGCATCCTAGATTGCTATGAAAGATTCAGCAAAGTCATATAGAAATCCTTGAGCCAAGGTCAGCCAATAAAAAGCTGTGGCTCCCCAAAATGGGTCCGCTTAAGTGGAACTGCAACATGGGTTTTAAACAGCATTTGAGGGACCCTCAGTCAATAGTGATCCCTATGTAAGATGCATTCTCAGACGGCCACAATCTTCTTTCATCCATTTCAAAAATCCTGAGATTTACAAACACCATTTATCACACAGTCTCAAAATAAAGCTGCCAATATTACCATCAAGAATATGCTTATTGAAAAAAATTGAGACTTTTTGCAGATCTTTTATCTGCAATGTATATGCCACTGGGGATATACAATCACATGACTGTGTTTTAATATCCTTTCACATGGAAAAAGTCTTTTTTTAAAAAAATCCTTTCAAGGTCACATCCCCAGTGACTTAACTTCCTTCCACTAGGCCCTACTTTTTAAAGGTTCCATCACCTCCCAATAATTCCATAGGCGTGGAATTAAGCCTTCAGCATGTGAGACTTTGAGGGACATTCGAGATGCAAAGCATAGCAGCTAAGATACCACCTCAATACAAAATTAGGTTCATCTGCTTATTTCAATTTTTAAGATATTTTAATTTTACTTTTTAATTATATAAAATATGTATGGAATTCTAAAGCTAAATATCTACAACTGAGAAAAGATTTAGAGAAATCAGTTAAAGTTTGGATGTTGAATGTCTCCCAAAGGCCCATATGGTAAAGACTTGATTGCCAGGCTGGCACTTTTGAGAGGGATGAAACCTTTATGAAGTGTGGCCTAGTGGAAAGAAGTTAAATCACAGAGGACTTGCCCTTGAAGAGGATATAGGAACTCCAGCCTCTTATACCTTTTTGCTTCCTGGATGCAATGAGGTAAGTAGTTTCTCCCACTCCCACCAAACAGAGGTAACTGATCACGGACTGAAACCTCTGAAACTGCAAGTCAAATTGAACCTTTTCTCCATATATGTTGTTTATCTCAGGTATTTTTTCCCATATTTTTTATTGATGCATTAGAGTCATAGGAAATAGTGGGATTTGTAATTACATGTTTGTACGTGTAAACACATAACAATGATTTGGCCAATATCATTCCCCAGTATTTCCTCTGTCCCTCCTTTCCTCCCTCCCCTTGGTCCCCTTCCTGTAGTGACAACCTCAGGTATTTCTTCATAGTGATGGTAAGCTAACACATCTAACTTGCAGATCCCCTGGTTGACTCTACCTTATTCTATTTTCCCTTTTGTATACAGATCTTCATCTTCTTTTCAAAAAAAGATTAAAATTACATTGTTTTTTAAACCACTCTTATTATTTTTAATATTTATCCTCTAACTAGAAGCTATATATTTATTTAAAAAGCAGCACACTATATATATTTGTTTTAACCTTTCACTTAGCATTTTATTCAGAGGAGAATGCCTAATAAGTAAGAGATATTTCATTCCTTTTTTTAGTTTTATAGTACTTCATTGTAAGAATATACCATAGTTTAGTTACTTCGCTACTGATGGTTGTTTGGGTGTCCTGTTGTATGCTACAACAAACACTGCTTCAGTGTAAAACTCTGTGCCATCCCTACTGTCTTGACTCTAACTAGTTTGAACAATGGAATACAGTGAAATATTGTGCCTGTTCCCTATTGGAACACATTTTGTGAGAAAAGCAACTACACTGAGACCACAATGCTATGGAAAGCCCAGACCATGTAGAAAGGCCCTAGAGAATGAGCTGCCCTTGGAGAGAAAATGACCAATTAGTGAGAGTACTGAGGTCCCACAACTGAACGAAGAAATCAGCTTGGGAGTGGACCTCCAGTGCTAGCCCATCAGGTGACACCACCTGAGCAGAGGCCAGAGCTCACAGCTAAGGCCTTTTGCAAGTCCTGACTCAGATGGTCGAGCAAAATAAAAGACACTTAAAGCTGTGGTAGATATTGCAGAAATACATAATCAGAACAATTATTTTAAAAATACATGATGAAATTTCTCTGAAAAAACAAAATTCGAAACCTCTTTCTTTATGGATAGCTGAAGTACATTCTTTTCACATGTGAAAAAGAGAAAATGGAAAGTTACATTCTATTTTATCTTTCATTTCATAAATGTGCCCATCATTCATAACAAGTTATTCATTCACACATACTTTAGGAATTAAACTACTGCATATGGTAATAAACTTTAGTTGAAAATCTTTGTAAAGTCAGCTTTCATGTTAGCAGAAATATTTTTCTTTTCCCATAATTCTTTTCCTCTCTACAGTTTCCTTTGTAATATTCTGAACCATACAAATACTTTGGAGACATATTAGAAGACTTTCAAGTCCAGATAATAAAATAAACCACTCATTTCCCATAAAAAGCATTATGGCCTATGCTGTTCCAGTTGAGAATTTCACCTGGCTGGCTCAGGGTTAGTAGCACAATTACATCTGTGCTATGAAAACATTTAACAGGTCAGAACCAGGGAAAGGATATTTTTCTTTTTCATTTCCATTTGAGGGCAATCTTAACTTCAGTAAAAGCAGTATCTATTTACATTTTCCCAATTACATGAGCTATCGTGTATGGCAGCCTTTGTTAAATAGTGCCATATTCCCCATTTAAATCAGTGCCATTCAATACTCTTTATTAATTGATGTTCCAGGCAGCATGTATTTATTATTTTGCTCCAACAAATAAAACAAGGTAGATTACATTCTTTAACTATTTAAATACTTAACTATTTAATATTTTAATTATTTAAATACTTCATTACAAGGTACAGAATTATTTTTTATCTTAAGTAAATTAATGATTTAGCTTCTTTAGAAACATAAGTAGGTATATTACTTATATAGAAAAATAAAAGTATTAATCTTGCAAAGAAATCTTAGTTTTAATATTGGAGGAATTGTACATATAAATTTCCATGTATAAAACTAAAACTCAATTCAAGAAAAAAAAGTTAGTTTTGATAGTTAGTACCATGGTACTATTATACTTGGTATTTATAGTTGAGTCAATTGATATCTGGACTTACTTAGTATATGTATGAATGAGGACTAACAATGTAAATGTTATCATAATAAATATATTTTATTTAGTATACTTTATTGATCATGTATTTTGTTTCCCAATTAAAGAACTTTTTGAAATGTGGTATCTTTTAAAAGAAACAATTAGATTAGGAAGTCATTTTTTTAAACCATGGGCTGTTATTTTTACACTATTGGCATACTGTCAGCTGAAAAATCTATTACAAAAATTTGATTGGGACTTAATCTAATGTACAGGAAATGCCTTTGTAAGGATCTTAATACTGTAGATTTTATTGTTTACTAAAAGGAACAAGTAATTGTAAAAACTATACATGCTATATGATATTTGAAACTCCACAGAGTCAATGATTTTTTAAAAAATATTACTGTTGCTCCTATACTTTAGTTGAACTGTTTCCATGGTTATCAGGGTTTTGGCTTACACTGAAAGTCCACACCTGACCAAATATTGGCATGAATGTTTGAAACAGTGAACAGAGCTACCAGCAGCATGGCCCATGTCACTTAGCCAGCATTAACAATATAGCTTTTAAAGTTTCTTTATCAGCTTTCTGTAAGTTAGTAAAACCCACTACTTCCAGAAAAGGGGAAAATATGTAAGTGAGAGGCCTTCTTGGTGGTAATGGCACAGTTCAGGATATGGAACTATATTTGTATTTGTATCCTTCACATTACATGTTTAGATGTTTGTGCATCTGCAGGTGTTCAGAGAGTAAGAAAAAATCCCAGTTACATACTTAGCTCCTCCCTGAATCATATGGGAAGTTATGTTAGGATAAATATTAACACCAAGAGGAAAAGGGTAGGAGATTAAAAGAAGAGGCATCAAGGTCTATCTCTAACATCATTTTCAATACAACTAAGGAATAATAGCAGATAAACAATCTTTATTTTAATTAGTTTATTTAGTTGCATTTCAAGTCATAGTACATATATAGAGATCAGTTTTTCCATTTCTCTGGTTGCAAACCAGATAAAGTCACACCATTTGTGTCTTCATACATGCACCAAGGGTAGTGATGACGATCTCAATCAACCATCTTTACTGTAACCATTCTCTTTTCCCTCTCCCCACCTCCCCCCTGCCGCATACAGAGTTCCTCCATTTCTCCTATGTTCCCCATTCCCACCCCCCTTATGTATCAGCATCCACTAATCAGAGAGAACATTCGACATTTGGTTTTTTGGGATTGGCTTACTTCACTTAGCATAATGCTTTCTAATTCCATCCATTTGCCTGCAAAAAATTATTATTGCTGAATAATATTCCATTGTGTATATGTACCACAATTTCTTTATCCATTCATCTATTGTAGGGCACCTGGGTTGCTTCCACAGTTTTGCAATTGTGAATTGTGCTGCTATAAACATTGAAGTGGCTGCTTTACTGTAGTGTGCTGTTTTTAAGT